>JADLZK010004575.1:0-619617 GCA_015847255.1 Hyparrhenia diplandra | reverse complement strand
CATGGTCCAATCTATAATTTTTCAACTTGGGCTTGTTCTAAATATTTTTTTTAGTTTTTTAATTGCATTTTAAAGCAAGTATTACTAATGTTTGGGGCTTTTGTGTGGTCGCATTCTCAAGATTCTATAATCGTTAGAACTCAAAGAGGGATATCAATTGTAATAATTTCTCACAAACAGAACACATGTTTTAGTTTAGTAGACATAAGTAAAGACAAAATCCCTTGTTGGTGGCTGAATTGAGGATGGTGAACGTAGGCCATGAGAAGCTAGGATCGAGGAGGCGACGAGATTTGACAAAGGGACCACATAGGGGAGAGCAGGGCGACTAACCAGGGCCACCACCGTAGAAACAATTCGTGCAGATGATATCTTTTGCTGCTTTTTGCTATAGAAATAGATATATATAAGAGATAGAGATAGAGATAGAGATTTTATTAAAAACTAATAGAAGTATAGAGTTACAAATAGAGATAGAAATTAATATAGATATATAGAGACAAATATTGAGATTTAAATATTGATAGACATATAAAGATACAAATTAGAGATATAGATAGAGGTATAGAGATAGATATATATTTTTTATGAAAGAGATAGAGATATCTCATATAGTATATTAACACACAATATATTTTAATCATGTATAAACACATTCATGGTCCAATCTATAATTTTTCAACATGGGCTTGTTCTAAATAAATTTTTCAGTTTTTCTAACTTCATGTTAAAGCATGTGTTACTAATGTTTGGAGCCTTTTGTGTGATCGCATTCTGAACATTTTATAATCGATAGAACTCAATGAGCACATATTGTATTGAGTGTAATAATTTCCCACAAACAAAACACACATGGTTTAGTTTAGCAGACATAAAGAAAAACAAAATCCCTTGTTGGTGGCCGAACTGATGACACCGAATGTAGGCCATGAGAAGCTAGGATGGAGGAGGCGATGAGATTTGACGAAGGCGCCACATAGGGGCGAGCGGGGCGACAAACTGACCACCACCGCAGAAACAATTCACGCAAAATGGTTTCTTGTAGCTTTTTAGCTGTAAAGATAGAGACAAATAAGAGATAGAGATAGAGATAGAGATAGAGATAGAGATAGAGATAGAGATAGAGAGATACAAATAGAGAGAAATTAATATATAGATAGAGATTAGAGATATAGATAGAGGTATAGAGATAAAGAGATCTTTTTTTATGCAAGAGATAGAGATATCTTATAGAGTATATAACACAGAATATAATTTAATCATGCATGGACACATTCATGGTCCAATTTACAATTTTTCAACTTGGGCTTGTTCTAAGTAAAATTTTCAATTTTCCTAAGTGCATTTTAAAGCACATGTTACTAATTAACGTTTGGAAGCTTTTGTGTGGTCGCACTGTGAAGATTCTATAATCGATAGAACTCAATGAGTACATATTATATCAAGTGTAATAATTTCCTACAAAGGAAATATGTTTTAGCAGACATAAAGAAAGACAAAATCCTTGTTGGTGGTTGAATCTTCAGTATTGGTGGGGGCGCTAATCGTGGGCCATGAGAAGGTAGGTTGGAGGAGGCGACGAGATTCGTTGAAGGGTTGTGTAGGGAGCGTGGTGGACCGGGGCCACCACCACGAAAAAATAGTTTGAGCAAATAATATATTGTTGCTTTTTAGCTGTACAGATAGAGGTAGAGATAGAAATAGAGATATAGATATCTCTATATCTATATTATTGATGGAGAAATAGAGAGATAGAGATGATTAGAGATAGAGATATCTTATCAAGTATATTAACACAAAATAGAATTTAATATTGCATGAACACAATCATGGTTCAATATACAATGTTTCAACTTGGGCTTTGTTCTAAATGAAATCATGAGTTTTCCTAACTGCATTTGAAGATATGTTCAAAAGTGTGTTACTGATGGATATTAACTATAGCACCTCTTGGTTGCACTGGTTTGGGATGATTAGCTCACTTGCCTTCTTATATCTGTAGTTCCTTAATTGTTGATTCATAGGCTTTCAAGCTCTCATTTTCATCCAATTAATTACTCACTCTGTCTCCCGCCATGAACGAATATATGTTTAGATTTTATAATTTCTCTCACATAACATTGAGTTGAAAAGCCTTTGAATAGGTGACTGGATGCAAAATCTCTGCGGATCAATAAATGGTAGCATGAAGATTTCCATGAATTAGCATGGGGACATCATTGCTATACATAGATCTCACTGAGCATGCAAGGACATATAAAATAAAGTCATATTAGACATTTTACCACACTCTCCTTAATCTTTCTGAGAAAGTATAAACTAACGTATCTATATTTGAAGATGGAGTGTTTTCCAACAAAGAGTCAATCCAAACTAAGCCAAGTGTTTCTACGCAAAATAGAGTTTCAGCCATTTTGTGATTAAATGCGAGAAGACGCGTAGGAGTTTTCAGTCGTGGAGCTAGAGATATATTTTTGATATGGCGCTGAAGCCAAAATAGCAATAAACTAGATATATGTTAGGGATACAGTGATGTCAAGAGGCTAAGGTATCGACACATCTTATGACATATTGTAATTCAAAACAAAACAAAACACAATATGGCTAACAACAGAGGCACAATTGGCTAGTAGCTAGGTACAGGTTTTAGCTTGATCTTTCTTTTTATTTTCTTTTGAATTCTCTCTTCGGACTTTGTTTTAGGCCACTAGCAAGCTCTGACCCTGTATAAGCCCATTTCCCCATACTCAATAAGTGCTTCTCCTAACCTACACTACACCTTCGTTCCCAACTGTCCACTCTCCTCTCATTGCACTAGCTATGAACGGAGTTCAGTTGTTCTTCTTGTGCATGGCCGCCTATGGTCAATTACTCACCGGCGGGGCAGCAGGGTGCACCAGCGATGACCCAGGCCGCCGTCCATGGGACCCCAAGGCGGTGGACGATGCCAACGACGACGGCCCAGCACTGCAGCACATTATCATAAACGACCCGCCTGCTTACCAGTGCCCCGTCTGCCAGCGCCACTTCCCGACCATGAAGGCTGTTCATGGCCACTATCGCACCCACAACTGATCGATGCCGGTGTTGACTTAGCTTCGTTTTGCATGTAACGAGGCCGGATCGTTTATAATTAATAATAACAAAAGAATTTAAGCTACCATATTATGGATGCGAGTTTTGTGTGGTCCTGATCATGTTTTTCTACTGCACATAGCGAGCTGCATCCATCCATTTTAGTACGATTTAGGTGTTCTATTTTTACTAAAACTCTCGAACTTCTCATAAAGTGCAAACCCTTGATGGGCTTTGTAGATTCCTCCCTAACACTCTACCTAGATCTAATTAGCCACCTCTCTACTATAATGAAAAAATAACCCAAAACATACAAAAATATGGTTAAATTATATTTTACCTCCTTATACCAATCATGAATATATGAATACGTCAAAAATTAACTCGAAATATATAACCAACAGGTGTTCCACAACAAACACCCACCACATATGCATCCACAACAAATACTACTAGTTGTCTCATTTTCCGTGGAGTATTCAAAACTTATATTGAACCCCAAGGGATGTCTCTCTTCGTGGTGATCAAGTGTCAAGCCACATGTTGGAACACAATTTTAGATAATTCATATAAAATACAATCTATGCAAGTAAATAAATTATGAAATTAAACTAGGTATTAGATAAATACAAGAAATTTAAAGAAAACTCAACAAGTGAAATACATATTTTAGGATTAGGTATGTATCATTAGAGTAATATACCAAGTTTCATAAACATAAGGCATATCGGTCTTAATATCAGCTGGGTTTGGGATTTTTGGCGTTACGCTTAGCAGGATAAGTGCTCAATGTGATGAAACGGAAATATATAGTATGTGACGTATATACGTTGTTGTGTCTATCACGCAAAGGAAACAGAACGACTCAATGATCGATGATTTTGTCGGTTTGTTGTCGAAGAATTGATTAGTACTATATGGTTTATGTTGTGGAATTATGCTTGTCGCGACACTAAGCGTAGTTCCCAAAACCACTACATGTGGCTATTTCCGTTTTCTTTGTGGTTACACGCTTGCGTTAGTCATCACACTCAAAATGTCTAGATGCAACATTTTTATGCTCAAAAAGTTTGATTTTGTCGACTAGTACGCGGGGCGTATGGATAGTCGGAGACTCGTGTATTTGTTGGATGGCCGCCCAACCTAGTTGGAAAAATAACCTATAGACTAATAAAAGTGGCTTTTTGTCAGTCTAATACGGCTAAACAATCTATTACTTAGTTTTTTCAGGCCTCACATTACATTACTGGTAGCTTCTCTTCTTCTCCTTCACCACTTTCTTGCTGTGTTTTTTTTCAAGAGAAAGAAATAATTAGAACGGTGCAAATTTAATTTAACCACATGATGTAAGCTGACGTCATCATTTTTTCCTTTGCTTCCGATGCGAACTCACGATGGTGTGCACTGCATGCTCTCTCTCTGGTGGTGGTGCCGTGCCGCCACCCACGCATGCGTTACTACACCGGCCTAAAGCTAAAAAGCCCCTCCCCGGTGGTGTTCCAGCCCGTTGTTCTTCGATCTTGATCGGTCGCTCGCACTCGCCTCCATCCAGCCGCGCCATTCTTAGCCAGTGCCTACCCGCTTTCCCCACCGTGCTCTAGCAGGTCCAGCGGCCGCGCGCCCCGAGCGCCCCTCGATCCGCAACGAAGAGACGATGAGCATGGCCGGTCCCATCGTACCGCACCACCCGCCGGCAAGGCCGTGGGGGCCGCTGCCGCCGGCGGCAGCGACGGGGACGACGACCCGGCGTTCCCCAGGCGGCGCGTCAATTCGGCGCACGAGGCCGACCTAGAGCCAATCAGAGGGGCCGCCTGACCTTCGCCTGCGAGCCCTACGGCCTGGCCTTTGCATCCGAGGAGTCGGTGAAGGCGCATCACGGCAACAGGTCCGACGTGTTCCTGACGATGCGCGTCGACCCCCGCTATGACCACATCCTGGTCGAGACGTTCACCCTGGCGCAGGCCACCGCCATCATCTGGGCGTCCAAGCGAGGCCCTCGCTAGCGCGGCCCCTTTGTCGGCCACCGCCGGTCGCCTTGCTACAACCCTTGCTGTTGCATCAGTCGTTTTACCATTCCAGTTTAGTTTTAGTTGAATTTCACCGTGTATGTTTACCATTCCAGCAGCAGGGATTTCAGATGTGTTTGTGTGTTTTTATACCGCCGTTGTGAGAGGATTTTTTTTATTAGAGTACGCAATAGGGCAGGATATCAAACGTTTATAGTGTTGGGTGGAACACACCGTGCGTCCATGCAGTGAAAACAAAATACTGAGAAAAGCCGCACTGGCCAAAAGCAAATGTCTGGGCAGCAACTGATACTCAGAAATAGGGAAATCAACTACAGAAAAAAAAAGACTCCTTTTCCACAAAAAACATCTGGACACATGAAAGCAGACGCATCCAGAAAGGCACCTCTTGAGTGATCCAGGCACTCCACCTCCATCAACTCGTCAGCAATATTTGTCTTGGCTAGCTGGCTCCGTGGGATGCTCGCTCGATGCGTGGTTCGATCTGGGGATAAACACCTTTTGCTCTCGCCTCTGTTAATTGTGTACCTTTACTAATGCCTTAACAATAGCCTGTAGGATTTAGGTATTCTAAAAGATGTTTTTGTTAATGAGCCGGATAAATTCTACGACTAAATACTACATGTTTTACTTATTTTCCCTAGAGTATTCAAAATTATTTGTATTGAATCCAAGGGATGCCTCCCTATGTTGTACGACATATGCAAGTAAATAGTGAAATAAATTACAAAAATAATTTTGGTATTTATAAGAAATGTAAATAAAACTCAAGGAGGCACTACACATAGCAGGATAGATGCTCCATTTGATGAAACACAAATATATAGTATGTGACGTATAGCATTGTTGTCTATCACGCGCAAAGGGAACAAATCAACTCAGTGATCGATGATTTTGTTGCTTTGTTGTCGAACAATTGATTAGTGTTATATTGTTTCTCATGGACTTTCATATGCTTATCGCGACATTAAATGTCACTCCCAATATAATTAAATGTGTCATTTCCTTTTGCTTTGTCATCATGGTGTTAAACAACATACTCAAAATTCCTAAATGCGACATTTGTATGCTCAAAAAGTTTGATTTTGTCGACTAGTATGCTGGATGTACGGATTATTGGACACTCAAGTGCTTTGTTGGATGGCTGCCCAACCTAGTTGGGAAACAAGATATGGAGTACTAAAGTGGCCAACCTAGGGATTTTTGGCATTACACATAGTATGATAGATGCTCCTTTTAAGGAAGCAGAAATACATAGTATGTGACGTATATATGTTGTTGTCTATCGTGGGAAGGAAACAAACCAACGCAATGATCAATGATTTTGTCGTGTTGTTATCGCATAATTGATTGGTATTATATTGTTTGTCATGGACTTTGATATGCTTGTCATGGCATTAAACGTCACACAAAATCATTAGATGTGCCATTTCTAATATTATGTGTAGATATATGGATTATTGGAGACTAATGTACTTGTTGGATGGCCGTCCAACCTAGTTGGAAAACAGGCTATATAGACTAATGTACTTGTTGGATGCACCTTACAAGCACGAAGGGATCGAGCCACCTCCCACAGCTGACATTGCAGGATATTTTGAAGAGTATAACTAATTCCTCACAAAAGAATGGGTAATCATTAGGGGGAAAAGGACATGCCTGTAGGTCAAACTAAAGTAGGACGGTTAAATCCCATAACTGGTTATCTAAAGACTTTTTCATGTATGACTTCTTTGGAAATATACATCAAAGTGATCAATTATCCAAATTGGATCATATATATATATATATATATGCTATTTTGAGCTCCCCCTTTTGCCCAACTAGGCAATCGCGAAAGGTCTCCCCCCTTTTGCCTGACTAGGCAATCGGGAAAGTAAAGGTTTTTTATTTAGTAAAACAAATAGAAGGTATGAAGATTCGAACTCAAAATCTCCCGCTTCAACCGTTACATGGTTCACGGTCTCAACTCCACCACACGTTTGATTTGACATAGGTAATATATGTCTATGTTTTATATTCACACCGGAGACACTTTTAGTCTAGAATCATGTCTCAAACTAGGACACAAGGTACCTTAGTCTTGCTTTATGTTCTCAAATTAGGACTAAAGTCTCCCACACTTACATGTCTTGGTAACAGTTACAACCGGCCCAAGTCCCGGTTGTAATTTTAAACTGGGGCTAAATATTTTTTTGGCCATCGATGAAATTTTGTTTCTCTACTAGTGCTCTTATCTTTGATTTATATTTCCCTCTCTTTGGACGTTTTGTCTCAGGCAACTCGAACTCTAGTAGTTAGCTATTAGGAACAACTAAAAACTATAGTGATTGGCATTGATAGATTCTATAATGGTGTCAACTTTGTTCTTCCTTAGTATTTTTTGTGTTTAGTTTACCCATCGAAAAAATACATTGACTCATGCAAGCCACTGGTACAAAAAAGTGTTGGCAGCAATGTATGAGGATTATATAACTCTTACTTAGGATAACTATTAGTGCAAATAAATTTAGTAATGAGGTGTCACATAAGCTAATGGCTCATGTACAAAGTAATTGAAACCAAAGGCAAAGAAAAAAGACATAAAAAAAGGAAAAAAGATAAATAAAGAATATAAAAATATAAAAAAAGGAAGGTGGGACGAAAGGACGACCGACCGAAAAAAGCAGGTCCACATAGAGAGAGGAGCCTATAAATATAGGCCCCACCGCAAGACTACTCTACCCCTCACAGCCTAGCAAGTAGTGCACCTTCGGTAGTAACTGTGTCTCCGTTGCTCGCGCGCGAACGGGTGACACAGGCGGAGCTTAGCTTGCAAAGCAGGAGAGCTATGAACGAAGCTGCGTTCATCTTGGGCATGGCGTACGGGCAGTACCTCAACGGCGGTGTGAGCGTGCCCCCTGGTGGTGGCGGCGAGGACCCGAACCGTCCGTGGCGCCCCCATGTCGCGTCTCACGAGGCGGACGCCGTCCCCGGCGCAGCAGCGCAAGAAGAAGGCGGCGTCCCCGCAACCGCAGCAGGAACAAGTCCGGGGACGCGGGCCTCACGCTTGCCCCGTCTGCAACCGCCGCCGCTTCGACTGCCCCAAGGCGCCGCGCACGGCCACCAGCGCAGCCACCCGAGCGCGCCCTATCGCGGCATGGCGCCGCCGCCGAGCCGCCGCCGGTGTTTGCCGTGACCGCCGACGGGAGGCAGCTGCGCTACGCGTGCGAGCGCTGTGGCGCCCAGTTCGAGACGCGCCAGGCGCTCGGCGGCCACCGCGCCAGCCACAGTGGCAGGCTCGGCTGCTACTGGCTCTCCAAGCAGAACCAGGACGGGCCGGCGCAGCACGTCGTCATGCCCTTCGATCTGAACGAACCAGCCGAGCCAGAGCAGCTACAGGACGAGGAGGACGAGAAGGAAAAGGAGGAGTAGGAGCAGCTAGGGCTCCTCCCGCCGGTCGATCGCCGACGGCGGCGTGCTAGCTAGCTTGCGTCTTAATCTAGATAGATATCGTCGTTCGTTTGCTAGTTAATCCTCCATGCATCGTTCGGTTGTTGCAGCCCTGTAAATAAATAAACTGATAAATCGGGGTTCTAGTAATTTGGAGGATTAACCATGCATGTATATGAATGCATGTAAGCTCGATCGATCCATTAAGTAAAGAACGCAAGCTATTATGAATAATTGAGACATGTTCGTGGTGTTTCGATCTTCTCTCTTGATCAAGTGCTTGCGAGCTAGAAGAAGGACAGTGTAGATTCCTGGGTTCACCTTCTTATTGTCTGATGCGCATGCAGCTTTGATTTTGAGCCCCTTCTAGTTCTAGTCCATTTCTAGTAGCTAGACGATCTTGTTCTTGAAAAAAAAAAAAAAAAATTCCATCCTGTATCTCCATATGAGCGATCTGCAGATCTCTCTGCTAGCTGCTGCAAGAGAAGGATTCAACTGTGATGATGGCTAGGGATTTTTTTTTTAAATTAAGGGCGTGTTTGGGACCACAGCGGGACGGGCAGCGTGTGGAGTAGTAACGGTACGTACCGTGGCCTTTCGCCCCGTGGCATGGTACGGTAATATAAACGTGAGTCGTCCAGGTTCATTCTGGCGGTGAATGTGTCTAGCACGATGAAAAGAATCACCGGTTCTTGAGAGGTGTTTGGTGTGATTATTTCGATGCTCAAGGTGGGGCAACCACAACCCCAATTATAACCAGAAACAAACATATGTAGCAACCACAACCATCAGTGTGTATTTGTGGCATATACATGTTTTGCAACTCATGGATCAGCAAAAATCTCCCTACAAATAATGTAGAAGGGATTATCTGATGCTCTAAACTATAGCGGTGAAAGAGTGATCGTGCACAGAATTGGGTTTTTGATCCTCCTCATTCTTCTCTATGTTGAAAATTGTGTTCCTACTAGAGGAACTTTTAAGAGAGAGAGAGAGAGAGAGAGAGAGCACCTAGCTAGACTTGTTAGGAAACATACATAATAATTGCCTCTAATATCCATATGCATGTATTGGGAGGGATGATATTGAAAGAGAAATTAGTTAATTTCCACTCCCGTCCTTTCGAGTCATCTCCATGTATATGTATTGTATTGTTTACGTCGCAAAAAAAAACGAATGGGTTTTACCCAAGCTACCTATTAATTTGGGCGACCACGAGAATGAATCCAAAGCTAAAACAAAAGGGTTCTTGGATATGCAAAATCATTACATTGATTCCAACTTCTGGATATCATCTCCACTAATTTCATGTTTCGCAGGCCTAGCTAGCTTTTTAAATGGTAGTGTGCACACAGTCGTCCAAATAATAAAATGGTGTTTATCATCCAAAGCGGTGCAACTGAACCCTTGCTTTCTTAGGAAACCGCCGGTTCCCCCAGCAGCCCTTTCATGAGAAAGCAGCAGGTTGTGTACGTAGGAGTTTTCGGTCTTCCTCATAAAAGCTTAGAGATAGATATATAGAGTAACGTTAACAAGCTCTCTTCTGCAGTGATGTCACACTTTTTGTTGCTATAGTCTGTGGTCACTGGTCACGGAAAGTATTTATTTATATATATAACATATATTATTTATTTCCTCACTAGAACTAAATAAGAGACGGTGCGTAATAGAAAATGTTTATGTGTGTAATAAGTTTGATCTTTAATAACTTGTAATATGATCCAATGCTAACCCCTTAAATAAGCGACGTACTGCTGCCAATGTTTCTTCTCTCCTTTAGTTCATTATATGGTGCTTCTTACAAACAAAAAGGTTCTCTGTATATACACGCATGCACACGTATAGAGCACCGGGTGACGTGCATTTGACTGACCTTTACTACGTGCACACTGAAAGCCACGCCCAAACAAGGACTAGGAAAGATGATCTGCAAGGGACACGCTGCTTCTTACAAACAATAAGCTAGGCTTGGATTCCAGTAGTACTAATAATGCTCTTTTGGTTTCAATATATAATTATTTAATTACTTCTCTATCAGTTTGGAACTAACCTTTTGTTTCATTCGATCATGATCTGCAAGCGACCTGCAGATATAGATATAGATAAAGATATAGAGATACAAATTATTTTTCTTCTCCTTTAGTTGGCTTGATCTGATATAGAACAAGTAGAGCCACGTCAGAAGGCTTTATTGATCTCATGCGTAGTAAAAGTTATCTATGTATCTAGAAAAGAGAAAACAACTTACAAGGTAAAAAGGATGGACTACTTCGGTCAAAAGAAAAAGAGGATGGACTACTATACATTATTAGTCTAGTTCACTCTATTACATATTCCCACAATTACACATTCTAAAATTTGTATCCAACAGGTTATTACTATACCTATCTATCCACCTTCACAAATAAAAGTAGACAATTTTGTACTTTAATATCTTATTATCATTGGTATATATATGTAAGAGTTGTACAAATCTTTATTATGCACATCACACCGAACGCCAAGCATTTAGGAGGGAAAAAAAAAAAACTTGATATACCCTTCTTAAAACTTGTCTAACTTTCCAAAATAAGTGCACGAACATCCCAAAGGCTATTGTCAATGTGCACCGTGGCACACATTTTATGATTGCCCTTGTGCAATATCATCGTCAACTAACAACAAAAAGCACGGTTTTATCAGATTCCTTAGCTCCTGATGCAACCTCACTAACAGTTGATTATAAAGCGGGTTTTTGTCAGCTATCGGTGTGGCAGCCAATTATAAAGTGTTTTTATTAGCTATTAGCAACAACTGATTAGCAATTGATTATTATAAAGTGAAATTTTCTTAATTATCATTGACAGCATACTTATACAGTGGTATTTTTATTGGCTAACACTTGCAGTTGATTACAATCGGTATTTTGTTGGTTATCATGGTGGCAACTGATTATAAAGTGGTTTTTTGCATGCTTAATTGTTATATGTTGTTGTGTTACTTCCTAGTTACGAAGAACATTCATTATATATCGAATATGTTTGTCCAACTTGCACTCTTTTATATAGAGCTGGGGGTTTTATACTAGCAACTAGATAAATAAGGAGATTGATTATAGACCTATGAGCAGACTAATGTTATTTATTGTTTTCTTGTCTTCCCTTTCTTGGCCTTATAGCAGTGTTCATTCGTCATGTAAAAAAAAAAAGGTTCTAGAGTTTTTTTATAAGTCGACGGGAGGGAGAGGATACCGTGCCTGGAATTTCATTCATAGTTGGCTCCTAAGAGCCATGGATGTTTCAAAAGTACATTCATGTGATGTTTACCATGAGAGGATAGCCATGAGAGTTTACCGACATTGTTTTCAAAAGTACATTCATGTGATGTTTTACATTGCGCTTGCTATGATTGAAACACTAAATGGCGCAAGCCCCTATATCACTACGTGGTAGGGTTCTAGGGTATTACTCCATACATACATGGTATTGACATTATTGACATTATCATGAGCCGTTTGAAAATGGATCATGAGTACAAGTAACATAAGTAAATTTTCTTTACTACTCCTCAACATACGCATAATTATTGGCTCTCAAGATTTGCCTTACCTTGCCTTCTTATTACTACTCAACATAAGCCTCCATATAGGTTCTCATATGCTACTAGGCAAGGTTTGTCTTACCTTTGCGTCAGTATATAATGAAGTGGAGTATACATGTATGTATGTGTGCACACCTAGCTGTATCGCAACACATGTGGAGTTGATGATGAGTTGTGGTGTATTGTGACTTTATCCTAAAACTTTTGATGGAATCACTTCATTCTCGTGCATGTACCCAACTATTAGCTTACAAGGGATAAGTGGTGGGCTATATCATTTTTCTCAAAACCAACACACCCTGACTAGGATTTAAATTATTATCTCGCATGTCTTGGGCTTCATCAGTTGTTACCAAAACTCTGATCGCTTTTGCTCATTATTCTTTTTGGGTAAGTGGATATATTATATATATTGAGTTCTCTGAAATGCATAGCTCAAATCGGCGTGTGCGCAAAAGGGGCAGATTAGCCATCCAAAAGATGAGCAAGGCACGGATCAGAGAACGACTGGAACATGGTCAGGACACTATACCGACTGGAACTTGGTCAGGGCACCACTGGCACCGCGCCTTCAAGCCCGGCATTGACAGTGGCGGCGGCGCTGCTGCTCTTGCTGCATGGCCCTATTGGGAGGGAGGGAAGGAGGGAGGGAGAGAGAGAGAGAGAGATCACAAACCCCTGCCCACCGGTCGTCTTCAGGTTCAAATGGATGATTATTCAGAACTATGCATTGATAGATCTAATTAAACTGAATCCAAGAAACGCTCATGGACTCCACCACCTGCTGTAATCCCCCAAGCTTTTAAAGATGGATCCTTAGCGTTAAGGAGAATGATTAGCTGTTGGAGTTGGAACATCCATCCTGATGCATTTTTGGTTCAGCTAAGTGATGTTTGACACAGAAATGTAGAATGGCTGAATGTGGGTAAGATTATATTGTTTTCTATGGTGGGAATTTGATGTTTGTTTTTGCTAGTACGTTGTTTTCAATATTGAATAGAAAAAATGAACAACATTGTCTAGGTCAGAACTTGCAAAATTTGTGATATCTGAGACATTATACCTTAATGCACTCAATATATTATGTATCCGGCCTTCCTATCAATTAAAGCTTCTATATATTTATCATATGTGAAGTACAACAAAATTCTGCATACAATAAATGAATTGCCTCATGTTTCTTTCAGTTCTGTCGTGGATGAACAGACCTGTCTACTACTCTACAATACTACTGTTGCTTCATGGCGGGAGAAAAGAGTCTGAGTGCCTTGTGGCAGATTTAGTGTTAGTTGTTTATTTTTTTCTCTGTGACGCACCAATTGATTTGTAACTCCCCCTTGCTCTTCTTTTTCACTTGATCCAAGGGTTTACCTTGGAAGAGTTGTATTCAGACCATTTTCTTCTATCTTAATTTAAATGATGCCTAGCTCTCTCCTGTGTATTCGAAAGGAAAAAAAAAAAAAGGAACTGTTGCTTCCTTAATACCATCTTCCTCTCATGATCTTACTGACAGACATCGCTGCAGCAATGGTCTTTTGCCTCACCCCCCCCCCCCCCCCTTCTTTTTTTTTTTTATTCGGTTTACATGTATCTTTGTGCAAAATCATCAGGATGTTTTGTTTTCATTTACTCTCTTATGAGCACTTGTGAGAAAGCTGAATCAAAGAGTTGGCTTTCCTCTGTGCTCTGCTTGTACCTGTCTTTGCAATATCAGATAGATGTTCTTGCAGACCCAATCCAAGTGCGTGCACCATAAGGGAGTTGTTATGCAGACCTAGCTCGAGGAGAACAGAAAGTGCACACTCCTTGTTCTTGGGAGTCCCTTCCTTTGTGATCTGAACAAGTATCTCAACAAAAAAGACGTTGACCCCACTTCGCCGACAACCAGGATGCGATGCCAGGAGGAGAAAAATGGACAGTGTTTCGTCTATCATGTCTAGTTTCTTGTTGCTAAGTATTTTCAGCAAAGCAGCCACGATTCCTGCTTCAATAGCCCTGAATTTGTTCGGATGGTTCAGCATCAGATTAAAGAGTGCTGTAGCAGCATCTTTCTTGCCTCTTATTGTCCCATCCCTTAAGAGGGCCACCAAAGGAGCTATACCACCCAAAGCCCCTATGGCCACCTTGTTCTCATCTATCATAGACAAACTAAACAATGTCGCCGCTGAGTTCTCCTGACCTTCAACGCTGCCATTCCTAAGGACTTCAATGATCAAAGGTAAGGCTCCTCCTTTAGCTATCAGAACTTTGCTGGTCTCATCAATCGATAAGTTCAACAATGCAGTCACAGTGTTCTCCTGAATCTTCCTATCGGGATAGGACACCAAGCTAATAAGAGCAGGGAGCCCACCATTCTCAATGACCAGTGCTCTATTCTCTGGGTTTTCTTTGGAAAGTGTCCGAATCTTCTTGGCAGCCTTCCGCTGCACATCAAGATGAACAGATGACAGATCTTTCACCAGCTTTGGAATGTCTTTTTTGGGATCTTCCGGTTCAGCTACTGGCTCAGATTCTCCCATCTGAATCTCAACTTTATTCTTTTCACACCACTGCAAGATCAAGTTTTTCACCGCAAAGTTTGGTGCCAGTGATAGATGAACTAATGGTTGCTGCGTCTTTGGGCAGGTCCGCTGGCCAGCATCTAACCACTTCTGGATACTTCTTCTCTCATATGTCTGCAAATCAGGTGAAATATGGACTATGAGAATAAACCTTGCTTTGCAATCAGGGAACATGAATGGCATAGCACAAAGCATACCCTCCCGCTCGCAATGATGACAGGGTCAGTCATGATCTCCAGTGATATTGGACAGAGGAATTCATTTGGGATCATCAAAGACGGGCATTTCTCCAGATATTTTGGTATGGAGACATCCCCAAGGATGTTCTTTTCGTCGATGCCTGCAATCTCCTTGAACTTGCTGAGGAGTTCTATTATGTGCTTGGTGCTTTCTGGTTGCTGGCCATTCCGCTCGTTGATGAGCTTTTTAACGGCCATAGTCTCTGCTCTCAAATCCGCCAGGCTTTGCAGCTCAAGCTTCTTGGCTAGCCTTTCCAATATAGCTCTATCTGCATTTCCATCCTCCTTGTTCTGGATTATCATCATAAAATCCATGGAGAGTTCCATGTCCTGAGTATCACTTCTCTTCTTGCACCTCTTCAATTGTGCATTGATGAGCTCAACCTGAAATCACCAAAGCAGTTGCAGTTTGCATCAGATATTTCATTTTACATAAATGTGGGCACATAATGACACAAGAGCATTTCCAATAGTTTGCTAAATAAACTCCCAATCCTAATTTTTTGGAAACAAATTAAAAAAAACTCTCCGACAACTCCTGATCCTAACTCCCAAAAATTCAGAGTTGAGAAAATCAGTCCTTTGCCGCGTAAAAATCTGCATGACCCTGCAACTTGGAATCCTTGTACGCATGTTTTTCCCCGGGTCATATTCTTTCTCATGCCAAAAGAAATGAAGTTGACACCACGCCTTCTATGCTCTAGGGGTTAGCAGCAATTGGAAGCCGATCTCTGCCTCCAGCACAGGTAAAATAGATCTCTGCCCCCTCATCTATGCCCTAGCTTCCTCCTGGTATGATCTAGCCGCACCTGGAATGTTGTGGCCACCCCCAGACATGAGCCTATGACTGCCCGAAGTAGCAGAGATAGATGGATTCGAGGGCCTTCTATGTCTGTGTATCTGTGGAGCCAGAGTCCTCAGCGTCGCCCTTTTCTGCATCTTTATCACACACAATTCATCTTGTCTAATGTTCTCTGTGATTGATTCTAGCATATGGTTTTCGAATGCAGATAGTTTGAATAAAGTTATGGTCAAGTTTAAAGTTTCAAGCCTAGTTTAAATAAATTTCATCTACAAACATATATGTAACCTTGCTGTAGTTCAAAAGTACCAAGTTTGAACTTTAGAAACATATTTGTTGCTGACAATAGAAAATAAATTAATCAGTAATCACTTAGTTAAAATAGTCATCAGACGCTGTTGTTGGGATTTGAAACTGAATATATGAAGATCAGCGTTTTTGTCGAACCTTGAAGCTCAATTAAAATGGATTTCACCTATAATCCAATACACAAATTTGGTGTTGTTCACAAGTGTAGTGTATGGGCTGACAAAAAAAACATGATTAGTTGTACTAATGCTACAGTAATTCGACACTAAATACTTGATCAAAGTAGCTCTGTCAGCAGCTCTGAAACTGAACTCGAGTTCAATTAAACTGCCTGAACTGAAACTGAACTCTAGTTTCAGTTAAACTGACCAAACTTTGGAGCCCCTCTATCTCTTAAGCCGTGAGGAATCAAAACCTTGTTCCTTAAACCAATGTTGTAGATTATATAGATGCACAACATTTGAAGCCAGGTGTTGAGATTTTCAGACTGGCTGACAGGGCGTGGCAGTGGCGTTTCGCGTTGCTAGATCCATTAACACGCAAAGGAGATGAGGTGAAGTCAAGAAACTTTGGTGTAAGCGAGTTCTGATTTTGTTTTGTTTTTTGGGAACAAAAATTGCAAACAGTCGGAGAAAGCCAAGAATTATGCCCCTATTTTTTTGCAACTTGAAAAACTCATTGATTTACCAAATGACTGTTTCGAAACTATTGGAGATGCTCTAACGCACATATATTACCTGTTCCTTGACTTCATCGGATATGCCAATCTGAGAGTAAGGCATCCCATCCAATGCAAGATTCATCTTCTCATACACGGCCCTGAACCGCCCGAGCACAGCCTCGCTCTCCAAAGCCTGAAATTTTGGGACAAGATCATCAATCAAAATGCAATACTTTGGTCAGCACGGCACAGACTGACAGACACGAGGCAACGGTAAAGATGATAATTTTGGGCAGTGCAGTTGAGATGTAAAATGAAATTTGGACCAATAGGACCCACACAAACAAATTAGGATTAAAAATCTAACCTTCTTACACACTAAAAATAATCTGATCTTTTATTTTGTTTTGACAACAATTAATTTCGTCATAAACAGGAGTATTGAAATAGCAGGAGCTTTATTTCGTCAGAGGCCGCCAACGCCAAGAATCGAAGAAGGGAATGGTGCTGCTGCTGCTACTGCAGTGTTATTACCAGGAAGATCTTGCTGCCGTCGTGGCAGCAGCGAAGGAGTCGGCGAGCGGCGTGGAATGCGCGGCCGAGGAGGGCGAGTCGGCGGTAGGCGTCATCGGTGAGGGATGGGCCGATCTCTCGGATCTCCTGGATGAGCGGGAGCACGAGCTGGAGCCAGCGCTGGAGGCCGAAGGCCTCCTTGCGCTGCGAGCGTCGGAACTCCTGGAACGAGCGCGCTGCGGCGACGGCGGCGAGGAGGTCCTCCACCAGGGCCTCGTCCGACAGCTGCCTCCCCGACGGCTCGGACGCGTCCGCGTCTGGGTCCGGCTCCGAGTCGCCCCTGGGCGCCTGCCGCGGAAAGATGGACCACGGCAGCATCGATCGGTGAATGCAATGCGCTAGATCGATGGTATCCTCCGGGAAGGAAGGGAATGGCGACGCAAGAACGGGAGGAGGAGCAGCAGCCGTGCGGTGGAGGAAGAAAGCCTTTTCGCGGGCTCACCTGAATTCCAGGGAGAGGGGGCTGTCATTCCCCAACTCCCAAAATTAGCAATTTGGGAGAAAACCCAAGAAATTGCAACCATAAATTATACTGTACACATATAAGAGTAAATTATACTGATACACAACAACTTATAGTATGTAGGTGCAAATTAATACAATAACTTATAAACTGTTTAAATAGGCAACAATTTGGTAAATTAATACATCTACGGTTCACACGGTGGTAGTGTGATAAAATATAAGAAAACATGTTTGCAACACGTGCATTGTGCACGAGTTTGATGAAGAATAACTTATGATGGTTGGCAACTACAAAACTAACATCACCAAGCGGATACTCCACAGAATCGATCACCTAAGACTCTAGCAATGGAGCCTTTGTAGATTTAATGGCTAAAAATTAGGCAACAAACTTTAGTCCATGCAAATTATAAACCTCAAAAGTTTCTTATAGCTCCTAAGTTCTTCTGTCGAGCTCGCTGCACGGTTGAGTATTGCCAAACGCAGAGTCCTTGATGATCGGTAGCGCTAGCCCACACATGCGAGCCAAATTCATCCAATGACACGTGGACACTGCCAATCGCGGTGCGCTTCAGTACCCTAAAGGCATGGCCCATGTCATGGGGCATAGATCCCACCATTGATGTTCGCCAGCCGCCATCGATGATGTCGGAGAGGCCCGTGCCACCGACCAAGGCATGGTGGCCCAGGCGCCATCGCCACTAGATATGATCTGGTTGGTGGCGAGAATATCAAGCGAACGCTTGATGAGATTTGTGAGGGGAGTTGTGGAGGGCATGGACGGAGAGGAGCGCACAGCTCACGGAGATGAGTACATTCCTCTTTTGTCATAAAGTGATGATTGGGCAAGCAAGCGGGAGGAGAGGGCTTGATATGTTAGATGATATCATTGATGTTCACGAGTCAAATAGCTAAGGACACAATAGAGTCGCGCGAAGCGAAGGGCTGGGTGAATGATTTTCTTTTCGTGCTTTTTAGTCGTAGAGGTTTAATAAAACTCTAATAAGTCGAGTAGAGGTGAGCTAGAATGGCATCCTTTTCTGGAAGCGTGTTTTTTTTTAAAAAAAAAAGTTTTGGGAGCTATATGACTTACCTTGGAGAGTTGTTGCCAAGACTAGCTTACGTTTAGAATGAGAGAAAGCTCTTCGATCTTTGGTTCTTCCCTCGTTCCATACTTCCCTTCCGTGGCACCTCACTACTATTCATCTCATCGATCTGCCACTGATCGAGCTTCCATTCCGTGCTCCAAATATTTCAATTTCCTCCCTTGGCGCCCGTAAACGTACGTACGTATCCAAAAGTTGACCTGTGACAGCAAAAGAAACAAACTGTTCTACTTTAACCGTGCATGTTTTGTACATTTGCGAATTTGAATATAGGCGCAAGGCAGTGGCATTGAGACAAGATGAGAATAAAAAATTGGAGCCAAGGCTACCGTCCAAATGAAACGAGATGTTGCCAGTAACTTCTATCGTCATTGCAGTACGGCGTACATTGTTTTAATTTGCAGAAACTTTTGTTCCTAGTCGTTAAAGTGGGCCTACAAATGAAATTCAAAAACAGGTTATATATATGGAACAATTAATCTTAAACCAGGGACACGAAAGTTGTAACACAACTGCATCCAACCATTCAATTACTAGCTACGAACTGGATAATATCAAAAGATACGCTTAAATGAAGAGATCTTATTTTATTTGAAATAGTTGACCTGTAAACATTCTCCTTGGCTTACCTATTAATTTCACATATGGTCACAAAGTTCAACTGATTTACAAATTTATATTATTTGTCATTTAAATTAAGAGATCTTATTTTGAACTAGAGATCCATTCGAGAAGGGAGTTTTTTTTTTTTATATCGTGAGTGTTGACTTTCTTCAAACTTATAATGTCATTTTAAATTAAGAGATCTTGTTTTGAACTAGAGATACATTCAAGAATGGGCCTCTTGTTTTGAACTAGAGATACATTCAAGAATGAGCATCTTTCTGCGTGAGTGTTTGGATTTCACTTTCATTACATTACTAGGTGCACTGCGTCCACCCCCTCTCCCTCCACTCCACTTTCCTCTCTTTTTTTTAGGAAATTGAAGGGGCCTTAGCACCTTCCGCTCTCCTCTAAATGCATGGAAGCTTTTAAGAAGAAAGACGACAAAGCTTTGCCCCCGTCACCTCGGTTGCGGCGCCACCACCATGAAGCCAACTTCGCCCTGCTCCCCTCCTGAGGCCCTTTAGTCCCCTGTGGTGACCTCGTTGACTTCTGCATTATTGCTAATTATTTAAGTAGTTATAGCGTGCTTGTCTTAGCAATGCATGCACGTGCGAACAATGCGTGTCTTGAATAGTCTCTCTCTGCCACGTTTTTTCTTTTGTACCAAATCTTCAATATGTATAACTTTTTGAGTGAATTTGTTTTTCTTAAAAAAATGTATTTTAGAAACTCCAAGGTCTCGATTATTCCTCATGTTGAAGATTCAAGTTTTTTTTTTTCTGCTTCTTGCTGAATTCCTAGTCGCAATGGGCCGGCCTACAGAAGAAATTAAAAAACAATACATGGAAAATCTTAAACCCAGGGACAAGAACAGTTGTAACACAACTGCATCCAACCGTTTAATAATGAGCTACCTGGATCAGAAGATACGCTTTAGTTTTTGTTTTTTTAGAAGGGCTGCTTTAGTTTTTGTTGGCATGTAGTGTCCATTAATTCAATTTTGCCACAGATTTCAACTAATTTCCAAATTTCGAAATCCAAATATCGGGAATAGCGGGGATTTACAAATATCGGGACCATATTTGTCCATTAATAAATTACAAATTGCTGAAGATTGGTTTCTCATTCTCCTCTTGGGAATAGCCAACAATGCTATGAACTGTCAGTGTCAGCAACGGTAGAGATCTGACTGCATGGTGTGGGGCCCACATGCGAGAACAGCTAGGCATGCATTAGCCAGTAGCAGTAGTACGGAGGAGCAGCAATGACCGCCGTCCATGAACGACTAGGAGTACTATTCAAACACTGTATACGGAGTACTCCTAGGAGTGTTCAGTAGTAGCAGCAGAAAAAGTATGGGAGCTCCTCGTGACACCAAGGTAAATCAATTTTATGTTTTTTCAAAAAATATGTTATCATGAAAACTCTGGACCTGGGATTTTAATTTTAATATCGCAACCAACCAAACTAGTCCAAGTTCAATAGCTAGGGTCGACCGCGGCATAAACTACTCAAAGTACAAAGAACCTGAAATGAACCTATAGAACCTAAATAAACGTTGTATCCCACAATCATTCCAAAGCTATTGGAATTTAAGTATAAAGAATGTGAAATCAACCCACAGAACCACAGAACCAAAATTAGCAATATGTATCACGACAATTATAAGGAATACAATACTTAGCAATATAAAATCAACCCAATTATTGCACGTTCAATACACTCGACCGGCAGTTATAAGGCTACAAATTTAGTATGAAGAAGGTGAGATCAGCCCATGAAACAAAAATCAGCAGCACGTACCGCGGAGATTATATAAATCTAATAAATTCATTACCAACAATGTGAAACAACTCCAAACTAAAATCAGCAATACTCATACACACGCGTCTTTTGATCCTATACATACATAGCTAATTATTAGCTAATTAAAAAGATGCACATAATATAGTGGTGTCTACTAGTTGGAAACTTAAAGCTGACGCCGCGGCCTCATCCTCTTGTAATGGGAGTCTTTGCTGGGTCATCAAGGCTTGCAAACAAAGTGTGCTTATTTTTGAAAGCAGGAGCACATGTGGAACCCCTAGCCGTTGAGGGGCGCCCCACAGCTCCCTCTGCCGTCCAGATCCCATCAGACGGCTCCCATCCAACGACCGTTGCGTTTAAACGGCACGGACCGCCCTTCCCCTTTTGGGTCGCCTCCCCCTATTTTTATGCCCCGTCTCTCTCCTCCGCTCCTCCCTCCTCCCTCTTCTTCACCACCACCAGCAGCAAGCGGAGAGGTGGCGAGGCCGAGTCCGTCAGGGGAGAGCTCCTGCCGTGCTGCGCTTCGTCTCCCAAGGTCCGTACGCGCGTGCTTCTCTTTCGCATCCGGCGGCGGCCATGGGGATGAAAAGAGAGCTTGGTTCTTGGACCGACGCGTGCGTGCGTGCGTGCGTGCGTTCTTGAACGGGATTGCTCGTTGGGTGCGGTAGTCTGAGCTTTGCGGCTAGGGTTTAAATTGTTTCCTGCTCTTGTTTTGCTTTGGATTTGGGTTCTTGAGCTGAGACTCTCTTGGATCTCCGGTTAGATGGAGCAATTCAGGGACAAGATTAGCTAGCTGAAACCGAGATTCCGTTCAGAATCGTAGCTACCTAGCTAGCTACTGCGGACGGATCTTCTCCCGAAGATCTCCTCTGCGCTTCGAATTCCGTCCAAGAACGCTGAGAATTTGATCTGCCGTTCTCGGAAAACCTGACTTCTTGCGAGCTTCTTGCCCCGGATTTCTCAAAGTTGCCTCTTTTCCCCTTCGTCTCTGACTGAGCCTGAGCTGGAGGGATCTCTTGCTTCTCTTCAGACTCCAGCTAAGGAACATACTAGTACATCGGTAGCTCAGAAGCAGGATCTTTTTTATATATATATAGTTGCCCCGTATAATTCGGAGCGTTTTAATCTATTTCTTGAACTTCCTACGGTCCTACCTGCCGCATTTGTCGTGTCTGACTCGCTCTGACGTACTTCGATGCTGAATGTCACGCGATATTCAAACCAAAAGTTCTTGCTTTAAGCAGATCCGCGTGGCTCTTGCGTTTATCGCTTTCTCATGTACAGTGTTCGGTTTGACTTTCTTGCTGCAGTAGCCCGTCAGCAATGGAACATCTTAGATCTGAAAATCACCACCAAGGTGTTGCCATGGAGGGCGTCAAATTTGCGCCGGAGATGGCCAACACCAACCGGAGAGCCCTCAGCGACATCAAGAACATAATAAGAGGCCCGCACCACCGCCCGGTCACCAGGTTTGTTGCACCTCACTTCTACTAGTTACTACTTACCATCATGTATCGAATTACCATGTATGTATCAGGCTAATGAAGTAGTATGTCTTACTCTTTTGGCAGGAAATTCGCTGCAACATTGGCAAACCAACCTACAGTCGCCCATCTGGTAATAGTCAACAAAGATATTTAAATTCTTGCTAGTTTGATAGTGTCTGCTATGCACAATGCTGTTTATTTCCGTAAACTTTCCCATTATGGCATTATACAACTTAGAGTTGATGTAGAAACCAGATTGTGAATGCAATGTGCTGTCCTTTTGCTGCAGTTATTTTTTTTTCTCCTGATAGATGCTGCTGCTTCTTATGGTAATTACGGCAATTCAAACATTTGATCAGTTTGCAAGAGAATTCAGATTTTATTTGCATGTAACATATCAAGTTTTGGAATTGAATGTGATGTACTATGGTTTTGCTGTGAAATTGACAATTCTTGGATGGCTGTTGCTGCAACTTGTGGTAAGGCCATTCAAATAACCTATCGAAGTTCTTTATATATAATAAAAAAATCAGCTTTTGCATAGTATATAAAAGTTTCATCTATGCACTGAATCTTCAAATTTGTGCTGACTGCTTTTGTATGTTGTGTACATTTGAATATGCTTTTACATAATTCGAATATTCTACTGTTCTTCTCTTATTCTAGACCTTTTTGTTCATTTAAGTGCCAGGCAACTTTCTTTCAGTTCACATCTGACATCTCCACATTACTACACTAACATCCAACCTTGTATCAATAAGTAGTAGTATTCATGCATCAGCTCAGATATTTAATTGCTGTGCAGGCCCCAATTGGAAGTGAAAGACTGAAAAGAAATGCGGATACAGCATTCCACACACCTGCAGATATGGAAAGCACAAAAATGACTGATGACATTCCCTTGCCTGTGCTGTCGGAGATGGATGAAATGGTAAATTGACATTACTTTGCCCTTGGTAAGCATATATTTGGTAATTGTGACTAACACAAGTCATTTCAGATGAGCTCTGAACTGAAAGAGATCGAGATGGAAGATATTGAGGAGGCAGCACCTGATATTGACAGTTGTGATGCAGGAAACTCCCTGGCTGTGGTTGACTATGTAGATGAAATTTACAGATTTTACAGGAAAACTGAGGTACAACTCTGACCTTCTGAACCTGAAGTTATTTGCATTTTGTAATCTCATTGCAACATTCTGTGTACATAGGGTGCAAGCTGTGTCCCTACAAATTACATGTCAAGCCAAACCGATATAAATGAGAAGATGCGTGGCATTCTAATTGACTGGCTGATAGAGGTGGGGATTTTAAGCAAACGTCTAAAGCTTTCAATTTAGCACTATTAATGTGCTCTGTAAGACCTTAAAATTCCATGTTTTATTTCTTTTCTCGATGCAGGTACACTACAAATTAGAGCTGTTGGAGGAGACCCTTTTCTTAACTGTGAACATCATAGATAGATTCTTGGCACGTGAAACTGTGGTGCGGAAGAAGCTTCAGTTAGTTGGTGTAACTGCTATGTTGCTCGCGTGCAAGTATGAAGAAGTGAGTGTACCAGTGGTCGAGGATCTGATCTTAATCTGTGATCGCGCCTACACAAGGGCTGATATTCTTGAAATGGTAAAAAATGTGCTGCATGTTTATTTTTAGTGCCAAAAAAAAAAAAACAGATAACTGACATTGAAATTTCTGCAGGAGAGGAGGATAGTGAACACACTTAATTTCAATATGTCGGTTCCGACTCCATACTGTTTCATGAGAAGGTTTCTAAAGGCAGCACAATCTGAGAAGAAGGTAAGAATACTCCTGACAAAATCATAGATAGATGAAATTTGCTGTACTCCTGTTTCAGTTTGTTGTACAAGTACATAACCCCTGACAAAATCTATATATTACTGGACAGCTCGAACTCCTGTCTTTCTTCATCATCGAGCTGAGTCTTGTTGAATACGAGATGCTCCAGTTCTGCCCATCTATGCTAGCAGCTGCTGCCATCTATACAGCTCAATGCACCATAAATGGGTTCAAGTCCTGGAACAAATGCTGTGAGCTGCACACAAAATATTCAGAAGAACAACTAATGTAGTTATACCTCCCTACTCTTTATATAGTACAAACGGCGTGCCTTTTCAGCTTGTGCTTACAGTTACATGGTCCCTTCTATGTTGCAGGGTTTGCTCCAGGATGATGGTTGAACTGCACCAAAGAGCAGCTCATGGAAAACTTACCGGGGTCCATAGAAAGTACAGCACTTTTAGATATGGCTGTGCTGCGAAATCGGAACCTGCAACTTTCTTGCTGGATGCAAGAACCTAAAGCTTGAACTAATTTGCTGGTTATACACACTCTAACTACTTCCTTGGAAAGAGTGAAAGAGAGGTGTATATAGACGCTGCTTCGACTAAACTACAGAGTGGGATCTGCATATATGCAACAGCTGTTGCAGCAACTATTTGGTGTGGGCTGGGTTGGTGTGTTGTTTGTTAGTTCAATAACTTAACATCAATGAAACAGTGTTTGTGTTGTTTAGTTTTTTTTTCCAATTATATCCATTGGAATTTAATTCTTTGTATCATGGGGATTACTCTTTAGTCATGTCATGTGACACCTCTGCAATCTGAAAATAAACATTGATTGTGTGGATCTGCTGAATTTGTTTTCTCTGCACCTCTGCAATCTGAAGGATGCCTTTAGAGAAAAAGCTTCATCTCAATGCACTATCGTTGTCGATATTTTTCCATTGTTACAATTCTTGTATATTTGCCAAAAAAAAAAAAAAAAAAAAAAACATGTCTTGTGCTCATTTGCTCCCGAGCACAAGAATCAGAGGCCATCAGTTATGTGCATGGTATTATTATCAGAGGCCATCAGTTCGATCCTTTTAGTCTATGATCAGATTTTTTGCTTCCGCTGGCATTTTTATCCTACCTTGTACGTTTCTTTTATTGAATTTATCTATGCTTTGAACATTAAAAGTCTAAGTGCATTTGGAGGAGTCAAAAAAGATAGCAAAGCAAAGAAGCTTATGATCCATTGAAGCAGAAGGCCTTTCAGCACGAAGTGCTATCTACAACTTGAAATAGCACTTCGATTTGGGATTTGAAGTGAGCTTTGTAGTAGAGCTCTGCCAAGGCATACAAACTAATCAAGTTTACTACTATGTGATTGTCTTATTAAAGTTTCCGGGGCTTCTGGTAGCAAAACGACTAACGATTTTCGCCAACTTAACCCCAAATGATTATTTTATGGGACATGAAAAAAAATGAATATTTACATTTAGTGGCAGTGCGAGGAATTATTCGTAGGGGAACCGAGCAAAGAGATTTAACTTGTTTGTAAAAATTGAGCACAGCACAACTGGTTAAGTTTTTCGTAGTGACCATCTTATATGTACTCTAAGATCAATGACGTTATTTTTAGTGGTACACGATGACCCCTTAACAACACAACATTTAAGATGATTTCGTAAACTTTGAGACCTACATTATAGTCCTTCTAAGTGCTTCGTAATATTACCTTTGTTTTATGTATGGTTTAGGGCTCGGGTCCCTCCCCGTCCTCGGGCCTTGGGTGTCGCACACCCCGCCCCCTAGGGTTGGCCCCGGCCGATCGCGGGCGCTCCACCACTAGTCGTCGCCCATGAGCCCCCACCGCAAAAGAGCCACACAAGGTGACTTATGGGGCTCTATAGGAACCATGGTGGTAGGGGGGGGGCTCGAGCCCCCCTTCGTCGTTACTAGCATCCAATGCATTGCCAACATCACGATGAAGAGGACATCACAATCACGCGCCCTAAAGTTGTGACCCTGTGCCTCTATTAGGGTTCTACTGCCGCTAACCGTTCTTTCTCGAAGTGCGTTGGTCGTTATGTACGTTGTCACCGACGTCCTTCTGTACCTTGGCTGGAGCCTCGTAGCCGCTGCTTTTCATTAGTGTCACACCACACTCGTCGCCCACGGCGTATAGCCGCCGGCTTTGCTGCGGTAGCCAACCTGTCGGATCCTGCGGCCGTCATCAAAGTCTCGACCGCGGCTCCGTCCGGGTTCGGGATGGCGGCGAGATCCGCCGGGTGCCTAGCCAACGCAGCCCAGGCAGGTGGTAGGACAACTAGCTTTGTGTGATTTAGTCGATATATTTATTGGAGGACGATATGCTGGTTTGTACTTAGGGCAGGTACATTGGTGTTGTCTCATAACCCGTCTCATATAGTGACACGTAATTTAAGACGACTTAATAGACTAGGCGTGCATTGGTTGTTCCTTTTAAGTTGTATCATAGTACCTTACAATTCCTTAATTTATGGGCGGAGAAAAGTAGGATTGTGAGGTGCATGACAACAACAACTCATACAATGGTACATAAGTTGTCTCATACTCCTAAATTTTAGCTCATGAGATGGTTGTTTCACGAAGCAACGACCTCATTCTCTTTTCGCTCTCTCTTTCCTCCACATTATCAAAAATCCTACGTGGCGTTGCATGAGACGAGGTATGAGGCGGTGGCGACGTGAACAATGTACCTGCCCTTATACACTCAAAGGGGGCAACACTAAAGACACTCACGATGTAGACTCTACCCTAGAGTTTAACACTATTTATTGAAAAACTAAAATTTGCAATTATTTTGAGACAGAATGAGTAAAGATTATCTGTGGACAGCTAATCCAAAGTGAAGTGGCAGCTATTCATTATTATTAACCGTTTTCTGGAAGGGATAATACTCCCTCCGGGATGGTATTAGAAGTCGTTTAAGACAAATGACACGATCTCCAAAACACAACTTTGATATCTTATTATTATAAAAATATTTATGGAGATGTGATATATGTATATTTTTATCAAAGTATTTTTTTAAGACAAATCTAGTCATATAATTTTTATATTTACAAACTCAACAACCTAAAAGTTATTGATGATTTATATTCCCGATGTTTGAACCAAACTCATCCAAAAACGACTTCTAGTATCAATCCGGATGGAGTATTTTGCATGCACTTAGTTGATGGATGGCTCGTGGTCATGTACTTGATGAAACTTGGAGTTTGGAATGCCCTGGTACAGGTAGATTTTTCGTTGATTCGTCATGTCAAGTCAAGATCCAAAATTTGAATCGGGAGCAACGATCTGGGAGTTGGCAGAGAACGAACGCAACAACACCGGGAAAAAAGACGAGAGGGACCAGAGAAGAGAGCGCGAGTCCATCCTCTGATTGACCGACCCGACAAGAGACAGCGACTGCAAACAAAACCAGAAACCAACGCTGGGGAGCATGTGATGCAATTTCTCTCTCTCACCGCCGTCCCTGTCTCCCTAGCAACCACGATTCCGCCACCTAATCCTCTCCTCTGTACGGAGTATTAATCAGCATCCCACCCAATCCCAAATAATCCTACGCAACGCCGGCAAGGCAAAGCTTGGTTTTTTTTGTTCTCTCTTGTGTGCCAGATGGTTTGGATTGATTGATGGGACTCTCTGATTAGTTGCGGAGGAAGAGTCTTGCTCTACCGGTGGTCGGTTTTCGTTCATGTTCATCCCTCCTGCATTGTGGTTCGCTCCAGCTCAGATCCGATTCTCTAGGTTTGTATCCTTTCGTTTAGTCTCTCTCTCTCTCTCTTTTTATTTGATTCTTGGTTAGCCATTTGATGAACACGGCGGCGCCGCCGCTCGCCGCCGTCGCCCTGGGCTCATATAACGGATGGGCTCATTTAATGATAAGAGGAAGAGGAGGCACCAGCCTCACTCGTCCCTCCCGACGCCACCCTCCCAGCGCCAGCCTCGCCGTTCCCCGTGCCGAGCCTCCTCTGCTCCTCCTCGGTGCCGGCATCCACGCTGGCCTCCTTGCCTCTCGCCGGGGCTGTCAAGCAGCTGGCCAAACTCGACGTCTTCATCTCTTAGGGAACCTAGGGTTTGTAATTTGTCTTCGCACATAGTTGATTTGTACCCGCCGCCTGCATCTTTGACAGTATGTTCCTATTCGATTCGGTCTACTGTCCATGTTGGTTTCGATTCCGTCCATGTGGATTTCCAATTTCGTTGTCGGGTTTTCTGTTTCGTGAGACGAAATCGGTGATTAAGGCTGGACGCTTGAAATTTTGGCCTTTTATAGTATCACTAGAAAATATGCCCGTGCGTTGCAATGGGACATATAATTTATCTGATGATCAATATGTCAATTAAACAATCTATAGCTTGAGATTTATGCAAAGCTCTTGCTGAATTCCTCTATTTTACTATGTGCCTGCAGTGCGTTGCGACGGGAGATAAAAAAGCGAATCAAGATTTCAGTTTACATTTTAATTAGTTAGGCCATCAATTAGCTTATGTAGTAATAATATTTTTTTATTGTCGATAGATTAAGGATAGATATTTTTATATTTATCTATTATACAGTGGTGGAATTGTGGAACGATCATAATAGTTTGTTTACTTTTAATTTGTTATCTTTATAAAAAAAATGTGTTATTACATATAACAATAAAAACATAAAAGAGGAGCACAGGAGACAAAAAAAACGAGCTTGGCTTGCGGGTCATGCATGTGGGATGTGGCCGATTAATTGCCATACACGATTGGAGATGGTTAAGAGGCAAACACCAAATAAATCCAAAGCCCACTATGCGCGACAGGCTTGCATGGTGCCTTGATTGTCTTCGCCGGCGGATGTGATCCCAGTGGACGCCTAAGACCAACAACACGTGTGTGTGAAAAAGATCGAGGATTGAATATCTTGAAGCCTGTATTGTTTTAAAAATGGAAATTGAGTCGAAGCCTATATTGTTTTGAAAAAAAAAAAAAACGTAACCGAGTCCATCTCTTAGATGGTAGGGAGTAGAAGCGCTCGTAGGCAAGGTAGACTCAGATTTGTTTGGAACACTCTAGAAGGCTGGACGAAATTTTGGGGTGGACGACGGAAATTTTCTCTCTTTATTAGTAGGTATAGATTATTATTATTAGGTGCTAGAGATAATTTATTTAATATGGTTCTTGCAGGAAGAGACCAGAGGATCAGGTGGAACAAAAGAATTCTAGGTAGTGCCAGGCTGCTCAACAAAGAAATAGCTCCACTTTGACTTAGGGGTTGTGAGTTATGATCCTCTATGAACCATACCCCGGAACAGATTTCATTCCAAAAGCATAATCTGAGAATACCGGTTAAGCGGGGCTGTCACAAGGGATGGCGATGGAGTTGGCCAAGCAATTGCTCACGGTTATCGGATGCTATACACCACCTCTCTGGGCTACAATTATCGCCGTTGTTTTTGTTCTCATCTCTGTCTCACTGTCCCTGTACTTGCTGTTCAACCATCTGTCAGCCTACAAAAACCCAGAGGTTGTGAATTGTTATCAGTGTCACTTGCTATTTTTAAATAAATGTGGTAAATTGTTTGAACTGTCTCTCACTTGGTCTTTTCACTCATTCGAGCAACATCTGTGTTCTTTCAGGAACAGAAGTTTCTTGTCGGCGTCATTCTAATGGTGCCGTGCTATGCAGTCGAGTCGGTAAGGTGCTATGCTGCAGCTTTGTCATTTATCCTCAGATTAATGCCTGTATTTGCAGTCCATGTATAGGATGAGATCTAGCTGTTCAATTGTTGCATTGCTATACCGTTTAACATTTTATGACAACTGTTGCAGTACTTATCATTGGTATATCCGTCAATAAGTGTGGATATCGAAATTATGCGAGATGGCTATGAGGCATTTGCTATGTACTGTTTTGGGCGCTATCTAGTTGCTTGCTTAGGTAAGGTACTCCTCTCTCAGTTATTACTTCACATTCCAGTAACATATATCTTGACCTTACCATGCCCTCGTACTTATGCCAGGTGGTGAAGATAGGACAATTGATTTTTTGAAAAGGGAAGGTGGTTCAGGTTCTGCTGTGCCACTTTTAGGTCAAGCATCTGAACAACGATATGTAAACCATCCTTTTCCAATGAACTACGTGTTGAAACCGTGGCCGCTAGGTGAATGGTTCTACTTGGTCATCAAATTTGGGCTAGTTCAATATGTATGTGCCTCTTTATCTTTCATCGCAATGGCTTGGCAGCGTGCTGTGAAAATTCCAACTAACTCATTTTCCTTGTCCTTGGACAGATGATAATAAAATCAATATGTGCTATTCTTGCGGTGATTCTTGAAGCCTTTGGAGTGTACTGTGAAGGAGAGTTTAAGTTGAACTGTGGGTAAGAGATATAGAAGTTGACTTCATTTTTCTCAACAATCCTTGCACATACTTATCTCATCTGTGCTACATTGTTCCCATCCTACTATATTTTATTTGGAAGATATTAAAAATGCAAATGCATTTATGCGGATTTTCCTTTGAACTGTGGGCAGGCATGTATATGTATGTCACTCATCATTAGATTTAGCTGTCATGCTATCATGCACCTATAGGCAACTCTGTTTTCTTAAACCATATATGTCAGATTATGTGTTCTATTTCTGGTGTTCCATTTCGGGGTAGTTGACTCTCACAAGCGGCATGAATGTATTTGATAACACTTAGTCACCACCAACGTTGGCATCTAATTTATGGTGGTTATGACCCTCCTTTTTATCCTGTATACTACTTTTTTTTTTCTTTAGATGCCTCATCCTGTATTTGGATACTATACATAGCTCAGAAATTGTTTGTTAAGTTGCACACTTTTTGAAAACACAAGCTGTTTGCTGTTCTTTTTCCCTGTCTTGTCTGTTTGCCTATTATGTTCTGTTGCACATGTGCTAGCATTGGTCAACTTGTTCATGCATTTAATGACATAGAAATTAAACAATCATTGTCTTGCCATTACTGAACTATTTACTTGTCTACCAGGTACTCTTACACGGCTGTGGTTCTCAATTTCAGTCAGTCATGGGCCTTATACTGTCTCGTTCAGTTCTATGCTGTGATAAAGGATGAGTTAGCTCATATAAAGCCTCTTGCAAAGTTTCTGACATTCAAGTCTATTGTGTTCTTAACATGGTGGCAAGGTATAGCAATCGCACTGCTCTTCAATTGGGGTCTGTTGAGAGGTCCTATTGCTCAAGAATTGCAGTTCAAGTCAAGTATCCAAGATTTTATTATCTGCATAGAGGTTGTTAACTCCTATTGTACCTTTTCAATACATTATTTGGCATTTGTTCATATGGGAACCTTTGGTGTTAGTTGTTGGAAGAGGGCATGTAGGTCAATATTTATGCATGTTTGCATTCTTCATGTTCATTTGCGCTTTGTTCGCTTGAACTTATCAGCCATGGTAACAAAACAGCGTCAGCCACAAAAACTTAACAGTTTTCTGTACTATGCAGATGGGTGTTGCTGCCGTTGTCCACCTGTTCGTCTTCCCTGCGAAGCCATATGAGCTAATTGGTGATCGTTTTGTTGGAGATGTTTCAGTTCTTGGAGACTATGCTTCTGTCGACTGCCCTCTAGATCCAGATGAAGTGAAGGATAGTGAGCGCCCAACCAAGTTTAGGCTTCCCCAGCCAGATGATCGTGTCAGGTCTTCTACTGCCATAAAAGAAAGTGTTCGTGATGTGGTACTTGGAGGTGGTGAATACGTAAGGGGGACAAATACCTTCATCTGTTTTTTTTCTCCATATGCAGCTAAAGTGAAATCTCATCTGACCAATCTCGCAGATTGTGAATGACTTGAAGTTTACTGTGCACCATGCTGTGGAACCAATCAATGAAAAACTGCACATGATATCGGAGAACATAAAAAAGCGTGAGAAGGGAAAGAAGAAAACAAATGACGATAGCTGCATCAGTTCACCCACATCCTTGACGAGGGTAATCAGTGGGATTGATGATCCGCTCCTGAATGGGAGCCTGAGTGACAACAGTGGTCCAAAGAAAGCACGAAGGCAACGCAGGAAATCAGGTTATGCAAGCGCAGAGAGTGGTGGAGAGAGCAGCGACCATGGCCTAGGTGGGTTTGAGATCCGAGGGAACAGATGGATAACTAGGGAGTGACAACTAAGATCAACCTGTGGAGCTACTTTATAAATGTCACAAGAGTTGGCATGTGTTGATATCGAGCCAGTGGGTTCAAAGGTGAGGTGAGGTCTCTGGATGATGAATAATCATTTTGTTGTCTGTTGATTCTTTCAGCTGACAATTTCAGCTGCTGGGGCCTTGATCCTGTATTTAAAATGTCAGGCCTCCTTAGAGTAAGTGTTGGAAGGAAGCAATGTGCCTGTCCTGACCTCCGACCAGCACCAAGTGTAAAGTACTTAAGTAGAGACTAGAACTAGTCATACAAAAGAATAGATAGATGTTTCTAAAGTTGAGGTCTGAGATCTATTTGCTTTGTTTCATGCTTTGACGCTAGATATCATCATTCTCACTGTTCATTCTGAGGTCAGGAGCTCAAGGCCGAGAGAGCAGGCCGTTGTCACACTATGCTCGTGTGATGTTTAACTTTATATTTAGATCTTTCAAAAAAAAATGTTTAACTTTATATTTATCGTATGTATGGTAACACAAGTAGCAGAAAAGCAGAACACCTTTTTATTTTGCGTTTCAAAAAAAAAGAACACCTTTTTATTTCCTTCTGCCACTATGGATGGACTTTGAGTTCCTTGAGATGATGAGCAAGTAGCAAGCACTCTGTCATCTGACTTTCCAGTCCCTTGTGTATCCTGATCACTGGAGATGATTACCTTTCATCAGTTATTATAAACAAAAGAGTGAAGATGGTTGTCTCTCACGCAACATAGGATGAACTCTGCCCTGCAAGTAACCCCAAGAGAAGAAAAACCACAGGCAAGTTTGTCGGATTAACAACAACCAACCAGAGATCCTCTGACGCAGCATACTCACCACTCTAATTTGTCAGAAAAGCTACGCATCACAAAAGAAGAAAAAGCTACTTTTGGGCCCCTACTAGTTGCAATAATGATCATGTGATCTATATATGCACAAGCCATCTGGCACCAAATTAGGACGTAATTAATTAATTAATTAATTAATCTGTTTGTAAAAAAAGATAAAAAATTGATGGAGTTGTGCTTCCCCACCCAACTCACAGCAGAGTTGTGCTTCCAACCAGAGCAGGTGCATGGCGAGAGGGAGCTGGATCCGTCGTCCTAGCCGTCGAGGCAGCAACAAGATGCGCGCTGCAATGGTGGCGTCGAGAGCGGGCGGGATCTAGGCCCAAAGGGGACCAGTGCAGGTCCAAAGGCCAATTGGCCCAGAAGTTCCTCCGGCTGTTCGTGTCCGCCCACGTGGCGCGCCCGGCCATTCCGGGCCCACAGATCCGGCGTGCGCAGGGTCATGTGCCAGTGCCACTGCCATGGCTGGCCTCGGCAGATTGCGATTGCGACGGAGGAAAGGTGAGGAAAAAATCACGCCTTTCATTCATTGTGAGGGAGAGGATAGGGAGGAAGACGCCAAGCCAGCTCCAGTTCGGCTCCCGCTATAAAGTGCCAGGGACTTGGATTGCTGACGAGATGGGACTCACTCGCCGCCACCGCCGCAATGCTGTGCCTCGTGTCGCCGTCTTCCTCGCCGACTCCGCTCCCGCCGCCGCGGCGCACTCGCTCGCCTGCTGATCGGGCGGCACCGCCAGGGATCGCGGTGAGCTCTGGCGATCCGGACTTTTCTCTTCTTCTTCTTTTTTTTTTTTTTTTAATGTGCTGATGGTTGATGGTTTCTCAGGGTGGTGGCAATGTGCGCTTGAGTGTGTCATCAGTCCAGTGCGAGGCTCGCCGGTCAGGTGTGCGCAAGGTAGATCTTTTCCTGAGACTGGAACACGTTGTTAGGGATAAAACAGAATTTCGTACTAGTTTTGGAGAGAAAAAAGCTCTGCAATTTGTGGATTGGGTCTTGCTTTGGGTTTGGGTGGGGATAGTATCCAGTGCTTTCTTACCAGTAAGTAGTCGTCGATGTTATTTTATCAAATATAAAGTCAAGTGGATCTCAGATTTCAATTAAAATTGTTTAATTAAAGTGGTTGGTTTTCTTCTGCCATTCTAATCATTTACTTACATACTAATATAGTTATTAAAACAAAGTGTTATACTCTCTGGTTGCTGCTGCAGCTAATTGGCCTTACTACATTGTTGTTCATCACGTGTTATCTAGCTTCTACTGCTCGTGTAATTCTGAATCTGGCTTTAACACACTTTGCAAGGTCAAGAGCAAATTCGCCACTGCAGCTACTGTGCAGGAAGAAAAAACCATGGCAACCGCCAAAGGGCAATGTCGACCATCTTCCCATATACGACCTGGACCCCAAGCTGGAGAAATTCAAGGACCATTTCAGCTACCGGATGAAAAGATACTTGGACCAGAAAGGCTCCATTGAGGAAAATGAGGGGAGTCTTGAAAATTTTTCTAAAGGTTAGGCTTAATATACATTCAAATGCTAGTTACTTACACCACCTGCCTATGCTGTAAAGTGTTGCTTTATTTGCATCATCAATCTCTCTGGATTTTTTATTCTTTTCAGGGTATTTGAAATTTGGGATCAATACAAAAGAGGATGGAACTGTATATCGCGAATGGGCACCTGCTGCGCAGTAAGTTCTAATGTTGTCATGCAAACATGGTGTACTGACAGAGTATCATTTTTTTCCTCCATTTTGCTTGTGAAGAGATGCTGTCTGATAGTAACTAGATTAAAAAAAAAAGCTACAACACTGGAGAGTAATCAATGTTTGGGAATACAAAACTGTTTGCAGATTTCACTCCTGTGAAGGTTGACATGTCTTGGTTGAGGAGGCTAAAAATCTTTTTTTTTCTTTTTTCTTGTTGTTGTGATTACTTAATGCTGTTTTCTTCTTATGATAAGACATAATTTCCACTATTTTAAGAGATTGAATTGATGCATTTGACTTCAGTTTTTATACTTATGGATGTAGGGAGGCAGAGCTTATTGGTGACTTCAACGGCTGGAATGGTGCAAACCATAAGATGGAGAAGGATAAATTTGGTGTTTGGTCGATCAAAATTGACCATGTCAAAGGGAAACCTGCTATCCCGCATAATTCCAAGGTTAAATTTCGCTTTCTACATGGTGGAGTATGGGCTGATCGTATTCCTGCATGGATTCGTTATGCGACTGTTGATGCCTCTAAATTTGGAGCTCCCTACGATGGTGTTCATTGGGATCCTCCTGCTTCCGAAAGGTTTATTTCTACTGTCCAGATCCACATTGTAAACTTAAGAAATAAATATTAGCCAGACAAAAATATATGACATAAGGCATACCTTTTACCTCTGTTTTGCAGGTACACGTTTAAGCATCCTCGGCCTTCAAAGCCTGCTGCTCCACGTATCTATGAAGCCCATGTGGGTATGAGTGGTGAAAAGCCAGCAGTAAGCACATATAAGGAATTTGCAGACAATGTGTTGCCGCGCATACGAGCAAATAATTACAACACAGTTCAGTTGATGGCAGTTATGGAACATTCTTACTATGCTTCTTTTGGGTACCATGTGACAAATTTCTTTGCTGTTAGCAGCAGATCAGGCACACCAGAGGACCTCAAATATCTTATTGATAAGGCACACAGTTTGGGTTTGCGAGTTCTGATGGATGTTGTCCACAGCCATGCAAGTAATAATGTCACAGATGGTTTAAATGGCTATGATGTCGGACAAAGCACCCAAGAGTCCTATTTTCATACGGGAGATAGAGGTCATCATAAACTTTGGGACAGTCGGCTGTTCAACTATGCTAACTGGGAGGTATTGAGGTTTCTTCTTTCTAACCTGAGATATTGGCTGGATGAATTCATGTTTGATGGCTTCGATTTGATGGAGTTTCATCAATGCTGTATCATCACCATGGTATCAATGTGGGGTTTACTGGAAATTACAATGAGTATTTCAGTTTGGACACAGATGTGGATGCAGTTGTTTACATGATGCTCGCAAACCATTTAATGCACAAACTCTTGCCAGAAGCAACTGTGGTTGCTGAAGATGTTTCAGGCATGCCAGTCCTTTGCCGGCCAGTTGATGAAGGTGGAGTTGGGTTTGACTATCGCCTGGCAATGGCTATTCCTGATAGATGGATTGACTACCTGAAGAATAAAGATGACTCTGAGTGGTTGATGGGTGAAATAGCACATACTTTGACTAACAGGAGATATACCGAAAAATGCATCGCATATGCTGAGAGCCATGATCAGGTAACGTGCATTGTATTATAAGTAAGTATAGTTGGATGCAGCAAAGTATTTTATTTCCTTGTGGGGTAGACAAGTAAACACGTGGGGCAAGGATGTTTTAATCAGATAGTACTATATGTCATCACATTTTTATCCTGATTGCAAGTAATCACATGAATTATTCATAACTGTTTTTCAAAAATTAATTATTCATAACAATTTAGGCAATTTAGGCCCTCCTAAGCATGTCTAAGAATTTGCAGTCACATATGACCTGCTTATCTTCTACTGGAAATTAATATCGTGCAAATTTTCAGTCTATCGTTGGCGACAAAACTATAGCATTTCTCCTGATGGACAAGGAAATGTACACTGGCATGTCAGACTTGCAGCCTGCTTCACCTACAATTGATCGAGGGATTGCACTCCAAAAGGTACCATTTCTCGTCAAGTATTGGTTGAACTTGGTTCTATATAATTCTTGAACGTGTTCCCTCCCTTCCTCTTAATATATCTTGCTTATTGTCTTCTACACTCCAGATGATTCACTTCATCACAATGGCCCTTGGAGGTGATGGCTACTTGAATTTCATGGGGAATGAGGTGAAATTTTGGTCTATTTAAAAATGTTTCCCATTAATAAGCCTTTGGAAACCTTTTCTTTTTGTTTATTCAAGGTTTCAGCATTTAGGGTTGACCCTCTATTTTCTCAATAACCTAAGTTTCTAATGGCTATTTGCTGCTAATCCTTTTGCGACTTGCCCAATATATTCGTACAACACATGATACATGTGACCCTTCACTATTCAAAGCATGCTGCTTAACTATTAAACATCTGGCAGATATATTATATTTATCAAGTCTTTCACCTGCACCATTCTGGAATGGAAAAAAGTTTTTTTTCATTTGCTATTTATACTTTTACACATGAGAGTGTGATCTTTGATGAAAGTTGATGAAATGAGCAGCTTTTTTCATTATTATATATTCCTTCTTATTCGTAGTGTCTTTAATTGATGTGCAATTCTATTCTAGTTTGGTCACCCAGAGTGGATTGACTTTCCAAGAGAAGGGAACAACTGGAGCTATGATAAATGCAGGCGTCAGTGGAGCCTTGTGGACACTGATCACTTGCGGTACAAGGTTATGTCTATGAATACAATCCTTATAATTAGGTTTTTTGGCATAACTGTAGTCTCTCCTTGACATTTACCTTTTCCTTTTTTTAATGCTGTCTCGATACTAGCTAGATGAGAGTTCCATACTGCTGGCGTACTTTTGCGTTGAGCTGGATTGAAATATGCTTTTCCACACTTTGTTTTGCTGCCCCACTGCCCTAGTATAGTAAACTGCCCCAACCCTGTACCTGTTACTCAATAGACTAGTTGGATTGGCCTGTGCAGACCTATTTTGTTGACCTGGATTTATGTATTGTCATTTTTGACTAAAAATAATTCTGATGCATTAATTGGTAATGGCATTTTCATAACTTTGCAGACCTAGAATGTACTTCTCAATGATTGGTTGTTTTGTTAATAGATTTTTTTACAGCATATGGTGAACTATCCAAGTGAACATCTGTTTTTTTGTGCTTTTTCTACAGTTCAAGTTTACAATTTAGCTAACATATTAGTCTTTTCTCCTTGCTCTAATGATGAACAGTACATGAATGCGTTTGATCAAGCAATGAATGCGCTTGATGAGAGATTTTCCTTCCTTTCATCATCAAAGCAGATTGTAAGCGACATGAATGATGAGAAAAAGGTAAGGACTTCAGAATACTTAGTATAAGAGTATTACAACATTTCTTTCTTTCTTAGGAATAGTAACTCTAGTTTGCGTGCTGTATTTCGCTGAATAAGGTGAGCTTCAATTTAGGAATGCATGGTTTCTGAAACTCTAGGCATTCGATTCAAAAAGTTTGGTTTGTGAAAACATTATTTCCAATTTATTTCTACCCTGCTTCAGGTAATTGTCTTTGAACGTGGAGATTTGGTTTTTGTTTTCAATTTTCATCCCAAGAAACTTTATGAGGGGTAAGTTACCAGCTGTAATCTGTCTTTCTGATGCGCTTTTGCCTGTGGTCTATTGTGTTGTGTGCTTACTCTCTTCCTTTGCAACTAATATGCAGTTACAAAGTTGGATGTGATTTACCTGGGAAATACAGAGTAGCCTTGGACTCTGATGCTTTTGTCTTTGGTGGACATGGAAGAGTAAGTCGTGATGATATGTGCTGGAAAGATGTTTTTTTTTCTCCCTACCCCTGTAGTTGGGGCCATGAAAATTGTATCAGGATGTCGTGTTTATTCATCGATGTTGTGACACAGGTTGGCCACGACGTGGATCACTTCACGTCGCCTGAAGGGATACCAGGGGTGCCTGAAACAAACTTCAACAACCGGCCAAACTCATTCAAAGTCCTTTCCCCACCCCGCACTTGTGTGGTAATGTTCACTTATCAGTTTCTTCTCAACTGAACTGAAGAACTAGAATCTATCTGTCAGCAATGCAATATCAGCCCGCCTGACAAATCATTCTGCTACCAGGCTTATTACCGTGTAGATGAAGAGGCTGAACGTCTTCAAGCGAAAGCAGAGACAACTGGTTCTAGAAAGACTTCTCCAGAGATCATCGATGCTGATGCTACACCCGTCAAAACTTCTACAGCTACTAAAGAAGACAAGGAGGCAACATCTGGTGGCAAGAAGGACGATTCAAACAAGAAGGGATGGAAGTTTGCGCGCCAGTCATCGAATAAAAATACCAAATGAAGCCAGAAGTCCTTGATCAGGACTGGACTGGCTGCCAGTGCCCTCTTAATAGTCCTGCTCTACTGGACTAGCCGCTGGTGCCCTTGTAACGGTCCTTTCCTGTAGCTCGTAGATGACTGGTGTCATCACCGAGCAAGCACTGCTTGTATAGTTTTCTAGATAGAGAATAATAATCAGGGACGGATGGTGGATATGGACAGAGGAGCCATGACCTGGGTTAACCTGGATCTTGACTATGTATTGGGTATATGGCCAAATGTGCCCAATATGTAAAGCAGCAGTTCCCGTCCAGAATAAAAACTTGGGGTTTCTTATACTTTTTACTTCCTAGGTTGATGAAGATTTTGATATTAGATGCTAATGCGCAGATATACAACATATACTGTCAGTCTGCAGTACTAAAACTGAAGATGAAGTTAGGAAGCTTCTTCAATCCTTGTTCCCTGTCTAGTTCACATTTGATTTCAGCTGTTCAGCGGGTCAGGTCAGCTCCACTAAGGGTCCTGCCAGCGTCACACAGGCATCTTTTCATGTGTCATAATACTATATTTTTTATCTTTCAGCAAAAAGATGGATCACTAACGACCTCTTCTTCCAGGTCTTCCAACTCATGAAACGTCATGGGCACCACTGGGAGCACTGAGGCGACTGACCCACCAACAGCGGCTCCTTTTGTTCTCCAGCACAGAAGAAGAAGAGTGACAGGTAAGCATCATCTATCTATCAAGAGTTAAAGACTTGGACCGCTTCAAAGAAGCCTCAGATCTTGTGACCTTTGTGGGTGGCTGAATGTCACTGGAAGAATCGAATGGAATGCAATCCAATGCAACCATGGACTTGACTCCCCGGCAAGAGGCAACATCTATCGACCAGCAACGACTTGAGAATCCATGGAAGAACGGGTCCAAGCGATGGCGACGGATGGATGGATGGGATCTTGATTCATGGCCCCAGCTCCGTTCCATTTCCAGGTCTTGCTATCTTGATTCATATGGTACAGCTAGCTCGCCCTTTGTCTCCAGTCTCCTAGCACCAGAACAGTCCACGCTTGGCACACTCATCAAAACTAGTACTAGCACCTAATAATACTATATGAATATGATACTCTTTCTGTGCTATTGATGGTATATAATTCCTTTTAAATCATACGCACAAACAGGAAAAAAAAAAAGAATACCTGAGATAGATAAATAAAGCTGTTCAGATATGACTGCAAACTTACTGGAGATTTTGTTTTGCTGGGGTCAAATTTGGAGTGATTGCTGAATTATGTCAATCGAACACTATAAATATAATTATCAGTTAATATGACTGCAAACTAGGTTGCTTCATAGGAAGGCACAGATTAAATTAGAGGTGCAAATTAAAGACGAAATGTTATTGCTCTGATTTGGACATGTCTACTAGTAGTGGTGTAGTAAGTGCGTAACCCAAGCAGGTTGAGGTCCACAGTTGCATGCTATTGGTAAGGTGCCTGAAAACTGCAACCACTTTAGCCAACCATTAGTCTCTTTTTGCGCAGCAGCAGCCGCCGTCGCCGCCTGATAAAATTCTCTTAAGTGCAATGATTTCCTGCTAGAAAGTAACTAATTCTTTTTTGGAGGTTTTGTCAAAAAGGAGAATCATTTCAGGACTTGGAACGATTCAACACGCGGTTTTCTTTTCAGAGGGACGACAAAACAAAGGTTTGGAGGTTTGCCAAGAGAGCAGCGTCACCATACAACGCAGTAGTGTCGTCTTCATGAGCTTGGGATTTCTTGTGAAAGTCATGGCCACGCCAGACTGATTACCTGTGCACGCAACGAATTCAACTGTCAGCACGTCAAAACACTCCGTCTGTCTTGTGGAAAACTGATGGTTTTTCTTTGTCTGTATTTTCCCTAGCCTTCCTGGAATTATATATATTTACAAATAAATAAACAAACTGTTTTATAGGTTTTACCTCTTCAATTCAACGTTTGGGTCTTGCGTCAAAGCAAATAAGGCCATCGATATCGAAAGGAACCCTCACTTAGGTGTGGCTATATAGAGTGAAAGGGCTAACTTCTACAGTACAGACAACTTTTTGAAGGAATAGCATTACCATACTTCTTGTTCCATGATCCAGACATTCTTGGCATTTCAAATATGATGACCCGGTCAGGTTTCAAGGAGAGGATTTTTTTTTTTTTAAAAAAAAAATATGGTTACTAGGGCACACCTCAAATACTTATAAGACAATGATGCGTTCATTAGCAACAGGAAGAATAAGTAATCAGCGATCATGTTTATTTTGGTGGTCTTCTATGATAACTTCGTTTATCTCGAAGATGTACTAATGACTCAACTTAGTCTTGTGCTCATAGGATAAGTGTGTGCATATTATATACAAGTAATCAGCAATCATGTTTTTTTCTCAAGAAAGTCTGCATGTGCAGCAAGTGATATAAGTTTTATCAGTCCTAAAAAAAGGCATTAGACATAAGGAATTAACATGGCATGGTCAAGGTCAAGAATCATAGTAGTATACAGTAGTTAAGGCAGTCAGAGATGATTCCCTCCGTATCGTTTGAGAAAGGTACAGGTGCCCAATCTGATCACAACTGCATGCACATGAGAGTTAAGAAAGCTACTTATCTAATCGCAGTGCAGACGCGTACTCTGAATAATTTAGGTAGTATGCACCAATGGACCAAGTCGTCTCAGACCACTTTGCAGAATTGCAACCACTCACTTCTTTATCTGCAGAGATCGTGCAGCACTCCAGTACGCTCACCAGTTGTGTGTTGGTAGCACCAATCAGTTAGAATTATTTGAACGAATTGATGTTATAAGTTTTTTTTTTTTCAAAATGAAAGAATTAAATTTTCTGCTGATACACCACACAAAGTGTGCTATCAGACCTGACATTTTCTTTGAAATATAAATAAACTTAAACATGACATGATCAATGATTTATTTATAGCAGCTTTGAGTATCTATGCTTGCTTGTTTAATCTGCACAAAAAATTCTTGAAAAAACACATCTCCGTTTGCTAAATAAACTTCAACATGGATCATCAACTGAAATTACGGCAGGGGTGTCTCCGCATTCTTCTTAATGAAATTCTAGAAATAAACATGTCTCCGCATTTTTTTTCTTAATGAAATATGGTAGGGGCATCTCCCCCTCCGATCACATTTTTTTTATCAACTGAACTCTAACATACCCTACTGGAGAAAATGTACATATGTATGGATGTAGTGCCCAACACCAGAACAGTGAGGATATGGACTAAGCTAGCTACTAAAGCCTAGCTACGTCCTATTATCTATCCACGTCGCTTGCGGGCGACGTGGATAGCCTCAGGCCACACTGAGTCCTGAGGTTCTCTTATTCTGAGATATACAAAATGATTTAACATTTACAATAAAGCAATTACTTCTTAGTAGTTACTACTATATCAAGCGACATGTGGTTAAAAAGTACTATACTACACTATGGTTAGATCTAGAACCAATAATGCATCGTTTGCCCTTGACATGGGGAGCTAGCAGTGCTATAGTTGAGCCTCTCCTAATTTTTTTTCATGGATTCGTCCCTATATATATACATGTACGGCATAGTTGATGAAAGCAGCAGATACATATACCATACATAGTGTATATACATATGTCAGATATATAAACCCACCTTCCTTTATTTTCCTGGTGATCGAGATTAATTGATTCATCATACATCACTAGCACAACTCTGAAACAAGTACTGATATGATACTAGCTGGTGGTCCACATCCTCGTGATCAATTGGTTACAGCAGGATATATAAGTTCAAATAATCAGTCTTTTCCAGATTATATATTTTTGAAACAACATATTATAACCTTATCATTATTTTAGATACTGACAGTACCACAAAGCTATTAATGAGCTTCCAATAAGCAAGTACTACTACCTGTACATATATAATGTAGTACTAAAATAATCAGCACTAAGCCAGCAAATGAAGAATTCCAAGCAAAGCAAGTCAATTTCCACACACAGAGACGGACACTATCTTTGGCATGCATTAGGGCAGTAGTAATAAAAGTCATCTAGTATGACGCAGGAGAAGACTCACTCGGAAAGAGACGAGAGCGCGCGCGCGCGCACCCACACACACACACAAAGTTTCCTCTCACTCTCGCCATGACGCCATCGTGTCATGTCTCCAGCTGCCAGTCTCCTCCCCCGCCGGCCGGCCTATATATGCAGAGGGAACCCAGCTCTTTCCTCTCATGCATCCGGCTCTCCATCAGCAGCCAGATCAGCAACCACCAACAAAGGCAACAAGAATCCATATCGGCCATGGCGGAGCAGCAGCCGCGGCGTGGCGCATCACCACCGTCATCCGGCGCGGGGGCGGCGGAGCTAGACCTGCCGGGGTTCCGGTTCCACCCGACGGAGGAGGAGCTGCTGGAGTTCTACCTGAAGCAGGCGGCGCACGGGCGGAAGCTCAAGTTCGACATCATCCCCACGGTGCACCTGTACCGGCACGACCCCTGGGAGCTCCCGGGCCTGGCCCGCATCGGCGAGCGCGAGTGGTACTTCTTCGTGCCACGCGACGGCGGCGGCAGCCGCCGGGCGGCCAAGCAGCACGCCGGTTCCGGTTCCGGCGGCCGGCCTAGCCGCACCACGGAGCGCGGGTTCTGGAAGGCCACGGGGTCGGACCGCGCCGTGCGCTGCGCCGCCGACCCCAAACGCCTCATCGGCCTCAAGAAGACGTTGGTATACTATGAGGGCCGTGCGCCACGGGGCACCAAGACTGATTGGGTCATGAACGAGTACCGCCTCCCTGATGCCGCCACCTGCTGCAACAACAATGCCGCCGGCGACTCATCGGCGGCCTCCTCCACCAACAAGTCGCCCAAGGTATACATAATAATCATCCTACTGTACATCATCGTACCTAGTAGTACACATATGCATGTGCATGACGTTATTGATCCGTAGTGTCTTTATTAGTATAGAAAAGTCAGTTGGTAGTTGCTTGGTTAATTGGAGGGTATATAAGAACTGCTATTAACAATTGATGAACTAATTGTTAGCATCTTCAGCTGCTAGTAGTTTAAGGCCTGTGTTAGCAGCCCTATTTGGATTATCAAGTCAACGGCTAAGTTTAGTTGTCAACTTATATATGATCGAGCACGCCAATCCGCCAAAGAGCAACTTTGATTGGTTTAGTTTGCATTTTCGTTAATTCATTCTTCTAGAATACAAGTAATTCCAGATGTATATTTAGGACAGGTCAAATAATTAGTGTGCATAGTATATATGTGGAGTGTGTGAAATGGTTGACTTTGACTCCGAGGTAGCCAGTAGTAGTCTAGTCACGCGCGTGCTTTGAAAAGTAGGACACCTAGCTAGCTAGAGATCTATATTTACTTTGTCAGGGCAACATGAAAGCAACATTTTTTTATATGTGTTAATGAATTATTTCAGTCCATAATATAGTGCAAGTCCTAATCATTTTATGTAATAACGTACGCGTGCAGGAGGACATCGTGCTGTGCAAGATCTACCGGAAGGCAGTGTCGCTCAAGGAGCTGGAGCAGCGGGTGGCCATGGAGGAGCTGGCGCGCGCCACCGCCACGCCGTCCGCCTCTGCGTCCCACAACACCGGCTCGCCAGCCGACTCCATGTCGTCGTCGGACCACGAGGTGGCGGCGGTGGCGGCCTATCCCCATCAGAAGCAGCAGGGAGGGGAGATCATGATGATGCCCGTGGGCATCTCGCCACCACCACCTGTGATGATGAGCATGAAGAAAGAGGAGGTGGCCGAGCCGCTGCTGCCGGCGGCGACGCTGATGAGGCCGGCGACGCTGAGCTTGCCGCAGCTGGATGTGGCGAAGCAGCAGCAACCGGCGCAGCAGCAGGAGTGGATGCAGGACCCTTTCCTGACGCAGCTCCGGAGCCCATGGATGGAGAGCTGGTCTCCCTACTACGCCAGCGTCCTCAACTTTTAACCAATCCAAAAATATATCTGGAATCCATATCCATGGGCTACTATATATAAACAAAAAAAATTAATATAGTAATCGTTAAAGAGACCTAGCTAGATATATATGTAGTTTTTAGTTTACAGAGCATATTTATACTCGTGCTGTACGTATTTTTATGTACAACTACAAACCACATACTCCAATAACACATTTCAGTACTGAGCGGGTTCATAGAGCCAACAACAAAACATGCATGTTCCAAGGCTATAGAGCTAAGTTCCAAAAAAAAGGCCATGTACGTAAGAGCCATTATTTTCTTATGCGTGTGTGTTTACTGCTCCGGTTGGAGAGGTTCTCAATTTTTCTTTGTAAGTACCAAGGTTTTCGACTTTTCCTGCAATATAGGAGAGAAACTCGACCCATTGAACATGCACTCCATCACTGTGTTTTTCTTGTGTTGTACCCATCCAGATATCTTTGCAAGGTAGATAATTTTCTCTTTGACATTGCCGCATCTCTTTTTGGGAGATGGTGGAATTTCCCCATTATTTCTTATGCTCTTGGAAAACTTTGCCCCCACACTCTTCTTCTTCTTTTTGTCCAGTGAGCATTCGAACGCTTCTTCCCTAATTAACTCCGCCACTCCAGTGGTCAAAACAGTAGGGGCGCCATTGGTCACGGTGGCGAAACCGATTGGGATGTGGGGGCAGGGCTGTCGTCACGACCCGAAAACCATCTCAAGTAAAACTTTGCTGGCCCTCTATCAAAGATGATGTCATGGCTTTTCTCTCTGAGTTTTATGCTGTGGAGGCTGATCTGGACAGGGTAAACAAGGCACACATAGTTCTTATACCCAAGAAGGAAGGAGCCACTTCACCATCAGACTTCAGGCCTATATATCTCCCTGCAGAACTGTCCGGTTAAAATCATCTCAAAGATGCTCACTTCGAGGCTTTAGAGTCATATAACCAAGCTTGTGGATGTTGATCAGACTGGCTTCATCAAAGGCCGGTCCATTTCAGAGAATTTTGTCTATGCAACTGAGCTAGTCCAATACTGCCACAAGTACAAGCTCCCAACCATTGTACTGATTACTGAAGCTAGATTTTGCTAAAGCTTTTGACTGGAGCAGCCTAATTGCAGTGCTACAAGCTAGGGGCTTCCCTGTCAGGTAGAATCAATGGATGATGAGACTATTTGAGACCTCACACTCGGCTGTTCTGATCAATGGATGCCCTGGTCCATGGATTAGGTGTCACCGAGGGCTGAGGCAGGGAGATGCTCTATCCCCCTACCTCTTCATCATACTTGCAGATGTCCTACAACAGCTCATCAAAAAAGATGTTGGGATCAGGCACCCTGCTTCTGAGTCGCCATGCTTTGTCCTCCAGTATGCGGATGACACCCTTCTTATTGTTAGAGCTGACCTCCAGGATATTGCAAGACTAAAGCGCCAGCTTGAAACTTTTGCTGCAGCAACGGGACTCTAGATTAATTTTGGCAAATCCACCATGGTACCAATGCATGTCAGTCAGGAATCAGTTGATGGGATTTCTTAGATTCTACATTGCAAAGTTGAAAGCTTCCCCCAGGTTTACCTAGGCTCGCCTCTGTCCAATAACAAGCTCAACCTCTCTGTGTTTGCCCCCCTGATATCCAAGGTTGACCGCTGGCTAGCTACATGGCAAGCAACTCTTCTGAACCATCAGGCAAGATTGGTACTCATCAACTCTGTCCTGGATGGGGTTCTTAATTATATAATGCAGGCTATTGCTCTTCCACCTGGGGTCATTGCAATCATTGACAGTAAGCATCGGGCATTCTTATGGTCTGGTTCAGATAAAGCATCAGGGGCTAAGTGCCTAGTCAGATGGGAAATTGCCCTCCTACCCAAGAAAGAGGGAGGCCTGGGCATAAGAGACCTGGCTACACAGAACGCCTGCCGTCTTCTAAAGCTGGTCCATCGCCTCCATCACCCACACGAGTCGGCCTGGGCTGCTTGGGCTCTCCAGCATTGCTCCTTGACCTCTTTCACAGGCGTCAGATGCGGCAGCCATTGGGAAGCACTTCGAGCACTTCTACCGGCATATAGAGCAATAACATCGGTGACAGTTGGAGATGGAATGTCCACGTCCTTCTGGTGGGATAGATGGAATGGGCCGCCTCTTGCTGCTCTTTTCCCGAGCTTGTTCACTCACTGCACTGAACCCTCAGTGAGCCTTGCTTCGTGGTTGCTCATGGCCTCCTCCAATGCCTTGTGCCACGCCCTGGACCGCAAGCAGCAAATGATGAACTGAACCAGTCCAAGCAATCCTTGCGGCAACCATGTTATCCCAAGAACAAGATCAAAGATACTCTCCATTTTTCACTAGGGGTCGGCTCAAAACTTCTGCTGTGTATCGGGCAAACATCTCCACTGGAGTGCCTAGTAGGATATATTCCTTTGTTTGGAACAGCAAAGCCCCGACTAGAGTGCGGTTCTTTGGATGGCTGCTTCTTCAGGACCGTATCTAGAGCAAGGCAAACCTCTTCCACAAGAACATCCTGGATTCTGAGACTTGTGAGCTCTATAACTCAGACCCAAAAACCACGATGCATTTGTTCTTTGAGTGTCATATTGTTAGCCATTTACGGGACTACATAGGCTTCACCACGCCGCCGGACCGATATTCGAAGTCTTTGGGACTTGCAGCGCCCCCCGGCGCAGTGCCACCCACCCACTTCAACACTTTCATTCTCCTCTATTGCTGGCATATATGGAACCATAGGCACGATGTTGTATTCAGGGCATGAAACCCCTTCCCTACAGCGTCTCATGAACTCGGCAAAACAAGAGGTTAGACTATGGAGTGTGTGTTTGCCCTTACAAGATCGGGGCATCATTGATGTTTGGTGTAGTCTCCTAAATGTGTAAATATTATACAATCCTCTCTGGCAACCTTGGCCAACTGATGTAAACTGAGCCGTCAATAAAATAAGGTGGGGCTTGACCCCTCCATTGTTCCTTTCAAAAAAAAAAAAACTTTGCTACACACACCCTATGTTAAGCCTAAGTTGAGCCTTTAGCCCTTTACCCCAAATCCTTTTGAGCCATAAACTTAATTAGGTACAATCGTGGGAAAAGCCTCATCTAATTATCTTGAAGATGGGCAAGACATGTTCGCAGTTCGCTAGATCAATCTCCGATTCTAAAGCCTCTTATCAACCACGCATCCCTATCTCCAAATGGTTCTCCAAATGGACCTACATTCGATCTCTGGATGTAGGAATTCCCAAATGGAGTCTTGCCCATCCTTAGGTGTTCAATTTAATAGTCCACTAGTTCAAACCACACAGAGATAGAGGCTCATTGAAATATATATCTCACCAACTCATTAGATAGAGCAGCATCAACTCTTCGGCTTTTAGGTCACTATTATATTAATAACTAGGAATAAAGGAATATTAGAATTTGATCAGGATAAAGATTGATTTTTGTTTGGAAAGAGGTGTCCTAATTTATAAGGAAATCTCCTAGGATTACATTTTTGTTTGGAAAGAGGTGTTCTAATTTATAAGGAAATCTCCTAGGATTACTTGGATTGCAATTCCACTAGGTACCATAAATATAGGGAGGATGTAAGCTACTGGGATTAAGAAAAGAAATAAATAAATCCTACCCTTCTCTCTCTCTCTCAAGACGCGCTACGCACCGCCGCCGCCGCCGCTGCCGCCACAAGCCACACGCTGCCTCCACCGGCACCCATCACGCCCTAGCAGCCCGCCGGAGCCGGCTCGGTTGTTACATTCTCCATCTCTGATATGTGCAGGTCTGTGGCGGCGACATGCTTCACCAAGGTGCTAGGCCTGGCAGCCATGGCGCCTAGAGGAATATCCAAGGAGCTAGATCGTGGCGTTGGTGTGTGGCTGTGTAGTGTGTGCAAGGATTTGGACTCGAGCAACAACTTCTCTGATCTAATAGTGAGTATGTACTCCTATTGCTAGTTCTTTATGAGGTGCTGTAGGGATTCGTTCATCTAGCCTATACCCCAACATTACAGTCTGTGAGATGTGGATGCTCTTGTGCAATGTTTTATCTCAGGTTGTGATATGATGTGCTTGTATAAAAAAAATGCTAGACCTTATCCAGCTAGTTCATCATTTTCTTTTAGTCTAGACATATTGTGATTTGTCTGCTATGAAAAAATAGTATGAAAAATTAGTACAACCCTGACATTTAACCCTATGGCATGTGCTCTGTGTTCTTGATAGGGAGTATAAGAAATATTCTAAGATGTGCATGTGAACCTCACCTTGGTCTCTGACACTTGCTCCTTCTCTTGCAGGTCTTGGTGCTTCAAATGTGCTTATGGTTTGCTTGCAATCACTTGGCTTCCTGCTGACTTCCACTCCTTGTTAACCCCTCCTCCCTATGCCATGTCACTATCCATGGAGATCAAGTCACCATCTTGGTCTGGTGGAAGGATTGGTGCCTTTCTGAAAGGAGTGCATGATTGTTTTTCTGGAGGTTCAACTTGAGTGGAGAGCCAGGAGGTGAATGGTGAATGGCTGCTACTTCGCTGGAGGCAAGCCCCTAAGTCCTCCTTATTTTACTACTGCTCCTGAGTCCTCTTTTTTCTACTGCTGCTCCCTTCCTACTCCCTTAGATAATTCATCACCCTAGTAATGGTCTAGTTTCACTGTATTGTCGAGCTGTTGTTACAAGAGTGGATCCTCTCCTTCTAGAAGGCCATGGAAGCTCATAATATATAATTTTAATACTAGAGTTGTTGAAATAGTAGGCTACTGTAGTGTATAGTAGTGTGTACCTAGAATTGTGAAGAGTGTTTTTGTGTGCCTGCGTGTGGTAGCATGAGGAGCTGGGTTAACAAGAATCATGTGCACGACTTCTCCAAGGATTAATATATGCTTTGTGTATTTATGCCAAAGTTTATCAATTATCTAGCCTGCTGAAATTAAGATAAACTGTGGTTAATTGTCTATTAAAAATGTGGTGCCGATACGAAATCATCAGTCATCTGTAACCAGTTGCTTTATTCATTGATCGATCCCTTGTAGTATGCAACAACATGGCAAGTCATCAGGTATTATATGCCTTGTGTTGGTAATACTACATGCATGCATATATATTTCTTATATAGTTAAGACTTAACTGAATGCATATGCATGCTGATATATAACTTTTCAGCTAGCTTGGCCGAATGGCGTCTGGTGTCCGCAGTCCAGGTTGTCGCCGTAGCTGACCCCAAGCAAATCGCAGTAGCGCTTGTAGAAGCCAATCCGGCCGGCGACGCGGGCATCATTGTCGCCGTGGTTGCACTCGATGCCGTTGATGATGTTGGTGGCGACGCCATACCCCGGCAGCCTGCCGGCGGCGGTGTCAGCTGCGGAGGGCTTCCACTTCCCGATCATGACGTCGTGGCACGACGGCTTGGGATCCTGCGGCGTCATCCAGAACCAGACGGCGGTCTCGAAGGAGATTTTGGGGTCGGAGGCGACCAGCTCCGGGTTGGCGAGGATGTCGGCGCCGATGGCCTTGCCGGCGGGCCCGTAGTTGAGGTTGTAGGAGATTTGGATTGGCCCACGGCCGTAGTACTTCTTCCCGGGGGCGCACGGCCAATCGTTGCTGGGCTCGCAGAAGTCCGCCGGCGCCTGCTCGGCGCCCTGCTCTTCCTGAAGCAGTAGCCCCAGGCGAACTCGCCGTCGGGCGCCGTCGGCCACCCGCCCGTCGTCTCGTGCGACGTCTGCCCAAAGAACGCCGCCAGCTCGCGTTTCCTGTCGTCGGCGCTGCCCGTGGTGCCGAATCCCGGGAACGCTTTCGCCGCCGCGAGGAAGTCCTGGTAGGTGTAGAAGCCCTTGGCTTCGCACACCGGGTCGTCGCGGTGTTTTAGCATCTCGTTGAACATGGACTCGGAGATGATGGACGCCACGCCGCCGCCGCCGCCTTTCGGGGGCTTAGGGGTGGGACTCGGACGGGGACGGGGGTTGGACTGGGACTGGGAACGCCAGGGGTAGTGGGAGTGGGAGGGGTTGGTGTCGGGGTGCTGCCGGTGCACTGGCTCTGGCAGCCGACGCCGCAGTAGTCGGAGGTGGTGCCGCACCACCCGTACTTGCTGCAGCAGAGGCTGTTGGGGCAGGCCGCGCCGCCGGCCTGCGAGCCGCACTGCTCGGCGACCGCCGACGACATGACGAACATGGCAACAGTGGCCACCGCGGCAATCACCATCAGTGCTCTCGTCATCGTGAAAAGCTAGCAAGGCAATCAAGTGTGAAGGAAGCGGTGGGCAAGCATGGCCTTATATAGGGGTCAATCAGCGGCGCAGGTACTACAGGAAACTGGATCGTCGCCGACCGTACTGCGTTTAGCCGACCCGCCCGCAGAGTTGACGGTCGGCGAAGATTTTTCGCCGACCGCCGCGCTTGGCAAAGTTTCACGGTCGGCGAAGTGATCTTCGCCGACCGCCGGGCGGTCGGGCGAAGAGCAACGCTTGGCAAAGCGCCCTCTTTGCCGACCGCCGGTGGTCGGGCGAAGAAAACCGGCCGCCGTTTCCAACGGTACCGTAACGGAAACTGGCGCGCGCATTTTCGCCGACCGCCCACCGCGGCGGCGGTCGGGCGAAAGATCAACATCTTCGCCGACCGCCCCTACGTCCGTGGTCGGCGGTTTTTTTAAAAATATAAAACCGCTGCCCGCCACGCCACGCGGCACACAAAAAAGCACCGAGGGCTGGATCTTCGCCGACCGCCCAGCATCTGGCGGTCGGCGAAGACTTTCGCCGACCGCCGCACCTCCGGGCGGTCGGCGAAGATATTTTCGCCGAGCACCTTTTTCGCTGCTCGGCGAAGTATAAATTTTTTTTTTTTTTGAATTTGCTATCACAACTTTTTGTGTGTCTTAGCTACAGTATATTTAGTACATTGTTCAAGTTTGGGATTTTTTAAAACTTTTTACTATATTTTATGGGTTTTCATGTTATATTTGAATTTCTTTTCGAAAACTAAAATTTGAACTGCAAGTGATTCAAATAATGGGTGTAAATGATTCAAAAAATGATAAACATGATTGTGAGTCCATATTGAGTCCTCATCCATGGCCGGCACCGAAATTCAAATATCTTGTGCGCGAAACACGCCGACTCACTTGCGGATCGATCGTTTTAAAATTCTATAAAATTCAAACGGAGTTGAAAAATCATGAAACTTGACGAGTTGTCCTTATATCACATGTGTACACTATGAAAAAAAGTTTGAGTCGATTTCGCGGGCGTTTGCATCTCGGGTGGCACTTACGGAGACATCTCTAGCATGTGATAAATGTAAAACTCTAGTTGAGATGTCTAGGTTTCAAGAAAGTCCGGGATGCAAACTTGCATGAAACCTTTTCAAATTTTTTTTTCACAGCTTAAACATGCAATATAACGATGCCTCGTCAAATTTCATGAATTTCCGACTTTCGTTTTCTTTTTTTTTAGAATTTTAAAATGAATCGCGCAAGACGGTAATCGGAATGTCTCGCATATAAGATATTTTTTGATTTTCTCACGTGTCCATAGATGAGGGCTCAAAATATACTAACAAACAAGAATATTATTTTTTCTATCACATAACTCCTTTTTTTCTAAGTACCTGCAGTTCAAATTTTAGGTGGGAAAAAATATCCGAGTAAAAGAAGAAAACTATTTAAAAATAGTAAAACGTCGCGGAAAAATGTCCCAATTTTTGATATGTTCTTGTAAACACTCTAACTAAGGTACAGAAAAATTTTGAAGTCAAAATTCCCAAAAAAAAAAAAAAATTTGCCGAGAGCAAAACATTGCGCTCGGCGAAGAAGGCCACCGACCGCCCACAGGGCGGTCGGCGCGAAGGCAATTTTTTTAAAAAAACCAAAATCGCCGCTGACCGCCGGTGAACTTCGCCGACCGCCGCCCGTGAGGCGGTCGGCGACGGGTTTTTCCCCGTTCCCGCCGTCTGCGCGCCGGGGGCCGGCCCGACGCCGGATCTCGGCGGCCGGCGAAAGATCGACTGCCGCCGACCGCCCCTGCATCCGGGCGGTCGGCGAAAAAAAAAAAAAAAAAACGTTATCCACACCCACCTCCCTCACTCACTCACTCACTCACTCACCACACACACACACGGGGCCGAGCCGCCCCCGCCCGCCGCCCGCCCGCCTCCGCCGCCGGCCGCGGAGCCGCCGGCCGCCGGCCCCCGCCTCCCTCGCGACGCCCCCATCCCGCCCTCGCCTCGACCGCCCAAGCCGCCGCCCAGCGCCGCCGCCCGCCGCCCCGCGCGCGCCCGCCCGCCACCCGCGCCGCCGCGCCACCGGCGCCCGCCCGCCGCCCGCGGCCGCCGCGGCGTGCGCCGGCCGGCGCGGCGGCCCGCCGGCCCCGCCCGCCCCGTTAGGAAGGAAGGGGGGAGGAGGAGGAAGGAAAGGAGGAGGAGGAGGAGGAGGAGGAAGAGAAGGAGGAGAAGGAGGGAAGAGAAGGAGGAGGAGGTCGTCGACGTCGACCGTGCTCCGCCGTTGTCCGTGGTCGACCCTTCCGCGCCATCCTCGCCATACCGGCCGCGCCGTCCTCACCTCGACCACCCACCCCCGGCCACCGACCGCACAAAGGTATGGCATGAAGCAATTAGTAGCTAGTGGTAGTAGTTGATATGTGGATATGGATATGGATATGGATATGGATATGTTAGTGGATGCCCTAGTTGAGAATGTGGATATGGATGTGGATATGGATATGGATATGTGGATGTTGGCCATCGTGCCATGTTTTTTTTTCAGGTATCGAAAAGCCTCCCGTGTAGGGGAGGTTCTGCCAAAATTTCGAATTTATCTCATATTTTTTTCTTTCGCAGAAAAGAGCCCGTCGAAGTGGTGGAGCGTCCCCGATCTCCTTCCTCTGCGTTGCGGGTGTGACTGCACTGCTTCGCCTCACCCCCTCCACCCTAGGTATGAATATCTCCTGCTCCAGTCGCATGGTCGTATGTCGCGTAACCTAGTTAGGCGTCTCCCGTCCGAAAGAGATACGGTTGGAGGTATGCATTTCTTTGCATATCTACGACCGTATCTGTTTCGGATTGTCCACGTATTTTGGACAGCCCACGGATGCGTAGATGGGTCGGTTTCCATGTCCCGTTCGGTCGGCGACGAGTTTCGGCATCACCTCCCCACCGTTCTCCTGATGCACACTCTCCCTTCCGGGGCGTGTATCGAGAACAGCGGGAGGTGCTGCCGAATTTCGCCTCGGTCGGATCGAGCATGGAACCGACCGATCTACGATCCGCTGGTGGGATTAGGACCTATCCCGCCTATTAGAGAGTAGGAACGCCATGTAGATCGAACTCATGGTTGGAATTCGTGGGTTGCTAAAGGATGGACGACCGCCGGTGGATGTACGACGGTTGGAGAAGTAAGCGTGATTTTGACGAAGAATGGATGGACAAGACCAATGAGTTCTTGAAATGGTATGGGGCAACGCCGTGCTCGTGGTCATTTGCTAGTTTGGTGTCCCCGCAGTAAATGTGACAACACGAGAAGAGTTAGCCGAAAAGGATATGCACCGTCATCTACTAGATTTTGGATTCACCAAGAACTATACCGTCCTCGGGTATACCATGGTGAAGCACAACGTATGAGAGAGAGGAGGAGGTGAGAGCACGCCTCGGCGATTGTGATGGTGATGCCGGGGTTGTAGATATGTTAGATGATGTCCACCAAGGACTTTTCAACGAAGCACGTGACAAGGAGGCGATGGAGAAGGAGGCAAAGAATTTCTATGAAATGTTGGACTCCGGCGCGAAACCCCTTCATGAGAACACAACGGTTTCGCGGTGGGATGGCATTTGTCGCTATTAGGGCTGAAGTCCGAATTGAACATCAGTCGAGCAGTGCTTCGATAAGATGTTGTCCATTGTTGGCACCCCCGCTTCCAAAGGGCCATAACCTACCATCGAGCATGTATGACTCCCAAAAACTCTTTACGGCACTTAAGATGCCGTATGAGCGAATACATGCTTGCGAGAATGGGTGTGTCCTATTTAGGAAAGAGCACGCCGATGCAAAGCAATCGGCCCAAAGTGCAAAGCCTCTAGGTACGAAGAGGTCCCAACCGGAGATGGTCGATGAAGCGAGTAAAGTCGCCAAAAAATTCTACGGTACCTACCGCTTGTACCGAGGATTCAACGACAATATATGACCGAGGAATCCGCTAAACGATGACGTGGCACAAAAATGGCAAGCGATACACTCCGCACAAGATGATACATCCATCGATGGTGAAGCATGGCAATACTTTGATGGAAAACATCCCGAGAAAGCAATGGAGGCGCGTAATGTACGTGTCGCCCTGGCAACAGATGGGTTCAATCCCTATGGAATGAGTACGGCCCCATACACTTGTTGGCCCGTATTCGTTATCCCCCTGAATCTCCCCCCTGGTGTCGCCTTCAACGGGACACCATATTCTTGTCGCTTATAATTCCGGGCCACCCGGGGAATAAGATGGGTGTGTTTATAGAGCCTGTGATCGATGAATTGATCAAGGCTTGGGATGAAGGCGTATGGACATACGACCGAGCTACGAAGACAGTGTTCAAGATGCATGTTTGGTACCGCACTCAATTCATGACTTCTGGCGTATGGGTTGTTCTCGGTGGTGTGTTCATGGAAAGTTCCCGTGCCCGCGATGCAAGGAAAGTCCGATGTTCATCGGGTTGCGGGCGGGTGGTAAGTTTTCGCCGTTCGACCTACATCGTCGCCGCCTCTTGACCATCCATTCGCACAAGACACGAAGAACTTTACAAAAGGGGTCGTAGTGACGTAACCTCAACCGCAGATGAAGATCGGTGCCGAGGTCCGTGCTCGGCTAGAGTCTCTTGTGGCCAATAAACAAGGTGGTGGTTTTGTGGGGTATGGTCACAAAGATATGTGGACTCATAAGTCGGGCTTCTGAGAGGCTCCCTATCATGATGACCTTCTTGTGCCACATCACCTTGACAATATGCACTTTGCGAAAGAATATCGCCAAGCACTTTTTGCACACTCATGGACACCGAAAAGTCTAAGGACAACCCTAAGGCTAGAGTGGACTGGCAAAAAACTTTTGCGATAGACCAAATCAAGAGATGAGGCCTCCCCGCGGCGGCAAGAGATGGCGAAGGCCCAATGTTGATTTCGTCTTGTCTAGCCAAAACGTAAAGGAGGTACTTAAATGGATGAAGACCCCGAGGTTTCCGGATGGGTATGCACATAATGTGAAGAGGGGAGTCAATTTAACTACTATGCGAGTCAATGGGATGAAGAGTCATGACTATCACGTATGGATTGAGCGGCTCCTTCCCACGATGGTTCGAGGCTTTGTCCCCGAGAATGTATGGCTAGTGCCGGCGAGTTGAGTTATTTCTTCCGCCACCGTGTGTGCAAAGGCGATCTCTCGACCGTTTGTAGACCGCTTGGAAAAGGCAGCACCTGTTACTCACGTAAGTTGGAGAAAATCTTCCCACCCGGCTTCTTCTTGTCGATGCAAAGATATGATTGTGCACCTCCCGTGCGAGGTACGTATGGGGGCCCGGTGCGTACCATTGGTGCTACCCAATCGAGAGAACTCTAAAGAGTGTACGCGAAAAATGTAGAAATAAAGCCGAGAATCGAGCCGTCGCTGCCGAGGCATACGTTGTGGAGGAGGTGTCAAACTTCACGTAAAAGTACTATACGAGAACATTCCTAGCGTGCATGATCAAATCCCCGTTACAATGCCGACGAAAAATCAAAATCGAAGCTCAGCCTTTTCCAAGGTCAATACGGAAGCGCCGGTGCATCTACCATTAAGCGCTTGAGCAACAAAGAGTGGCACAAGATCATGCTATATGTCTTGACGAACTCACCCGAGGTGGATCCGTACAAAACGTGAATTCATTCGTGAGACTTGGTCTTTATCAAGGGATGCGAGCCACACGAAATTGATACTCTTCTTTCACAAGGTGCCGGACCACGAGAATCGATTTCATTTCGTGGTTCAAGAGAAGGGGCCCAAACCGATCGCTCTATCTCGTGGCGAGCTAATTGCTGTTGCAAACGGGCCGTGATTTGAGGGTTAGGTCATTTAGCGCTTATGATGTGAATGGATATCGTTTCCACACGACAAGCTACGAACAGGGGCGACCCAACCGGTACCACAAACAAATGGCGTGCTAACGGTGCGATAATAATGGGAATGAGTACCATGGCGTAGTCGAAGAAATATACGAGCTTTCATTTTATGGGGCACCGCATCTTAAACTGTGATATTCAAATGTCATTGGTTCGACCACGAATGTACTAAACGTACACCGGCAATTGGGCTAGTCGGTTCGACCAGATTCCGTGTATCCACGATCCGATATATACATTGTGGCTCAACAGGCCGTGCGGGTTTTATTACCCGCCATATGCCCGCCAAAACAAAGATTATCTTAAGGGTTTGGAGGTTGTGCGTAAGGTAGCGCCACATGGTAAACTACCCGTCCCAAATGATGAAGATTATAACTTGATCAACCCAATCACATATGAGGGAGAGTTCTATCAAGAAGAGGGTCTCGCCAGGGAGTTTTGTGATAGACCTATTTGGAGATATAGGAATGGAAGTAGACGATGAAACGCCCGAGGATGACGATGACGGCGTTGAGGTGTTCGACTTGAAGGACATAGCTATGCTAGACAGATTGAGCACGGTCAATGAAGGCAAAAATCCAAGTTCGATTCTCTTAGTGATTTTGACAATGTTGATAAATGATGACGAAGCGGAGAAACGCTCCAAATGGACGATGATCCCGATTACTTCTAATACATGTAATACTATGTTATTTTGTTTTTACCGTAATTATGTCTTATTTATTTATATTTTGATTACAATGCATGTAAATCTAATTATGCCTTGTTTATGTTTTGATTACGGTGTGATCGGACAAAGATGGCGGGAGGTCGTGGAGGTCGTGGAGGTCGACGACCCCGAGAGGTCGTCCGTGCCTTGACCAGATTTACAACCCGCACGAAGACAAGGCCGACGGAGGAGGCGGAGAGTTCACGGGCGCGGCCTCCTCGTGTCGAGGCCTCCCGCTCCCACGCCCAGCCCGAGGTGGAGGAGGAGGACGAGGGGAGGAGCTGGTGGCGCCGCCCGAGCGGGTGCCCAGCAGGACCCACCGTGCGGGGACGACGACGCCGCCGACGCCGACGTCACCGACGGCGGGGAGGACGCGTCTGGTGGCTCCAACCCCTCTGGTGGGGGTTCGGACTCGGCGGCAGCAAGGGCTGCGAAGGTCTACTTGCGAGGCCCCTCACGACTCCCTAAGGCTCCGCTCCAGCACAACCGCCCTGTGATTCGCCCCCAAGGGACAAAGTAAGTAGATTTAGATGCGTACCTCATTGTCTTCATTATGCCTACTTCATGTCTTCATTATGCCTACTTTGAGTGAAACTAATATCGTGTCTTCATTATGCAGGAGCTGGATCGTTGTGTCGGGGCGGTGACTCACGCAAGCCCGCCGGCATCATCGGATTGCCGCGGCGCAAAGACTACCCCGGCGTCGTCACGTACCACGGGCATACAGGGCCGGCCGCCTGCTGGGCAGCCTACTACCAAGGAGAAGACTCGGACTACACCCACAAGGCAGAGCGGGTGCTCACAGAGTTTTGGGTAACTCGACCTCGCGCACAAAGCCTTTTCTCAATACATCGCATTCTTGAAACCATGAATTTGATATTGTATTTGTATGCGAAACTTCTTCAAATGCGAGGAAGGACAGAGGAGCGAGCCGCCGCAAGGGTGCTTGAGAACGCCCGCAAAAAACGCTGGCCACCGATATGCTTTCGGATGCAAAGCCCCGTGCCATCATAAACTACTATGCAACGGTCTTTGGGGTCGAAAAATATCAAAGGAGGATGCAAGGACTAAGATGTTGACCCGCGAACAGTTCTTGAGGTACATGAACAACACTACGCTGGTGCTTGTTTTGAGATAGTTAATGTGATCTTGTAATCCGACATATTTTCATGACACGTAGATGAGGCCGACTTGGTTACGCGTCCATGGGGATTGCTTGGGATCAGCTCGTGGACAAGTGGTTCACGGAGGAGTGGCAAAAGGTGCACGACGATGCCCGGAAAACGTTTGGTGATGCAAGGTCCATCACACCACCAAGGCGAAGTCGGAGCTGTGCGGAGTACAAAGAATTATGGGTAAGCGCGTTTCTTTGTTTCTCTTCCTTTGTTTCTCACAGCTCATTAATCCTCTTCCTTTGTTTCTCACAACCGAAGACACATCCAAAGCCGGACCTGCACCGACCGGGCGTGCCTTCGCGCATGGCGCACAAGAAGAGGGCCGCCTCTGATGTTTCCTATGACGTCAATGACCCGGCAGAGGCGTACAGCAACTCCAGTGTGGGCCAACGGATCGTTGAGTACACGGCGGCGACTCGGCGAAATATGGGGAGGACTACGATCCGGCGCCCATGACATTGATACGACATCGTCATGGCGACTTTTGGAGGCAAGAAGCACGGAGGTTGGGCGTCGCCGGCGGCATCGCCGACGCTTCCGCATGAGACTCTCCGACGTCCCGAGCACGGAGGGCGGACACGGACCCGCCGATACGGCCCGGAGCGAGCGTGGCACGGGGCCGTGTCGGTGCCCTTGAGGCGGAGGCCCAGCAGCCGCCCAAAGAGCCTAGCGTAGAGGAAAGGACGCGCCGTCGAGGTGGAGGCCCAGCCAGGGCGGCAATGGCGGCCAAGTTCGAGGAGCTTACTAGGTTCCTTTCCACGACCGGTGGATTGGCTCGCCACTGGGCTCCTAGGTCCGGTCGCCCACGCCCGCCGTTTCAGCCCGTTCGGGTACTCCCGTGAGTATGATAGCAAAGAGCTTCGATTTTCGTTTCAAATAATCATGTCTAACACCTGTAACATTGTCTTCTTTGCGCAAGGCTTCCACCCGTGGATCGGGCGGGTCGAATCAGCCCTTTGCAGGTGCTCCGTGTGTTGAGCAAGGCTTCCCGCCCCCGAACCATCAAGTTCCGCCTTTCCCAACCTTTCCGCCACCTGCATGAACTTGTGAGACTCCCCGCGCGACTTGTCTAGATCATTTGTGGACTTGTTTATCTTGTGAGACTCGATGTTGGACTTGTGGACATGTTGTTGGACGTGTGCAACTTATTTATGTGATATATCGTTGTGTTTCATGTGCCGGAGGTGTGCAATGCGATATATATATGTTATGTGATTGAATGGATGTGAGATATATTATATATGTGTTTGTTTGTCAAGGGGGAAAGCGAAAACAAAAAAAAATAAATTTTTTCGGGCCGCCGACCGCTTTGCAAAAACGGTCGGCGAAGGAGGCTTCGCCGACCGTTTTGGCCCGGGCGGTCGGGCGAGCCGGAGGGAAAATGGCCCGGTTCGCCCCCTTTCCCAGCCTTCGCCGACCGTTTAGCCCGGCGGTCGGGCGGTTTTTTTAAAAAATTTTGTTCTTCGCCGACCGTTTTTCCCCGGGCGGTCGGCGAAGAAATTGTTTAAAAATGGAAAACACCTTTGCCGACCGCCCATACGGAGGACGGTCGGGCGAAGGAATTATGAAAAAAAGTATAAAACCTTCGCCGACCGTCCACCGACAAGGCGGTCGGCGAAGAGGGAAAATGGAAAAATCTTCGCCGACCGCCCCGACACGGCGGTCGGGCGAAGAGGGCGTAACGGCCGTCCCCCTTCGGCGGCTCCGTTAACGGCAACTTTTCTTCGCCGACCGTCGTTTTTGGTGGTCGGCGGCCTTCGCCGACGGGCGGCGGAATTTTGGGCGGTCGGCGAATCGCCATCGCCGACCAAAAATTTGACGACCGCTCTTCGCCGACAAGGCGGTCGGGCGCTTCGCCGACAGTTTTTAGCCTTCGCCGACCGCTTTGCGCGGTCGGCGGTCCCTCGTTTCCTGTATGGATCGCCATTGGCGAGATTCATCTGTCGTCACAACACAGATCAGAGTCTTGGAAGAACCGACGAAGAGTAGTCGTTAACAATTAGGCAAATGCATCAATTCATCGTAAGCAACTAAACATTGTCGATGTGTGAGATCAGAATCTTCGTGATGGATCTCTGTTGGCTTTTCATCTGTCAGATTCCACTCTTGGAACCGACGAACATAGGATGACGATGGGAGGATCGATATTATAACATTATATATATATGGGCGCAGGGAGAGAGACGACGTAAGTCGGTACGTGTGGTACCATTACCAATCAACCATGCGTCATCCCTAATGTAAATAACCACATACTACTAAGCATGCGTAATCCCTGACGTACGTGTTAATAACCATACTACGACGTACTGTAGTGTTCATTGTATTGGAGTTTACAAAAGCAATTTGCACTGAATTTACACTGATTACACACAAGTATACTCAACTATGAAAAGTAAACCATGTTATAGTATGTAAGGTGTAAATTAGACTAGATTAGTCATAAGGGGTACAATCAATGTACTTGAATTAATAAAATGTTACTAAATGTACTTGAATTAATAAAATGTTAATTTCACTAGATTATGTATTGGAAGAGTGAGAATATTCCATACACACAAACAAGGGGGCAAAAGCTCTTCCTTAGGGCCAATCTGCAGGAGCCGATCGACCTGCTGCACAAGCCACAGGAGAAGTAAAGTATACTATAATGATCTTTCTAAAGTGCTAATTGTTGTTCCTCGACATCACTCGATAAGGTCTCGTTGTTGCTAATAAGTATAATAATTTTAAATTAATTTGGCGTCCAGATGCCTCCATGGCCCATTATCTAAAAAAAAAAGATGCCTCCATGACCATTCTCAAAAAAAAAAAAAAAGTGAGGTCCCAGGATAGCCGAATTAGTATGCAAGATCAGTTAGGTCATTATTTTGCCAAATATAGTCTCCATGCATATGGGCTCCCTATATGAGAGAGGCCTCGACACATACAAATTGGTAATGTGTAGTCAAGATGATGCATGAGAGGTACTAGAAGAATGTCACTGAAGATAGAGCCACATACTGATAGCAATATAATTGTGTTTGGCACACTAGTTGGTTGTTGGTATACACTGAGCCACATGGTACCATGAAACTTTTATTTGGTTCGTAATCACAACATGTCATGCCATAGGTTAGTCGTGCCACAACGTGTGGTACCAATCAACCATGCGCCATCCCTAATGTAAATAACCACATACTAGTAACCATGTGTCATCCCTAACGTAAATAACCATACTCTACGATGTAAAGTTCTGTATTGGAATTTACAAAAGCAATTTACACTGATATGTTACACACAAGTAAACCATGGTAAGTCATAAGGGGTACAATCAATGTACTTGAATTAATAAATGTTAATTTCACTAGATTATGTGAGGCTCAATCGTGTACATAGAAATCTTTGGAAGATTGAGACGATTCCATACACACAAAAACAAGGGGGAAAAGCTTCCTTAGGCAGGGCCGGCTCTAGGGGGAGGGTAGGTAGGGCGACCGCCGGGGGCCCATAGAGTAGAGGGGCCCAAGACCATGTAGATCATTAGTGTATATATATAAATTTTTATTTGGTAAAAAATAATGCATAAGCCCATCAACCAACGTCATAGGCCTCTTCCAGTTAATCTCCTATGGAGGCATCTACGCAAACAAGAATACGGACGCCGATGGCCAACGCTAGTTGCCGATCGACTTTTTTTTTTGATCCCGCAAACGCCTTACTTCCTTGCATTAATAATGGGATGCACCGCTAAATCGCGAGCCATCCAACTGGATACAAAACTCCGGGAGGGGATCAGCCCAAACGTGGAGCTGACCCGGGTCCCAACTCATGCCCAACTGTGCCAAGTCATGCGCACAATCGTTACAATCTCTAGGGATTTTACACAACTCTAGACAAATAAAATTATCATACAAAAGATCACGAATCTCCTGGAATAGATGACCCCCCACCGCCAGGTCATGGTCGGAGGAGCTCGTCGCCTCTACCAGCAGTGCTGAATCTGTTTCGATCACAACCCGTGATATGCCAAAGTGCATTGCAGCATCGAGAGCGTGGCGTAGAGCATAAGCTTCAGCCATCAGTGCGTCCTTCGTGAGACCCAAGTTACCGGCACCCGCCATCACCCCAGCTCCTTCATGGTCGCGGATGCAGGAACCCCAGGCCCCAACTCCAGAAGCACCTTGAAATGCCCCATCAGTATTAATCTTCAGATAGTTCGACGGTGGTGGTCTCCATTGCTGTGTCGTCCCTGCGCCTCTGTCAACAGCCAGGTTCCCATCCCGACGAATATCATGAAACATTTGGTTAACGAACCGCACTGTTTCTCGACCGGACGGCATCAGCTCCCCATGGTTAACCCTATTTCTCACGTACCACCATCGCCAGAGTAGGATCGTGACCATGCATCTTATGTCCGGCCGCAGTTTCAGCAACAACTGGATGAAGTCTTGGGCCGAGGTAGCCTCTGTCAGCTGCAACCTACAGCTTTCAAGGCCTAAATCCCGCCAACAGACCCGGACCTCCTTGCACTTCAGGAAGCAATGCGCTCCTTCTTCATCATACCGAGAACACACTGGGCACCTAGTATCTAATTTGATGCCCTTCTTCCTGATATTGAGTTTTGTCGCCAAACTGTTATGAGCTATCCTCCATATAAAATGTTTAATTTTCGGTGGGCCTTCCAACTTCCAAATCTCCTTCCAAATCTTCTTACGTCCAGAGCTTGCAGCATTAGATGATTCACCCTGCTGACGGCCTCGGCGAGAATCTTGCGTATCATCAAGCACATGATAGGCCGACTTGACTAAAAAGAGGCCTTTCTTATCAAAGTGCCAAGCCACCACATCCTCCCGATCTGCATGCACTGGGATGGACAGAATGTTTTTGACATCATCTTCCCAAAACGTTTCCTTGACCAGCACCACATCCCAGTCTCCTGTGTAAGGATCGATGAGTTCAGAGACCTTTGATAGCAATGTTTGTCCTCTTGGTGTTATGGGTCTTCTATATTGGCCGGCTGGAATCCAAGGGTCTTCCCAGATCCTGACTCTAGAACCATCTCCTATTCTCCAAATAATCCCATTCCTCAGAGCATCCAGGCCACGTAATATGCTTCTCCATGTGTATGAGATCCCCGGTCGTTCCTTCGCTTCCCAAATATTTCCTTCTGGCCAGTACTTGGCTTTCAAGGGACGAGCACATAGAGAATCAGGATTCTGCAGCATACGCCAACCTTGTCTTGCTAGCATTGCAAGATTAAACAAATGGAGATCCCTATAGCCCAGACCCCCTTTGTCCTTCCGGCTAGCCAGAGTCTGCCAAGATATCCAGTGCAGCTTCTTTTGATTCTCCTGTTGAGCCCACCAAAAACGGCAAATCATGGAGCTAATTTCATCACACAAGGACTTAGTCAAGTCAAAACAGGACATGGCATAACTGGGAATAGCTTGTGCAACAGCCTTGATCAATGTTTCTTTCCCAGCTCGTGATAAGAGTTTCTCCATCCAGCCCTGTATACGTTTCCACACTCTATCTTTCAGATAAGCAAGCACTTTCGTCCGGGATCTCCCCATATACACAGGTAGACCTAAATACTTTTCATTTTTCTTCTCCTGGGTCAAATCTAGAGCTGCCATAAACTGCATTTTCCTTGCTTCATCACAATTTTTACTGAACAAAATAGAGGACTTGTCCTTGTTTATCACCTGCCCCGAGCAATTCTCATATAGCTGTAGCACATGCTGCAAATGATTTGCATTCCCGTCATTGACTTTTAGGAGAAGCAAAGAATCATCTGCAAACAAGAGGTGAGTAATACTCGGAGCATTTGTACATATTTTGACCCCCTCCAAATTTCCACTGCTTTCTGCATCATTCAACAGACTAGAAAAGCCCTCAGCACACAAGAGAAACAGGTACGGGGAGAGGGGATCCCCTTGTCTGAGTCCTCTAGAGGGTATAATCTGCTCCGTCAAAGCCCCATTCACCTTGATGCGATAAGACACACTGCTCACACATTTCATAATAATATCAATCCATCTTCGGTCAAACCCCAATTTCTCCATCATTCCCTTCAGAAAATGCCACTCAATTCTATCATAGGCCTTACTCATATCAAGCTTTAGAGCAGCATAACAATCAGCACCACTCCTCTTATTATGCAGGAAGTGTGTCAGTTCATACGCCACTAACACATTGTCAGTTATAAGTCGACCGGGAATAAAAGCACTTTGATTTGGTGAAATTATTTCATCTAGAAAAACCTTCAACCGAGAGGCAAGAACTTTGGAAGCAATTTTATAAAGAACATTGCACAAGCTGATGGGACGGAGATCTTTCAAACTTTCAGATTTGGTACCTTTGGTATGAGCACAATGACGGTCTCATTCCATTCACTCGGCAGCTCACCGCCATTCAGGAAATCCAGCACCGCCTTGGTGATATCTTCCCCAACCGACTCCCAATATTTTTTATAAAACAGAGACGTTAAACCATCAGCTCCAGGCGCTTTCAAGTCACCGATAGCATTCAGACCCTCCTTAACTTCCTCCGAGGTGAAGGGACGTAGGAGGGCCTGGTTCATATCATCGGTAACCCTGGGCGGCACATGCGATAACAACTCCGCACTCCTGGAACCTGCAGTGGCTGTGAAAAGACCAGTATAAAAGTTAGAAATATGCTCCGACATGCCCTCTTGATCTTCCACCGCCACCCCATCCTCCTTGACAAGTTTCCTGATGCGGCTACGTCGCTTTCTTTCCGTGGCGTACTGATGGAAAAAGCGAGTATTCCGGTCACCATGCTCCAGCCAATGCACCTTGGCACGCTGCCTCCAATAAACCTCCTTCCTCTCCTCTAGTTTTTTCAGCTTAAATCTCAACAGCTCCTCCCGCCCAATAGTGGCCGATGAGATGAGGCCACGTCTGCACTCCTCAAGAGCTCTTCTTGTTCTTTTAATATTTTTCTCCAAACCTCCCAGCACATTTCTCCCCCAATCTCCCAACTCCCTTGCTACCGCCTGTACTGCACCACTAACATCCTCCCCTCTAACTTCCCTCGCCGTTTTCCATGCATTATCAACAATGACTCCACAATCCTCCTCATCCACCCACGCTGCCTCAAAGCGAAAGGCATGATGCCCCCCGCTACTCCCCATACTTTGTGGTGGATTGGTATCCACTATCACCGGCCGATGATCGGAGTGTCTAGGTTCCCCGTTTATTATATGATACAAAGGAAACTTCGATGTCCAATCTTTATTTGCCACCGCACGATCGAGTCTCTCCCGAATGTAGAGTTCGGACGTGTGGCTATTATTACGCCAGGTGAAAGGATCTCCAACAAACCCCAAGTCCGCCAACTCGCAATCCTCCAAAGCCTCCCTGAACCGATCCATACAACATTGCTGTCTCGGTTGTCCACCCTCCTTCTCACATGCTAGAAGGATCTCATTAAAGTCCCCCAAGCAAAGCCATGGTCGCTGTCTCGAGGCATTCAAAACACGCAATGCCCGCCAAGACAGCTGCTTCTCTTCTGGTTCCCCATAGAACCCTGTGAGCCGCCACACAGCACCATCAACTTCCATGACATCCGCATCAATGAACAGCCGCGAAATGCCACGCACGTGGAGATTGATCCCCGACTTCCAGAAGAGTGCGAGACCACCCCCTTGCGTTTCAGAACAATCCTTTGCAACCATGTTCGTCATGCCCAACTTCCACTTAAAGCCGCTGTAACACCCGTACTTTTTTGCATCATTATAAAATTCACTAAAAATTTGAACTTTTTAAAACTTTACAACAAATTAAAAATTGACTATTTATTTTCCGCGAAACCATTTTCAAAATAAAATGCTTTTCAAAACCCTGCATGAAAATTCACCATATAGAATATGTTAGGATTGCTTGAGTGTCTGAATGTTATGTTGCATGTGTGTCTACTCTAGGATTTATTTTGGCACCGAATAATCCTCCTTGACTTATCCTCCAAATATCCTTGATCATCCTCTTGGAAAACGATCCCTTGCCATCCTTGAATTATCCCAACCGTCCACCCTTCAGGTATCTTTGAAATCTAGATTCAAATTCAATTACGACATGCCCTTGTTCATTTTCTGGGAGAATGCAAACCGCCTTTTTGCTTGTGTACATATATGTGTATACCTGTATAGGTTTATACGTATAACTATAACCATATATATTTATTTATTTATACAAGTATATAGGCATGGACATGCAATGGGCCCAGCCCCAGCAACGGCAACAGTCGTGATGAATGGCCGTGTGTCGTCTTGCTCTTGTCCTACGGATGCATGTCGTCTTCCTCCCACAATTTCCGTCGACAACGCACCACCAGCATGAACGCCAGACTGGTTAGGCTAGAGCTCGTCAAGCCATGACACACGACTACATGTTGAACACTGGACTGATGACCCGTCGTCTTCCTCGCTCAGCAGCAGCAACACGTATGCCTGCTGCCGGAAAACCCGTCGACACGCAAGAGGCACTGCCGCACTACTATGGCCACCGGCAAAGAGTCCCTCTGCCGGATATTTTGCCACCATGTGTCCGCTTCCCAGAGCACGTGAAGCACGCCAAGGCCGTCGTCCAGTCCGTTGCCAGTGCCAGCTCTCCATGGCAGCAACAAGTGCGTCCTTCCTCTCCCGGAAACAACTGCAGCACGAGCACCGGCAAGAAATATCTTCATGGCCGCCTTACTGTGCGCCACCGCCTTACTATGCGCCACCGCCTTACAATGGCTGGTGCTTGGCTATAAATAGCTCGCCATAGACAACGTCGAGGACACCACGAGCTCGGAGCTGGAGCGACAGACGCCGAGGACTGCAAGTTGGGCATCACGCTCCTGCCTCCGTCTCGCTGAAGCCGGCCAACCGAGGCTCGACGGCGCCCAACCACTCTGGTCGCCGTGTCGAGGACGAAGACGTCGAAGCCGCTGTGCTCCCGACTCGCCCGCCGCCGCGCTCAGCTACTACCGCAGGACTCGCGTTCGTTGAGGACGACGCTGCTAAGGCCAAGCACCGGAACGCCGCGCCAAAGCCCCAGCTGTCGATGCCAAGAACGCAGCCGAGTGCCGTTGACGCCGTTCTCTATCTCTCTGTTGATCCTCTCGCCGTGCTGGATAGCCATGGACGGCACCGCCGCCGCCCAGCCGCCGAAGGTCGACGCCGCGCTGGAGCCATGGTCGGCACTGCCGCCGCCCAGCCATCGAAGCCGCACTCGTCGGAGCTGCCTCCGCACCTCGTCGTCGGCCACTGCTGCGCTATAGCCGAGCAGGGCCGGACAGCTGCCAATGAGCACTCGAGTCACTCGAAGGCACCGCACCACGGGTGACGTGCATGACTACCCAAACATGCACGAACGCACGGCCGTTTTGCCGAGGAACACCACCGTGGCGCTGCGTTGTTCTTTTTCCCATCAGTTCGCAAGAAACGTCCATTCTTTGGTCACGTCGCTGGAGCTAATGGAAGGGCACCACGTCAGCATAGTGCACGAGCATGCTAACCATGCAAAGCAACCGTGCTGTATGGTAGAAAATGCCACGTACATCTGGAAAATGCATGCAAGGAGCTTTCTCTGTCCCAGAAAATGCCTATAAATAAACTAGGTATAATCTAGATCCTACTTAATCTTTTCCGTCTCAATTCCGTCGTTACAGTCTCCAGAATTAACTCCCATGTTTATATTAATTCCTTGTAAATTCATATCTTTTTCATCCTAGCTCCAACTCAATTGATTCCAACACCAAAACCCTTTTCAAATCAAACCCCACACCCTCATATCCTTGTTCATATTATTTGGTGCCCATTTAAATTCTAGTTTGTTTGCTCTCCTTTCCATATATATAAAATATATATTAATCGCGTAGTAGTGATCGTCGTAAGAAGGCGTGAAGGCACCCGATGGATCCCGAAGCACCGCTACACGACGACAAAGGAGCCAGATGCACAAGAATCGGAAGCCTTGGATATACTCGTCGGCAAATATGAGGCAAGTCCTAATTCCCACCTGTCCCCTGCATTACCATTCCATTAATTACTCCATTACCGCCACCTCTACATTTTGCTAGCCTCCACCACAAATCCACCATATCCAACCCTACAAACTAATGATCTATTTATATACTCTTTAATTCATCATTTACGAATTAATATGGAATTATGATGATTTATGAGATTGTTTATGATACTGTTAATTGTGAGAAGGTAATGGTTACCTTTATGAGATGTGTTATGAATTTAAGATAATGACTATGGAACTTAAATTGGTAAAACTGGACTAAACCTCGACAGGGGCGAGTGAGGGGTAATTCATTTGGGATGGATTACCTTGGCGGTCGCTTTGTGTGGGTTCTTCTTTGGAAGATACTTGCCTCGGTCACATAAGGACCGGTTCGTAGGCCATCTCGCCTAGTGAGATTTTTTAAAATGAGCCACATGTCTATATGGGTAGACTTGATCTCACACCCCGTTAGATAGAAGTATAATCCTTACTAAGGAGGCCGGTGTAGGCAACGGACTATCAGGAGAGGACACGGTTGCTAAGTGATCTTCCGTGGTCTGGTCGGCATGGTTGCTGAGTGGTCTTCCATGTAAAAGATATTGTTGTGCCGCGGCGCGAGCACCCTTTATTAACCGGATGCCGAGTGATCATCCATGGATGCCGAAAGTGATCATCCAACCACTAGAGATTTTGGGATGCTTTGTGTGATCATCCTAATACGTGTGGGTTCCGACCCCTGAGAAGCCGTAGTAGGATTATATGGAAATCTAAGGTAGCGCCCTCTCGGGTACGAGGTCTCGTTAGGCCTGTCTGAACCAAAGAGCTCTGGTGTAGGACTGTGCCTATCATGTGGGGAAATTTGTACAACCTCTGCAGAGTATTATTGAATCTATTCGAATAGCCACGTCCTTGGAATGGGCAATGCTAGGATGAGGTCCCCTATGATTAGACTTCCACAACTGATGATCTGGTAAGATGTATTTATGTTTTATGTAAATTATAATTAACCCGGGAACTGGTGAGGATGGTAATTCCCTCCCAGGGCCCAAACCTATATTTATATATTTAATTTACCCTACCACCTACCACTTCATACCACCACTACCCACTTCCACATATAGCCTCCATCCACTCCACTCCACCTTTACCCAAATTAGGGCTTGCTGAGTACGTAAGTACTCAACCCCCCTCTATTCTATGTTTTTAGGGATGAAGCTGCAGGAGTATATCCGAGGATGGAGCTACCAAGGAGAAACGCAAGGTTAAAGCCGGGAAGATTACACCCGAAGACGGAGTCGTTCGACTACCATACGGAGCTACGTTAGGAACACGCTTAAGGAAGAAGTCCAGGGTTTTGTCTGCACTCCAAGTTGCCTGTAGGAATGGAACCATGACGTTGTAGGACCGCTGTTTTAGGAAACTCTGATATATGGTATAAGGCCTATGGCCTAAGCATGTAAACCCAAACTATGTAACGTGTTTCCCCATTAGTAATAAAAGTATGGTTTTGATATCAACTCTATGTTAATTGGGCGTATTTGTGTGCGATCCTGGCACAAATACGTGTGATTAAGGATCCTCAAAAATGGGGGTCTGACAGCCGCCAACCCTGCTCTCCGTCATTCGAGTTTCTGACAGGAACAGGATGTCAGGGTCCTCCTCCTTCTGAACACTCAGAAGGCCACGAACTACCGCGCCGTTCCCCAACCCGCGGCAGTTCCAAGCAATAATCTTCATTGCGGCCCGCAGGGCTGTTCCGACAGCCCCGCTACAATAGGAATCACCAGCTCCTCCTCTTCCTCAGGCCCTCCTTGCTTCACTTTTTTACACTCTCCCTGCACATCGAGCTCCATCGCATCCTCCTCGCCCTTCCTCTTCTTTTCAAGGCCAGTAGAGACAGAACCACTGGCCTTTCCCACACCTGTCCTCGGCACCCTTTTATATTTACCTCCTTTCTTGCTTGAAGCATCTGTCACCTTCCCCTCAACGCCCCCCAAACGAGCTGCCTGCCTGTTGCTGTTAACATGTGCAGTCTCCTTCTCCCCCGGACTGCCTCCCTCTACAACTGAACCAGCCCCATCAACAAACAGCGCCCCCCTGGCGGCCGGGGTGGCTGCTACAGCATTTGCACCTCCCCCTTCCTTCCTCTCTTCTGGTTTTTTCTTCAAAGGGCTCATGACCTCCTGTTCTGCTGAGCCCTTACCGCCCTCAATTCTTTTAACATCCACCTCACCAGAATTTTTCCTCCAAGAAGGCCCGTCTAAACGGGAATCAGAACGACTCGATCTCCATGAGCCTGATCCTTTACCCCTACCCGACTGCATTCCACTCGAGTCCTGATGCTTGAAACTCAGTGGCTTACGTGGTGGGATGTACCTCAGCTCACGACTGAATGGAGCACGCTCATTTTTCCCCAGCTTCAGATGACATGCCCGGTCGATATGCCCCACAATTCCGCAAATGTAGCAGAACTCCGGCAGGCGCTCGTACGAGATCGGGCACCACCTCTCCCCTCTATCTCCTCCCAGATCTACCATCACGCCTCGACGCAGAGGTTTGCGAACATCCAGCCTCAACTTTATGCGCAGAGCCCATCCCGTCGCCATGCCATCACCTCCCACATCCGTTTCCATGAACTCACCAACATCATCCCCAATCGCCTGCGCCGTCACCTGGTTCATCATACCGAAGGGAAGGCGTTCCACGCGCATCCAGATCGGAAACGACCACGAGTCCATCTCCTCCGCCGACTTGGACTCATCAAATTCCACCACGATCGGCAACTCCTTGGAGATTGTCCAGGGACCGTCATCCAAAGCCTTCCTCAACCCCGCCGCCTGGTTAAAAGTGATGACGAAGACGTTGTCCCCCAGATCGGTGCAAGAGACTCCCTTGACTGGGCACCAGATCCAACCAACCGATTGCTCGATCACCTCCCCCTTGACCGCCCTCTCCGTCAACAGCTTGGCCACAGCTTTGGGTGGGCGTTCAATCCCATCTCCACCGCCCGCACCCACACCGATCTTGATGGTCTTCTTTTCCGCCGACGACAACTGCATCTTCTCCAGCAGCCCAGCAACCCCCTCCATTGGGATCGCCACCGAAAAAACACACACGCCGACGCCCGGTCGAGAATTGGTGGACACTTGGTGAAGGCTAGCAAATTTAGGGTTTATGGAAAGGTCGACCTATGAGAGAACAGGTCGCGGACAAAGACGGACTGTGGACTTGAAGGAGTTCGTGGGAACCTAGACCGGGTACTCCAGGCCGTAGATGCCCCAGGGATCGGAGTGGAAGGAGGTGGAAGAAAGGATGACCGGGATCGCCGACGACCCAACTCGAGTCGCCTAGGAAACCCTAGGCGCCGAGACAAAAGTAAACCCTTAGTTGCCGATCGACTTGATCACTAGCTCACCGCCAGGGAATAAATTAGATGGGGATCGTCCGCACCGCTCGCCGTGGGTACATGCAGCCCTACGCCGACGCTGTGCCCCATGTGATCCGCGATGGCTAACCTCGGCTTGCACGGCAACGGCTCGGCTCGGCTTCCCTCCCAACGATTACAAACTCACGGACCCACCTGTTGCTTCCTAGCGAAGGATCAATCCGAGAGACAAGATGCCCGATTGCTGAATAGGGCCGACTTCGCCGCAGCCATCCGAGATCCGGATCGGAACACACGCTATCGATGTTCAAGGGCGGAACTCCTCGCCGGCACTAAGCTGAGCCACCGCACGGTCGAGGAGGGAAGTTGCCCATGCTGAATTTCTCGCCGGCATCGCCGAGTCGTCGGGCTCGAGGTCTCTACCATGAAGGAACAGTCCGAGGAGGCCGTCCTCTTTGTCTGAACTTGCTTTGTAGGAGTTATTACCACAGTTGCTTTCAAGAAACAATCATTACAACTTTTTTTTTTCTGAAATAAGTTTTGTTATCATGAGCCGATTTGCAACTGCAAGATATTCCTTTTTTTTCCTTTTCTTGTGAGGATGCTTTCATCGATCTGGGAATACCTCATTATCTCTTTCAGTTCAGAACAAGCAGCCTACTTTTGTCTCCTCAGCAATAGCTTGTCTGCACAACTGAACTTCATTTTTTAGAACTCCTCAAGTGGTAAAAGGCGGCAAGGAGAAACGTTTGCAGAGTGTAGTTGAAAAGAAGACTGGAAAGACAAAGAAGAAAAGTGCTCAAATGAACGGTACTGATCAGCTACCTTTTTTTGTTTGCATTATAGTTTGCTTCAATTGTAACTTTTAGTATTTCTACGTATAGGAAAAGCTCCCAAAAAGGAAGCGGAAAATAGAGTTGAAGGTGCTAGTCTACGAGAATCACTCGTAAGACATTAAATTAACTCATGATTCAGTAGCATTTTTCATTAGTACTTACCTGCATTTAACATTACAAACGGTTTCATATTATGTGATACAGGGCCTTCATGACTGTGGCATTAGTCAAACAAAGGTGTTTGGCCAATTCTCTACCATGGTTGTCCCTTTGATCCCAGGCAGCTATGCTAATGATACAATGCCAACCTCTGTAATTGGTTTGTACACGCATTCTTCGTCCACGTCTACTCCTTCCATCCAAGGTGGACTTACAAGTCTCTTACATGAAGTTGAGCAAGTGGCCACAATGTCATCATCTGTTAGAAAGTTAGAGTTTGATTAATAGTATTTTGTGCAACATGTGAGACTTGTTCTTGTTTGAACTATTTTAAGGAGCATCAATTTGTATGACCCATTTCCTATTATCAATAGGTATTCATGACAGCATGTCTATAAGAGAAACAAGCTCAGTTTACAATTTTTGGTTGTCATTTTTATCATAATCACAATTCCGATTTTTGGGAAGCAACTAGAGTAACAATAGTTTTCTAAGAACATGACACATTTGGAGCCTTCTTGATTGGAGGTGGCTTTGGTTTTAGGAGCATCACTTGTGATATTATTCTCTGGTGTTCATCAGATCACTTTGGAAGGTGGTGTGACATCACTAGATCTTTTAAAACTGGATGAAAAACACTACTCATGCTGACTCCATAACGAGTTTGATTATCCTTGTGAACTGGACTGGCAGGAACACAGGTATCAGGTGATGAACCTGAGAGCAGAATGTTGCATGTTGGAATTATACATTTAATTAAAGTAGTAAGATAACAACAATCCATCACAGGTTTTTTTTTTTGACAACAAACATCAGCTTTATTGCTTAGCGGCAAACTGCCGAGAGAGGGGTAATACATCTCAGAGTACTGGGTGCAGTGCATCAGACAAGGTGCAACTGCAAACATGACTATTGTTTAAGCAAGTTACAGAAAACAAGTCAGGCGAACTCAAGTTCGATCTAAAACCTCTATTTGCTAATTGGTGAGCCATAATGTTTTGGCTTCTACAATCTTAAAGATCTTGTAGTGTATTGCATTGACACTGTTGAAGAACCGCTGTGTAAATGGTTTGATCTTCCAGTCTGGGGCTCTCATCCTTGCTCCTGGAAAGATAGGCTGATAGAATTTGGTTGTCGGAGTAGAAGGACGCCTTAACTGCATTTAGCTTGCTTAGAATGTCAACAGCTAGTGCAAGAGCTGCTGCTTTGCCCATAAGCAATGAGCTGCAGTTTGGGAGCTGAGCATGAATGTCGATCGTGGTTTTGTTGACAGAATCAACAATGTGTATTCATAGCTTATTGGTAGGCAACTGAACACGCCGTCGCTCTGCGGCCTCTGTCGATGACACTGAAACTGAAATTTGCGATTCAATGCAGCCTCTGTCGATGACACTGAAACTGAAATTTGCGATTCAACAATTCTTTTAGTCAGTGTGTCCAGTGCTTATTGGTAGCTGCCTGCATGATAGAAGAACAAAGGAGCACAGTTATGCTCTGCTGATTATTCTGCATGATAGATGAACTTAGGCAGCACATGGATCACTGTGCCTCCAGAGAAAGTAAATACACCTTTGCACAAAATAATATTTCCAGAGATAGCAAATGGATGAAGATAGCAGTGGCATATGTGTTGTGATCGTTTTGAATTGAATAAAAATCAGATAGCATCAAGTATTTGACTATTTGTATCTTAGCTACAGCATTCAGGAGTCAATGAAGTAGAAAGCAGCTGTTGTCGATTGCAATGTGATGGTAGCTAGCATCACCATGGATCATTAATATAGCCTTTTTGTACCAAATACAACAATAGTATTTTTCAGCTCTGAATATTTGCATCACTACTAGCTGGGAGCAACTTCTGAAAGCTAGCACACTTGGATAGGATTGTAAACTGCAATATTTGGGAAATTTAAATGTGAATAAAAGTGGTAAATTTGTAGACTCAAGTGATTGTGCAATGCATAATGTGAACCACCAAATTAATCAACTCCACTGTTCCATGTTCGCAGTGACTACTGAGGCAACTGATCGAAGAGTTACGGGACTGCAATTTAATGTCAAGATCAGACCAACAAACATAGAAAAATTAGCAGACACGTGCACGGGATTTGTTCCTCGCTTACTTCGGGTCTGGTTGTCAGAAACGATTGCAATATTGACTGTTGTTTCTATCATCTGAAGCTGGGCAAAGTAACTTAACCGAATCAATCTTACTGCTACTAGAACAATTGCCCGGAGACTGAATCACTATGATTCAGTTAACTCACCTGCAGTTTTGAAGTAAAATTTCAGAAATCCATCAGCTAACATGCAAAATTGAATTAAGTTGAATCTTGACCGTCAAAGTTAAATGAACTGATAGAAGGTAGAAATTTGTGATTCAGGGATCGGGGCGAGCTCACCTGCAAGGCGGCGGTGGATGAGCTTGTTGCAGCCATGGCGTTCACGCAGAACAGAGACAGGGAGAGCAGGGCGAGGGCGAGCTCGGCGCAGCGCGGCGAGGCCGCGGCGGGGAGCCGCCGGCGCTTCGAGGCGGGTCCGCGACAGGGGCGCTTCCACCGGGGAGCTTACTTGGCGGCCGGCGGCGCGGTGGGGGATTTTGCCTGCTGCTTGTCGTCGGTGGCCTTGGCAGCGCTGGGCGCAGCTGGAGTTGGTCCGGGAAGACGCGCTTGGCGGAGACGAAGCGGAGTGGCAGCGGCCGTGGTCCGGGAAGACGCGTTTGGCAGAGACGCCAGCGGATGCGCAGGCACCGGCCGCCGCCGCCGCCGCCTTGGGGGCAGCGGGCCACGTCCTCCTCGCAGAAGTCCTGGTCGCCGCGGTCAGGGATTCGGAGCCCGGCAAGATGAGGTCGGGGTCAGCGGTCCCTGACGATCACTGTAGCCATGCGGAGCTACAGAGACGCGGAGAGGTCACTTGGTCATCTCATCATACCCCGTCAACTCCAACGGCTCCGCTACAGTGCCCGGCGGGTACACACCAGGTACCGCACTCCCATACATGCATGGGCGCATCCCATACCGAGAGGACGGTTTCCAACTACGATTAGAGACAAGGCGACGCCCGACCACCGCCCAAACCGTGTTTCCCGCGTACGACGGCGACCAATTTCAGCATCCGAAGCCTCGGGAACTTCGAAGACGACTCCCGTCGACGCCGCGAGCTCATCCGAGAGCTCTCCCCTCATTCCATACTCTGCGCGCACACTCCCCACGCTTTCTAAGTCCTCAGCCCCGGGGAAGCTGATGTCCCTGCCCCCCTTGCGACTATAAAAGGGGAGGCAGGCCCCCAGGATGAGGAGGATCCAGAATCTCCAAGCCCCGCACCCACCATTCTTCTATTCTCGATATTGGCACCTCGCCTCAATCACAGAGACTTGGGAGCTCCCCTCCCTCTCTCGCCTTGCTTGTACTGAGCCCCAGTATGAGCACTTGAGCTCGGATAGTGATCACACTGGACTAGGGTGCCCGATTTGCCCCGAACCAGTATAAATCTTGTGTCATTGTCTCTAGAGCTAGGCCATCAGAGCACACATTAGCCAGACATTACTGTGACGGTGGTATTAGACCACGACACTAATTAAAAAGAGCTTTGTGAAGTGCTCATTGTTGTTCCGCGACATCACTCGATAAGGTCTCATTTGTTGGTAATAAACATAATAATCAATAAACCGGCATTTTTAACTTGGTTTTGAAAATGCAAGATGCCGACGGGATACCAAACAACCTATCAACGATGGAGACGGTGTACAGGTCACACTGGCTAGAAATGTGGCACCTGGGGATCGACAACCTATCTCAGCCCTCATGTGTAGGTTTAGGTACGAAAGAGAGAAACATGCCGCTACCAGAGCTAGGTTTTTCCTGACGGCCGAAAACCGTCATTGTCTATCATCAAATGTCAAAGTATTTATGTTATTTCGCCAACATGTTATGGTCACAAGTATTATTAAGCCCTATCATTACTATTTCAGACTTCATATCTGTTTTTTATCCCAATCGTACGATCCAGGAGGACACATGCCCCCCTACACACCACATCCGCGTTGAGTGGTTCACAGCGGAGTGAACCACGTGGGCTGCAGCCACTACCAGATTCCAGACGTTTGCCTAGTTGCCTCAAGCCCTCGGCAATTAAGGAAATACCCTGGGCAAACCGTTTGCCAAGTTTGACGGCTAGCCCTAGGCAAACCTGTAACGGTGGAGGTTCCGTCATGCCTGACAGGCGTTTGCTGAGTTGAAACTGTTTGCCAAGAGCTGGACTTCCAGGCACTGGGCAAACGAATTTATTTTCCGAGTGGCTCCTACTCAGCCCTCGGCAAACATGCATGTTTACCGAGAGTCTCTGTTTGCCGAGCTTTTTATTGACAGCCCTGGGCAAATTAGTTGTTTGTCGAGAGTCCGTGTTTTGGCCCTGGGTAAATATTTGTGCACCGGGCAAACGTCTAGAATCCGGTAGTGAGCCGGGGGCTCAAGGCGAGGGCTGGTGGACAATGGAACAAAAGAGAGAAGAAGAAGAAGCGTACAAGCATACAAGACCGATGTGGACCATGGACGAAGATGATGCCATGGCTGGCCGGCCAGGACCATAGCTGGACAGTAAGTACGTGTACAAGCGATCTTACAACTAGTTATGAGGCATTAGGTTGGGTAATAATATATCATGGCGGAAGTGACATTTTCATATCACTGCCAGCACTTTTGTAATGGCTCGACAATATTTTTTCCGGTCACCGTTGGATCCACCTAAGTATAAATTCATTGATTCTCCACCGTTGATCCCACGCACCACCATTGCTTTTGGTTATAATTTTGGCGCCCAGATGCCTCCATGACCGAAGGTGAGGTCCCTTGCTAGCCATTTTAGTATGCAACATCAGTTAGCTCATTGTTTTACCAAATATAGTCTTCATATATATGGGCTGCCTATGAGAGAAAGTCCTCGACATACAAATTTTGGTATGTGTAGTCAGGTGATGCATGAGAGGTACTAGAAGAATGTCACTGAAGATAGAGCCACGTGCTGATAGCAAGATAATTGTATTTGGCACACTAGCTAGTTGGTTGTTGGGCTACGTTGAGCCACATGGTACCATGAAACTTTCGTTTGGTTCATGATCACAACGTACGTACCATGCCACAGATTAGTCGTGCCACAGGGTTTTTTGGTAGCCATTTGGTTCGTTGCCATAACTACACCATGCAACACTTTCTTAGCACTCTACTCATTTTGTTGCCAAACTTTGTCACAAGTGTGGCTTTAATTTTACTTGCCAAACTTTTTGTAGCAGCTACAATTTTCCGAAGGTTTGGCGTAGAAAACTTCACAAACCAAAGACAGTGCGCTTGAGTATGGCTGTATCGTCGCGTGAAGATGGGACGAGTTTCCACTTGTGGTGGGCGCCGCGTGGAACAAGGTCCTGGAAGTCGTACAAACTGGACTTTCTGTTGACGCCGCCGCATCACGCGCTTTTGGGATTTGAACTGCACGTCACACTCACACATGCCATGCATATCCGATCCAAAAATATCTCTTTGAGGTTGGCACATATGCATTGCCTGCCAATTCCAACTAAGCTATAGCCTATAGCTAGTATGTATAGAGCTTAACTCATCTGTAACCTTTTGCTTTATTCATTCATATTGCTCGATCTGCGGTGTAGCAGATCTGTGTGTAGTATGTAACTCATCGATCAGATCTTATTGTATTACTGCTTACTGGTAGTCTGGTACTAGTTCATATATAGTGATATAGTTAAGACTCTGATTTTTGTTCATCTATCTTAGCTGTTGAAGGACTTCTGGTTTCCACAGTCCAAGTTATCGCCATAGCTGACCCCAAGCAAGTCGCAGTATCGCTTGTAGAACCCAATCCGGTCAGCGACGCGGCTATCAGCGCCATGTCCACACTCAAGGCCACCGTTGATGATGTTGGTGACAGTACCATACCCGGGCAACCTCCCGGCGGCGGTGTCAGCCCCCGACGGCGTCCACTGCCCGGTCATGACGGCGTGGCACGACGGCTTAGGCGACTGCGGCGTCATCCAGAACCAGACAGCCGTCTTAAACGACACGGTGGGGTCGGACGCCACCAGGTCCGGGTTCGCGAGGATGCCGGCGCCGATGGCCTGTCCAGCGGGGCCGTAGTTGTAGTTGTAGGAGATCTGGATAGGCCCCCTGCCGTAGTACTTCTTACCCGCGGCGCACGGCCACTGCGTGCTGGCCTCGCAGTAGTCTGGCCCCGACGCGGCGCCCTGCTCCTCCTTGAAACAGTAGCCCCAGGCGTAGGCGCCGTCGGGCGCCGTCGCCCACCCGCCCGTCGTCTCGTGGGAGGTCTGCGCGAGGAACGCCGCCAGCTCGCGCTTTTGGACGTCGGTGCTGCCCGTGGTGCCGAAGCCTGGGAAGGAGTTGGCGGCGGCGATGAAGGCGGCGTAGGTGTAGAAGCCGCTGGCGGGACATGCGGCGTCGTTGCGGTGGAGGAGCATCTTGTTGAAGAGGGATTCGGAGATGATGGAGGACACGCTGCCGCCGCCGCCGGTGGTTGGGGTTGGAGTTGGAGTGGGTGGGGTTGGTGTCGGCGTGCTGCCGGTGCACTGGCTCTGGCAGCCGGTGGAGCAGTAGTCGGAGGTGGAGCCGCACCACCCGAACTTGCTGCAGCAGAGGCTGTTGGGGCAGAGCGCGCCGCCTGCCTGCGTGCCGCACTGCTCGGCGCGCGAGGACACTGCCAAGGCGGTGGCCACCATGGCCACCACTGCCAGTGCTTTCATCATCTTGGCTCCTGAAAGAACCAAGGCAAGCAAAGTATGTATGTAGCTGTGGTGTTGTGGATCTGCTAGCTGCTGGTGTATTTTGGGTGTGTGACTGTGTGTAGGAAGCATGTCCCTATATAGCCAGGGGACAAGCCGGTGTGACATGCATATGCATGATGGGTGGTGCGATGCAAGAAGGTAGCTGAGTCTGAGACGTGTAGAGTACGTGGATGGATGATCGGTATCATGGCTATAGTCTACTCTTGGAACAGTAGGCGTACGTACTAATAGCTGGACTGCATTCATTAATTTACGTTTGGAAATGGACACGTGGTGATCAATTAACCATAACCTCTCTTATCCTCCATGCATCAATATGCTAGTTACTCGTGTTCACATGCAGCAGGAAATAGTGTAAACGTACACAATCGTAGGGCACGCAGCCAAGTCGGACTCAGTTGGGGCTGCTCAAATTTGACTTGGTCAGCATGCATACCCCGCCTTGGCCTCCAGAACTGGTTGCCTGCCCACTCTAGCTTTCCAAGAGATTCGTGCATGTGGACTCGTGCATATCCATCCTTTTGCACTGAATGTGAATGAATGGTACGTACGTCCTTCTCACATGGATGGAATTCCACACTTTTGCCCTGCCCACTCTTCTCCTCTCGTCTGTTTTGGCGCGCGCGCGCTTTCCGATTTCCACATTGCACTAGTCGTCGTACGTGCCACCTAGCTCTAGTCTAGAGCAACCAACAATACTACACCAAAACTTTGTAGAGAGGCGGCTACGTACAGAGCCCTGTAGAGAAAGTTGGTCCAGCCGCGTACTTCTTGTGTCTCTAGAAATTGCAATTGTTTTAGTCGTCTCTACAAATTAGATTTTTTGAGACGCTGAAAAATAGAAGCCATCTCTGCAAATACATAGTTGCACAAAAATTTAAAATTCGGAAAAAATTGCCTAGAAAGAAAATTATCGCGGGAGACCCATTGGAGTCTCTAGTCGCATGATTTTCGTGAAAAAAAAATAAACAATCACATCGCAGCCTTAAGGATACTCGCAACATAGTGTCTTATCGTTAGTACAACCTATCAGCATTGCCATTTAAGCCGGCGACCTTTATATGTGGGTGCTTCAATGTAACGGCTAAATCTTTTGGCCCGAACATTGATCGTGTAAAACTCTAGCTTCCCTTAATGCAATACGTGCAAACTGCACGCTTTCGAAAAAAATTGCAGCCTTAAGGAATCATCAAACATGCAATCCCCGGCCTCTCATGTTCATCTACTAACCACTCCACTCATAACTACAACTACTAACAATTTGGGATATTTGACCTCCTCAATCATTTTATCTTTATCCGATTTTAAAATGAGTATTTAGGACACTAAATGAATTGAAACTAAAATATTGTCATCTATAAAGTTTTATAGTTTTTCAGATCTATAACTTTGGTTTTGGCCGTTCCTCATCCATCCAAGGTAATTTGAAAATTTAAACTTTGTATGTTAGAAATCCAAACATATTTTTCCATATATCAAGTGTAAGAGCATCTAAGCATTAGTACCTTCAAACTAATCCTAGAAATCTAATTTTGTAACATTGGAAAGGAAGAAAAAAAAAATCACCAAGTTTTGGTCTCTTGGAGTTGTCGACCATTTTGCATCCATCGTGCTCCTCCTGTCCAACCAGTCCACTTTGCGGGCCTAACGAACTTCTCAATTCATTCCAAGCCATATTGAAACCCTATGCTTCTAGATTCCCTGAAGGTGCCATCACGTTACCCTCTAAATCTCACTTGAAGGTGACCTCGCGCGACCCGTTGTGGTGACATTTAAAGAATCCACTTATGTAAGAGACTAGAGCCACCTGGTTTCCTATAGTAGGATAAGACTACGCTCTCTCTCTATATATTAGAGGAGCACGGTCAATTGAGGTATCCAACTACACAATTGATAAAAAAAATCAATTATCTAGCACACTCTTCTCTTACCCTTTAATCTCCTTATTGCATTGTTGTATGTTCAGTGCATCTCTAGATGAGGTTCGTTGGCGTCTTAATTAGGTGGCCTTGCCAACCCCAAAACAACTTCGTTGTGCCCCTTCCCGACAGGGAGGTGTGCATAAGCTTTTCAGGTGAAGATCTTGTGTCATATTTTGTGTGTCTATTTGCACCATTACCTTGTGAGTTGCTGAAGGTGGTGGAAATGATGTCATTAGTGTAGTACAAGTTACCAGCTGGCATCTGTTGGCCACAAGCTTTGTTATATATTCTATCTTTATGACCCTCAATAGATGAAATCTCAACCTGTAACCCCCTGGTGCGTCTCAAGTTCATAAGTGAACGAAAAAATCCTAGGATCCCTTATGGAAATATACCAACTCGAGTTGATGGTTGTTCGGTCCTTGCCACACACCGTTGCTTATGATGACCCTTCTATACTTGCATTGTCACTACTAGTAGTAGCAGCCTCTGGCTGCTTGTTGGACTTGTCTTCTTCCCTATACCATGTTGCATTGGTGGTGGTGGTGTCAATGTGCAGCACCTCCAACTAAACCTTCCCGTCTTTATCTTCCACTTGTGGCGATAGTATTGCACGAAGCTCCTCACATCCCAACAAAAAAAAAGAGACGCCTAAAGCCCATGGCTTGGGTTGCATTAAGATCAAAGGTCTTAATTGATGTACCAGACATGTCAAGCTCCACTTCAGAAGGAGATGCACTTTATCTTATTACTGCTAACAGTACTGTAGGATTTTGAAATTAAGAAGCAATGTGATAACAAGAATGATATTGATTGCACTAAAAGTTGCAGCCAGCTAAAAGCACTTGTTGGCACAAGATTAAGCATCACATTCATGCTTGTTGATTCTGAAATAGAGTAATAGAATATAACTAATTTTCTGTTTCGTTTTGCTATGTATTGCAGGATGTTTTTGCCACAGGTCATACTGCAGGTAGTGTTTGCAAGTTTGCTCCAAGCATACGAGAAATCTTGAGGTTTGCTAAGGTTTAGAGTGAGTCTATTGATATGGCAGCTGTTGCAATAGAACAAGTTAATCTTGTATAAGGACGATTGGAGAAGGGTGCATCACTAGCGAGAGATGTTCTAAAGACGACCCATCTAGGAAAGACTTTGTCGCCGAAAGAGACTAAAGCTTGCAGACGATGTGCTTGAGGCGCTCATGACTAGAGATTAGTGATCGAGAGCTAATTAGGATGTACGATGTTGGTAGCCATTATAACTGATCCTTTTGACAATAACTTTTGTGACTGACAACCTGGTGTGGGCGTGTGGTGAGATAATTAGGATGTACACTATGGTCTACTGGTTTAGCACTAATTCGGTTTGCTCCTCCCAGCATAGCATAGTGTTGTTGAATAAGTGAGATCTCTGCCCGAGCATTGCACTGAGGGAGCAAGGGTGGAAAATCGGCTAAGTCTAGATGACAACACAATACAATATCATTGTATTAATCTATTTGCCTACTAAGTTATATAGGAGTCAATGCTCCCTATTTATAGCCCTCGTTAACTGCTAATGCTATTTTACATCTCTGTCCCACTGATATGCTCAGAACATACTTTGTTGGTGTCACTACCTAACAAGGGTACAATTGTCGTTATACCTTGGATACCGCCTTCGCTCATGGGCTCGTCATCAGGCCCATTTGTGATCCGGCCCATCTCTGAGAGCAGTGCTAGGGCTTCTTTCTTGCCAGTCTACCTCCTCTTGGTCCCTTGGGCTCCAGACCTCGGCCATCTGTAAGAAACCTTCGTGTTGCCTCCGCCTGCCTCGGCCCGCATCCTGAGAACCTCTGCATGGCTAAGGGGTGGTGACGCTCTGGCGCACAATAGGCGGAGATGACTACCTCCGCCTATCCTGATGACGTTTCTGCCCAATCCTGCAAAGTGTGTCTCAAGACTAGGTCAAGTTGTTAATTTTGCTATTGGTAGGAACCTCCGCCTACTGCCGGGGCCATGTCCCAACTAGTGTCATCCTCCTTTTGTCGAATTTAAAGTAGTGTATTCAGGTAGCTTTTCAGGAAATGGACAGAATGCTCCATTAAATCTCTTATGAACCAAGCCCTCCATAACAGCAATAACAACAAATATCCTCTGCATCTAGTATCATGGTTCCATTGTGGCCAGTTGAACTTGATGGTCCAACTGTTGTGCAGAAGAAGGATGTTGCTAGAGATGGCACTTCAACTTCCATTGAGTTTTGGGAGGTCACCGAAATCCAACGATCGGTACCTCCACCTGTCACCACTCAATATTTCACATATGCCGTCTTCATCAGCACACATATTATAGAAATCCAGGTTCATGTTCCTCTGCAAAGCATCGCTGATCTCCCATGCCAATCTACCACCATCTCTGGCGTCTTGAATGATCCCATCACATACCCAATAGTTGGACGCATGGGACTCTCAATTGATGTCCCGATCATTGCCTCTTGCTGCCCTATACAAGTTGCATTCAGTGACAATATTAAGGTCGATGTCAGGTTCAGGGATAGCTGTGTAATTAGCTATCTCCTCAATCTCTACACACAGGATGTGCCTAATATCCACTAGCCACGATTTTTGAATCCAAAATATTGCAACATCGCTCAGCCCTACGAACTCTTCCACATCATCCCATTTACCATGCCTTTCTGCGATGTGAGGCCACCCTCTTGCCCAACTCCCCAATTAAAGGGACACCGACCTCCCGTAGTTCTATGTAGCTGCCACTCCAGTTGTGCAAAACCACAAGGAATCTATGGGCAATCAGTTTATTCATGATCGCTAACTTGATGTGGGGAATCACACCTCTAGCACTCTGCTCCACCCCATCAAATGCATCTTCTTCATCACGCTGGTCGAACAAGGCCATCACTTGTTGTGGCAGTTCCAGCTCCTCTGCAATCGCCTTTTGCAGAGCTCTCTTGCTCTGCCACCTTGAGAAATCAACAGCCCCGGCCCTGGGGGCGGGTGAACGGGCGGCCGCCCGGGCCCCCATATGTCAAGGGCCCCTGCATGGTACTCTTCTACTCCCACAGCCACAAAAAAAACTGTGTTGCTTGTGCGTCAATTGTCATGACTGTATGTGCTTGTACCCCCGACGTGTGCCGTGTAGACTTTTGCAACTATATATATAGGCATGCATCTATTTTTGGAATAAAAGATGGAGAGATACGAGACATCCTTAGTATCAGTGCTAGTATTCACTTACTAATATAAAAAATTTTAAAATACCAGCACATGTATTCTATAAATGATGTAGTTAATAGTTAGAATAGAAAATGAAAAGAGGGAAACTGAGTGCTCACGCAGAGGACTCATCCATATATATATATTTTTTTTTAATAAACAATATAAACACAGGGAAAAATATAGATAAATTGTAGGAGTAAACAAATACTACTAATCCGATAGCAAGGCCTTACGGTATATAAAAATTCGGACAACGAGAGGGATGATAACATTTTACGAAATTATAAATTTTAAAAGGTTATGTGTATATATCTGTTAAAATAAAATTCTGCTTATTTGTCTAATTTTGGACTATTGGACATGCTTTAAAAATTCGTGCATAGCACTTATGGCCAGCGACAACTGATGTATATCTGTTCTAGGGGGGCCTCGATTTTTAGTCTTGTCCTGGGCCCCCAAAATCTCAGGGCCGGCCCTGGAAATCAATGTGGATGATCTTTTCCAAGCCCCCTGCTGTCCGAGTATCACCTGATCCTATTGATGATCGTAGTCGTTTGACGACCTCTTTGAGTACAGCTGATGCTCCCCATCCACTCCAGCCATGGAAGTATATTACATCTCCTCCCTTGTCCGTGTCATCCAAAAGATGAATTATCTGCTCTGCTTCGACGTCTATGTTGTCTGCCTCGAGTGTGATCAACTGCAATAATTAAATTACTACCACTTAATTTGACAAATCAATGTATAATTTCGTTTTTGATCAAAATTGAGCATGTCCATAATAACACAAAAACTAATTTCTCAAAAAGCAGAGGAATTTAATCTGAGTGCAGAGCACACAAATCTGTGTACAAGTAGTAACTGATTGACTTGCCTTCGGGGCCATGATGAATTGATCTGTTGCCTCCCTCTTGTGCTAACTAGCTCTACAAGCTAGGCTAGGAGCTCCATCTGAATCTGCAGCTCCGGATTTTGACGTCAGAAATGGATGCGTAGCAGCATTGAAGCACACCCGATTTCCTCCTCCAGAGTCCAGGCTACACAGTATAAGCAATCAAATTCGATATAGATGCTATAATGTGCGTGTGTATTATGGATGACATGTTTTGGCTTTGACCCATGTTGATAGATAAAGTTGCAAATTTAATCAACAAAACTCTGCTTGATACTATACTAGTCTAGTAGTACTCATACAAAGTAAGCAGTCATGGATATATATAGATGAACTTGCATTGGAGAAGGCGAGAAGCAGACAGAAATACTAAATTAATCTTGATCGATCTTCCTCATGTTAATCCTGGATATGCAGAGTACTAATTCAAGATGGACAACAACATGCATTATTTATTCCTTCATAATCCTGATCTCTCTCGCGTTCTAAGCTTGGCAAAAATACGTGATAGCTATTAGTAACCATGGATGTTTACATGAATTGAACTTGCATTGGAGAGGAAGACAGAATTTATTAGTAAATTACCTGGATCACGATGAGGAAGATAGAATTTATTAGTAATTAAGTCCTTGCAGTTCTCAGAACGGCTGGCTTAAACAAAACTCACGGTCGCGGGGTTGCGCCTCCAGATGGAGATACGAGATATGATTTAGCGTGAACCTGAAGTTGGTTCATTCAGGCTTTTCTCAGAGCTTCAGTTTACTGTACAATTTGGCAACGGCAATCAGCAGGTTCTGTACAAGTTGGCAACGGGCAGAGTTTGGCCGAGAACTGGCTTCAGCTTCAAGCCAGGGAAATCAGGGGGTTGTTTCAGACAGTGAGTGATGCGTCTGCAATGGCAGAATACCTCCATCTAGAAAACTTGGGCACCTATGCCATGAGTGTTGAAGAATGGCCCATTGTGCCATCAAGCGAGCCTGAATCTTGTGATAATCATCTACTTCGCCCTTGCTCTTACACACAAGCCAAATTTAGTGGACATCAATGGTCGTGATCTCTAACACACACAAGCAACAATCAGCGCGATGCCGAAGAAAAAAAAAAGAGTATTACTAGAAGCCTGGGTTGCAGCTCTCCAGCAGTCGGCGAACAATTCTCTGAATGTAACATAAGCCTAGTTAGCTCCCGTTGCTCCTTTCAAAAACTTACACCTTTAAGTACAACATCTATGAATCAATTAAATCATGTCTGCAAAGAACGAAATATCCCATACATGCCCACCAAGAAAATTGAACAAAATATATATGATGCACTGATGCCGCCAATATAAGTACCATATACGAAACAGTAGTATCGGTTGCTAAATATACTACTATATATAGGCCATATCCACAGATTTGCTCCAATGAGACGAAAGATGAAAGCAATACTCATCATGGTTCTCAACAGTTAGTAGTAGTGTAGCAAACAATAATTATTTGTCAATATATATAATGCATAGGTGCAAATCTCACAGACAACACAAAAAGCAGATCACACGGGAGGATAGCAACAACTAGAGACTTGATGAGGGAGGATAATGATATCAAGCAAGCAGAGGTGTATACAGCAACTAGACTTGATGAGGGAGGATATCAAGCAAGCAGAGGTGTAGACACTACACCCACCCGCTAGCTCTCACGCTGCTGCTGAAGCTGATGGCTGATCATCTCCTCTCCTTGTCTATTTATTCTTCTTCTCAGACAAACGTACAGTCGCACACAGCGACCTCACCAAATTGAAACCAAACAGGATCCATGCAATGCAATGCAATGCAATGGATCGGAAGCAGAGCGCAGATGCCGAGCACACACAGACCCAGCATCTCTGCAACACACGAAATATCAAGCAAACGCAGCGGACGAGTGCCTAACATCGATCAGGCGAGCCGTCACTACCTGGCAAATGAAGCCACACACCAGTGCCTCCTGCGCACGCACAAGCAAATAAAACAGAGTCGCTGAAGACTCGTGGAAGCAGAGCAATCCAAGCATAGCATATCTCGATCTTCTCCTGTTCAAGATGAACCATTCCATGGAAGGGATTGCTACCTACATACATCACATGAAGAAAAGAAGAATACGGGCGTGATCCATCCATCAGTGAAAGCAGACCAATATATATATCATATCAGGTACACACACATGACATCTCTAGGATTAACAACAATGTTGCTGCATAAATAAATGAGAAAGCTAGCTACTAGTGGTGGGGTTCAAGCAATTTTTTTCTTTTTTGCAAATAAAGCAATTTGAACGAATTAAGCAGGCAAGAGACGTAAATGAAGGAGAGGTTAATTAATATACAGTATGACTGATGGATAGATTACCTGAGCACAGAGGCTCGGAGATGCTGCTTCTTGTAGTACGCTGAATAGGTGGGCTTGTAGTGCGAAGGGTGGTGGCCAGCCTCTTCCCCGTCCCACTGAAGGCTGTCCCACCACTCCTTCTCGCACTCCAAGTCCACCGTTGATAGTGGCGTGATGTCCTCTGATGATGATGATTCTTCTTTTTCCTCCTCCTCCTCCTCCTTTGGCGGCAGCGGCGACGACTCTGCCTTAGCCCGAACAGCTGGAAGGCGCTTGAGGCTCCAGCATCCTGTGACCTTGACAGTCTTCAGTTTGGGCGCCAACATCCTGCGCCCGTAGATGCACTGCAGCTTGGGTAGCTCATACAGGTGGATGCGCTTTAGCCTAGGGAATTTTCTTGGTACTTCCTGCTGCTCCGACTTTGAATCAGATGGGAAGACCTCCCTCAAGTTCCCACAGCACACAATCTCAAGGGTTTCCAAGCTACGACATCCGTTGGTATTTGATGTGTACAAGGGGAGTACATGTACCAGCCTGGGGCAGTAATCCAGGTGTAAGAACCTAAGATTCTCAAAGGAATCTTCTCCAGGTCGAAACATGGATAAAGTCCAGTCCCAGATGGAGTGTGCCTTTAGGAGTTGGGACGCCCATAAAGTCTCTAGATTTTCAAAAATATCATCGTTAAACTGTTTTGGTGACAGTGTAGTGAAAACAACACCTCCTAGGTTGGCGCATCTCTCGAGCCGGCACCATTTTATATTTCTCCAGCTCAAATCTTCTGCATCAGCACTTGTAGGGCCAGGGAGACTGGTGATAGACAAGCTATCATGCAAGTGTAGGGTCATAGAGTCCTCATTCACAAAACTTGGTAGAGTTATAGCCCTTGGTAACTGCCTTGCAGTACCCTGCAGTAACTCAGTATGTTTGTCATCTTGTATGCTGATGTAGCAGTGGGCACTCTCATCAGCCTCAGGAATAGGCGGACAATGCCATATCCACAGGTTCCTCATTACCGAGGCCGCCGCAAAGACATCTCCATTGCTTGCACCACCACCAGATTGCGAGCTGCTACCAAGGGCGGGAATGATGTCATCAACACAGTACAAGTTACAACCAGCTCGCACTTGCTGTCTGACACTGCCACCACTATCATCGTTAGCTCCTTGTTTGGTACCTTTGTGTCCACTAGCAGATGAAATCTCGACGTGCAACAATTCATCATATCTAATGTTCAAAAGTGAATGAAAAATCCTTGGGTCCCTTAGGGATATATACCAATCCAAGCTGTTGAGTGCTCGGTTGTTGCCACATAGCAGTGCTGCTGCTGATGACCCTACTACAGTACTTGTGTTGTCACTACTAGTAGCCTCCTCTTTCTTGTGGGTCTCATCTGCAGGTCTATCCCATGCTGCAAGGGTGCTGGTAGTGTCAATGCGCAGCACTTCCAGAACTTCATTTCCTTCTCCCTGAGGCCATAGTATTGCATTGAGCTTCTCACATCCCAACAAAAAGAGTCGCACGAGGCCCTTGGCTTGTGCTGCACTGAGGTCAAGAGTTTTAATTGCTGTACCAGACATGTCTAGCTCCTCGAGACTGTTGACCAAACCTCTCAACAGCAGGCTCTTCAGCTGGGTGCATCCCCGGAAGGAGATGCTCTTTATCTTAGTGGTTTCATTGCCAGTGAGGCTGAATAACTCTAGTGACAGAGGCAAGGCATCTGAGCCAATTGTCTCAAGATCACCACAACCATCAAGAATGATCGTCTTGAGGATGTGCCAACTTGATAGGTCTGGGAAGAATGATGCTACCGTTGGAGATACTTGTTGGATTCTATCACTGCCAGCACCATCGTGGTCATCGTTCTTGTATGACTCGGCTACCACTCGAAGCTTGAGCAGCTTACGGCGGTTGCTTCCGGCACCACTGCAACGATGTAGGTGGCTGATGCTCCGATTGCCGACTCCTTTCACATTCAGCTCCCTGAGCTCTGCCATATGATCCAGCATATCCTTAGATAGTAGCCAGTACCAATCTGTATAACTTAGCTCTAGCACCCATAAATTCTGAAACCATACTCCACCGTCTTCACCACCATCCTCTGCATTGTCCTTGTCTTTGCAGTGGTCAAGTAGGAGGAATCTTAGGTTGCTGCAACTGAGAAAGGGAGGAGATGAAAAACTGAAGGCGCAGTGGGAGAGATGCATCACACACAGACTGGTCTTATCAGAATGTTCAAAGCAAGCTTCTAGTCCACCTCCTGTCCAGAAGAAGGATGTTGCCTGAGATGTCAGTCGGACTTCCGTCGAGTTCTGATTGGTAACTGAAACCCAACGGTTGATAAGCCTCTCTTGTTCACCACTCAGCGCCAGACGGATTATTCTAATACAGTCACTACAGAAATCCAGGCTGATGTTCCTCTGCAAAGCATCGCTAATCTCCCATGCCAACCTGCCACCATCAATGCCATCCCGTATGATCCCATCACATACCCAATAGTTGGATGCATGGGACTTCCAATTGATGTTGACTTTTTCTCTCAGTACCATATACAACATGCATTCAATGACAATCTTTGGGCTCATGTCAGGTTCAGGGACACCTGTGTACTTTGCAACCTCCTCGGCCTCTGCATATAGAGCGTCTCTAATGACTTGACCGATAGCAACTTCATCTTCCTCAAAAATTGGCGATGGAAAGACATTTATGGCTGTATCGCCCCATTTAGCTGACTCCACATTATTTAAGTCCAAATCATCTGCATGCCCATCATTGGCATGATGCCAAAACCTGCCTCGGGATGTCCACAACACCCTCCTGCTCAACTGCCCGATTACAGGGACACCGGCCTCCCACAGATCAATATAGCTGCCACTCCCATTGTGAAAAACCACAAGGAATCTCCTGGCCATAAGTTCATTCATGATCGCTACCTTGACGTAAGGAATCACAGCTCTAGCACTCTGCTCCACCCCATCAAAATCATCCTCGTCATCATGCTGGTCAAAGAGTGCCATCACCTGCGGTGGCAGCTCAAGCTCCTCTGCGATCACCTTCTGTAGGGCTCTCTTGCTTTGCCACTGTGAGACATCGACGTGGATGATCTTTCCCGTGTCCCTTGCTGTCCTAGTGTCAGCCAGTCCAGATGATGATCTTAGTTGTTTGACGACCGCTTTGAGTACAGCAGATGCTCCCCACCCATACCAGCCATGGAAGTATATTATTTCTCTTCGATTGTCTGCACCCTCCAAAAGATGAAGTATCTGCTCTGCTGCGGCATCTATGGTATCTTCTAGGAGTGTGATCGTCTGCAATAAATACTAATTAATTTCACAAAGCTGGCGTATACTGTTCTGTATGTTACTATATAAGGGGCCGGATGTATTACATTATATTATATAAAACCTCGTATCTTGAATAAAATTTGAAGAAAAGTTATGCCTTATAATTTGAGATGCACAGTGGACCATGTTTGTTTAATTTTGCAGTGTAGCGGAAAGCAAAGCCGTTTAATTTCCAGACCTTTCGTGCTGCAGTTAAGTCCTTTTCAGAAACAATATATAAATATAACTGTTGATATTTGTCACATGAGAAACTAAAATCAGTAAATTCATTTTTGTTCAAAATTGAACATGTACGTTCAAAAAAACAACAGAGGAATTTAATCGGTGCAAATTAAAACACACCAGTACGTGGAGAAGTAGTCACTCATTGATTTACCTCTGCTGGCATGATGAATTACTCTGTCGCCCCTGCCTCTTGAGCTAACTAGCTCTACAAGCTAGGCCAGCAGCTCCATCTGAATCTTCAGCTCTTCTACATTTTGACGCCAGAACGAAACGAATGGATAGCAGCACTGAAGCACACCAGATTTCCTTCTCCAGACTTCACTCCAGCAAGTCGATGTCTCCTGCACATACAGTGTGTGCAAGCAAATCCTTATATAGATGCAATAATGTACATACGTATTATGGATCAATGTTTCAGCTTTGACCCGTGTTGATAGAACAAAGTTGCAAATTTAATCAACAAACTCTGCGTGACAATAGTAGTAGTACTCAATACAAAGTAAGCAGTCCTGGATATATTATAGATGAACCTTGCATTGGAGAAGCAGACAGAAATAGTAAACTAACCTTCTTGATCCCTCACGTTAATCCTCCCGGACGATATGCAAAGTGCTAGTTCAAGGTGGAGAACAACATGCACATCCCTTTATAATCCTGATCCCTCCCGTTCAAAACTACTTAGTAAAAATATGTAACGACTATAAGTCTATAATTAATAACCTTGGATGTATACATGAACGAACTTGCATTATATTGGAGATGAAGATAGAACTAGTAAATTACCTGGAAACCGACGAGAAAACAGGCTTCGCTCTGGTACTAGGATGGAGAGCATATATGCCGAGTGCCTATCTGGAATTGGTTATGCCATGCTTACAAATGGGTTGGCGTGTATGGTAGAAGAAGCACCTAGAATGAGTGCAGGTGCAGCGTTTGCATTATCACACGGTGTGTTCGTTCCTTGCTTCCTCTGTTTGCTTTATTTGCTTTTCTGCAAAGCATCACCATCACTCATCAGATTCTTTGCTTGCAGCATCACTTGCTTTCTCACGCAGCTTAATAACAATCACAAAAGAGGTTAAGCTAAAAAGCAGAGCAATCCAAGGATTAGATGCATCTCCAACGGTGCCTAAAAAAATCTTAAAACCTTGTTTTGTAAAAATAATCCTCTCACCAACTATTTTCAATAATTTACTCTAAAAATAAAAAAATAGGACCACTGGAAGATTTTTTTGGTCACTGCCCATACCAGACCGTTACCACTTACCAACATGAGTCGCCCCACAGCCAGCTACCCCCAGCATCTAACTCACATAGTCACATCTAGAAGCCCCCAAACAGAATCTCCATTGCCTGCTCTACCCTCTCAGCAAATCTGAAAATAGTGGTCAGAAATACAATTTTGGCAAACCACTCAGATGGCGGCAGGGGTGACCACGACCGCCATCCTCAGCACCCAAACTCACACCCAGAAGCTACACCCTCCATACTGGTAGTAATTCAAGTCGTTTTTGGACAAGGTCTAGATGAAACATTGAAAATATAAAAATCATGAATAACTTTTAAGTTGTGGAGTTTGGAAATATCAAAACCATTTGAATAGATTTGTCTTAAAAAAGGTATTTTTATAAAATATACATATATCACTTTTCAATAAATATTTTTATAAAAATAAAAAGTCAAAAGTTATGCTTCGTAGACATGGCACTGTCCAAAACAACTTGAATTACCAATATGGAGGGAGTACAAAATAGAATCTCCATTGCCTGCCCTACTTCTCGGTATTCCCATATATATGAAATAGTGGCCGAAAATACAATTCCGGAAAACCTCTAGGCGGTAGTAGCCGATCGATGGAGTGCCGAACAAAAACCTCTAGGCGGTAGTACTCGGGTCGATGGAGTGCCGAACAAAAAATCACCGCAATAGCAGTACTGATCCACGTATCTTTGCGCATGGATCCCTCTATTTTTTTCAAGCACACATAGATTGAGGTTTAGGATAGAAAGTTGTTCGAGAATATTTTTTCATCCTGTCAAAAAAAATAAAGATTAGGAGTGATTTTACCATACTTTTGAGGATTCTCTAATCTTTATTTCCTACTCTTGGTTTTTTATGTAACTGGCCAATAGATTTTTTTTCACATAAATGATCAACTAAGTTTTACTAATTTATTTTCCTTTTATGTTAAAAAATTGTTTCACCGTAATAGCAGTGGTCCACGTATCTTTGAGCATGGATGCCTCTATTTTTTTTCAAGTACACATAGATTGAGGTTTAGGATAGAAAGTTGTTCGAGAATATTTTTTCATCCTGTCAAAAAATAAAGATTGGGAGTGATTTTACCATACTTCTGAGGATTCTCTAATCTTTCTTTTAATGATCAATTTTACGTAACTGGCCAATAGATTTTTTTTTCACATAAATGATCAATTTTACTAATTTATTTTCCTTTTATGTTAAAATAATTGTTTCAATTGGTCACATGAAAAACAATATCAATAAATTCACCCCAAAAGAAAGAAAAATAACATCAACTAATCTTCTTCTACAATAAAAAGATAAGCATGCCCGCAAATAAAAACCATAAAAATATCTTCGAAGTTGAATTCATGGTCAAATATGCACATACCATACGCATTGAATATTTTAATAACAGACCATAGAATTTAGCAATAACTTTCTCAGACTAGTAATATCATCACTGTAGTCCACTATTTCTTTTCTAGTGTTCATATTTACCCTCCAACACCGCGCTACAGTTGATACAGCTTGATATTTAGAACACTAGTATTGAACATATGAGTAGGTCAGCAAAGATGTAGGTGATATATGGAACAAACTCTTGCACGACTATCATGTGTACTCCCTCCATCCCTTTTTAATTGTCGTTTTTGGTGTGAGTGACACAAGTTTGACTTAATTTATAAAAAATACGTGCAACATTTGTATTTTCAAATAAATTTGTTAAAAACTAGATTCAAAGATCTTTCCAATGATACTAATTATATACTATAATTATTAATATTTTTAATATATATTTAATTTAAGTTGTTTCTTGGAAAGCGCAAACGACAAGTATTTAAGGAGTATACCTCAATGTAATTTTTGATATGTACTAATTTGAGGTATCAAGCCACATCATTTTCACAAAATTAATAATATGTGTAGAGAATACATCTTTTGAATTACTTGGTAGACTTGGTGTAGTCATTCCTTCCTTTTGCTTTATTTGCTTTCCTGCAAAGCGAAAAATTATCAGTAACATGTTGCACATGCTGCATGCAGCGTCGTGCATATCCATGGTGAGATCTTGGCTTGTACTATTAGATGATAAAGATAAACGGGAAAGGGAAAGGAAAAGTGAAAGAAAAAGGGAAAGGGAAAGAGAAAGGAAAAATGAAAGGGAAACCGTACCTGTAGCTGTAATAATATAATGGCCTTAACAATATAAGAAGCATTGCTTAAAAAATAAATAGAGAAATGTAATACAAGGTAAATTTTGCAAAACTATTTTTTTTTAGATAAAGGATAGTATATATCCGGCAACATCTATCAACCGATAGAATCAGTTCAATTATTACAAGAGCTTGCACACAAGCTATAATAAGTTTCAACTAAAATTTGCAAAACTATATTACTACCAATGTGGATGGAGAATGTAACCGTTTATGTAGTCATCAGGCGGGATGTGTAATATATATTCATTAAAAGTTATGGGAACTTACTTCTCTTAGTGCACTGAATCTACTGGACCAAGTGCGCAACCCAGATGTCTTTGGGCCGTTAGTGGCCGAACGCCCAAGTACCCCTATTAAGGGTTCCCCCCAGAGCTTCCCGCCGCCCCCCGAGAGCTGCCTCTTCTCTTTACCTTCTCCACTCGAAACCTAGTTTAGTTTGGGTGCGATCTAACCTTGATCCGTGATGCCACGAAGGGTCGACTTCCTAAGATCTTCTTTGGAGGAGTGGGCTAAGGCGGCGGAGTCGGAGGATTCCGAAGGTTTGTTTATGGTACCGCCGTTATCGATAATCCGGTTGGGATATGAAAAACTACTCCCTCTGTCCCAAATGTAGGTTGTTTTGACTTTTCTAGGTATGTAGTTTCTGCTATGTATCTGGACATAGGGTATACCTAGGTGAATAGCAAAATAAATGTACCTAGAAAAGTCAAAATGTCTTACAATTTGAAACAGAGGGAGTATTTCCCAAGCTATTTATTTAATTAGTGAGAATAAGGCTGTTAACACTGAGTTCTGGGACATTAGGCATTAGGCAGCTCCAGTAGTACAAGATGTGCAATCACCTTAATGAAATATGCATGTGATCTATGCTAGCTTGCAAGCAATAGGCAAGTCGGTGGTCTGCTGCTTTTGCTCATTTTTTTCGTTGCTTTAACAGTTTGAATACTTTTTTTTTCTCTCTATGGTCTGGTTGTTTGTTTCTGTAATCATAGGTGTGTAACCCTATTTTTTTCAGACAGGATGGACATTGACGTTAGCCAATTTCAGGTTCAGGATGTAGAAGGTAAGCTACCAGTACAATTTCTGTTGGTATACACATTTGATGTCCAGAGTTGCCAATTTTCATGCCCCTTGTGGGATTGCAAGTTTAATCATAACGCTTCTTCTGCAGGAACTGTCTGCAAGGGAACTACTGAAAATGGACTCGGCTTCTGTTTTCCTCCGCTAATTTATTTAGTTCGTGAGTGGCCTATTAGCTTTTTTTTTTTTATGTTCGAGCTAGTTGGACTAGTGGTGAACTATGTGGTAAGATACATATGATGTTTGATGTGTGTATTTGCTATGGAATGCTGCTGTGAACGTTCGTGTTATCTTTATATTAAAATATAATAATGTGTTCGTGTCATCGGGTGATATCGGATGGTGAAGATGCTTTGCAGTATCAGTCTAATATATGCTGATTCTATCAACTCTAGATTTGATTTGAAATGGTAAGAGCTGAGGGGCCAAAACTGAACTTAATCCACCGTAATAATGTCTAAACCTTTGATTCCGAAACAAGTTTATAATCACAAAATCTATAAAAGCAAAGGGAGACGCACATGAGCAAAATAGTCATTTCATATATGAATTTACAATGTTAGGATGATTTAGTTAAGGGGACTTAGTGGAATAGCGAAAGTAGCTATGTCTTCAAAGCTATCTTGTAATTGGGTCGAAGAACCCCTAGTTTTATTCTAGAAGCTCGTAATCGATGTAATGTTATTTGAAGATCAATAAAGTGCCCTAGATGGCTTCCCTCAAAAAAAAAAAAGGGGGTGCCAGAGATCCACACGCGACTTAGCCAAAGCTCCACACGGTTGCAGCCCTGCCGCGCCCGCAAGCTCGCCTTCAAGCACCCGTGTGGCGTAACCGCCGAAATAACACACTTTCGGAGGCACTTGTCTTCCACTAGACACTAAGTACCCAAAAGTGAGCTAATTCAAACAGCTCTGTCGAGCACACCCAAACGGAGAACTCGAAAATCCACATTTTTCCATCAGGATCATAAATGAGAGAGTAAAGCTTACAACATAATTAGCCATTCCATACATCTCTTTAATACAACATCAGGTTATTACATGAATTAACTAAATCAATAGAATATAATAATGTTATCGAGTTTTTCAGCAGAAATAAAATTTAATTTTAATGACTAGTTTCAGTGTTACCATGATAGTATTTATATACCTAAAATGATAACAAAATTAGGACATTTCTTTGATAAAACATTTTTGTGGAAATTTTAAATAAACTCTAAGTCCGCAACGCGAAGGAAAGTCTCGTTGAGCCCACTAGGAGATTTCCACACACAAAAAGTCGACTCATCGGTACTGTCACCTACAACAAGGGTAGAACAAACCCTGAGTACTCAATTGTACTCCGCAAGACTTACCCGTCAGGAGGAAATAAAAGACTCCAAGGATATGCAAGGCTATTTGGCTTGTGGGTTTATTGCATCTACAGGAAGCATTACTAATGTGTATCCTTAAATTCATTTTATTAGCAGTCATGATTAGTTCAATTACCTAACCATTCTAGGTAAGCACCTTTGCTACTTTCAAGCAAGAGTTGAGCCATCAGAACAATCTTAATTCCATCTTCCATATTCCAGTTCTTACTACGGTGCTAGACCATAGCCAAGTTGTACCGTCAGAACAACGGCGATTTGCGAATCAATGTAGCCCAGCTGGGTACCCCAAAACACACGCCTCACTTGTGTCACAAAAATTCGCACAAGCAAAGGCTAACCCCTTCCGTTCCTGCCAAGGGTTCCAAGTCCCCGCCCCAAACTTGGACTCCTAGCTCCCACAATTGAGGACCCGGCCTCAATGTGGTGCAAGGACCTCCAACCTATCCCCGCCTCCATTTAATCGGCATGGAAAGAGCTGGAAACCCCGACACGAAAAGAACAAGTCTTTCCGCTCCCATAAGCAAGTATGTGCTCAGGATAATAAGTCTGCGACCTGACTACCATCCACGGCAACGGACAGTCCTTAATCGACACAGGCGGGACACGTACAATCAGAGCCTCGCTCAGATTGCCCAACCAAGTCCAGTCCAAATACAAATATAGTCCCGCCCGGTCTCCAAATTATTATCCATATATAATCCATGTGATAGCATCATAATAAATATTTCCCTAGCTCTCGCGAGTGACAGGAAATCACTCGTCTTCTACCGAAGACCTATAGCATAGCATTCTACGCGAACCTGTCATGCTAGTAATACTCATAGGATAAGGATATATATATGCAAGTGGATTTCCATTCAATTCCTCAAAACGTAAATGCACAAACATATTTATAAAGTTCAGAATAATAGAGGTTATGCACCGGGGCTTGCCTGGGTAAGATATAACCAAAGTTAGCATTCCATCGGAGTGACACGATCACCACGACACCATCTTTTAGCAACTCCAGACGACTCCACGATCCATCGTTGTTCCTATTACAATATATACGCGGATGCAACGTAGAGACGTAAATACAACGGTAATCACAACTCTGAAGATACGAACACGTCTCTCGGGCTAACGAGCTAGCTCTAATGGCGAACGTACTAAGCTTTGCAGCAACGTGGTAAAGGAAAACGTCATTTTCCCAACAAGCGCTTTGGCTTTTCAAAAACCAACACGTTAGCAGATAGATCATGATTTTATGAATCTAACAAAATTGGTTTCACAATTTTTGGATCTCTATTTAGTCCTATACTGAATATAAACAAGTTTAGTTTAGAAACTAAATTAGGAAATCGTTTTCAATTTTGAAAAGGGCCTGCGGTAGGCTATCCAGCCCAGCAGATCACTGCGACCCACGCCATGCGCCAGCAGGCCGGCCCAGCAGCGTGGAGCTCGCGTGTGCGTCAGCGAGTTTGCAAAAGAGCTCCCGCACTAACTGGTTATTATGCTACAACATTGAGCACTATTCCTACAGTCACGACTTATGCACAGAGGCCCTCATACTATCTTATCTTCACATTGGGGAGGTCCCCGACGAACCTGTGCACGCTGGTGCGGCGAGCGGCGGCACTGGACGCCTACGCCGACCACTAGGGCTCGTGCCGGCCCAAACTAATAGGCCGACCTCACTCTACGGAGCAAGAGGCAACCTAGAACTGCCGTTGGACGCCGGTACGGGCTCAAGCGAGCGCTACAGCTGCGGGACAGCGGTTCACGGCGGCGACACTGACGTTCCGGTGATCCTACGCGCTCTCGGCGAAAACGAGATGCCGAATAAGCTTCAGAGGCTCACCAAGGATCGCGGTGCAGAGACAGTTGGGACGGAGGAGTGCCGAGGTGACCCGGCCGCGTGCGCGCGGCGAGATCAGCGGCGCTCCGCGACTGGCACGACCGCGTCACCACCGTAGACGAGCTCCCTAGCCAAGATGACGCGAGCATAGGATATAGGAGATCAAGGAGAGATCATAGTTACGTTTAATTGAACTATTGCGCACCTTTCGAGTCTTACCCCAAATAGAGCTCTGTTCCGGCGGCAACTGGCTGACGGAGAGGAGAACGCCAAATTGGCGGGCAGCGGTGCATGGCTGAGGCTCCACGAGGTCTAGGCGCGTATCTGGCTTCCCTAGCTACCCACTGCTGCGAGCAACTGAAGTGGGAAGCGCTGCGCACCCGGAGTTAAGAAGGGGAGCGACGGCGGCGACCAGCTCACGTGAACGCGGCAGAGCGTGAATAGCACGGCAATGTAGGCTAGCGAGACAAGGAGTGCAGGGAGGCGTCCCGTCGTCACTGAGGCCGAGTTAGGCACCGACCTGCATGGTGCAGTGGACATAACAGGGAGACAGAGCAGGGATGCTTGGCGCGACGCACCTAACTTGGAGCGACCAGAGCCGAGCGGCAGGGCAGCGTCCTATCGCCGCGACAACTGGGGCCGTCAACTACGTCGCGACGAGCAGCGGCACCAAAGCAGAGGAGCGGCGGGACCGAACACAGTACGGCGCGGCAGAGGCAGCTCGGCGTCGCCGCGTCACGGCCACGAGGAACGCGTGGTCCAGCAGACCTGACGCCGCAGCAGAGCAGCAGCACAAGCAGGGCGGCCCGGGCGCTACTGGACGCGCACGGACGCAGCAAGGACAGGGGAGGTGAGGCGGAGACCGCAAACAAGGCGGCGAGGCAAGGCACGGCCCGCGAGAGTGTTGTGCTCGTGTGCGTTCCAATTTCTTTCCTTTTCTTTTATTTAACTAAAACATATAAATAACTTTGTTGTTATTTCCTGGCCACTAATCAACACACATGAATCCAGATACATTAAAATGTTGGTGTTTATATTTATACCTATAGAAATTACTTAGAGGAAAATAAGTTGTGCATCACTTTTAATCTACTACACCTACGTAGCAAAGACCCATGACATAGAGCTTTGTTCGGCCGGGCTTCGGGCTCGGCTCTCTTGACATCTTATCATGACACCTCAGCGGCCCCACTCCATCCTCCCCTCCCCAATCCCCTGTCCGACCTTTCCTCTATTCGGCGATTCTTATGCGGCCGTGCCTTCTCTCGCTTCCGTCTTCTCACCTCCTCACCACCACTACTATGGCGAGCCCTTTAAATAAATCACATCTCTAATCTGGATCTAGGCAGCGATACTTTGATCGATCCGGATTGCTAGGTGCCGGTGCCGGCAGAGGGGGAGGCCGACGAGGATCTAGGGCGAAGGAGGGCGGTGGCGGTGGCCTCTGCCTCGGCGTCGGGCGCGACGCTCTCGCCGCCGGAACCCGCGGAAGGTGCGGCCCCGACGGCGGAAGGAGCAGCCCGGCGGCCGGCGAAGAACGCCGCGTGCTCGTCCTCCGCCTCGACCCGCGCTTCGGGGCCCGCCATCGTCCTCCGCGCCTAGCTTCCGCCTCAAGAACTGCGCCGCCACGGCACGTCGGGCGCGGAGCAGGGGGAGCAACACGGCCACGGCTCCCGGCCGACGCGGACGGCGAGCCTGTCCCGCAAGACAAAGACGCGGCGACGAGCGCCTCGAGGCCGCGCCATCCGACCCCATTGGCCCTCGCTAGGCACACGCCGCGGAGCCCCGCCTGCTCGCTTCCGGCGCCGGTGAGGGCCGCGGCGAGGAGGCGTCGTCGAGCGAGGCAAGTACTATAGCCGGATCAAGGTTGTTCAAACGATTTGTTGTAAAAAAGGTTGTTCAATCGAACCGGATCGGCTCGGCAATTCCCAACACCGGGCCCAATTTCCAATCTTCGAGTTTCCACTACCCCCGCGACGGCCCGGCCCCCGATCCGCCTCCCGCCTCTGACCTCCCCCACCTCGCCGCCGCCCCCATCTCCATCGTCCGGCATCCGCAAATGCCCGCCGCTACGCCATAGCTCACCGAGAGGCAATCTTGCCCGACGGGCTGCTGCGCGCACGCCTGCCGAGTGTTCTTGCTAATGCCGCCGCTGCCGCCGGGGGTGCGCGCGCAGCAAGTTCACGTACGCGGCCCTGCTCCACGGGCTATGTGGCGCTGGGATGATGCGCGAGGCGATGGCGGTTTTTGCTTGGATGCGGCCTGATGGCTGTGCCCCTGATTCGCATGTCTACAGCACAATGGTGCACGGGTTATGCCAGACGCCCACACCAGTTCGCTTATTGAGCCTGTTCGACCGGGGCTGTCTGGCCGGGCCGATTCGTGAGAGAAAATCTTCACGCAGTCTTTGCTGTGAGAGAAAATACTGCTGACTGGCTGGCTGATAAGCCAAGCGAACAGGGCATTGGACTGTGCAGGGAAAATAAGCTGTCGAAAGCAATATCGCTGTTGGATGATATGATTAAGAGTTGAGTACAAGCCAACGCCGTACCATTTACTATTCTAATTGATAAGCATGTCAGTGAGTTTGGGTCTGATTCCCCAAAAATGATATCTGATAGGATGGCTGCAGCAGGTGTTAAGCCTGATGTCGTCACTTATACAGTATTTATACGCTCCTATTGTCAAGAGGGAAGGATGGAAGATGCTGAATCCATGATGGTTCAGATGACCAATCATGGTGTTCATCCTAATTTAGCTACATATAACACATTGATTAAAGGATATGCAAGTGGCCGTCGACCTGTCGCACTGCATCAGTGCCAGCGACCGCAAGCTCTCCGGTGGTAGGTTCTGGGCGCGTCCCCGTTCCGTCGGGGAATCCACCGTGAAAGAAAAAAAAAAAAAAGAGATGGGCAGGGGCAAGAAGGGAATAAAGTAGGAGAAACCGGGCCGATGGTATTTTAGCGGAGGAGTCGCGTTTCGTAATGATACATTGCCGAAGCCCAGTTGTGGAGTGGTGTTTCTCCGAAGCCCACTTCTTATAATGGTAGATTTCCCATTGGCTTGACCTGCCGCCACAAATGAGCTCGAACCGGATTTTTTCCTTCCTGCGCGCACAGTGAGACAACAACAATTCCTGAGGAGTGCTTCCTGCGATTTGTCTATGGCATCCAACAAATAAAATTGTATGGAAATCTCATTTACATTCCTCCTTCCCTGCCCGCAAAGAACGCCACGGGAATCCTTCTAGTTAATCGGGTAACATGACCATCAAAACAGTTTACAAAGGTGATATATATATATATATATATATATATATATATATATATATATATATATATATACACACACACACACTCCTCTATATATTTTATTTCACATTCATTTTTCAAGGAGTAAATTAACTTAGATATTTGTTTGTTAACTCCAAACATAAAAGCGAGTCACACAAGGTTTGTTATCATTTTGTGAGTGTTAAGAATTTTGGAACATGTGAAACTCATTTCGCTAATTTCTTTTAAGCCTTAATGTTAGTGCTAAGCAAGCCTGTAACACCAGGGCTGTTACAACCCATCCCGTGCTCCCACTAGCCACACGTGTGATGGCCTTCGGTCACTAGCGGCCCTTCGCGTGCTTGCCGCCTCATGAATGCTATGACGTGTTGGCCCATGGTGTAAGAGCAACTCCAAAGAATAAATTTCCAAAACAGAGCCCCTACTTTTTATTTGGGAGCTTCCCTACTTTTGGGGTCCCCTGCTTTTTAGTCCTGAACTCCAAAGAAGATAGCACCCAAAAACAGGCCCTTATTTCTTAATTCCCTCTATTTTCTCACACACTATATGTATAAGGTACTTGAGAACATCATAATATAAAATAATTTACTTAAACAATAACGATAAAAGCACCACACCTAAAATTATAAATAAAATATGAATTTTTAATTCAAATTCAAATACAATTTTGGCCCGAATTTAATGATAGTCGATCACAACATAATCCATACCAAAGTTTGCAAATCAAATAGCATAATCATGAAACATAAAGTCGAACAAAAGAATTAACTTGCGCCATGTCGCGCCCACAAATGCTCCACAAGATCATTTCGAAGTTTCTCGTGTCACTCTTTATCTTCAATCGGGCAAGTGATATGGCACAGACTGTACAGAAAAACAAGACATAATTTATAAGCTGAACAGCCTGCTGCAATATGTTCTGTACAATCATGGAATCTGTCCGAGACAACCATCTACACAATCATGGAATTTGTGCAAAAAAAAAAAAAAAAAACAAAGAGACCAAATGGCCAATGTAGGAACCGTATACATGTTCAGAAAATCCAAAGCGATTGGAACTTGCTTACCTTGGACAGGATGGAGCAGGGTCCGTCCGCTGGTGGCGTTGCCCAGCTTGAGCTCACGGATCGATGGGGATGGCAGGGCGCTGGTGACCGATGCAGTGCCAGTTCCTTCCTGTAGATCTAGAGTTCCAGCCGCGTCCTTCGTGTGGGCAGACCGGGAAGGGGCTAGCTCGCGAGCATAACTGCTCTAGCGGATCCGGCGGCAACGTCTTCTTTCCTACTCGCAGGAGTGTGGGAAGGGGCCGCGCGTGTGCTAGATGCAGGGGAGAGGAAGCTCTGCGCGCGAGGCCGATGGATTTTCGGGCGGCATGTCGACGGCGAGGAAGCAGAGGGAGCGGGAAAGGAAGCGGCGGCGCCGCGCGGCTCTTGGTCGCGAGCGGGAAGAAAGCCCCGCGCGAGGAAAACAGGCGAAACAGAATTTTCGGGGCTTGCCTAGACCCAACAAAAATGAGGTATGGAGGGTGGATTTTGTTGGTAGAACAAATTTTGGATCCTGGTAGAGGCGCTTCTTTGGAGTTGATTTTTAAGCGCGGCCCCAATATTTAGCTATTGGGGCCTGAGTAGGGGCGCTTCTTGAAGGTTCTTCTAAGTGACACAAATGAGGAGGTGGAGCACCCACTGCTGGGCTACTGTTTGGATTGCATTTGATTGACGGTTGGGCCAGCCCAGCACAATTCACTCTGGAGTTCTCACAAACGCTTTTCTCACCCAAGGTGATCCAAGTTAGAGGCAGCTCTAAGATGGATCTGGTTCTCCAAATCTAGTTTTTCAGAATTGGACCTATCCAAACAGGCTGTTTTAGTTGACAAATTTTTTCATCTGAAATCACTTATTCAAGGAAAATTAAGTTTGAATTTATCACATTTCAAATTATTTTTTTCAGACAAACAAGGAAAATTAAGTTTGAATTTATCACATTTGAAATTATTTCCTTTTCAGACAAGCTTGAGTGGAGAAACGTCCACAAGCAAAGTTGTAGAGCTTCGATATCTACAACTTTACAGTTGAAACTTTTTCTTTTGAATCCCTTTTGGGTCCCAAATACTCATTTTAAAATCGGATAAAGATAATGCGAGAAGAATGAATATCTCACATGGACACAAGTGATTTATGGGTGATTACGGTCAGGAAAGGAGACAGTGTAGCATCTTGTTGGTGAGCTCACAGTAGTAAGGGCGTATGCCGCTCCTCTTCTCCCCCAGCTTCTAGCCTCCTCTGGTCTGCCGCCGCCGCCCCCCTGCCTCCATCTCCGGCGTCCTCGCCGGCGACGAGGTAGGGGGGATGGTCTGCCTCCATCCCCCATCCCCTCTTCCTCCTCTTGTAACATCCCAATCCCTCTTCCTCCTTTACTCCCTTCCAGAATAAATTCCCCATGGAAGGTTCCCCAGCAGCAGCAAAGGCAGGCCGAGCTCGCCGTCGTTCAACCCACACCGCCCCTCCACGCCGTCCTCCAGCAATCACCGCCCGTTCACGCCGTCTTCCAGCCACCACCCCTCCACCCCGGGCCACGGGCAGCTACTTCACTCGGAGGTCCTGCCGCGTGACGCAGTATCTGTCGGCGTTCGAGTGCCTGGCATTCGGTGACTCCCCGCCGCCACGAAGCCTGCGGGAGCCGGCAAGCGACGCGCTGTCGGTGTGCGTGGACCGCGCGCGCGCCGCGTTCGTGTTCGTGGTCTCCCTCTACAGCGGGCAGATTGCCTGGAGTTCCTCGCGATCAGCGTACCACTCCTCCGCGACACGGCGCAGGGCGGCGTCGGATGTCCAGCTCCGAGATGCTCGCGGTCAAGGGGCACCTCAGCAACGTTCAGACCTGGTGCAGCGCCGCCCAGCTTGTTCAACCGCCCATCGCCAAGATCCAGATCTCGCAGGAGCTGGTGGAGATTTTTCGTGGAAGCAACGTACATGGTGGGTCCCGCATACGTTGTGGGGACCGCTACTGTTACAGGTTGTGCATGCTTCCCACGTTGCCCTCCCTGCCCTCCTTAGGTGGACGCGTGGACGGATGAGTGTCTGCATCCTCAATCAGCTGCCCTTACTTATCCATAGGGATCCCTCTAGTCCTTTTCTTCTTTTCCTGTTCTTTTTTTCTTTTATTTTTATTTACTACCAAGCAGCACAACATCCATATGCAACAAAGACCTATTCAGTTCCCCGTCACCGGTCCAGCAGTGAGCCACCCACCGGTTTTGGGAAAGGCGGTCTTCTACCCGTCGGCGATTTCTTCAACAATATCCTCGATTTGCGGGCGAAGCATTTACATGACGCCGCCCTCAACCGCTTCAAACCTACGCCATGAGGTCATTCCGCACCAACGGCACCATGCGTCTGTGACGTCTCTGCAGCCGCTCGCCGGTAACCTGCGCTCCAGTGCCGACTAAGGATCTGTGTCCTATAGGGACCTTGTTGTCATGGGCTCCTTTCTTAAGGGCCTAGTTGTAAGATTGCTGCTTTAATATAATACTTGTGTTTCTTGTCAAAAAAAAAAGTGATTTATGGGTGGATCGGTTAGAGGAGATACTTTCCCCGTCCCAAAAAAATAAACGACGTTTTTAGTTTAAAAAATATCTGCCGGCAATTATATATTAAAATAGGATTAATATTTATATTACATAATTAGTATCATTGGAAAGATCTTTTAGCTAGTTTTTAACAAATTTATTTGGAGATTTAAATCTTCTAAGTATTTTCTACAAATCGAGTCAAACTTGTGGCACGAAAACCCAAAACGTCGTTTATTTTGGGACGGAGGGAGTACACGTGAAGCGTCCGTGCAGTGCGTGTTTTTCGAGCAAAAAGTCAAGTGGCATGTGGCTACCTAGTGGAGTCACCCTAGATCGTAGAAATCGATTTCTAGAGGCGGCTCCTTTTCCTGGCAGCCCATAAAATTCAATCACCGCTTGATTTGTAACAAGACAGGAGTAGAGGCAGCCAGCCGCCTGCCCGCCTCTATAGAAGAAGCTTTCCAGCTGCTTCTATTAGTAGTATTGTAAAGTTTTTTTTCCAGAAAAAGAAAACAAATTACGTAGCACATGATGCATAGATGATGGATCCAAGTTCATAGGTGACCCTGTCCACTATTGGTGTTCAAACAACGCAATCACACACACTTGTGAGTCTCTCGTTGCAAAGAAAAAGAACCGATGATGCTTGTTTGGGCAGAGCCGCCCATTATGCTTATTTGGGCAGAGCCGCCAGCCGCCCATTCAGGCTTTTCTCAGAGCTCCAATTATTGTACAAGCTGGGAACGATCAGAGTTTGATGGAGAACTGGAAAACTTGGGCTCCCATGCCTCGTGCCTTGAGGAATCTATCTTCTGATCACCTGTTGTGCTCTTGCTCTCTTACTCCACAAGCCTAGTGCAGTGGGACGTCATCTTGGCATTTAATTACTGAGCATCAATGGTCGTGATCTTGTAACAGACAGACAGCCATACACATCCAGAAAGAAAGTTGAACAAAGTAATGTACGAAAAAGTAGCGTCAGTTGCTAAATCCAATGAAAGAACAATAAAAGCAATACTTGTCATGGTTCTCAACATTTAGTAGCAGTGTAGCAACAATAATTATTTGTCAACATAGTAATGTGTAGCAGGCAAATCTCTCTCACACACACATACAAACAACACACCACACAGGAGGACACCACGTTACCAGCATCGAGAGACACACAAAGCTGATGAGTGATGATCTCCTCTCCTTGCTTATTTATTCTTCCTCTCACACGCACGTACAGTCACAGCAAGCTTGCTCACCAAATTATAACCAAACAGGATCCATGCAATGCAATGCAATGCAATGGATCCGAAGCAGAGCGGATGCCGAGCTCACACAGCTAAACCAGCATCTCGGCCACACGAACGAAATATCAAGCAAAAGCAGCAGACGAGTGCCAGACATCGATCACGCGAGTTGTCTTTGTCTGGCAAAGGAAGCGACACACCAGTGCCTCCACACACACACACACACAAGCAAATGTAACAGAGTCGTTGAAGACTCAACGGAAGCAGAGCAATCCAAGCATATATAGCACATGTCGTCCTGTTCATCATGTACCTTTCCATTCCATAGAAGGGACTACTAGCTACCTACACCAAGAAAACAAGAATACGGGCGTGATCCATCATTCAAATCAAAGCAGATCCATATCAGGTAGACACATGCATGACATCTGTAAGATTAATAATGTCGTTGATACATAAATAAATGACAAAGCTAGCAGTGGGGGTTCAAGCAAAGCAATTAATTCCAACAGATTAAGCAAGCACATTAGGATGGATAGATGAGTTGGTTACCTGAGCACGGAGGTTCGAGCTGCTTCTTCTTGTAGTAGGCTGATGAGTAGCTGGGCTTGTAGTGGGAAGGGTGGTGGCCAGCCGATTCCCCCTCCCACTCAAGGCCATCCCACCAGTCCTTCTCGCACTCCACCATCACCGGCGATGTGCTTCTGTGATGTCCAACGGCTGGTAGGCGCTTCAGGCCCCAGCATCCCTTGACCTTGATAGTCTCGAGATTGGGCGCCAACATCTTGTAGTGCCCACAGATGCGCTTTTGCGGGTTGGGTAGGCGATCTGGTGGATGCGCTTCGACTACGGAATTCTCTTGGTTGTCTCTGGCTGCGCGATTCTGAATCGGATGGGAATACCACCTTGAGGTCGCCGCGAAGACACGATCTCAATGGTTTCCAAGCTACGGCATCCTCTGGGATTTGATGTGTACAAAGGGAGTACATGTACCAGCCTGGGGCAGGAATCTAGGTGTAAGAATACAAGGTACTCAAAGGAACTATATCCGGGGACAAACGGGGATGTTGTTGTGCTCCGCCTTCGGATGTAGCGCGCCTTTGGGAGTTGGGATGCCCGAATGTCCGCAGCCAATTGAAAATAAGGCTTCCAACTTGTTGAGGCGTAGTGAAAACAACGCCTTCTAAGTTGGGGCATCTCTCGAGTCGGCACCATAGTAAAGAATTCCATGTCAAATCTATGCATCGGTAGTAGCGGTCGCGGGGGCCCGGTAGACAGGTGATGAACAAGCTGTCATGAAGGTGCAGGGTCTGTCTGTTCACATGCACAAAATCTGGGAGACTTGGAGGAGTTAATTGTGTACTAGTAGTAGGAGTAGTACCCTGCAGTGACTTAGTCCGTGTCTCATCTTGTATGCTAATATAGCAGAGGGTCCAATAAGATCTTGTAGGAATAGGGGGCAATGCCATAGCCACATGCGCTTCATTGTTGATGCCTCAACATCAAAGCGATCCCTATCTGTACTATCAGCTTGTGAGTTTTACGTTGAAGGTGGTGGAAATGATGTCATCAACATAGTACAAGTTACCGGTACGCCATCTGTTGGCCACAAGCATTGCTATACATTCCTTCATTAGCGGTATCTTTGTGACCATCAGTAGATGAAATCTCAACCTGTAGCCCGTCGTCATGTCTCAAGTTCACAAGTGAACGAAAAAACCTAGGATCCCTTATGGAAATATACCAATCCGAGTTGATGGTTGTTCGGTCCTTGCCACACATGGTTGCTAATGATGACCCTTCTATCCTTGCATTGTCACTAGCATCTTGCTGCTTGTTGGAGTTGCCTTCTTCCCTGTACCATGCTGCATGGGTGGTGGTGGTGTCAATGTGCAGCACCTCCAATTGAACCTTCTTGCTTTTATCTTCCACTTGTGGCCATAGTATTGCACGAAGCTCCTCACATCCCAACAAAAATAGACGCCTAAGGCCCATGGCTTGCGTTGCACTAAGATCAAGGGTTTTAATTGATGTACCAGACATGTCCAGCTCCACAAGGCTACCAAAAAATCCTCTCAATAGCAGACTCTTCAGCTTGGAGCACCCTCGGAAGGAGATGCGCTTTATCTTATTACTGCTAACAGTACTGCTGCTGATCAAGGTAAATGACTCTAGTGATTGTTGGGGTAGGGCGTTGCGGTCAATTAGCTCCAGGTCACCACAACCATCAAGGACGACTGTCTTGAGGATGTGCCAACTTGACAGGTCCGGGAATGATGATGCTACCACTGGTGAAGACACTTGTTCATTTCTATCACCGTTGCCATAATCGTTACTTGGATCGGCAACCACTCGGAGCTTGACCAACCTGCGGTTGTTTCTTCCAGCACCACTACACCGATGTAGATGCATCATGCTCCGATTACCGACTCCTTTCACATTCAATTCCCTTAGGTCAACCATCAGATCCAACATATTCTTTGATAGCAGCCAATACCAGTCCGTATAACTCAACTCTAGCACCCATAGATTTCGGAAACATGCTACACCGTCTTGGCTATAGTGGTTGTGCCAAAGGCACTCCTTTTCTTCACCACCATCTTGTGCGTCCTTGTCTTTGCAATGGTCAAGCAAGAGGAATCTTAGGTTGCTGCATCTTAGGAAGGGGGGAGATGAAAAGCTGAAGATGCAGTAGGAGAGATGCATCACACGCAGACTGCTCCAGTCAGAATGCTCAAATAGGCCAGCTTCTAGTACCGTGGTGCCGTCATCATGGTCCACTGATGATGACCTAGCTCTTGTGTAGAAGAAGGATGTTGCCAGAGATGGCACTTCAACTTCCATGAAGTTTTGTGAGGTCACCGAAACCCAGCGATCAGCATGCCTCCACTGGTCACCACCCAACAGTGAACATATTCCTTCAGCACACACATTACACAAATCCAGGTTCATGTTCCTCTGCAAAGCATCACTGATCTCCCACGCCGATCTACCACCATTAGTGGCATTCTGAATGATCCCATCACATACCCAATAGTTGGACGCATGGGAGTCCCAACTGATGTCCTGGTCATTGCCTCTCGCTGCCCTATACAAGATGCATTCAGTGACAATTTTAGGGCTCATGTCAGGCTCAGGGACACCTCTGTACTTAGCAACCTCCTCAATCTCTGCATACAGGATGTGCCTACCATCCTCTTCTTCTTCTACTGGCAGAAATGATGGTTCAACACATATAACAACATCACTCCACCCCCAGCTAACTCCTCCACATCCGCCTTTTCATGCCTTGCTTGTGACATGAGGCCGAACCTGCCCCGAATGTCCACAACACCCTCTTGCTCAATTCCCCAATTAAAGGGATACCAACCTCCCGTAGTTCGATATATAGCCGCCACTCCAATTGAGCCAAACCCGGAAAGAAATCGTGGGCATTGAGTTCATTCATGATCGCTACCCCGACATGGGGAATCACACCTCTAGCACTCTGCTCCACCCCATCAAAGTCATCTTCTTCATCACGCTGGTTGAACAAGGCCATCACCTGTTGTGGAAGTTCCAGCTCCTTTGCAATCGCCTTACAGCCAGGGATCTCTTGCTTTGCCACCGTGAGAAATCAGCGTGGATGATCTTTTCCAAGCCCCCTGCTGTTGCGGTATCGGTGATCCTAATGACGATCGTAGCTGTTCGATGACCACTTTCGGTACAGCAGATGCTCCCCATCCTTCCCAGCCATGGAAGTATATTACATCTCCTCCCGTGTCTGTGCCCTCCAAAAGATGAATTATCTGCTCTGCTGCGCCATCTATGTTGTTTGCCCTGAGTGTGATCCTCTGCAGTATAATTACTACTGGTTAATTTCACATTGCTGGCATATACTGTTCTCTATGTTACTAAGGGGATGGATTATATTCAATCCCGTATCTTGAATCAAGATTGTAAAAAAGATATTTCTTATAATTTGGGATGAATAGTGGACTACGTGTGTTTAATTTTACAGTGCAGTAGGAAGCAAAAACGTTTTCTAAACTTTGTGGTGCAGTTAAATCCTTTTCAGAAACAATATACAAGTACAATTGTTGACATTTGTCACATACTCACATGATCAAAATTGAGCATGTTCATAATAATAAAAAGGTAATTTCTGAAAAAAAAAATAGAGGAATTTAATCTGTTTGCAAAGCACACACCAATATGTGAAGTAGTCACTGATTGATTTACCTTCGTTGGCATGATGAATTGGTCTGTCGACCGCCTCTTGAGCAAACTAGCTCTACAAGCTAGGCCGGGAGCTCCATCTGAATCTGCAGCTCTAGATTTTGACGTCAGAGCGAAATGTATGCATAGCAGCACTGAAGCACACCGGATTTCCTCCTCCAGATCGACTTCACTCCAGTAGATCGATATCTCCTGTACATACAGTGTATGCAAGCAAATACGTATACATTATATAGATGACAATAATATACATATATATTATGGATCATTCATGTTTCAGCTTCGACCCATATTGATAGATCGAAGTTGCAAATTTAATCAACAAAGCTCTGCGTAATACTAGTAGTACTCATACAATGTAAGCAGTCCTGGATATATAGATGAACTTGCATTGGAGAAGCAGACAGAAATAGTAAACTAACCTTGATCCCTCGGGTCAATCCTGGATATGGAAAGTACTAGTTCAAGCTGGAGAACAACATGTGCATTCCTTCATAATGCTGATCCCTCGCGTTCAAAGCTTAGTAAAAACATGGAATAATTATAATTAACCATGGATGCATACATGAACTTGCATTGGAGAAAGACGACAAAATTTACTGGTAAATTACCTGGATCACGACGAGAAAACTGGCTCTGGGACGGAGCGTATATGCCACCTATCTGGAATTAGTTAGGCCATGCTTACAAATGGGTTGATGTATAGTAGAAGAAGCGACACTAGAATTAGAAGGTGGAGCGTTTGCATTACACGGTGTATTCGTGCAATGAGTGCAGGCCATGCTCCTTGTTTGCTTTTTTTGCAAAACACAATCATATCACTCTCTTCAGATTCTTTGCTTGCAGCAGCACTTGTGATATGCTTGCTTGCGGAGCTTAATAACAAACACAAAAAGAAAAGTTAAGCTAAAAGGCTGTTGAAATAGTTTTGTCTGACAGTCCGGAGGGCCAGGGATCAGGTGTAAGAGCATCTGCATTAGTACCTAAAAAATAATCCCAGAAATCTAGTTTTGTAATATTGGAAAGGGAAAAATGACCTGTCACCAATAGTTTTCAATAATTTACTCCTAAAAATTCAGAAAGCAGACCCACTTAAAGATTTTTGTCACTGCCCTGCCATCGTGAGCCGCCCACCATCCCTGGCAACACTCACACATAGAATCTCGAAACAAAATCTCCATTAGCTGCTCCACCTCCCAGTATTTTGACATCTAAAAATAGTGGCATGAGATCTAATTTCTGTGAACCTCCCAAACGGCAGCGGTGGCAACCGCACTCGCCATCCTCGGCACCCTAACCTACAGCAGATGAAAATAATGGAACCTACAAAACAAAAACTCTTTTGCCTGCTCTACTTCTCACTATTCTCAAATATGAAAATAATGGTCAAAGATTCAATTCTGGCGGACCTCCCAGGCTGTGGTGGTCGGGGCGTGTGTCAAAGAAAAAAGTCACTACAGTAGCAGTCGTTCGGTATCTTTTGCGCGTGGATGCCTCTATTTTTTCCAAGCGCGGATGGATTAAGAGTTGGGATAGGAAGTTGTTAGAGGAAGGTTTTTTTTCATCCTACCAAAAAATCAAGATTGAAAGTAGTGCTTTTACAAAACTGTTGGAGATGCTCTAATCTTTCTTTCCTATTCTTTCTTTTTATGTAACTGACCAATAGATTGTTTTCACATAAGTGATCCACTAATGTTCACTATTTTTTTTTTTCCTTTTATGTTAAAATTATTGTTTCGATTGACCATATGAAAAAATAACATCAATAGAACTTTTTCTACAATAAACGATAAGCATCTCTGTATATAAAAGTCAAAAAAAAAAAATATATCATCAAAATTGAATTCACGGTCAAATGTGTGACCGCAGACCATATGTATTGAATAATATTTTACACAACATGATATGATATAGAATTTAGCGACAACCTTCTCAAACCGCTGATAGAGCCAATATAGTTTACTATTTCTTCTGCAGTGGTCATAGCGTCAACTCTTTGACGCCATTGTAGGATCGCTACAGGCCGTTATTTAGAACACTAGTATTGAACATGTGAGTAGGCCAGCAAAGATGTGGTCCATTAGGATTCTAATCACTGTCATATATAGAACGAATTCTTGCACGATGTAATTTTGATGTGTACCATATATATAGAAAAAAGACAGCCCCAATTTGAGGTATCAAACAACCATATATGATTTTCACAAAACTAGTATGTGTAGAGAATGCAGCTGGCTATATAATCACCGAGCAAAAATTTTCCTTTGCAACTAAAAAAGAAGTGACTGATGAGTGATTTATACCTTCATCACGCAAGCACCAATAGAATTCGTGCAGTTTTGGAATTATAGTTTGTGTATTCATTCCTTCCTTTTGCTTTATTTGCTTTTCTACAATTCGACAAATCAGTAACATGCTCATGCAGCATCCATAGTCAGATTCTTGTCTTGTAGATGATAAAGATAAAAAGGGAAAGGGAAAGGGGAAGAGAAAAAAAAAAAAAAAAAAAAAAAAAAAAGGGGGAGCCTCTAACTGTAACTTTAATAATGTAATGGCCTTAAAAATATGAGAGGGTGTTAAAAATTTTTTGACAACCTCAACTCTCCTAAATGTTAACACTTATATCATGTAAAACACCTAAAATTAAATCAAGAAAGAGTAAATTAGACATAATCACCACAACATATTAGTAATATAAGCTGCTCTAGTACTCTTTAGAGTGTAGACCTGCAGTACGCAATACTCCACGCCGTGTCACCGCCAGCAGGCACAGGCCACCTCCACGCTCGGCGAGCAGCACCGTCTAGCCAATGGGCTTGCGCCTTGGGCGCGCACAGTCGGCCTCTGCAGCTGCACATCGGAGTCGCGCGCTAGGGTTTGGGTCGGGGTCGAGCGTCGCTGCATTGAGGAAAGTGTGCGAACAACCACGTGCCCACGTTGGGCTTTCGTGGGCCGTCGGGTTGGGAAGGGAAAGGAAATGGGTAAGAAAAAGGAAAAAGTCTGGATTCACTCCCCAACTATCACAAAAGTTTACTTTTCCTCCCTCAACTTCGAAAACCAGGATATATCACCCCCTCAACTTTTCAAACCATGCAAATTACCTCCCTCGGCGATTTTGAAGGTGGATTTGCTACAGTAACCGTGGTTTTGCTACAGTGCCAGTAGGTTTGCTACAGTCACAGTGTCTTTGCCTTTTCTTTTTAAAAAATTCGATTTAATCTTTAAAAAATCATAGTAAATTATAGAAAAATCATAAAATAAAAAATCTAATTTTATTGGAGTCCACATGATTAGATCTACACAGTGAATATATAATATGATATGCTTCAGTACAAAGTTTTTTGCTACGAAGGTTTTGTCTTTTTCTTTTATATTTATAATTCGTAGCTGCAACTTCTATAATTATTTTGTTAGACAAAAGCACACCATATTATATATTCACCGTGTAGATCTACTCATGTGGAGTCTAACAAAATTGGATTTTTATTTTATGATTTTTCTGTGATTTACTATGATTTTTAAAGATTCAGCTAAATAAATAAAAAAAAAAAAAAGATAAAATCTTTTTAGCAAAAACTTTATACTAAAGCATATCAAATTATATATTCACTGTGTAGATCTAATCATATGGAGTCCAACAAAATTGAATTTTTTATTTTATGATTTTTCTATGATTTATTATAATTTTTCAAAGATTCAACAAGATTTTTTTTTAAAAAAGGTACTGGCACTGTAGCAAACCCACTGACACTGTAGCAAACCACGGTTACTGTAGCAATCCGCCTTCAAAACCGCTCGAGGGAGGTAATTTGCATGGTTTGAAAAGTTGAGGGAGGTGATATGTCCGGTTTTCGAGTTGAGGGAGGAAAAGTGAACTTTCGTGATAGTTGGGGAGGGAATCCGGACTTTTTCCTAAGAAAAATTAGATTTTGGGCCGCATTCTGTACAGAACACTCGTTTTAACTCCATTTTCTTTATTTTTATAATACATATACATGTATAGACTATATATATAATTGTTTTTGTCCAAAATTTTGGGCCGCATTCTGCACAGAATACTTGTTTTTGAATCAAGATAGGCCCGCCCGCCGCCACTGTCATGCCTAGTTCAGGGACACCTGTGTACTTAGCAACCTCCTCGGCCTCTGCATATAGAGCGTGCCTAAAGACCAAATGTAGAGTAAATGAATCTCCCTTGAAAATTGGTTGTGCAACAACAGATATAGCTAGATCGCTCCATTTAGCTGACTCCAAATTGGCTAACTCCAAAGTTTCACCATGCCCATCTTTGGCATGATGCCAGAACCTACCTCGGGATGTCCACAACACCCTCTTGCTCAAATGTCCGATTACAGGGACACCGGCCTCCCATAGATCGATGTAGCTACCACTCCCGTTGTGAAAAACCACAAGGAATCTGCAGGACATAAGTTCATTCATTATTGCTACCTTGACATAAGGAATCACAGCTCTAGCTCCACCCCGTCAAAATCCTCCTCCTCATCATGCTGGTCGAAGAAGGCCATCACTTGTGGTGGTAGCACAAGCTCCTCTGCAATCACCCTCTGCAGGGCTCTCTTGCTTTGCCACTGTGAAACATCGACGTGGATGATCTTTCCCATGTCCCTTGTTGTCCCAGTGTCAGCCAATCCAGATGATGATCTTAGTTGTTTGACGACCGCTTTGAGTACGGCAGATGCTCCCCACCCATACCAGCCATGGAAGTATATTACATCTCTTCGATTGTCCATGCCCTCCAAAAAATGAATGATCTGCTGCGCCATCTATGGTATCTGCTATGAGTGTGATCGTCTGCAATAATTACCACTAGTTAATTAATTTCACAAAGCTGGCGTATACTGTTCTGTCTTATAATGTGAGATGGATGGTGGACTGTGTGTTTAATTTTGCAGTGCAGCAGAAAGCAAAACTGTTTCCAGGCTTCGTGCTGCAGTTAAGTCCTTTTCAGAAACAATATATAAATATAACTGTTGATGTTTGTCACATGAGAAACTAAAACCAATACATTTACTTTTTGGACATGTCCTATACAAAAACTAATTATGCTAAAAAAAACAGAGGAAATAAATCCGTGCAAATTAAAGCACACCAGTACGTGGAGAAGTAGCCACTGATTGATTTACCTCTGTTGGCATGATGAATTGGTCTGTCGCCTGCCTCTTGAGCTAACTAGCTCTACAAGCTAGGCCAGCAGCTCCATCTGAATCTGCCGCTCTTCTGCATTTTGACGTAAGAACGAATTGTGGAAAAAACTGGTGTGTGCACCGTGCACACCGTCGCGTGGGTGTGCACCCTTTGTTGATTCGCGCCACGTGTCCTGCGAATCATCATGGTCGTCCGTATCCCGCGTAGTACATAGCAGCTCAGCCTCATCCTTTTGCATGCGTGCATGCGGAGGGTAACGAAGCGGAGTGTATGGCAACGATGATTCCCATGACACGTGGCGCGAATCTACAGAGGGTGCACACCAAAGCATGCGTGTGCACGGTGCACACACCAGTTTTTTCCCGAAATGTATGCATAGCAGCACTGAAGCACACCAGATTTCCTCCTCCAGACTTCACTCCAGCAAGTCGATGTCTCCTGCACATACAGTGTATGCAAGCAAACGCACCGACACCGCACTCTTCCTCGGGCGAACCCGTGTCCCATCACGGTAAACCACACCCGCGCCTCTGAGCCGCATTCAAGCGCCATCACTCCTCACTCTCGCTCGCTCTCTCCCTCGTTTTCTCCGCAACCGAGGGCGAAAAGCGCCGCCGCCGCACCTTCGCCGCCGCCACCGCGAAAACCACCGCACAGCTGCCGTCCCAGCTCGCGAGGAGCTCCGTCTACCTCTGCTCCTTCGCCATGTCTCTGTCCTAGGTCACGACCGTGCCCGGTATGGCCGCATTGGCGACTTAGCCGGTCGCCGGTTTTCTTGCCCGCCATGGCTGCCGCCGCGGCAACGCCGCCGCCCACCTCGCACGCTCGGTTTTTCTTCCTTCTAGTCTCCGTTCACAGCCACACACACACTATTGTCATGCATTTCACATGCATAGCTTCTCTAAAAGACTCATTACATGAAAGGGAAGTCATTTCTTCCACACAAATGCAACCAGGACAGCAACAAAGATAGCCATGAAAACAGCAGCCAATAGATTTTTTTCACATAAAATGAACAACTAAATTTTACTAATTTATTTTCCTTTTTATGTTAAAATAATTGTTTCAATTGGTCACATGAAAAATAACATCAATAAATTCGCCCCAAAAGAACGAAAAATAACATCAACTGATCTTTTACACTAAAAGATAAGCGTGTCCGTAAATAAAAACCATAAAAAAATTCTTCGAAGTTGAATTCATGGTCAAATATGCACATACCATATGTATTGAACAGTATTTTAAATAACAGACCATAGAATTTAGCAATAACTTTCTCATACTGCTAATATCATCACTATAGTCCACTATTTCTTTTGTAGTGGTCATATTAACTTTCCACCGCTAAAGTTTGCTACAGCTTGCTATTTAGAACACTAGTATTGAACATATGAGTAGGTCAGCAAAGATGTAGGTCATAATATATAGAACGAACTGATCTTGCATTGCACGACTATCATGTGTATAACTCAATGCAATTTTGATACCAATTTGAGGTATCAAGCCATATTATTTTTCTCAAAACTAATATGTGTAGAGAGTACATCTTTTGAATTACTTGGTGTATTCATTCCTTCATTTTGCTTTATTTGCTTTCCTGCAAAGTGACAAATCATCAGTAACATGCTGCATGCAGCATCGTGCATCCATGGTGAGATCTTGGCTTGTACTAGATGAGATAAAGATAAACGCGAAAGGGAAAGAAAAGGGAAAGAAAAAAAGGAAAGCGAAAGATAAAGGAAAAATAAAAAGGAAACCGTACCTGTAACTGTAATAATATAATGGCCTTAACAATATAATAAGAAGCATTGCTTATAAAAAATAAATAGAGAAATGTAAGAGCAACTCTAGTGGAAGCCCTAAACAAGTCCCTACTCTATTTTTTACTCTCTCTCTCCGTTCCAAATTATAAGTCGGTTTGACTTTTTTTTTTGTACATCCATTTTTACTATGAATCTAAATATAATAATATGTCTAGATACATAGCAAAATGGATGAACAAGTCAAAGCGACTTATAATTTGGAATGGAGGGAAAGGAGTTTGACAAAAAAAAAAATCAACTTCAGTGGGGATCCTAAATGGACTCCTATTTTCCATGCCCTCCTAAATTTTAATCCCAAGCCCCTAGCAATAGGAGACCCCTACTCCTAATTTTTAATTCTAAATGGGCTTGGGCTGCTTCTTCCACTGGAGTTGGGAGTCAATTTTGGGCCCCTTTTTTTTTTTTTCAGTCCGGCATGCAAATTGAATTTTTAAGGCCCGAATTTGCGGGCATCCACTGGAGATGCTCTAATGCAAGGTAAAATTTGCAAAACTACTACCAATGTGGATGGAGAATGTAACCGCTTATGTAGTCAGGCGGGATGTGTAATATTCATTAAAAGTTACGGGAACTTACTTCTCTTAGTTTGTTGAATCTATTGTAAAACACATCTCCAGCCTCTAGTGCTTCAGAATATTTCTCTTCGTCTACCATAATTAACATAGGTTAGAAGAATATATATAGAGACACAAAAGTACAGGAACTATTCTTTATTTTCTAAATTTTGATATTATTATAATATAAAACTCTCGGTAATCGACAAAGTCTTAAGAGTTTGGCGGCGAACAACCCCCCCCCCCTCCCGCCCGGTGGTACGGTTACCATCACGCACCGGCCGCCCCCTCTCGCCGCGCGTGCTCTCCCCGCCGCTCCCCTCGCCTCCCAGATCCGCCCGGCTCGCCATCGTTGCGGCTCGGATCGAGGAGGCCCCCGGGTCCTCCCGCTCTCATAGGTAGGAAATGGGTGAGTCTTAAGAGTTTGGCGGTGAACAACACCCCCCTCCCGCGTGCCCCGGTGCTACGGTTACCATCACACACCGTTGCACCGGCCGCCCCCTCGCGCGTGCTCTCCCCTGCCGCTCCCCCCTCGCCTCCCGGATCCGTCGGCTCGCCATCGTTGCGGCTCGGATCGAGGAGGCCCTCGGTCCTCCCACTCTCATAGGTAGGAAATGGGTGGTTTGGTTCCCTCCCTTTCTTTACCATGGCTTCTCAGACCTGGGTTTGGCTGCCATCTTTAGCGTGTCTCTCTCATGCTTTCTCATCTTGTTCCTCACTCCTCTGGGGAAGCTCTCATGGACCTTCTGTCGGTGTGGAAAATGGTCACAAACGAGTAACCTTGTGCTTAGGCGTCTAGCTTGGATGGTGCAAGGGTCGAGATAGTGGGATTTATACTTATTCGGGCAGAATGTCCCTAGTCCAGCGGTGAGCCTGTGACTCACGGTTTTTTGCATAGATTTGTAGTAGGGGTGTACAAATGGTCGAGAGAGGGAGTCATTCCCAAGTGTGTGTGTGTGTGTGTGTGTGTGTGTGTGTGTGTGTGTGTGTGTGTGTGTGTGTGTGTGTGTGTGTGTTTGTGTGTGTGTGTGTGTGTGTGTAGGTGTTCCAAGCTCAAGTGTGTCGAGGAGCTTGAGCGTGGATCGAAGCTCTAGTAGCTTGTGAAGTGTGTGAATCGGTGTGGCGAACTTCATGAATCTTGTTCACCTATCTAAGCATTGGAGTATGCCATGTGAAGCTGTCAAAACCTTTCTTTTTTCTTTCTTTTCTCCAGGAGGGCATGCCTCCCCTTTTATAGTCGAAGGGGAGGGTATGATTACAAAAGAGGTGTCATGGAGGTGAAGAAAAGTGAGTACAGACAGGTGGTATGGCCTTCGTTGTCGTTGTCTTCTCCATCGTCGTACTCCGAGTCGTGTCGTTGTGGTGAAATGGCGTGGGTGCTTGTACTGTGCTACGTTACTGCACCGTCCACCCAATCGAGGTAGATCCTCTTTCCCTTTTACGGGATGGCCCGAGGGTGTGACCCATCCATGGTCGTACCCGAGTCAGTAAACATGTGGTCAGCCCATGCTATGCCGTGCATCATGGCCGGCATGCTATCGTCCGGTCTCATCCCGGGCAGTTGGACTCGGCACCGGTCACCTCCCTTACATTTATGGGTTAGTGGGGAGCGGGTGCGAAAAGCTGGCGGCGTATCTCCTCCTTTGCGGGCGAGGCGGGCCAAGGCACGCGGTGCGCCCGTGGTAGGCCTGTTTTGCCTGACGGCTGGTCTGCGGGTCATCCCCCGGGTGTGATGAGCGGTCTGAGGCCTGCAACACTGAGCTCGGACGAGACATGAATCCTGTCCAGGGTCGGGCTGAGGTTAGCTTATCCTTTCACAGGTCTTAAACTCATTTTGCCGGATCATCATTCTTTATAATGGCCCTGCTGATAGATACCAATTTTGATCAGCAAGGGGATGGCCCGATCTTCACGACAGTAGGTTTGAGAATAAGATAACTTGCTGTTGAAATAGCGGGATAACTAGCTTTATACGACAAAGGTTGGATGTGACAAAGCGGGCGGGGAGAGAGGCACCAAAACCGCGAAGGACTTCGACTCGATCTCCGGCGATCGCGGGGAACCCACAAACCGGGACTAATCCACACAATATGGCGTAGCTGAATGGAAGCCGTAGAGCACAAAGTAGGGGACCTCGGAGAGATCTCTCACAAGCCCAAGAAGAACTCGCAAGAACAAAGGTGTGTGTAAGAACACTTTCAGCGGCTTCGGCTGCAATATACCATATCGGGTTCTCATATTCATGAAAAGTTTTTTTTTACTAGTAGCATACAAGTGTTATTTATACTAGAAACAAGTCCCTTGGATAGCTATGAACTGAAGTCTCCACGTTTGAAGATAAAAAGCCAACTGGTGAAGCAATCACGAAGTGGTCTTCAATTCTCGCGCGTCTTCTCGCGCCTTCTGCGCAGCCTTTAGTAATCCGGCAATAACTCCTTCATGGGAAGACGAAATGATGAGCCGCTTGTTGGGTTGGAAACTATACTTGACGTGGGTCCCAACCATGTATGGCATGCACCATAAAATGCTACAAGATGGTACAGTATTGAATGAGAAGTTGCACCAATATCCTGACCCGAGAGGACTGTTGACCTTCTGAGTAGTATGCACTAATATGATCATAACTCCTTGGTGCAAGGTCCAAATGATGTGGTGTTGGAGGCATTTGAAAGCTAACTTGATAAGCTTTCAAACAAGTCCTCATGGACCTCCAAAGCTTCAGGGGAATCAAGAGTTATGACTATTTCTTCCACTGGTGCATTTTTTCACCGAACTGGTCCATTCTTTCTTGAATCGATGCGGTCTTGCTGATCTGGTCCGTTCTTGCTGTGCGTCCTTCTTGTAGCCTGATGGTGTAGCCTCTTGTGTAAACCTAAGTAATATTACTGTGTGTTTGGTTGCGGGATCGGTGGGTTGGGTTGGCTCCGATCCTCGTTTTTGGGATGGCTCCAACCCTTCTCATGTTTGGTTGGAAGGGTTGGGTTAGGTTGGCTCCGACCCTTGTTTTTTGTTTGGATGAAGGGATTGGAATGGATGGATGGAGCTCAGCTAACCCAATGTTGCTACGATGCCATCATTCTTCTTCGTTCTTCCGCCGCAAAAAAAAAAAAAGCGCCCGCCGCCGCCCCCCCGCCCTCCGGCGCCACCGCCACCCGTCCTCCACCCGAGTGCCGCCGCCCTGCGCCCTCCGCAGCTTGCCGCGATGAAGAGCGGGAGGGGCAGCAACGGCGCGGCCACGGACCCTGCTCGTCTCCTTCCGTTCGGGCGCACTCTCGCATCCGAGGCTCGAAGTCGGCCACGGCACCGGCCGGCGGATCCGCGTAGGGCGGGGCGGCCGCGACCTTCGCCCCGGACAGGGCGGCAGGAGGGCGAGCGCGGGGCCATGCGTGCTCGCGGGGCGGGCGGTCGCAACCTTCGCCGCCATGGTGGGCGGGCGAGGGCGGGGCCATGCGCGCCGCTTGGGCGGGCGGGCGAGGCCCGAGGAGGTCGCTCGGCCATGGCGCGCTCGCTCCGAAGACGAAGCGCCTCCTGCACACGGACGAGCGGACGAAGACGGAGGACGAAAGAGCGACGGAACCTGGGTTCGCTCCGTCCGCCCGTTCAGGCGGACGGAGTCGACCCGCATCCGCGAATATTCCTCGAGGGACCAACCCAACCCACCTCAATCTCCATCCAAACATCCTAAAAGTGGGTCGGCTCCAACCCGGTTCGCTCCATTCCTCCAACCAAACACACGGTTAGAGTACACGATTTAGGTCATATATAATTCTTATCGATATTAGGATGTAACTCGAAGAGAAAAGCATGCACCTTTTGTTGGAGTAGCATTGCACCACTACCGGAATCCGCGTCTTTGCCGAGTGCCCACCTCTTTGCCAAGTGCCCACCTCTTTGCCGAGTGTATTTTTTCGGGCACTCGGCAAAGAGCCTCTTTGCCGAGCGCCAAATAAAAACACACGGCAAAAAAATAACACTTCGACAAAGCCGTGCCGAATGCCAAAAAAAAAAGGCACTCAGCAAAGACACTCTTTGCCGAGTGTCAGAAAAAGCACTCGGCAAAGAGGGTCTTTACCGAGTGCCTTTTTTTTAGCACTCGGCAAAGTAGTTTTTCAAATCAGTTTTTGAGGCCCTAAACGAGTTCAAATAAAAAAGTTTTGCCGAGTGTTTTTCGGCCTTCGCCGAGTGTCTTAGACACTCGGCAAAGCCCTGAAATCGGGTAGTGTACCGGTTGCGTATGATCGGCCTTTTACTTGTGTGGGTGTATCTAATGTTTGGCTCGATATAACCGGTCTTGCACTTGTTGCTTCATGCATAACTTGAGTTAACGGTGGCATGTGCACATCATCCTCCCCTTTTGAATAGGAGTCGTCCTCGACTCTAATTCTTGTGGTCCAAAGAATTGTGCAAGGCCGTCAAGTTGTAGTGTTGTCATAACATTACGATCTTCTTCTTCCATCAAAGCAAGGTGTTTTAATCTACAATCATATAAACCAAGTAGTAGCCATGCGGTGGAAACCTAAAAGATCCGAAATTAAGTATAGCTTTCACCTTGCATCGATTCTTGGAACTATGGCGTGCAACATTTTCTTAGCACTCTATCCACACGTCATAGACTCATTTTGTTGTCAAACTTTATCACAATTGTGGTTTTAATTTGTAACAGAACCTCCTAAATTACAGGGCCCACATGCACTTATCATCGTCATTAAGACCTCTGATCATTATGCACGAGTTCCCAATAATCTAGAAAGTGCTATTAATCTTCCGAACAGGATCTCATTAACAAGTCACTCCGAAGATTACAACACTTTATTTAAATACATCGAGTACAGCGGAAGGATTACATAACCATAAGTTTACAAACCATTTGTTCAAAAACATAAACTTAAGTATCATTATTACAAGCGATAAATATTGGAGTAACATTATACAAATAATACACGACAACCACGCCCGAGGGTTCAACTCTACTCATCCTCTTCTTCTTCACGGTACACCGTCATGCGGTAGGGACCAAAACAAGCCTGCTCATGACCAGCTCACTGCAACAAGGGTCAAAGAACCCCGAGTCTTGGAGTACTCAACAAGACTTACCCGACTAAAGAAAATAGGAGAAGACTTCGGGAATGCTGGTCTTAGGAGTCAAGGTAAGGCTTTAGCAAGAATCAAGAACTCTTTTTGAGAAAAGCTTACTAAAAGTGTATCCTTACTTTCATTATTTTTAATTCAGATTAGTAACTCTTATACTCTAGGTTATTCTATTCTAGAGCAAACATAATTTATTATTCCAACTCTCTTTCCTCAAAACATATTCCCTCATTTACTACGATGAAGGTCAGGGAATCGGGTCTCCTTCTCCGAGAAGCAACGGCGATCCGCGAATCGATTCAAAACCCAGCTGGGGATCCCTAACCACACGACATATGTAGCACTTAAGCTTGCATATATCAACCTTCTTTCAGATTTGTCCAAAAGCGGGAGCGAGGCTGCGCCACCCGAGAGCACGCAAGACTCCACCTCTCTACCCCGTCCCTAACGGCGGTTTGACCCGATGGGGTGGGTACACGCTACTCCCGCCATCTCTCCACTCCCGGTGCGTGGTTGCCATTCCCGATTTGGCTCCACCGAGATCCGGCTTACCGGAGTATGTGGCTAGTTAGGGTCGACCGATGCGGGGTGATCGCCGGTCGGGCGTGCCATTGACCAAAAGGTCTCGGGCGCATTATCGCGTTCAACACGTCCCGATTTCACTCGGGCCAAACAACGGACGGTCCTTAAACGACCAACACGACAAAGCACAGCTAGGTATCCCCCGGCTTTCAACCTACGTCCCGTCCGATCTCAAATTCATCACTACAACTCTTTTTTTTTTTCGAAAAACGGTACCATCTCCTCAAATAAAACATTTTGATGAAAAAGCTTAACTAATTAAGCGAGGACTAAGCATTTTCGAAATGAAACAGGTTAACAAGGATGGTATTGAAATAAACAAGGATGGTAATGCAGCAATTAGGTTATCACTCAACTCCTAATTACTTAATGCAACATAGCATAGACATAAGTGATATAAAACTTTTAAAACATCAAGGAAGGGTTTAATGAAACCGGGGCTTGCCTTCGTTGACGGGAAAAGCTAGTTCTTCAGAAAACCCAGAGAAATCCGAACCCACTTCCACTAGATATGGAATCTCCTCGGTGGCTGGCTCGGACTTGATACTCTCGACCTCGTTCACTACACGAAATAATACATGCCTCAACATGATGCCATATAATTAAACATGATGCTTGCGGGTGCATGAAATGATAAACAAGAACATGATTTACTTCACGATAAAGTTGCAACCTAACAAAACCAACTTGTTGAACTACTCTAAAGATATCATCACCATTGCCTAAGGAGTTCTCAAGGACCATCTGATAAGGATATGATCCAAGTTTCACAAAACAACTCAAAAGTCACACAAAAACCTAATCTATTTAACACTAAACAATTTAGGAAACACATAAAATAATAGGGCATGAAATAATAAATATTTTAATTTTCTTTAAACAAGCTCAAAAATTTTGTACAGGTAGGTCATGTCATAAAACAGTACCAAAATAATTTTCATGATTTTTGGATAAATAAAATAATTATTAAAAATCAAGGAAGATGCATTGTTCAATTAAAATTTGTATTTTTAAATCATGCAAAAACTACTCAAAATCAAAGTTTCAAATTTTTCATGGATTCATATACTCATAAGAAGCTTCTACAAAAATTTTCAGAATTTTTAAAGCTATTTTCGAATTTCTATGAAATTTTGAAAGAATCGGCACTATTCACATTTAACTAAAATCGAAAACACTTTTAAAAACGAAAGCAGGCCTTTGGGCGATTCCAGCCCAAAACAACTCAAGATCCGGCACTGTGCGGCCCGACTGCCGCTTCTGATGCTGGCCCGGCCCAACCGCCCTCCCCCACACCCGGCCGGCCGGCGGCGGCGCGGGTTGGCCGGCGAGCTTCGCCCGGCGGTGATGTCTCCGGCGGCGCGGCTTGGCTCTACGTGATCCCCTCGACCTCGCGGACCTCATGGCACCCGAAACCGAGACCTAGGGCGCGGCGGCGACCCTACCGACGGCCATGGCGGCACGGCGGCGCGGCGGACGGCGGCAACGGCCAACGGGCTTTCCCGTCGGCGGCGGGACACCGGCGACTCCGGCACCATCGGGCGAACCCGAGCCCTCGCTTAATTGAGCCTAAACGACCCCTGCGCGGACGCGGCTACGCGCGCGGCGGAGCGGCAAAGGTAAAACTCGCCGGCGGCCGGGCGTTCCGATGGCTACTGGCGGCTACGACCCAACGGACGGCGCAGTACGCGCGAGAGCTCACCCGGTTGCGGTGCGCCGCACGCCGGTTTGGGCGGAGACGAGGCGGAGGGTGGTCGGCGGCGGTGTCGGGCGGCGGCGGTGCTCCCGGTGGCAACAGCGCGCGTTCGGCGTGTCTGTGGGGCAAACACAAAACGACCGAAGCGCATCATGACCACGATCTCAAGGCGCCGCTAGAGTTCTAGATGGTTTTGCATGAGGCTCACCGAGACGACGGCGACGACGAGATGGTGCGCGGCGGCGGCCGCCGGCCCGTGGAGAAGACGCGGCGGCGCGGGCGAACCGGTCGGCGAACCACGGCGCGAGTTGGCTCAAGCGGCGCGCAAACAAAGTTGCGAACACGGCGGCAAAGTTAATTGGAAGGATTGGAGCTTGAGGGCGGCGGCAATGGAAAGGGGGCGGAGACGGTTTCGGCGGTGATGGAGGGGAAAGAAAAGTCGGCGGCGGCGTCGGCTTAGCGTTTTATAGGGCAAGGGATAGATGGGCGGGTGGCTGGCGGCGTTGCGAAGCCGGCCAGCTAGCTGGTGACGTGCGAGGGCGGCCGAAGCGCGACCGGCGGCGGCGACGCCGACGGCGGCCGGCGGTATGGAGGAAGAACGAGGGGTTTCCACGTACCTTTGTAGCTCTCTCAACCCTAGTTTTCTGAATTTCATCAAATTCTCCTCAAATTTGAACTGAACTTGAAAAACTCCAAAAAGTGACTTAGGCTAATTTTTCAAGATCTACAATTTTCATAATTGGAAGATTTTCAAAATCAGCCTCTAAATATATGACTTTTTGAAATGCAGTTCAAAATTTTGAAATTTGAATTCAAAATTACTTTTAAAATCATGTAACAACTTGAAAAACTTTGTACATGACTTTTGCTCATCTCAACAAGATCTACAAACTAACTTTTAAAACTTTTTGCAAATTTTGCTTAGATTTTGAAATATGGTTTTTAAATCAAAAGGGGACAAAACCCTAATTTTGGTATTTTCAAAATTACTCTAAATTTTTTGAACTAAACTCTGAAAACTCAAAATACCATCTTTGTTCAACTTTGAAAACTCTACAAAATTGCTTTAATAACCATACCCAAATTCTTTATAAATTTTGAATAAAAGAAAAGGGGGTAAAAGAAAAGAATGGAATTTAGGGTTTTTTGAGTTCAATTCAAATTTGAATTTGATCCAATTTCAGATTCCCAACCTATACTATCCAACCATCATCCAACATCACACTTAGGATCAAAAACATAAATTAAAATTAAATCACTCTAAATTTTCTTAAGCACAAACATTCTCTAAAATATAAACTCATTTTAATTTCAATGCATTTCAAATTTTCTAATTATGCATGCTTTATGATAAACATGATGACATGGCAAGATTTTAGTTGAGTAACACCAGGGGTGTTACAGTCTTTCCCCTAAAAGAAATCTCGTCCCGAGATTTAAAGTTACAGGGTTAAGTAATAGCGGCAAAAAGGAAATGTGTCAAGCAAACACATCTCAAACTAGTTCATAAAAGCGGTAGGGTTTTATCTAATATATACTACAAGAATCTTAAAAGACAAACTATAACTGAGGGAGGAGATTATAACCTAGATAGAAGCAAGAAATTCCGGGAAGTGCTCTTGCAGATAATCCTCTGACTCCCATGTAGCTTCTTCTTCGGAATGTTGGTTCCATTGGATCTTATACCATTTGGTTGTTCTTCTACGAGTGACACGATCTTTTTGGTCGAGAACTTGAATAGGATATTCTGAATAAACAAGATCAGGTTCAAGTGCAACTCCTTCAATATCAACCACTTGATCAGGCACTCGAAGACATTTCTTTAACTGGGATACATGAAACACATTATGCCGCAAAGGTGGTGTTACGGTAACTCCAAACGATATGCTACTTTTCCACATCTTTCGAATGCGGAATGGTCCAATATAACGAGGTGCTAACTTTCCTTTGATTCCAAATCTTTTTACTCCCTTCATAGGTGATACTTTTAAATACACATAATCTCCTACTTCAAATGTCAAAGCTCGGCGTCTTTTATCTCGCATAACTTTTCTCGTCGAGACGAGCCACTTTCATATTTTCTTGTATGGCGTGAACCTTCTCTTACGCATCCTTAACTAAATCCACACCAAAGAACCATCTTTCTCGTGTTCGGACCAATGCGGAGGAGTTCTACATCTGCGACCATATAAAGCTTCAAAAGGTGCCATCTTGATACTTTCTTGATAACTGTTGTTGTAGGAGAATTCTGCTAAAGGCAAACATTCATCCCATTTTTCTTGATAAGTAAGAACACAAGCTCGTAACATATCCTCTAAAATTTGATTAACCCTCTCGGTTGTCCATCGATCGTGGGTGATAAGCTGAACTAGGACTGAGCTTGGTTCCCAATGACTTTTGTAATTGTTTCCAAAATTTATTCATAAATATTGAACTTCTATCTGAAACAATATTCTTTAGTGCACCATGCAAACTGAATATCCGAGCAATATATATCTCAAAGATAAGTTTTTGCGTAATAATCTTCTCATTTGGCGAGAAAAATGTGCTATTTTAGTAAGACGATCCACAATAACCCAAATGGAATTGAAACCCCTTGATGTCCTGGGTAAACCAACAATAAAGTCCATGGTGATTCCTCCCATTTCCACGGCCGAACGAGGCAATGGATTTAACTGTCCTGCAGCTTTCATGTGTACTGCCTTTACTCGTCGACAAGTATCACATTTAGCCACATAACGAGCAATTTCTATCTTCATCTTAGTCCACCAGAATCTTTGTTTCAAGTCCTGATACATCTTGGTGCTTCCTGGGTGAATAGAATACCTAGTTAAGTGTGCTTCATCCGGGATCTCTTGGCGTAACTTCGGGAACCTTTGGTACTACCAGACGATTCTTGAACCATAACACATCTGCTTCATCAATTCGAAAACAAGATGGTTTTCCACTTCTAACTTTCTCTTTGATATGTGTTATACCTTTATTTTCTCTCTCTCGGCAAAGTAATAATCTGATCTCGGATATTTGATTCCACAGTGATACTGGATAGAGTCCCATGTTCAATGATTTCCAAATTTAACTTTTCCATTTCTTGACATAAAGTTTTGTTCATTAAACTTACTTCAAGACAATTGCATTGGGACTTCCGACTAAGTGCATCGGCAACCACATTTGCTTTACCAGGATGGTAATGCACTTCCAGATCATAATCCTTGATTAACTCCAACCATCTTCTTTGCCTCATATTCAGGTCAGACTGGGTGAAGATATATTTTAAACTCTTGTGATCAGTATAGATATGACAAGTATTGCCCAGCAAATAATGACGCCAAATCTTCAGTGCATGGACAACTGCTGCTAATTCTAAATCATGAGTTGGATAATGTTCTTCATGACGTTTAAGTTGTCTGGAGGCATAAGCAATAACCCTTCTTTCTTGCATCAGTACACAACCAAGGCCAATACCAGAAGCATCACAATAGACATCAAACGGCTTCTCAATATCTGGTTGAGCCAATACTGGTGCAGTAGTTAATGCCTTCTTCAGAATTTTAAAAGCTTTCTCACACTCAGGTGACCAGACAAACTTGGTTTGATTCTTCAATAATTCCGTGATAGGCTTTGCTACCTTTGAAAAATCCGGAATAAACCGACGGTAATAACCCGCCATTCCAAGAAAACTGCGGACTTGATGCACTGTGGTTGGGGGCTTCCAGTTAAGAATATCCTTGACTTTACTTGGATCAACTGAAACTCCATCCGCTGACAATACATGGCCCAAGAATTGTATTTTCTCTAACCAGAACTCACACTTACTGAACTTGGCATACAAATGATGATCTCTTAGACGTTTCAGAACAATTCGAAGGTGCTCAGCATGCTCTTCTTTGTTCTTGGAATATATTAATATATCATCAATGAATACCACTACAAACTTGTCAAGTTTTGACATGAATACCGTATTCATCAAATACATGAAATGTGCTGGGGCATTAGTTAATCCAAAAGACATCACCAAATACTCATATAAACCATATCTGGTAGTGAAGGCAGTCTTTGGAATATCTATAGGTCTGATCTTAATCTGATGATACCCTGATCTTAGATCAATCTTTGAGAAGACCTTGGCTCCAGCAAGTTGATCAAAAAGTAGATCAATGCGGGGCAAAGGATACTTGTTTTTAATCGTCACTTCATTCAGTGGACGATAATCAACACACATTCTCAAAGTGTGATCTTTCTTTTTCACAAATATTGCAGGGCACCCCCAAGGTGATGAACTGGGTCGAATAAAACCTTTGTCCAATAACTCTTGCAACTGGGTTTTCAATTCTGCTAATTCTTGAGGTGGCATTCTATATGCTCTCCTGGATATTGGGGCGGTCCCTGGTTTTAGCTATTCTGAACTCCACATCTCTATCTGGCAGTAAACCAGGTAAATCTTCTGGAAACACATCCGGGAATTCACAAACTACTGGAATATCCTTTATCTCCTTAACAGATGTAGCACAGATTCTCTCAACAGCCCTCTTAGGAATGGGGAGTTGAATCAGAAGTTGAGAATTGCTATCGGGTATATTTACCCTGATTGTTCTATTCAAAGCATCGATGACAGACCCCATCTTTGATACATCCAATTCATACCCGGGATCACATCTATATCTTGATCCTTTAGAATTATCATATTAGTGGAAAATTCATGCCCACCTAATCTTATAGGTACTTGTTGTACCATTTCTTTAGTACTCATACGTCCCCAGCGATTTGTATAAAGAAATTATCTTTTGTTTCCTCAATTGGTATTTCATGCTTGATGACAAAAGTTCTATTGATGAATGTATGAGATGCTCGGGAATCAAACAATGTAACTGCAGGGTGATTGGCAACAGGAAACATACCCATCATGACGGGTTCTCCTGCAGGTATTTCATCAACATTAGTGTAAAACACCCGTCCAGTCTTCTTCTCAACTTTACCCTTCTGAGCATTCGGTCCACTGTTGTTCTTGTTCTGTGGCTGCTGACTTCCCGATGCTATCGAAAATTGGGATTATACCTCCGAGGATTGGGGCATTCTCGGGAATAGTGTCGAGCTTACCCGCGGTTAAAAACGGATAGGACTACCTTGGCCTTGTGGAATGGGGTTTTCGAATGACGAGGGGCATTCGGCCGTCGGGGGTAAGGAAGAGCGGTAGCGGGCGACAAATGGGCTGCTTTGCCTAGGCCGAACTGCGTGGTGGGCGATAGAAAGGGCGATAGGGAGGGCGATAATGATTCACCGGATGATAGATCACCCTCGGCGCTTTTTGTTCCCTCCAGAAAATCCAGAAGATACATTTTTCTTCTTATTCTTGATCTCCTTGTGTTGACGATATTTTTCTTCAGCATGCAGTGCCATATTTACCACCTCATGATAGGTATCTGTGGCACGTGTAGACATCATTGTCTGAAGCTTCATGTTTAGACCACGTAAAAACCACTCCTTTCTCTTCGCATCTGTACTAACATGCTCTGGAGCATACTGAGAAAGATGATTAAACTGGCCAACATATTCCATAACGGACATATCTCCTTGTTTCAGATCAATAAATTCCGTTAACTTTTTGGCCATCACACCTTCAGGAATATAGTGTGCACGGAAGGCTTCTTTGAACTCTGGCCAAGTCACTCGGTGGCCAGCTGGCTGCATGGCAAGAAAAGTTGCCCACCAAGCTCCTGCAGCACCCCTAAACTGTTGAGCTGCAAAATGGGGCTTCTGGTAGGTGGTAAATTCCATAAGCTCAAATTTTTGCTCCATAGTACGGAGCCAGTCATCAGCCTCCAAAGGTTCATTTGCTCTTGAAAAGATTGGGGGCTTAGTGTCAGTAAAATCAGGGTATGAATTTTCCTTTTCCTTTTTATTGTTCCGACGACCATGATTATCCTGACTGCCATTATGACTATTCTGTGCCACTTCTCGTATTAACCGACTATTTTCAGTGGTGGCTTGGACCAAGGCAGCTATGGCATCAGTCAGATTAACAGGAACCTGTGGTGGTCCGGGAGCAACAGCCCTTGAGCTACTAGCATTGGATTGAGGCATCTGTTACAAACAAACCGACTTTATTTATTAACTTACATATAACTTTCTAAAAGATTACAGCAACACACCAACTGGTTTCTTATTTATTATACAATCCTGTACTAGACAGGACCACCCAACCCACTAATAATTTTTTTTTTACTAAAACTATGTTACATATATAACAACATCCTCACAACCGCTCAACCATCATTCTCATTGTCCTGGTAGTGCTCAACCTCCTCTGGTTCTTCTTCTTCACCATCACTAGGTGGTGCTATCTCTTCATTTCCTGCTTCTTCCTCATTCTCATCTTCAACAACACCTCCTTCATCCTCAACCTCTCCATACTGGTGGTTCTGATGGATGGCTTCATGTAAGTTGGCGTTGTAAGCTTCCAACCCTTGCACCTGAGCTTCTAGGGCATGAATACGCTGGATGGCTAGTATCATGTCCTGCCTTTCAAACTCCTTCTCATGAAGTATATTGAATACAACTTGACGACATTCTTCATAGTCCAAATCACGTCGCTCCACTTCACCTTGCAGATCACCAATCTGTAAGGTAGCATCCTCATTGGCTTCAGTAACTTCTGTCAACTCATCAGTGAGCCTTCCTACTTCAGCTTGAAGATCAACAATCTGTGAAGTACCTTCTGCTCTAGCTCTATTTGCTTCTGCCAATTCTCTAGTAAGCCTTTGTATCTCAGCTGATAAATTGGGCCTACTATTGCTGCTGCTAGCACCATCATGCCTTGGAGCAAGTTGGTGTCGAGGAACTCCTTTGGGTCCTGTCTTCTTTGTTGGGGTCTGTTTAGTACGGGCCATCCTATAGAAAGAAAAGATTGGATTAAAGGATGGATCAAAGAGACTATCAGGTTAGCAAGCATAGGATTGATATACTTAACCCAAACCATAATTAAGGGGAAAGTGATTAACAAATTGATTAAGCATGATGCATGAATCGAACTTACGAAACTATGCTTAAACGAAACTTATTATATAGGGCAATATGATATGTTACTCCACTACAAAACATTTAATTTATAAGAGAAGATTTACAAATTGATTCAAGATGAGTTATAAGCAATTTGGACCAAATTAAGAATTTAAATTAATTTGACTCAAATCATTTTGAAGTTTTGTAAAATAATACTATAGTAACTGTTAATGATCATGCTCTGGTACCAACTGTAACAGAACCTCCTAAATTACAGGGCCCACATGCACTTATCATCGTCATTAAGACCTCTGATCATTATGCACGAGTTCCCAATAATCTAGAAAGTGCTATTAATCTTCCGAACAGGATCTCATTAACAAGTCACTCCAGTATTACAACACTTTATTTAAATACATCAGAGTACAGCGGAAGGATTACATAACCATAAGTTTACAAACCATTTGTTCAAAAACATAAACTTAAGTATCATTATTACAAGCCTGATAATATTGGAGTAACATTATACAAATAATACACTGACAACCCTGCCCGAGGGTTCAACTCTACTCGTCCTCTTCTTCCTGGTACACCGTCATGCAGCAGGGACCAAAACAAGCCTGCTCATGACCAGCTCCTGCAACAAGGGTCAAAGAACCCTGAGTACTGGAGTACTCAACAAGACTTACACGACTAAAGAAAATAGGAGAAGACTTCGGGAATGCTTTGGTCTTAGGAGTCAAGGTAAGGCTTTAGCAAGAATCAAGAACTCTTTTGCAGAAAAGCTTACTAAAAGTGTATCCTTACTTTCATTATTTTTAATTCAGATTAGTAACTCTTATACTCTAGGTTATTCTATTCTAGAGCAAACATAATTTATTATTCCAACTCTCTTTCCTCAAAACATATTCCATCATTTACTACGATGAAGGTCAGGGAATCGGGTCTCCTTCTCCGAGAAGCAACGGCGATCCGCGAATCGATTCAAAACCCAGTGGGGATCCCTAACCACCACGACATATGTAGCACTTAAGCTTGCATATATCAACCTTCTTTCAGATTTGTCCAAAACGGGACGAGGCTGCGCCACCCGAGAGCCGCGATTACTCCACCTCTCTACCCCGTCCCTAACGGCGGTTTGACCCGATGGGGTGGGTACACGCTACTCCCGCCATCTCTCCACTCCCAGTGCGTGGTTGCCATTCCCGATTTGGCTCCACCGAGATCCGGCTTACCGGAGTATGTGGCTAGTTAGGGTCGACTGATCTGGGGTGACTGCCAGTCAGACGTGCCATTGACCAAAAAGGTCTCAGGCGCATTATGCGTTCAACACGTCCCGATTTCACTCAGGCCAAACAACGGACGGTCCTTAAACGACCAACACGGGACAAGCACAGCTAGGTATCCCGCCGGCTTTCAACCTACGTCCCGTCCGATCTCAAATTCATCACTACAACTCTTTTTTTTCCGAAAACGGTACCATCTCCTCAAATAAAACATTTTGATGAAAAAGCTTAACTAATTAAGCAGGACTAAGCATTTTCGAAATGAAACAGGTTAACAAGGATGGTATTGAAATAAACAAGGATGGTAATGCAGCAATTAGGTTATCACTCAACTCCTAATTACTTAATGCAACATAGCATAGACATAAGTGATATAAAACTTTTAAAACATCAAGGAAGGGTTTAATGAAACCGGGGCTTGCCTTCGTTGACGGGAAAAGCTAGTTCTTCAGAAAACCCAGAGAAATCCGAACCCACTTCCACTGGATATGGAATCTCCTCGGTGATCGGCTCGGACTTGATACTCTCGACCTCGTTCACTACACGAAATAATACATGCCTCAACATGATGCCATATAATTAAACATGATGCTTGCGGGTGCATGAAATGATAAACAAGAACATGATTTACTTCACGATAAAGTTGCAACCTAACAAAACCAACTTGTTGAACTACTCTAAAGATATCATCACCATTGCCTAAGGAGTTCTCAAGGACCATCTGATAAGGATATGATCCAAGTTTCACAAAACAACTCAAAAGTCACACAAAAACCTAATCTATTTAACACTAAACAATTTAGGAAACACATAAAATAATAGGGCATGAAATAATAAATATTTTAATTTTCTTTAAACAAGCTCAAAAATTTTGTACAGGTAGGTCATGTCATAAAACAGTACCAAAATAATTTTCATGATTTTTGGATAAATAAAATAATTATTAAAAATCAAGGAAGATGCATTTTTCAATTAAAATTTGTATTTTTAAATCATGCAAAAACTACTCAAAATCAAAGTTTCAAATTTTTCATGGATTCATATACTCATAAGAAGCTTCTACAAAAATTTTCAGAATTTTTAAAGCTATTTTCGAATTTCTATGAAATTTTGAAAGAATCAGCACTATTCACATTTAACTAAAATCGAAAACACTTTTTAAAAACGAAGCAGCCACTTTGCGATTCCAGCCCAAAACAACTCAAGATCCGGCATCTTGCGGCCCAGCCTGCCGCTACAGTAGCAGGCGGGCCCAGCCACCCTCAGCGGCCGCGGCAAGGCGGCGGCGGTTGGCCGGGCGAGCTTCGCCGGCGGTGATGTCTCCGGCGGACGCGGCTTGGCTCTACGTGATCCCCCGACGACCTCGCGGACCTCATGGCACCCGAAAACGAGACCTAGGGCACGGCGGCGACCCTACCGACGGCCATGGCGGCGGGCGGCCGGCGGACGGCGGCAACGGCCAACGGGGCTTTCCCCGTCGACGGCGAGGACACCGGGCGACTCCGGCACCATCGGGCGAACCCGAGCCCTCGCTAATTGAGCCTAAACGACCCCTACGCGGACGCGGCGGCCACGCGGCGGAGCGGCAAAAGTAAAAACTCGCCGGCGACCGGCGTTCCGATGGCTACGGCGGCTACGACCCAACGGACGGCACGAGGAAATGCGGCAGGAGCTCACCCCGGTTGCGGTGCGCCGCGCTGGTTTGGGCGGAGAGACGAGGCGGAGGGTGGTCGGCGACGGTGTCAGCGGCGGCGGCGGTGCTCCCCGGTGGCAACAGCGGCGTTCCGGCGTGTCCTGTGGGGCAAACACAAAACGACCGAGCGCATCATGACCACGATCTCAAGGCGCCGCTAGAGTTCTAGATGGTTTTGCACGAGGCTCACCGAGATGACCTGACGACGACGAGATGGTGCGCGGCGGCGCGGCTGCCGGCCGTGGAGAAGACGACGGCGCGCGGGCGAACCAGTCGACGAACCACGACGCGAGTTGGCTCAAACGGCGCGCAACAAAGTTGCGAACACGATGGCAAAGTTAATTGGAAGGATTGGAGCTTGAGGACGACGGCAATGGAAAGGGGGCGGAGACGGTTTCCGGCGGCGATGGAGGGGAAAGAAAAGTCGACGACGGCGTCAGCTTAGCGTTTTATAGGGCAAGGGATAGATGGACGGGTGGCTGGCGACGTTGCGAAGCCGGCCAGCTAGCTGGTGACGTCTTGGGCGGCCGAAGGCGCGAGAACGCCCACGGTGACGCCGGCGACCGGCGGTATGGAGGAAGAAACGGGGGTTTCCACGTACCTTTCGTAGCTCTCTCAACCCTAGTTTTCTGAATTTCATCAAATTCTCCTCAAATTTGAACTGAACTTGAAAAACTCCAAAAAGTGACTTAGGCTAATTTTTCAAGATCTACAATTTTCATAATTGGAAGATTTTCAAAATCAGCCTCTAAATATGACTTTTTTGAAATGCAGTTCAAAATTTTTGAAATTTGAATTCAAAATTACTTTTAAAATCATGTAACAACTTGAAAAACTTTGTACATGACTTTTGCTCATCTCAACAAGATCTACAAACTAACTTTTAAAACTTTTTGCAAATTTTGCTTAGATTTTGAAATATGGTTTTTAAATCAAAAGGGACAAAACCCTAATTTTGGTATTTTCAAAATTACTCTAAATTTTTGAACTAAACTCTGAAAACTCAAAATACCATATTTGTTCAACTTTGAAAACTCTACAAAATTGCTTTAATAACCATACCCAAATTCTTTATAAATTTTGAATAAAAGAAAAGGGGGTAAAAGAAAGAATGGAATTTAGGGTTTTCGGAGTTCAATTCAAATTTGAATTTGATCCAATTTCAGATTCCCAACCTATACTATCCAACCATCATCCAACATCACACTTAGGATCAAAAACATAAATTAAAATTAAATCACTCTAAATTTTCTTAAGCACAAACATTCTCTAAAATATAAACTCATTTTAATTTCAATGCATTTCAAATTTTTTAATTATGCATGCTTTATGATAAACATGATGACATGGCAAGATTTTAGTTGAGTAACACCAGGGGTGTTACATAATTTTAGTTGCCAAACTTTTTGTAGCAGTTACAATTTTGTGAAGGTTTGGCATATAAAAATGCGGCACAAACCCAAGACATGCTTGAGTATAGAACGACCAGTTGTGGTGGGCGTGGCGTGAAAGATGGGACGAGTTTCCACTTGTGGTGGGCGCCGCGTCAAGGGTCGGGGACACGTCGTAGAAACTGGACTTTCTGTTGACGGCCGCCGCATCACGCGGGGGAGGAGGCGTTGACCATGACTATGGCCGCGCTTGCTTTTGGGATTGCACTGCACGTCACACTCACACATGATGCCGCGTGCATGCATGCATATCCGATCCGAAAATATCTCGTTGAGGTTGGCATTGCGGCAACATAAATAAATTATATATATATACATATGCATTGCCTGCCAATTCCAACTAGCTGTATAGATAGTGTGAATATAGACCTTAATTAATCTGTAAACTTTTGCTTTATTCATTCATTGCTCGATCTGCCGTGTAGCAGATCTGTGTGTAGTATGTAACTCATCGATCAGATCTTATTGTATTATTGGTACTAGTTCATATATAGTGATATAGTTAAGACTGCATGCATGCATGCTCTGTTTTTTGTTGAGCTATCTAGCTGTTGAAGGACCTCTGGTTTCCACAGTCCAAGTTATCGCCATAGCTGACCCCAAGCAAGTCGCAGTATCGCTTGTAGAACCCAATCCGGTCAGCGACGCGGCTATCAGCGCCATGACCGCACTCAAGGCCACCGTTGATGATGTTGGTGACAGTACCATACCCGGCAACCTCCCGGGGCGGTCAGCCCCGACGGCGTCCACTGCCGGTCATGACGGGCGTGGCACGACGGCTTAGGCGACTGCGGCGTCATCCAGAACCAGACGGCCGTCTTAAACGACACGGTGGGGTCCGACGCCCGCGAGGTCGGGTTGGCGAGGATGCCGGCGCCGATGGCCTGGCGGCGGGCCGTAGTTGTAGTTGTAGGAGATCTGGATAGGTCCCGGCCGTAGTACTTCTTCCCAGCGGCGCCGCGGCCACTGCGTGCTGGCCTCGCAGTAGTCGTCCGGCCGCCGCGCCTTGCTCCTCCTGAAGCAGTAGCCCCAGGCGTGGCGCCGTCGGGCGCCGTCGCCCACCCGCCCGTCGTCTCGTCGCGAGGTCTGCGCGAGGAACGCCGCCAGCTCGCGCGTTTTTGGACGTCGGTGCTGCCTGTGGTGCCGATGCACGGGAAGGAGTTGGCGGCGGCGATGAAGGAGGTGTAGGTGTAGAACCCGCTGGCGGGACATGCGGCGTCGTTGCGGTGGAGGAGCATCTGGTTGAAGAGGGACTCGGAGATGATGGAGGACACGCTGCCGCCGCCGGTGGTTGGAGTGGGAGTGGGAGTGGGAGGGGTTGGTGTCGGCGTGCTGCCGGTGCACTGGCTCGGCAGCCGGTGGCGCGATAGTCGGAGGTGGTGCCGCACCACCCGAACTTGCTGCAGCACAGGGTTGTTGGGGCAGAGCGCGCCGCCCGCCCTGCGTGCCGCACTGCTCGGGCGCGCGCCGACACTGACAAGGCGGTGGCCACCATGGCCACCACCGCCCGGTCTTTCATCATGGTGAGAACAGCAAGACAAGAAACTGTTGTGGAGCTCTCACTGCTTGCAAACACTGGACTTGATCGATCTGCTGGTGTTTTTTTTGGTGTGTGCAGGAAGTGGTAGGCAACCATGTCGTTATATAGCCAGGGGTCGGCATACAAATTTTGGTATGTGTAGTCAGGTCACTACCGGACTCGCTTTCCGTGAGTAGTTCACGACATAGTTATCACGGGAAAGAAGGTGTCGGGAAAGACCCTTTCCCGTGAGCTGTAAGGTCCTAAAAGGATAGAGGGGGTGATGAATAGCCTATAAAAATTTCTACAAGCTCAATTTAACAAACCGATTAGTATAACAGAAGGCGTAATAGCGGTTTGCACTAGCTCTATTGTCTTGCAAGCCTCTAGTGACAATTCTAAATAAACTCTATGATCTCTATGTCACTCAATTGCTATGTCACTACTCTAACTAGTGAGCAATCCTAAATATGATCCTTAGGCTAGCAAGAACAACTACACAAGCAAGTGCTAGCTCTCTACACAATATAAGCTAGGAATGTAAATGCAAGAGATCGTGCTCGATATACCGACGTGTAGAGGAATGAACCAATCACCGGGAAGAAGATGAACAATCAATCACAAGAAGATGATGATCCAATCACCGAGACAATGAACACATCGATTTGTTCACCCGGAGTTCACTTGTTCACCGACAAGCTAGTCTCCGGTTGTGCCGACCAACACAAGGATGGTGTTTAAGCTAGGCGGTGCACTTGCTAGAGCCTCAACACACCACTCACAAGTGAGGTACCCAAGACACGAGCAATGTATTCCTTGCACTTTGTCTTCCCGACGAGGAGTGCGTGATCCTCTCGCAAATCAACCGGAGGTGGCCAAGAACAATCACCTTTCTTGCCAACAACTCCACCAAATCACCAAGCCGGCTAGGAGCGGTGTCTCCAAGAGCAAAAGGAAACCCACCGTCTCACAACGATCCCCAAGTGCCTCTAGATGCAAGAACTCGATGCAAATGCACTTGGATCAACTCTTCTCTCAAGAATGAAGCTCACAATCAAGAATGAGAGAGAGGGAGGCTTGTTGCTCTAGGATGTTAGGAGTGATTCAAATGACCAAGAGAGAGAGCACAAGCCGGCCACACAAGTATATATAGCCCCCATCACGAAATCCAAACGTTGGGGGGTGCAAAACTTGCTGTTTTCAGCCTGACCGGACGCGCCGTCAGTGAGTCCGGTCAAGAGTCCGGTCACGCCAGACAAACAGATTGGCCCATAGCTGACACCAGATTCATGCGTCCGGTCGGTGGTTCCAGTGGGTGCGTCCAGTCAGTCCAGACCGAGACCCCCAAAAACATGCTCTCTGGAACTTCCGATCGGAAGCATTGACCGGACCGTCCGGTCGGATCCGCGTGCTTCCGGTCGCGCGTCCGGTCAACGGGTCCGGTCGCCTCTGAGCTGCGAAAATCCGTCGTTGTGTTGTCGTTTCTCCGCCTTTGCTCCAAACCGACTTCCGTCACTTGATTCTTGTTGCCAACACGTCGAAGAACACCCCGACACCAAGTGTTAGCATTTTAAAAACCATTTTAGTCAAGAACGGAGTTAGCTCTTTAGGTTAGAATGCATGCATCTGAATTTTGAACCTAAAGGCACTGGAGGACCGATATGTACGATAAGTTTTCCCTCTTTATAGTACGGCTTATCGATCCTATAATCACTCACACCCTCTATGGTGTCTTGAGTATAAAATCAAAAGGCCTTATGGTTATACCTTTGCCTTGGGCTCGATTGATCTCCAAATCCTCCAAGTTGGATGCTTGATCATCTTTTGGATCACCTCGATCCATCATCCATGATCACCATGCTCCAATCTTGACACGACCAATCTCCAATCTAGTCAAACACTTAGCATCGAGAGATTAGTCCTTAGGTGTCACTATAATTATCCAAAACCAAACTAGAGATCTTCACGAGCCAAATTGGGGGCACACGGCTTAGCCTTTCTCGTGTACCCCTGTGGCTCACGGGAAAGAGTTGACCGGGGGCTACGGTGACTGCGCCGACGACAAAGAGATGAGTGTAACGGCGATTCAGTCCCCTTTCCCGTGAGCCCTAACAGCTCAGTTAACGGGAAAGATGGCCCCTTTGCCGTGAGCCCCTCACGGCAAAGGGTGACGGAGGACAGTGGGTGATGCGTGAGAGGTACTAGAAGAATGTCACTGAAGATAGAGCCACGTCCTTATAGCAATATAATTGTATTTGGCACACTAGCTAGTTGGTTGTTGGGCTACGTTGAGCCACACGGTACCATGAAACTTTCGTTTGGTTCATGATCACAACGTGCCATGCCTTCGTTGCCATAACTACGGCATGCAACACTTTCTTAGCACTCTATCCAGACCTCTTAGCACTCTATCCAGACTCATTTTCTTGCCAAACTTTGTCACAAGTGTGCCTTTAATTTTACTTGCCAAACTTTTTGTAGCAGCTACAATTTTTGGCGTGGAAAACTTGACAAACCAAAGACAGTGCGCTTGAGTACGGCTGTATGGGCTGGGCGTCGCGTGAAGATGGGACGAGTTTCCACTTGTGGTGGGCGCCGCGTGGAACAAGGTCCTGGAAGTCGTACAAACTGGACTTTCTGTTGACGGGCGCCGCATCACGCGCTTTTGGGATTGAACTGCACGTCACACTCACACATGCCATGCATATCCGATCCAAAAATATCTCGTTGAGGTTGGCACATATGCATTGCCTGCCAATTCCAACTAAGCTATAGCTAGTATGTATAGAGCTTAACTCATCTGTAACCTTTTGCTTTATTCATTCATATTGCTCCATCTGCGGTGTAGCAGATCTGTGTGTAGTATGTAACTCATCGATCAGATCTTATTGTATTATTGGTACTAGTTCATATATAGTGATATAGTTAAGACTGCATGCATATCTAGCTGTTGAAGGACCTCTGGTTTCCACAGTCCAAGTTATCGCCATAGCTGACCCCAAGCAAGTCGCAGTATCGCTTATAGAACCCAATCCGGTCAGTGACGCGGCTATCAGCGCCATGTCCACACTCAAGGCCACCATTGATGATGTTGGTGACAGTACCATACCGGGCAACCTCCCGGCGGCGGTGTCAGCTCGGACGGCGTCCACTGCCCGGTCATGACGGCGTGGCACGACGGCTTAGGCGACTGCGGCGTCATCCAGAACCAGACGGCCGTCTTAAACGACACGGTGGGGTCCGACGCCACGAGGTCCGGGTTAGCGAGGATGCCGGCGCCGATGGCCTGTCCAGCGGGGCCGTAGTTGTAGTTGTAGGAGATCTGGATAGGTCCCCGGCCGTAGTACTTCTTCCCCGCGGCGCACGGCCACTGCGTGCTGGCCTCGCAGTAGTCCGGTCCGGCCGCCGCGCCTGCTGCTCCTCCTTGAAACAGTAGCCCCAGGCGTAGGCGCCGTCGGGTGCCGTCGCCCACCCGCCGGTGGTCTCGTGCGAGGTCTGCGCGAGGAACGCCGCCAGCTCGCGTTTTGGAAGTCGGTGCTGCCTGTGGTGCCGAAGCCTGGGAAGGAGTTGGCGGCGGCGATGAAGGCGGTGTAGGTGTAGAACCCGCTGGCGGGACATGCGGCGTCGTTGCGGTGGAGGAGCATCTTGTTGAAGAGGGACTCGGAGATGATGGACGCCACGCTGCCGCCGGAGGTCGGGGTGGGAGTGGGAGTGGGAGGGGTTGGCGTCGGCGTGCTGCCGGTGCACTGGCTCTGGCAGCCGGTGGCGCAGTAGTCGGAGGTGGAGCCGCACCACCCGAACTTGCTGCAGCAGAGGCCGTTGGGGCAGAGCGCGCCGCCGGCCTGCGTGCCGCACTGCTCGGCGCGCGCCGACACTGCCAAGGCGGTGGCCACCATGGCCAGCACTGTCAGTGCTCTCATCATCTTGACCCGTGAGAGAACCAAGGCAAGCAAAGTATGTATGCAGCTGTGGTGTTGTGGATCTGCTAGCTGCTGGTGTATTTTGGGTGTGTGACTGTGTCCCTATATAGCCAGGGGTCGGCCGGACAAGCCGGTGTGACATGCATATGCATATGCATGATGGGTGGTGCGATGCAAGAAGGTAGCTGAGTCTGAGACGTGTAGAGTACGTGGATGGATGATGGGTATCATGCATGGCTATAGTCTACTCTTGGAACAGTAGTCGTACGTACTAATAGCTGGACTGCATTCATTAATTTACGTTTGGAAATGGACACGTGGTGATCAATTAACCATAACCCTTTCTTATCCTCCATGCATCAATATGCTAGTCGTGTTCACATGCAGCAGGAAATCCTGTAATCGTAGGGCACGCAGCCAAGTCGGACTCAGTTGGGGCTGCTCAAATTTGACTTGGTCAGCTGGTTGCCTGCTGCCAAGGGCTGCATGCATGACCTTTCCAAGAGATTATACATGTTGCATATGGACTTGTCCATAATATCCTGTTGCACTGAATGTGAATGAATGAATGGTACGTATTCCTTCTCACATGGAATTCCACACTTGTGCCCACGTACGTACTCTTGTTATCTTCTTCTACTCTCGTCTGTTTTGGCGCGCGCTTTCCGATTTCCACATTGCACTTGTCGTACGTGCCAGCTAGCTCTAGAGCAACCAACACTACTGCACCAAAACATTGTAAGGCTGCTACGTACAGAGCCCCGTAGAGAAAGTTGGTCCAGCCGCGTACTTCTTGTGTCTCTAGAAATTGCAATTGTTTTAGTCGTCTCTACAAATTAGATTTTTGAGACGCTGAAAAAAATAGAAGTCATCTCTGCAAATAGTTGCACAAAAATTTTAAATTCGGGAAAAAAATAGCCTACAAAGAAAATTATCGCGCGCGGGAGACCCATTGGAGTCTCTAGTCGCATGATTTTCGTGAAACGAAAAACACTCACATCGCAGCCTTAAGGAATCATCAAACATGCAATCTCCGGCCTCGCATGTTCATCTACTAACCACACCACACATAACTACAACTACTAAAATTTGGGATATTTGACCTCCTCGATCATTTTATCTTCATCTGATTTTGAAATGAGTATTTAGGACACTAAATGAATTGAAACTAAAATACTGTCAGCTACAAAGTTTTATAGTTTTTTCAGATCTATAACTTTGGTTTTGGCCGTTTCTCATCCATCCAAGGTAATTTGAAAATTTAAAATTTGTATGTGCGAAATCCAAACATATTTTTCCATATATCAAGTGTAAGAGCATCTAAGCATTAGTACCTACAAACTAATCCTAGAAATCTAATTTTGTAATATTGGAAAGGAAGAAAAAAAGTCATCAAGTTTCGGTCAGTTCTCAACCATTTTGCATCCATCGTGCTCCTCCTGTCCAACCGGTCCACTTTGCGGGCCTAACAGACTTCTCGATTCATTCCAAGCCATACTGAAACCCTATGCTTCCAGATTACCTGAAGGTGCCATCACGTTACCCTCTAAATCTCACTTGAAGGTGACCTCGCGCGAACCGTTGTCGTGACATTTAAAGAATCCACTTCTTTAAGAGACTAGAGCCACCTGGTCTCCTATAGTGGGATAAGACTACACTCTCTCTATATATTAGAGGAGCATGGTCAATTGAGGTATCCAACTACACAATTGATAAAAAAAACAATTATCTAGCACACTCTTACCCTTTACTCTCTGAAAGGTCCCTTGTGGTTTTTGGTAATTGAGTGTCAACATTAGGTGAACTAATATGTGTGATTGAGATAATACACGGGAGATTAGTTCACGTGTGGTGACGCAATGAAGGAGCTTTATTGCATATGAAACATGACATGGAGTCATGTGACCAAGGTGGTGAAGATCAAGACAAGGCTTGGCTTGATGGACCAGTTGCAAGTGTGAAGGGCAAGTCGAGGCAGTGAAGCGATGGACCGTGAGGCGGTGAAGCTTGGGCAAGACTTGGCGCCGACGGACCGACGCAACGGTGAAGAGCAAGTGAGGTCAAGATCGATGGCCCAAGAAGGTCATGTGATGATATGAAGTGGATCATATCATTTGGTGATCGTGTTGGTGCATGTATTGCATTGGCACTTGGAGATGGAGCGGAATGAAAATGCGCAAGGCAAAGGTATAACCTATAGGGCATTTCATTTCGCCGGTCATTGGTGCTTAGAGAAGTTTATGACCGGATTTAGGATCCTATAGGGCATTTCATTTCGCCGGTCATTGGTGCTTAGAGAAGTTTATGACCGGATTTAGGATAGATGGCCGTACTATCAAGAGGGGCAAACTTGTTTGCATATCGGTCATCTAGTGCCACTTGAGCGATCTAACTTTGCAATGTGTTAGGATCGAGTGGCGTGGTAAGAGCAAGAGAAAATCCTTTGAAAATGATTGTGAAAATGCTAACACACATGCACATGGTGATGTACACTTGGTGGTGTTGGCACATTTGCAAAGGAGAAGTTGTTTCGGTGTTTCTCGGACGCTTGGACTGCTCTTAGAGTGGAATACTGCTTTGATCCATTGTGATTTGGATCAAGTAACCATGTGAATTGTGTATCCCTCTGAGTAAGCTTTCCATAGAGTCCAAGATCATCAAAAACGGAGTTCGGATGAAGGAGATATCGCCGTTTTACCGAGCAGTGGTCTGACCGGACGCGGTGACCGGACGCACGATGGCGCGACCGGACGCACCGACCGGAGGCTCCGGTCAGTGCGTCCAGCAGAGAGCTCTGCAGCCTGAATTTTGCCGGACGCGTCGACCGGACGCTATGACCGGACTCGCTGGTGAGTCCGGTCGGCACGTCTGTCAGCGCGCAGAAGCTGTGGTTTGGACCCCAACGGCTCTATTTGGCTTGGGGGCTATAAATAGAGGATGTGGTCGGCCATGGCAGGTGCTGAGCACCTTGGGGACTTTGTGTCCGTGCTTAAGAGTGCTTGAGAGCCCTCCCACTCACTTGTGATTGATAGTGTTCATCCAAATCAAAGTGAGGAGTGATTCTAGTGCATTCGCGTTGAGAGATCGCATTCGTGACACTAGGTGATCGTGTTGCAAGCCGGTGTGCTTGTTGCTCTTGGAGGTTGCCACCTCCTAGACGGCTTGGTGGCAAGAGACTTCGTGAAGCACGCAAGGAAGCTTGTGCGGTGCTCCGAAGGAGGATTTGTGAGAGGTTCGTGCTCACCTCGCGGGGATCGTGAAGAGCGACACTACTAGAGCGTGTCGGTGAGTACCTCCCTTGTGCATGTGGTGTCTTGCGGTGCCTTGAGAGGCTCACTTGAGAGTGGTGTCTTGCGGTGCCTTGCGGGGCGTGCCTTGAGGGGCAAGTGATCGGAGAATCACACCGAAGAACCATCTAGGTGAAACACCAAAGGAACCACCCAAGGTGTTGGTCGACACAACGAGGAGTAGGGGGAAGTTGGCAAGCTTCCCGATACCTCGGTAAAAAATCACCGGTGTTAACTTGTCTACTCTTCTCGGTGGTTTGCATTCTCCAAATCACGAGCTTCGTATTTACATTCATATATCCCTTATGCTTGTGCTTGTGGAGTAGCTCTTGTAATTACTAGCTTGTGTAGCTTATTAGTTGCTTTGCTTAGTTTGTGTAGCTAAGTAATTTGAGCCTTTGGGTTAGGTGTGTGTCGCCTTATCCTTAGTGCATCTAGTGAGCTTAGAATTGGCTTTGTGCTTTTGCTCATTAGAATTGTGTAGGAGCTCACCATTGTTTGAAGTACTAGTGCATAGGTTTGTGTGACCTTGCAATAGAATCGGTTAGGAGCTCAAGCTAGGCTTATCACCTCATTTGCTTTGTGTAGGATCTTTTGTGAGGTGATTTAGAGTCATAGCTAGAGGGGTGAAGTCTTGGCTAAACGAATAGTTTCAATTCCGCATTATATTTGTTTAGCCGGCGCAATTAGTTTTAGAAAGGACTATTCACCCCCCTCTAGTCCCCATCTCGACCCTACAAGTGGTATCGGAGCTAGGTCTCTCATTTAGTGGTCTTAACCGACCCGAGAGGATGGTGACTAGTGGGCTAGATGTTGAGTGTCCACACATTTTTGATGGCACGCACTTTGCACGTTGGAGAGATTGGCATGCATGCAATTTTAAGTATATTTCTCCTAACATGTGGTGGATCGTAGATGTGGGCTTTTCTTGTGCTATTGACCGCAAGGATGCATCTCAAGCACAATCAAATTGCCTACATCTAGATTGCCAAGCTACTAACATTTTCTATCGATCTTTGGATAGTAGCATTCTTAGTGAGATCATGGACTTTGAAAGCTCTCATGAGATATGGGTTTATCTCAATGAGAAATATGGGATGATCTCCAATGACAATCTTGATGAGCACAAGATGGAGGCACATGAGGTTGTTGAGCATGATCACACCTCGGTGGTTGTGAAGGATTGCTCCACCTCATGGTCAAGTGGAGATGATGATGATGATCAATCCACTCCAAGTCCACTTGACAAGGTTGATAAGGACGCCACAAGTGATGCAATCGATGATGCTATTCCATGCACACTTGATGGTGAGGATGATGGCTATGAGGGTGATGATTCTACATGTTCATCTACATCACCGGATTGCTCTATGTCACTTGGTGACACCAAGGTACCTTGTGGTGACATAGTTGTCGATTGTGATGATCCAAACTTTGAGCTCATATATAGTCTTGTCCATGGTTTAAACAAAGAGTATGCTAAAAACAAGAAATTGAAAAATGAAAACTCTTTGCTTAAGACCACATGTGAACAACAAGAGCATCTACTTTATGTTACTACTTGTTCACATGAGGTGCTAAAATTGGCTCATAAGGAACTTAGTGTTACTCATGATAACTTGGTACAAGATCATGCTTTACTCACTAAGATGTTTTCAAATGAAAAATCTAAAACTAGTGAGAGCTCATCGCATGGGTCAAATGATCAATCACATATTTGTGCTAACCCTTGTGATGTAGGCAAGAAGCATGTATCCACCTCTTGTGATGATTTACTAGGCATGCCATGTTCTTCATATTTAGATGCTTGCTCTTCTTCTATGTCTTGTGAGACTAACATTTTGAAGGAGAACAATGAGCTCAAAAATGAAGTGAAGAATTTGAGCAATAAGTTAGAGAGGTGCTACAACTCTCAAGTCACCTTTGAGCATATGTTGAAGAACAAAAGAAGCTTCGGTGACAAGAGTGGCATTGGCTTCAACAAGAGCAAGATCAAAGGCAAAAGATGGGGCAAGAGAAGATATGAAAGAGAAATGAAGAAGCAAGAACAAGAGAAGCTATCTCATTTCATGTGCTATCGGTGCCATGAAGTGGGACATCTTGCAAAGGCTTGTCCAAATGAAGAAAAGCTCAAGTTGAAGCAACAAGAAGAGCCTCAACCGAAACCTCAAGATCAAGTCAAGATCAACCATGGAGATAAAGTTGATGACTTGAAAATGAAGAAGAAAACAAGAAGGGGTGGAAGAGCTTATGCAAGGCATCCAACTCATATTCAAGATGCCAAGATGATGAGCAAGAGCCAAGCTAAGAAAATAAAGTTTGCTCACATCAAGTGCCGTGAATGTGGAGACATGGGACACTTTGCCTCAGAGTGTCCTAACAAGCTTGAGAAGGAAGTTCAAGCAACTCATGAGAGGTAAGGCAAGAAGAAGCATCGAATGAGCAAGAAAGAATGGGCTCAACAAAAGAGAAGATACTACTTATGCCGGGAAAGGGGACACATGGCTCATTCATGTCCCCTAGGTAACGATTCTAAGCCTATTTCAATTGATGATGATAATGAGCTTAGAAAGGATGACAATGGTACCTCTTCGGTTACTATTGCAAAACATCCCGCTACTCATACTAAGGCAATGCCTAAGTATGTTGCACCTAACTTGAGAGGACCCAAACAAGTTTGGGTACCATCAAAAAGTGGATGATTGTTTGTAGGTACCATGACATTGGAGGCTTGATCCAATTGAGTTCACATTGTTCATCTTTTTATTGAGTCAAGCATCGAAGCTTATTGCTATTCTTATCCCAATGCCAAGTCATGACAAGTGAAGTCCAAGTGTTACAACATTCAAGTGCTATATTTCAAGTTGTGGTGATTTATTGGAATATTTGAAGGCTTGCAAATAATTTGAGATGAAGCTTGCTATTGGATGATCATGAGCTATAAAGGTATACTCCTAGTTGATCACATATATTTGGGTGCATATGAGATGATTGAATTGGATATATATGCATATGTTGCTTGCTATGACATGCTTGAATGGATTAAATGCTTAATAGTTAAATTTGAGTTGGTTTGAATGGATATGATCATGAGATGACATTTGGTAAGTGTTTTGAATGGACATATGTCTTGTGAGAGTATTTAAATAAGTTAGCATCAAGTTTGATTTAAATTGGTGAAGCATAGCTCAATTGCTCAAATCTGTCCACTTTTGCAAAATCTGTGTGAGCTGTGATGATAGCTATGTTTGGATGATCAAATCTTATTGGAATGGCTTGAAATTTGGTATGCATGCTCAATACTTATGGTAGAAGTTGCTGTAAAAATTTCATGATGAGAAGATAAGGGATACTTCGGTTTTGGAGTGGAACTTGTCAACTATGTTGCAGCAGTTTTCAGCATGTAGTAGTGTGGGAAGATGTGAAATCTGGTGGCAATCTAGAAGGGGTATGAAGCTCAAATTTTTATGGCTGCTAGATGACTTAGTGTTGCACATCTCCACCAAATTTCGTGGCATTTTAACAAGTACATTGTGAGATATGGTTCATTCTTTGAGATGTACAAAATCTGCCAGAAAAGTGACAATTATTGGAATGATCAAGAGTCACTTTGATTGAAAGGTCCTCAAGTTGGATTCATAGTTATAAGTGTTTGAGGCACCTAAGTTTGGTTTTGAATTGAGTTAGAAGCATGACAAGCAATGAGTACAAAAACCATTGATTTGGGGGAGTGTACTTTGTACACATCTAGTACTCAAGTTGAAGATCAAGACCAAACTCAAAATGGAGAGACAAGTTTGAGTTCAATGATCATCATATCTCTTCAAGAAGAAAGAAAAGGACTTAAAGAAGATCTCAAGATTACTCATCATATCAAGTCCAACACTTGGATCAATCAATCAAATTCAATTCAAGTGAGTGTCAAGGATAGTTCTTGGTGAGATCACTTCTCCCTAGAGACGGGCGTGCCGCCCATGAGTGGGATTGACAAGTTGAGATGCTTGGAGGGGCCAACATGGAAGTGATGATCTAGGGATATTCAAGATGCTTAGTTGAAGAAATCAGAAGGGTTGATCAAGAAGAAGCAAGCAACACCCAAATAGAGAGATAATTTATGCAAAATTCAAGTGATACTCTTTGATGTTTCTCATGCAAGCAAAGATGAATAGAAGAAGCAAGCCAACCACAATATGAAGGTGCACTTGATCATTAGTGGTTCTCATCTCATATGGGTGAAGCATGATATTCATATTGGTATATTTGGTCTTCACCAAGCTACTCAAATGGACTTCACATTGCTATTGCGGAGCGATATTGGAATCATATTGACTATCCTCTACTCCATGATAGCAAAGGTATCATTGTAATGTGCATGATCATTTCATCCTTTGCTAGTATGCGGTTAGTGTATATAGTACATGCTTATTAGGGTCATGCATGACAAATGAAAGTTTTAAATTCATTGCTACCACTATTGCTTGAATGTTTAGATGATCTAGTGGTTTGTATATGAATTTGTTCATGAGCTAGTGATCCCAAGTACTTGATCTATTTTGGATTGCTCACAAGTGACAAGTACAACATTGGTAAGATAACCCTTATACTTTATGAGGTGTGAAGAAGCTTGTCATTGGATCAAACCGGACTTGGAAGCTAAGGCCATTCATTTTAGTTCAAGTCATCAAGAAAGAAGCTCATGGAAACAATCTAGTTCAAGAAGTGGTTACCACATTGCAAGATATATCATATCCCTACAAGTGGTATTTTTCATTCATGTGGTATTCTTGCTCACACACAAGTGGTACTTAGCGTATCAATGGTGGTTCCACAAGTGATCCTCAACTTTAAGTGATTAATTCAACTCAAGAAAGCTACCCTTAAGAATTCAAATGGATTGACATATGCTTTGACATAGGGGGAGGTGCCCCACCTCAAGATCAAGGTCAAGGATCCTACAAGTAACCTATATGTGGCATTTCTAGGTGGTCTTCATGCTTCCACATGTGGTTGTTACAAGTGGTGTCATTCCAACATATGGTGGTGTCCATCAAAAATAAAGATTCAACAATCAACCATCTATCCCTAGTCACACCCTTTGTATCAAAAAGAGGCATACCCTTTATGAAAATTGATGACAAAGGGGGAGAGATTGGAACAAAGATATGTATGGGGAGAGAATGGAACATGGACATGGATCATGAGGGAGCAAGATTGAAGATTAGAGGAGGATCAAAAAAAAATTCTTGGATAAAAGAGAAGCACACAAGTTGGGGGAGCAAGCTCATGAACTTGTTTGATTGCATTTGATATGTGCATATTCATGTGCTTGCTTGCATTTGCATAAGTTTTTAAATTTTATATGAAATGCTTGTGTGGTGTATGCTAGTTATAGAACTTGCTTGATGATATGGTAACTAGCATAGAAAGGACTATTCACCCTCCCCCCTAGTCCCCATCTCGACCCTACACTCTCCTTCTTGCATTGTTGTACGTTCAGTGCATCTCTAGATGAGGTTCATTGGCGTCTTAATTAGGTGGCCTTGCCAACCCCAGAAAAACTTCGTTGTGCCCCTTTGAAAGGTCCTAAATGGCTCGAGGGGGGAGGGGGGGTGAATAGCCTAATAAAAATTCTAAAAAATCACTAGAGCAACTTGTTAGTAAATAACAAAGCATAAATGTGTTTGCTCCAGCTCTACTTGTCGGCAAGCCTCCTATTGACAATTCAAGTTGCTATAGTCTCTAATTCACACACAAGGGCTAAGTCACTACTTTACCACTAGAAGAACAAGCTAATTACTCTAGCAACTAAGCAAGTCTACTCAAACTACACTAGCACAAGATATATGAAAGTAATGCAAGAGTGTAGAGGTGATATACCACAATGTCGAGGTTAGTCAATCCAATCACCAAGGATAAAACAATATGATAACCAATTCGAAGCCAATCACCGAGAGACAAATGGAGACACGAGATTTAACCCGAAGTTCAATTGAGCACCCTCAAGCTAATCTCCGTTGTGCCGACCTTCTCACGTGTGGGTCAAGGTGGAGCTCACTCCAAGCCAAATGCCTTTAGGCTTCTTGAACCCAAAGCAAATGAGAGGTACCCAAGACACGAGCAATAGATTACTCACACTTTGTCTTCCCGACGAGGAGTGTGTGACCCTCTCACAAATCACCGGAGGTGGCCAAGAACATTCACCTTCTCTTGCCAACGCCTCCACCAATCACCAAGTCGGCTAGGAGTGGTGCTCTCCAAGAGCAACAAGAAAACCACCGGCTCACAACGATCCACAAGTGCCACTAGATGCAAAGATCAAAGCAAGTGCACTTGAATCACCTCAACTCACTAGAATGGATGCTCTCAAGCAAAAGAGTGAGGAGGAGGATGAGTGCTCAGCTCTAGAGGTGTTAGGAATGATTTCAAATGTCCAAGAGCCCTCCCATGGCCGGCCAAAGGGGTATAAATAGGCTCCACCTAAAAATAGAGCCGTTGGGGAGGAACATGCAATTCCTGCGGGCCGACCGGACACGCCGACCGGACTCATGCATGAGTCCGGTCGATGAGTCCGGTCAGAACCGACAAACCCAACTAGCCAAAAATAGAATCCCTTCGCATGCGTCCGGTCAGGGAATCATGCGTCCGGTCATGCTTCCGATGCATGCGTCCGGTCACTCCCCGAGAACAACCACGAAAACATGCTCTCTGTTCTTTTGACCGGAACCACACACCGGTGTGTCCGGTCGATTTTGCATGCTTCCGGTCACGGGTCCGGTCACCGCGTTCGGTCGCCTCTCCCGCCGCGAAATTCCGTCGTTGTGTTGCCGTTTCTTCGCCTTTGCTCCAAACCGACTTTCGTCACTTGATTCTTGTTGCCGACACGTCGAAGAACACCCCGACACCATGTGTTTGCATTTTGAAAACATTTTCCATCAAGTACGGAGTTAGCTCTCTAGGTTAGAATGCATGCAAATGATTTTGAACCTAGAGGCACATGAGGATCGATATGTATGATAGTTTTCCCCTTTTTAAAGTACGGCTTATCGATCCTATAACCACTCACACCCTCTATGGTGTCTTGAGTGTAAAATTAAAATGGCCCTATAATATACCTTTGCCTTGAGCCCATTTTGATCCTCGAAACACGCCATGACATGCACTTGATCAACATTTGGATCATCTCGACCCATCCACCATGACCACCATGCACAATCCTCGGCTTGACCAATCTCCAACTAAATCAACACTTAGCATAGAGAGATTAGTCCTAAGGATGTCATCAATTAGCCAAAACCAATCTAGAGATCTTAACCCTTCCCGGTAGGGAGGTGTGCACAAGCTTTTCAGGAGAAGATCATGTGTCATATTTTGTGTGTCTATTTGCACCATTAGCTTGTGAGTTGTGGGGATCACTGCTGCCTCACTTGACCTTCTCTGTCCGAGGGAGTGGTAGAGGGGGCGAGGGCTTCCCACAGAGAATGATGGGGGTGTGTGCAAGCGGAGGGAACCGGGGTCGACCTCCGATCGGCCCAACCTTCGCTAGCGTTGCCGAGGGCCGGAGTGTCCGGAGGTCAATCGGGCTCCGGAGGTCTTTGTAACTGCGAGGGGAGGGGAAGGGGGGGGAGATGATAACAACAAGTAAATAACTGAGTAAATGGCAATTAACTTGGCTACCAACCGATCCCTTTCCTTGTGCCCGTACTCGAGTATTTATAGGGAGTCAGGGAGCCGGAGGGGGCCGATTTACAACTCTGTACATGGTAGGTGGGACCGCATACACCGACAAACGGGCCCTCGCAGGGGTAGAAGGGTAACTGCCTGCCCTAGACTTTTGTATCTGGGTTCTAGAGAACCTGGGTTGTATCTTTTTCTTTCTTTATTTTTCTTTTATAGAGAGGTGGGCTCTGCTCACCCTAGACTTTTGTCTTTTATTTCCTCTCTTTAAAGATGTGGGTTCTTCTCACCCTCGGACACTTGTCCATTTTTCATCTTTATATATTTTTTTCTTTTTCTTAGGGAGGTAGGCTCTACTCGCCCGTAGGACTTTTGTCCATTTTTCATCTCCCTTTCTTCTCTTTCTTTCTCTTTTTTTTTTAATCTACAACCCAGATCTCTTTTGCAATAACTTTTGAGAGGTATAAATGTAATAGAGCTTTTGTAAGATATTGGCTAGCAATGAATGAGTGGATGGGTATATATGGTGTATATGTGGTAGATGCGTACTTCCAGGATGGAAATAGCATATGTGTAAGGAGTCGAGTGGAGTAGAGTGTAGTGGAGTGGAATGAAGTGGAGTGTACATGATCAGCATGATAAGTTTCTAAGGGTCGACAAAGATTGAATAAACTCAATACAAAGCAAGCAGCCTATATACTTTTATCAAAAGGTTTTCCTAATCTAAAATAACATGTATATATATGGCTGTGGTAGGTGGTTCACACTCTTGTCACACAGAAACTTATCATGTGCATTTTCAATTTTTAAAATATAAATCTTCAGAAATCTAGTGTCACTAGGAGTAAGATCAAATAGTAGCTCAGACTATCATATATCATATCCGTCAATTACCTAGACTTTAGAGCAAGCATTTGCAACCCATAGCTTTCAGGTTTAGAGTAAATATCAAAGTAATTTTGCAAATGGAGCTCAAGAGAAATTAAGCTTGAAAGCTAGGTACTAGAAAAGTATAACAAATGAGCAACTATTCATCATCTCCATGTTGGCAGATTTTAAGGTTCCTTTTAGTTTGAGTAAAGTAAATTTAGTGAACACTCTCTCTTGATCCTTTTATTCACACTCTAACAAAAGACTTTTTAAACTACTAGACTCTTAACAAACTAGACTCTTAACAAACTTTCTAGCAAACAAAATATTTAACTAATAATAATAATATAATATAATATAGATAGATAGTAAGATACTTATCTGGATAACTGGAGGTTGCACTCCCCAAGCTAGATTGGAGTGTAATCTTCAATGATGTAGAAGTTGAGGTAGTTGGCAAATGAGAAATGGCGCCTAACATATCTCTTCTCCTCTTGAAATCTGCTAATCTCAAATAAACAACAAAGCTAATGGAACTTGATTAAGCATTAGGGGTTAGCCACATTGCTTTATGTTGCCTGGGATCTATTTATATTTTCATTTTTCAAATTTTTTATTTTGTTTTATATGCAAGAAAAGATAAACTGATGCATAAGTTCTTTACCTTTATTTTATTTTTTTTATGCCACCACACAAAAATAGCCTTGAGGTGTTAAACCTGCGGGATATTAGCATGGGGCTTAAAGGTTTTCACAAAAGACAAAATATTTTTGTTATTTTCAAATGCATATATATGATACTAAAAAGATAAACATGATATGGAAAGAAAATATGCAATGCGAGGATTTAAATATGGATAACTTACCGACTTACCTTTCGGCGAGGATTTGGTGTTTAGAGTCCTCCGAACAGGGACTTCAAGTTACGCTCTTCACTCCCATGGTATATCAGTTGTCACAATCGGTGGCATTGATGATTCTATTGTCTCTTCTGATGATGTTCTGGGAGATGTCTTCTTCTTCCTCCATCTTTTGGATGATGAACTCTTCTCTGGAGTAGTTGATTCTGTTTTCTCTGTAGATGTATTAGGTGTAATAGTACTGATTTCTGCACATACCTTTTCATCTTCTAGATTCTTCATCCATCATCTATTATGGCGGCGATGAGCTGCCCTGCTTTTCCCCCTGGGATTTGTATACTCATTATAGCTATTAAAGTAAACACGTACCTTCTCTTTAGGAAATTGGAAATGAATCTCTCCTGTATGGATGTAGATGATTGCACGAGTAGTGTTGAGGAACGGTCTCCCAAGCACTAGTGGAGGATCTTCTTCTTTACCCATGTCCATGACTACAAAGTCAGTAAGAACATAGTGGTCCATGATCTTGACTGGTACGTTTTTGGCAATTCCTTCAGGAACTCTATAGGATTGGTCTGCCATCTGCAGCTGCACATATGTTGGTTGCAACGGCAATTTTCCAAATAATAATTCATAAGTAACCTTTGCCATTAGATTAATACCAGATCCTGTATCGCAATATGTATTATAGAAATTCCACTGATTAATAGAGCAATGAATAGTAGGGGTACCTGGATCATCTTGCTGACGAAGCATTGGAGATTGAAGTAAATGGTCATTATAAGATGTTGTTTTATTTACTACCATTACCTTTGTAGGCTGTGCCGTCTTGTTCTTGTTCTGATTCTGATTCTGATTCCTCCTTCTGTTCTTGTTGTAGCTTTCTATCTTCGGTTCTAGAACATAACGATTGGTATTTTGAGAATAAGTAAGAGAGGTGTGTACCTTGTTCTTGAAAGTGAATTTCTCCCTCTTCCCTTTGATATTAAAAACAATCTTCGCACTATCTGCGTAGATGACAGCTTTGGCTGAGCATAAGAATGGTCTACTAAGTATGATTGTTGCTCTTTCATTTCTTCCAGTGTCTATAACTGCGAAGTCTGCTGGCACATATGAGCCTCTGATTCCCACACACACGTCTTCAAGGATTCCCTCGGGATAACAGAATGATTGATCTCAAATTTTGCAAGCACATATTCGTTTTTCCAAAGTGGTTCACTATAAATCTTTTCATAAATTACCTTGGGTAGTATGTTGGCGCTTGAGCCAAAATCACGAGAGCATTGTCGAATGTGTGTTGTCCAATCTTGATTGTAATGACTGGCCTCCCTGGATCTTCCTTTTTAGGTGACATTGAGTCATCCAACCAACGACTTCCCGAGGTCTCTCTATAGTAACGACACGCAAAATATCGACAAGGTTTGCGGTTTCTAATTCTTCCGGCTGCCCCGGAATCTTTCCCCGTGTGGTTAGTGGAACGATAATGGCGAGAAATCTAAGATTCTATCATTTTATTAAAACTGTGCTGATTCTTTATAGGCTGAAGAAAAGCTTTCTAAACGAGTATTGATAAATTCAAGAGCTTTATCATTAGTTGCTATTTTTTTCTTGACAGATTCTCCATGGTTTTACCTTGGTTAACAACAAGATCTTTTAAAGAAGGTTGATAAATATTAAAATTGTTACCTGGATTGTTACCTTGATAATTACCTTGATAGTTGCTTTGATAATTGGGCCTCTGTTGGTTCCAACCTTGTTTTACGTTGAGGACGAAAATTATTGTTGTTATTGATAAAATTGATGTCCTCCGGGATCTCCGGACAATTCCTTCCAAAGTGGCATAAGTTTCCACATTCTTCACATGTCATGCATGAGTCTTGAATTTGCATAATCGCTGGGTTGAGGATCTCTATCCTCTAGCTTCTTCATTATAAGGTCCATTTTAGCGGATAGCATATCTACTAGGGATGAAAACGGTCGGAAACGATCGGAAGGAGGTCAAATCATTTTCATTTTCATTTTCTTTTCTCGAAAATGAAATAGATACGATATTGTCGAAAATGAATACGGCGCCGGTATTCCGGAATTTCGAAAACGATATAGTCGGTCGGACAATATAACGATAACGGTCAAAATGTATGATAACGGTATCCTCAAAAACAATAAACACACCAAACTATAGAAAATGAGAAGAGCCATATAACTCACAACATCACCACGGGACATCGACACAAATAAACTATCAAGTTTTAAGTTGATTTGACATAGCATAGTGATAAAAATATGAATTATTAGAGTTCCTTCTTAAATAGAGGTTGTTCCTATATGTGTACAATCCTTGCCGTATAGTTAGTTTCCAAAAAAGTATTTACGCATGTTGGTTGTGTGTGTCTTTGATTCGGTAATTACCAACGGTAAATTACCGCTTAAATACGGGAATCTTCGGAAACGATCGGAAGAGGGCAAAATTGTTTTCACTTTCATTTCCATTTATTTTTACCATTATCATTTTTATTTTTTCAGTTACCACTTCCGTTTCCATTTAGGCATCAAAATCGGAAAAAACTTCGAAAACGACTTGAAAAATCGAAAACTATCATTTTCGTTTTCATCCCTAATATCTACTTCTTTTCAAATGATGCATTCCTCTCTTGCGAGATTGACGCTCTTTACTCCAACCTTGGTTGGAAGCCATCTTCTCCACAAGTTCTGTGGCACGAGTTAATGTAAGTGATAAGAAAGCACCACCAGCTGCAGCATCCATAGTTTCACGAGCACTGGAAATAAGCCCATGATAGAAAGTCTGCATCAACAGCCACTTCTCCATCCCATGGTGTGGACATTCTGAAATGTAATCTTGAAAACGCTCCCATGCTTCCGGGACTGATTCATCATGCTGTTGTTGAAAATTTGATATCTTCCCCCTTAAGGCATTTGTCTTGCCTACAGGAAAGAACTTAGCAAGAAAGGTTGTGAAACATATATCCCATGTTGTATTCTTATCTTTGGTAGCATAAAACCATTGCTTAGCTCTTCCCAATAGTGAGAATGGAAAGAGACGAAGCAAGATTGCATCTGTGGATACGTCCTTCATAGTAAATGTGCTGCAAATCTCCAGGAAGTGTTGGAGATGAGCACTAGCATCTTCATGTGCCTTTCCACAAAATTGACTTGCTTGCACCATATTGATGAGCCCTGGCTTAAGCTCAAAGCCTTTGTCTCCAACCTCTACCTTCGGACCAACAAGAATGTTGTCCGTGGTAGGAGCTAAGAACTCACGAAGTGTCTTGGTTGCCATAGCTTCAAATTCAGATGTCAAGTCTTGATTAACTTCCGATTTAGTAGGTCTTGGATTCTCAGATGATGATGATGATGATGATGATGATGTAGGTGCTGAGTTTCTCTGAGTTTTGCTCTGGCCTGCCTGATTATTTTTTCAGGATCTTCAACAAAAATCTCTGGAAGGTTTTTATTCATACAACTCCCCTGCATAAGATCAAAAACAAATAGAAAACAGGGTTGAACTTGTTTGAGTATGTGATAATGGGTTCTCAATGCATTAGGTAGTGTAAGAGATCTCTCTGGTTTCCTTATATGATGTGTTCATAAGATTTTTGGCTAGCACCCTTTCTAACTAGTAAAGTCAGAAACAATACCAACTTAATAGGAATAACACTGTCTAAGTTTTGGCTAATACCCTTCCAAACTAGAGAAAGCTGGAAAGAAGCACTAGAAAACTTTTGAAGTTTTGAAAACATCTTTTCAAAATTGAAAGATTGACTATGCTCTCCCAAACTAGGAAAGTTTTTGAAAAACAAAGTCAAGAAAAATTATTTTTCTAAATAGACTACGCCTTCCCCGGCAACGGCGCCAGAAATGCTTGTTGATATTTCTTACACGATCCCAATTAGGAAGGCGAAAGAAATATATATGGGAAATCTATCTATCATGTTAGCTTGGATATGGGATTAACCTCATGATCCAACAAAGCGGAGTTAGGCGGTGTTAGTAGTGGGATGTAAACTTAGCATCATTATCCATAGTGGAGTTAATCTCACCAGGATATGTACTCAAGGTATACCACTCATTTCTAGGCATTACCTATACACTAGTCTGTCACCCTAGCAATAACGCTCAAAGAAATGCGGGGCATGGTATTCTTGATTGGCCTTGATAAAAGAATAAACATGATATCTGCAAGCACACAGATAGAAATACCAATTGTAGCACTTCACCGGGAGTAATCCAGGTATCGTATTTATATTTTATCACAGGGAAGGGAGTCTATGGAAAGTAGAGAGAAAGGACATCTAATGATTTATATTATGATTTATTTATGAGATCCACCTTACAGTATTGTAATGCAGAGTAGCCATATGCATCTAACATAACTCAACAGGATAAGTCACAAGATAAAGATAATAATATAAATGATAAATACCTAAGATCATCATAAGCCACTAGTATCATGCGAGCTATTAACATGTTATAGAAAGAATAGAATGAATATTCCTAAGATACTCCTAATCATATATGTAAATGAATACTACAATTAGTGCAATACATCTAGCTATCATGGCAAGGTTGGATTACTTCTACACATGGCAAGCATTACCAATAACAACCAAGAACGAAACTTGATCATTACCGTAATAATAAACTCGACTAGTCCTACATTCGGAGGGTGGATTCCAAAGGACTCAACAGGTGTGTCACTCCTGCGATCTACCACACGGCCTGAAATGTAGGGTGCAATTGCAGATAAACGTTGTATAAACACCACGTTTACACATTGCTTATCACCCACATAGTGATCATCTATATGGATGCTATACAATTCCATGCATAAAATATAAAGCAATCTTACTAAACATATAATCATAGCAAGCATAAACACATATCAATAAGAATATAATAATTATATAGATCAAAGCCATAACAATTGTATTCTAAATATAAGAGTACTTACAGATCGAATACAAGAGAGAAGTCTCAAGAACGATGATCCTTGCTACTTCTTGACTATCAGGAACTCAAGATGAACTTGATCTTCAACTAGAACTAGCTATGTAGCTAACTACTTCTAGTATGAACTAGGGCTTAGGTCTAGACTTGGCTGGACTAGATGGGTATGAGTTGATGAATGAGTATAATAATGAAATTGTTATCAGCCCTGGGGTCAGCTGGTCTTCTTATATAGTACTTAGCGATGAACGTCAACCCTTTGATCAAACCGACCTTCAACAACGGTGTAGATACAACCTCAAGGTCGGTGGTAAACCGACATAAAAATGTGAGGCTGACTGGCCGACCCCACCTGGCGGCCGGCCTACATGGCACTGGCGGCCGCCAGGGTGGAGTGCCACCTCGGCTTCCCGTCTTTTCTGGTGTCCTCTGGTATCTTCTAGAATGTTTTAGTCCACTTTTCGGGTTGAGTTACTTCACGGTCAAGTCTTGTCTTCATATGTCTTGTATATTCCGGAACTTTCTCTATTCTTCTCTGCAATTATCTATCAAGTCCCTAGAAAGTCACAGAATACCAAAACTTGTGGAATTATGTTAGTTAGACCCCTAGACTTATGTTTGGTCTTTGACTTGAGCCCTTATTTCATGTTATTTGACTTATAATATTATGCTATAACAGGTGTCAACAATGACACAAGAGATCTTCCAAGGAATTAACATGTCCCACTAGTGCTTCTTCTATTGATCTTGCAACCACCATAGTCGGAGTCCGAATATCCAATAAGCTCAAAGCTAGACCCCTTGGGATACCATAAGCCAACATCTTGTGTATGCTTCAAATACCTCAATATTCTCTTTGCGGCCTTGTAATGACTCTCTCTTGGTGAGGATTGGAATCTTGCACACAAACATACACTAAACATGACATCCGGTCTTGATGCGGTCACATAGAGTAGACTACCAATCAATGACCGAATAGCTTTTGATCAACCATGTTGCCTTTGAGATCTTGATCCAAGTGCCACTTGTACCCATTGGTGTGGTAATGCCTTTTGCATCTTACATGTCAAACTTCTTGATCATGTCTCTTATGTATTTCCCTTGGCTAATGAATGTACCATTCTTGAGTTGCTTGATTTGAAGTCCAAGGAAATAAGTGAGCTCTCCAAGCATAGACATTTCAAATTCTTTGACCATCATTTTAGCAAACTCTTCACAATATGCTTGATTTGTTGAACCAAATATGATATCATCCATATATATTTGCAAGATGAACAAATCCTTGCCAATCTTCTTGGTGAAGAGAGTAGTGTCGGCCTTTCCCATCTTGAAGCCTTTCTTGAGTAAGAAGTCTCCCAACCTCTCATACCATGCCCTAGGTGCTTGCTTCAAGCCATGCAATGCCTTCTTCAACTTATACACATGATTAGGCTTGTGATAATCTTCAAAACCGGGAGGTTGCTCAACATATACAAGCTCATTGATGAAGCCATTGAAAAATGCACTCTTCACATCCATTTGGTATAGCTTGATGTCATGGGCACATGCATAGGCTAATAAGATTCTAATTGCCTCTAACCTTGCCACCGGAGCATATGTTTCACCAAAGTCAAGACCCTCAACTTGAGAGTAGCCTTGTGCAACTAGTCTTGCTTTGTTTCTAACCACAATGCCATCTTGATCTTGCTTATTCTTGAACACCCACTTGGTTCCAATGACATTATAGTTGGTTGGTCTTTCCACCAACTCCCATACTTCATTCCTCTCAAAGTTATTTAGCTCCTCTTGTATTGCCAATACCCATTCTTCATCTTTCATTGCCTCATCAATCTTCTCCGGCTCTTCTTGTGACACAAATGCAAAGTGCTTATAAAATGCCGCAAGTCTTCCTCTTGTTTGTACTCCACTTGCAATGTCACCAACAATTTGATCAATTGGGTGATCTCTAGCAACACTTGTGTTTTGGAGTATTGGTAGTTGATTGCTTGAACTTGGTTGATCACTTGATGTGCCTTGCACTTGAGAAGATGTACTAGCTTGTTGATCTTGTACTTGAGAACCACTAGCTTGACCCATTAGAAATGAGAGCACTTGATCTTTGTCATCATCAACATCAATCACTTGAGTTGGCTTGATGTGCCCAATGTCCATGTTCTTCATTGCATCTACCAATTAAGTTCCACCTACATCATTGTGATTTTCTTCTTCATCTTGAGACCCATTGGTTTCATCAAACTCCACATCATGCACTTCCTCAAGTTGACCACTAGTGCTATTCCACACTCTATATGCTTTGCGTGTTGTGGAATAACCAAGCAAGAAGCCCTCATTACATTTCTTGTCAAACTTGCCCAATCTAGGGCCTTTCTTCAATATTTTGCAACCAAAGACTCTAAAGTAAGTAATGCTTGGCTTTCTTTCATTCAATAGCTCATAGGGTGTCATGCCCATCATTGGATGACAATACAATCGGTTGATGTAGTAGCATGCGGTGTTGATTGCTTCGGCCCAAAATGATTGACTCACATCATATTCACTAAGCATTGACCTTGCCATATCCATGAGAGTCCTATTCTTCCTCTCAACTAGACCATTGGATTGTGGTGTATATGTAGGTGAGAACTCATGCTTAATGCCATAGTCATTGCATAGCTCTTCAATTCTTGTATTCTTGAACTCACTACCATTGTCACTTCTCACTTTCTTGATGGTAACATCATATTCATTGCACACTTGCTTGAGAAATGTCTTGAATATAGAATATGTGTCACTCTTGTCATTGAGAAAGAATACCCATGTATATCTAGTGAAGTCATCCACAATCACAAATCCATACTTGTTGCCTCCAATGCTAGTGTATGTGGTTGGACCAAATAAATCCATGTGCATCAACTCAAATGGCTTGCAAGTGCTCATGAAATTCTTCTTAGGATGAGTGTTGCCCACTTGCTTGCCGGCTTGACATGCACCACATAGCTTGTCCTTCTCAAACTCAACTCCATCCAAGCCTCTTACTAGGTTATGCTTCACAAGCTTGTTCAATTGCTTCATGCCAACATGACCAAGTCTCCTATGCCATAGCCAACCCATGCTTGATTTGGAGAGCATGCATGTACTCAATTTTGCTTCATTTGTGCCAAAGTCAACTAGATAGAGGTTGTCATGTCTAAAGCCTTTGAATATCAACTTTGAGTCTTTCATGCTCACAACCTTAATGTCATCAATCCCAAATATGCACTTGAAACCAAGGTCACATAGTTGTGCTACCGAGAGCAAGTTGAAGTTCACCTTGTCAACATGTGCCACATTGGATATGCTCAAATCACTTGTGATCTCAATCTTGCCATGACCTTTTATCTTGCCTCTACCATTATCACCAAATGTGATACTTCCACCACTTGAACTTGTATCAAAAGAGTTGAACATTCTAGCATCACCGGTCATGTGTTGAGTGCACCCACTATCAAGAATCCAATGCCTCCCACCGGACTTGTAATCCACCTACAAGACAAATCAATGAGATTTAGGTACCCATCCTTGCTTGGGTCCTTGGAGGTTAGTCACCAAAGCCTTTGGCACCCAAATGGACTTCTTCTTTGGTCCCACAATTGGTGTACCAATGAACTTTGCCTTCACACCATTCTCCCTCTTGGTAAGTAAATAGCATGAATCAAAACAAATTGAATGCACTTTGTTTGCTTTCTTGTTGGTGTTCATTTTAGTGCATTTTTGCTCTAGATGCCCAACTTGCTTACATCTTTGGCAATAAGAACCATTGCTCTTCACAAAGCTAGGCTTTGGAGTCACAAAAGCCTTTTTGCCCTTCTTGGGGATATACCCTAGACCTTCCTTGTTAAGGAAAAATCTTTGGCTACCCAAGCACTTTAGCAACTTGGCATCCCCACCATATGCCTTACCCAAGGCGTGGGTAAGCTCATCCACCTCTCTCTTGAGAGTCTCATTCTCAACTAATAATGATGAATCTAAAACCTTTTCATCACTACTAGTGGAGGTAGAGTGGGTTGGTGTGGATGTGGAGGGTATGTTTGGTTCTTCAACATCAACCACGAATGGTTCATCTATAATATCACATGTTGAACCAACATTCCTCTTGGAGACCAAGACAACCTTGTCACTCTTAGCTACTAGCAAGGAATGAGCTTTTTCAAGCTTTGTATGAGCAAGTTGAAGCTCCTCATGGTCTTCCTTTAGACACTCATAGGATGCTTCTTGCTCCCTAAGGCTCTTTTCAAGAGAGGCAACTCTCTTTTCTAAGGCCATACATTCCTTTGCCTTACCTATGAGAACAATGTTAGCTTGCTCCATTGCCTCAAACATCTCATCTTTAGTGGGTTCATTTGATTCATCATATTCTTCCTCACTATCATATTTTACTTCATTAGAGGATGGTTCATCATATACCTTAGTGACCTTAGCCATGAAGCATGAACCAGAGGATGAGTCAAACAGAGAAGGCTTGTCTTGATCAACTAGAGCCATCATAGCCTTGCCCTCTTCTTCCTCTTCGGACTCATCACTATCCCATGTCACAACAAATGCACCATCTTTGCCTTGCTTGAAGGTGGCCTTGTTCTTGCCCCTTCTACGGTCCTTGTTGTTCTTCTTGTCCTTCCTATGAGGACATTCCTCAAAGAGATGATCGGGACTATCACACTTCCAACATAGCCTATTGTCTTCATTGCCCTTGGAAGTGTTCTTCTTCTTGTAGTTCCCAAATCTCCTCTTATACTTGAGCATGGTGCCAAATTTTCTCACCACTAAGGCAAGAGCTTCATCAACCTCTTCTAGGCCGGATACATCACATTCTTCTTCTTGTGCCTTTGCCTTGCCCTTGTTTGAGGTAGAGGATGCCTTGAATGCAACGGCCTTTTTCTCCTCAACCTTCTTGTCTTCCTTCTTCTCCTTGGCATCAACATCATGATCATACTTGTCAAATGTCAACACCTCTCCAAGTAGATCATTTGACTTCTTTGAATCAAGCCCATCTCTTTGTAGCATGAGGATCAACATCTTGAACCTTGAGGGTAGGCTAATCAAGAATTTGTGATAAAAGTCTTGATCTTGTGTCTTGTAGCCCAAGGTCTTGAGATCATTCACAATGACTTGGAGACGATGAAACATCTCAAGAATTGTTTCACCATCCTTCATCTTGAAGGTCTCGAACTCACTCTTGAGGCCATATAGCTTGGCACTCTTGACAACCTTGGTGCCCTCATATGTTTCACTCAATCTTGTCCACACTTCACTTGCACGATCCAAGTTTTTGATGCCCTCAAATATCTTTGCATCGATGGCATTGTATATTGTGTTGAGTGTCATTCGATTGTAAGTGCGGTTTGCTCTATCCTCATCGGTGAGCTTGGTGGGATCAAGAATGACATAATCATTCTCCGTCACCTCCAATACTCTCTCATGTATCGATCCAAGGTACATGGTCATCTTACTCTTCCAATGATCAAAAGAACTCTCACCATCAAAGTGAGGTGGCTTTCCCCCAACATGGTTGAACACTATAGTAGCCATATCTTGCACCGAAGGGTGTTACTCCTTGCTAAAACGGTGACCACGGCTCCGATACCACTTGAAAGGTCCTAAATGGCTAGGGGGGGGGTGAATAGCCTAATAAAAATTCTACAAAATCACTAGAGCAACTTATTAGTAAATAACAAAGCGCTACTTGTCGGCAAGCCTCCTATTGATAATTCTAGTTGCTATAGTCTCTAATTCACACACAAGGGCTAAGTCACTACTTTACCACTAGGAGAAGAAGCTAATTACTCTAGCAACTAAGCAAGTCTACTCAAACTACACTAGCACAAGATATATGAAAGTAATGCAAGAGTGTAGAGGTGATATATCACAATGTCAAGGTTAGTCAATCCAATCACCAAGGATAAAACAATATGATAACCAATTCGAAGCCAATCACCGAGAGACAAATGGAGACACGAGATTTAACCCGAAGTTCACTTGAGCACCCTCAAGCTAATCTCCGTTGTGCCGACCTTCTCACATGTGGGTCAAGGTGGAGCTCACTCCAAGCCAAATGCCTTTAGGCTTCTTGAACCCAAAGCAAATGAGAGGTACCCAAGACACGAGCAATAGATTACTCACACTTTGTCTTCCCGACGAGGAGTGTGTGACCCTCTCACAAATCACCGGAGGTGGCCAAGAACATTCACCTTCTCTTGCCAACGCCTCCACCAATCACCAAGCCGGCTAGGAGTGGTGCTCTCCAAGAGCAACAAGAAAACCACCGGCTCACAACGATCCACAAGTGCCACTAGATGCAAAGATCAAAGCAAGTGCACTTGAATCACCTCAACTCACTAGAATGGATGCTCTCAAACAAAAGAGTGAGGAGGAGGATGAGTGCTCAGCTCTAGAGGTGTTAGGAATGATTTCAAATGTCCAAGAGCCCTCCCATGGCCGGCCAAAGGGGTATAAATAGGCTCCACCTAAAAATAGAGCCGTTGGGGAGGAACATGCAATTCCTGCGGGCCGACCGGACGCGCCGACCGGACTCATGCATGAGTCCGGTCGATGAGTCCGGTCAGAACCGACAAACCCAACTAGCCAAAAATAGAACCCCTTCGCATGCGTCCGGTCAGGGAATCATGCGTCCGGTCATGCTTCCGATGCATGCGTCCGGTCACTCCCGAGAACAACCACGAAAACATGCTCTCTCTTTTGACCGGAACCACACACACCGGTGCGTCCGGTCGATTTTGCATTCTTCCTGGCCGGGGGTCCGGTCACCGCGTTCGGTCGCCTCTGAGCCGCGAAATTCCGTCATTGTGTTGCCGTTTCTTTGCCTTTGCTCCAAACCGACTTCCATCACTTGATTCTTGTTGCCGACACGTCGAAGAACACCCCGACACCATGTGTTAGCATTTTGAAAATATTTTCCATCAAGTACGGAGTTAGCTCTCTAGGTTAGAATGCATGCAAATGATTTTGAACCTAGAGGCACATGAGGATCGATATGTACGATAGTTTTCCCCTCTTTATAGTACGGCTTATCGATCCTATAACCACTCACACCCTCTATGGTGTCTTGAGTGTAAAATCAAAATGGCCCTATGATATACCTTTGCCTTGAGCCCATTTTGATCCTCGAAACAAGCCATGACATGCACTTGATCAACATTTGGATCATCTCGACCCATCCACCATGACCACCATGCACAATCCTCGGCTTGACCAATCTCCAACTAAATTAACACTTAGCATAGAGAGATTAGTCCTAAGGATGTCATCAATTAGCCAAAACCAATCTAGAGATCTTCACCCTTCCCGGTAGGGAGGTGTGCACAAGCTTTTCAGGAGAAGATCATGTGTCATATTTTGTGTGTCTATTTGCACCATTAGCTTGTGAGTTGTGGGGATCACTGCTGCCCCACTTGACCTTCTCTGTCCGAGGGAGTGGTAGAGGGGGCGAGGGCTTCCCACAGAGAATGATGGGGGTGTGTGCAAGCGGAGGGAACCGGGATCGACCTCCGATCGGCCCAACCTTCGCTAGCGTTGCCGAGGGCCGGAGTGTCCGGAGGTCAATCGGGCTCCGGAGGTGTTTGAATAACTGCGAGGGGAGGGAAGGGGGAGATGATAACAACAAGTAAATAACTGAGTAAATGGCAATTAACTTGGCTACCAACTGATCCCTTTCCTTGTGCCCGTACTCGAGTATTTATAGGGAGTCAGGGAGCCGGAGGGGGCCGATTTACAACTCTGTACATGGTAGGTGGGACCGCATACACCGACAAGCGGGCCCTCGCAGGGGTAGTAGGGTAACTGCCCGCGCAGGGGCAAAACAGGAACTACACTCGGGGTCCCTCCGTTTCCCGGGTTGTAGGGTTTCTTCCGCGCGCCGTCGACCCTTCCGGCCTGCGAAGGGCTTTCTTTTTTGGCCCCCCTTCCGCTATCGTTCCCGTCGGGCGCCTTCGCTCCCTTACCGCGCTCGTTCCTCCACACGAGGTTTCCGCCTTGGTTGGTGCTCGGCTGCAGGACTTGAGACATTGTGAAGGTTCCGTTGGTCCTTCAAGCGCCCGCAGAGGGGTCTCCGCGACAGGGGCCTGCATAACCTGACAAGTTAGCGATATAAAATGTGCCTTGCCCGCCATAGCGAGGCCTACGGAGCTGCCGGGGGCCGGCGAGGGTCACCCTCCCTAACATGAGTTGCTGAAGGTGGTGGAAATGATGTCATCAAGATAGTACAAGTCACCAGCTGGCATCCGTTGGCCACAAGAATTGCTATATATTTCTTCATTGATGGTATCTTTGTGATCCTCAATAGATGAAATCTCAACCTGTAACCCCCTGGCACGTCTCAAGTTCATAAGTGAACGAAAGATCCTAGGATCCCTTATGGAAATATACCAATCCGAGTTGATGGTTGTTCGGTCCTTGCCACACACCGTTGCTTATGATGACCCTTCTATATTTGCATTGTCACAACTAGGAGTAGCAACCTCTTGCTGCTTGTTGGACTTGTCTTCTTCCCTGTACCATGTTGCATGGGTGGTGGTGGTGTCAATGTGCAACACCTCCAACTAAATCTTCTTGTCTTTATCTTCCACTTGTGGCGATAGTATTGCACGAAGCTCCTCACATCCCAACAAAAAAGAGACGCCTAAGGCCCATGGCTTGGGTTGCACTAAGATCAAAGGTCTTAATTGATGTACCAGACATGTCGAGCTTCACTTCCTCTCAATAGCAGACTCTTCAGGTTGGAGCACCCTCAGAAGGAGATGCACTTTATCTTATTACTGCTAACAGTACCGCACGATTCTGAAATTGAGAAGCAATGTGATAACAAGAATGATATTGATTGCACTAAAAGTTGCAGCCAGCTAAAAGCACTTGTTGGCATAAGATTAAGCATCACATTCATGCTTGTTGATTCTGAAATAGAGTAATAGAATGCAACTAATTTTCTGTTTCGTTTTGCTATGTATTGCAGGATGTTTTTGCCACAGGTCATACTGCAGGTAGTGTTTGCAAGTTTGCTCCAAACGTACGAGAAATCTTGAGGTTTGCTAAGGTCTAGAGTGAGTCTATTGATATGGCAGCTGTTGCAATAGAAAAAGTTAATCTTGTATAAGGACAATTGGAGAAGGGTGCATCACTAGCGAGAGATGTTCTAAAGACGACCCATTTAGGAAAGACTTTGTCGCCGAAAGAGACTAAAGCTTGCAGAAGATGTGCTTGAGGCACTCACGGCTAGAGATTAGTGATCGAGAGCTAATTAGGATGTACGATGTTGGTAGCAATTATAACTGATCCTTTTGACAATAACTTTTGTGCCTGACAACTTGGTGTGGGCGTGTGGTGAGATAATTAGGATGTACACTATGGTTTACTGGTTTAGCACTAATTCGGCTTGCTCCTCCCAGCATAGTCTTTCCTTTAGTGTTGTTGAATAAGTGATCCAACGATGTGTGAGACCTCTGCCCGAGCATTTGCACTGAGGGAGCTAGGGTGGAAAATCGGCTAAGTCTAGATGACAACACAATACAATATCATTGTATTAATCTATTCACCTACTAAGTTATATAGGGGGTCAATGCTCCCTATTTATAGCCCTCGGTAACTGCTAATGCTATTTTACATCTCTGTCCCACTGATATGCTCAGAATATACTTTGTTGGTGTCACTACCTAACAAGGGTACAATTGTCGTTATACCTTGGATACCACCTTCGCTCATGGGCTCGTCATCCGGCCCATCTTTGAGAGCCGTGCTGGGGCTTCTTTCTTGCCAGTCTACCTCCGCTTGGTCCCTTGGGCTCCAGTCATCAAGAAACCTTTGTGTTGCCTCCGCCTGCCTTGGCCCGCATCCTGAGAACCTCTGCCTGGCTAAGGGGTGGTGACACTCTGGCGCACAATAGGCGGAGATGACTACCTCCGCCTATCCTGATGACATTTCCGCCCAATCCTGCAAAGAGTGTCTCAAGACTAGGTCAAATTGTTAATTTTGCTATTGGTAGAAACCTCCGCCTACTGCCGGGACCATGTCCCAACTAGTGTCATCCTCCTTTTGTCGAATTTAAAGTAGTGTATTCAGGTAGCTTTTCAGGAAATGGACAGAATGCTCCATTAAATCTCTTATGAACCAAGCCCTCCATAACAGCAATAACAACAAATATCCTCTCGCATCTAGTATCATGGTTCCATTGTGGCGGTTGAACTTGATGGTCCAACTTGTTGTGCAGAAGAAGGATGTTGCTAGAGATGGCACTTCAACTTCCATTGAGTTTTGGGAGGTCACCAAAATCCAACGATCGGTACCTCCACCTGTCACCAGTCAATATTTCACATATGCCGTCTTCATCAGCACACTTATTACAGAATTCCAGCTTCATGTTCCTCTGCAAAGCATCGCTGATCTCCCTTGCCGATCTACCACCATCTCTGGCGTCTTGAATGATCCCATCACATACCCAATAGTTGGACGCATGGGACTCTCAATTGATGTCCTGATCATTGCCTCTTGCTGCCCTATACAAGTTGCATTCAGTGATAATATTAAGGTTGATGTCAGGTTCAGGGACACCTGTGTACTTAGCTATCTCCTCAATCTCTGCACACAGGATGTGCCTAATATCCACTAGCCACGATTTTTGAATCCAAAATATTGCAACATCGCTCAGCCTTACGAACTCTTCCACGTCATCCCATTTATCATGCCTTTCTGCGACGTGAGACCACCCTCTTGCCCAACTCCCCAATTAAAGGGACACCGACCTCCCGTAGTTCTATGTAGCTGCCACTCCAGTTGTGCAAAACCACAAGGAATCTATGGGCAATCAGTTTATTCATGATCGCTAACTTGATGTGAGGAATCACACCTCTAGCACTCTGCTCCACCCCATCAAAGTCATCTTCGTCATCACGTTGGTCGAACAAGGCCATCACCTGTTGTGGCAGTTCCAGCTTCTCTGCAATCGCCTTTTGCAGAGCTCTCTTGCTCTGCCACCTTGAGAAATCAACGTGGATGATCTTTTCCAAGCCCCCCTTCTGTCGGAGTATCACCTGATCCTAATAATGACCGTAGTCGTTTGACGACCTCTTTGAGTACAGCTGATGCTCCCATCCACCCCAGCCATGGAAGTATATTACATCTCCTCCCTTGTCCGTCTCCTCCAAAAGATGAATTATCTGCTCTGCTTCGATGTCTATGTTGTCTGCCTCGAGTGTGATCAACTGCAATATTTAAATTACTACCGCTTAATTAATTTGACAAATCAATATATAATTTTGTTTTTGATCAAAATTGAGCATGTCCATAATAACACAAAAACTAATTGCTCAAAAAGCAGAGGCTTTTAATCTGAGTGCAGAGCACACAAATATGTGTAGAAGCAGTAACTGATTGACTTGCCTTGGGGGCCATGATGAATTGATCTGTTGCCTCCCTCTTGTGCTAACTAGCTCTACAAGCTAGGCTAGGAGCTCCATCTGAATCTGCAGCTCTGGATTTTGACGTCAGAAATGGATGCGTAACAACATTGAAGCACACTCGATTTCCTCCTCCAGAGTCCAGGCTACACAGTGTAAGCAATCAAATCCGATATATAGATGCTATAATGTGCGTGTGTATTATGGATGACATGTTTCGGCTTTGACCCATGTTGATAGATAAAGTTGCAAATTTAGTCAACAAAACTCTGCATGATACTATACTAGTCTAGTAGTACTCGTACAAAGTAAGCAGTCATGGATATAGATGAACTTGCAATGGAGAAGGCGAGAAGCAGACAGAAATACTAAATTAATCTTGATCGATCTTCCTCATGTTAATCCTGGATATGCAGAGTACTAGTTCAAGCTGGACAACAACATGCATTATTCCTTCATTATCCTGATCTCTCTCGCGTTCTAAGCTTGGCAAAAATACGTGATAGCTATTAGTAAACATGGATGTTTACATGAATTGAACTTGCATTGGAGAGGAAGACAGAATTTATTAGTAAATTACCTGGATCACGATGAGGAAGATAGAATTTATTAGTAATTAAGTCCTTGCAGTTCTCAGAATGGCTGGCTTAAACAAAACTCACAGTCGCGGGTTTGCGCCTCCAGATGGAGATACGAGATATGATTTAGCGTGAACCTGAAGTTGGTTCATTCAGGGTTTTCTCAGAGCTTCAGTTTATTGTACACTTTGGCAACGACCTACGTTGCACCGATACGGCAGGAATTTGACGTGTCGGTATCGGGATACGTATCCGATACGGCGACGGCGACACAGCGATACGCCTCCGATACGGTATCGGAGAAGTATCGGGGAAAAAGGAGAAATAAAAATAATTAAATTAAATCCCGATACTTGAGCGATACGTATCGGAGAGTAGAAGCCGTCCAGAGAGACCGCTCGGTCACGACGCCGCCCGCCCCTCCTGCCTCGCGAGGCAGCAACGCCGCCGGCCCCTGCTCCGGCCGCTCCAGCGCTCCTGCCACGCGACGCCGGCGGATCCTACTCGCGACGCCGCCCGCTCCTCTCTCGCGACGACGCCCGCCGCTGCTCCGCCCGCTCCGCGCTCAGGTCAGCTAGATCTCCTCCACCCATAGGCGGACCCACCCATAGGGCGAGGTTGGGCGGCCACCCTACCTCCCCTCCGGCAGGAGCACTGCAGGACCCTGGAATCCGGAGGTGGAGTGCAGGCTGCCGAGCGTCCGAGGTTGAAGACGGACGGCGGCGAGGAAACGAGACACAAACGAAACTGAGCTTCTGTGGCGTATTGGGCCGTCCATACTCATCCACATGGGCCATCTAGGCAGGGAATTAAGCCTAGTGGGACATATCCGTTGGGCAAATGGCGTAGTGCAAATGTCCAGATGTCTTATATTGTTCACCAAGTTTTTATGATTAATTAATGTCATTTACTAATTGATTTTTCTTTTATTTGTATACTTGGCCGTATCGGCGTATCCTTGTTTTTTGGAAAATGCCGTATCAACGTATCGCCGTATCCGTATCGCTGTATCGGCTTGCCGTATCGGTGCAACGTAGGCAACGACAATCAGCAGGTACTGTACAAGTTGGCAACGGGCAGAGTTTGGCCGAGAACTAGCTTCAAGCCAGGGAAATCAGGGGGTTGTTTCAGACAGTGAGTGATGCTTCTGCAATCGCAGAATACCTCCATCTAGAAAACTTGGGCACCTATGCCATGAGGGTTCAAGAATGGCCCATTGTGCCATCAAGCGAGCCTGAATCTTGTGATAATCATCTACTTCGCCCTTGCTCTTACACACAAGCCAAATTTAGTGGACATCAATGGTCGTGATCTCTAACACACACAAGCAACAATCAGCGCGATGCCGAAGAAAAAAAAAAGAGTATTACTAGAAGCCTGGTTAGCTCCCGTTGCTCCTTTCAAAAACTTACACATTTAGGTACAAAGCTATGAATCAATTAAATCATGTCTGCAAAGAACGAAACATCCCATACATGCCCACCAAGGAAATTGAACAAAATATATATGATGCACTGATGCCGCCAAAATAAGTACCATATACGAAACAGTAGTATCGGTTGCTAAATCTACTACTATATATAGGCCATATCCACAGATTTGCTCCAATGAGACGAAAGATGAAAGCAATACTCATCATGGTTCTCAATAGTTAGTAGTAGTGTAGCAAACAATAATTATTTGTCAATATATATAATGGATAGGTGGCAAATCTCACAGACAACACACAAAGCAGATCACACGGGAGGATAGCAACAGCAACTAGAGACTTGATGAGGGAGGATAATGATATCAAGCAAGCAGAGCTGTAGACAGTACACCCACCCGCTAGCTCTCACGCTGCTGCTGAAGCTGATGGCTGATCATCTCCTCTCCTTGTCTATTTATTCTTCTTCTCACACAAACGACAGTCGCGCACAGCAAACTCGCCAAACTGAAACCAAACAGGATCCTTGCAATGCAATGCAATGGATCGGAAGCAGAGCGCAGATGCCGAGCACACACAGACCCAGCATCTCTGCAACACACGAAATATCAAGCAAACGCAGCGGACGAGTGCCTAACATCGATCAGGCGAGCCGTCACTACCTAGCAAATGAAGCGACACACCAGTGCCTCCTGCGCACACACACGCACAAGCAAATAAAACAGTGTCGCTGAAGACTCGTGGAAGCAGAGCAATCCAAGCATAGCATATCTCGATCTTCTCCTGTTCAAGATGAACCATTCCATGGAAGGGATTGCTACCTACATACATCACATGAAGAAAAGAAGAATACGGGCGTGATCCATCCATCAGTGAAAGCAGACCCATATATATATCATATCAGGTACACACACATGACATCTCTAGGATTAACAACAATGTTGCTGCATAAATAAATGAGAAAGCTAGCTCTAGTGGTGGGGTTCAAGCAATTTTTTCTCTTTTTTTAAGTCAAGCAAATAAAGCAATTTGAACGAATTAAGCAGGCAAGAGACATACATGAAGGAGAGGTTAATTAATATACAGTGTGACTGATGGATAGATTACCTGAGCACAGAGGCTCGGAGATGCTGCTTCTTGTAGTACGCTGAATAGGTGGGCTTGTAGTGCGAAGGGTGGTGGCCAGCCTCTTCCCCGTCCCACTGAAGGCTGTCCCACCACTCCTTCTCGCACTCCAAGTCCACCGTTGACAGGGGCGTGATGTCCTCTAATGATGATGATTCTTCCTTCTCCTCCTCCTCCTCCTCCTCCACCTCTGCCCGAACAGCTGGAAGGCGCTTGAGGCTCCAACATCCTGTGACCTTCACACTCTTGAGATTGGGCGCCAACATCCTGTGCCCGCAGATGCGCTGTAGCTTGGGTAGCTCATACAGGTGGATGCGCTTTAGGCTAGGGAATTTTCTCGGTTCTTCCTGCTGCTGCGACTTTGAATCAGATGGGAAGACCTCCCTCAGGTTCCCACAGCATACTATCTCAAGGGTTTTCAAGCTATAGCATCCGTTGGTATTTGATGTGTACAAGGGGAGTACATGTACTAGCCTGGGGCAATAATCCAGGTGTAAGAACATAAGGTTCTCAAAAGAATCTTCTCCAGGCTGAAACACGGATAAACTCCAGTCCCAGATGCAGCGTGCCTTTAGGAGTTGGGACGCCCAGAATGTCTCCAGATTTTCAAAAATATCATTATCTGCACGCTGCCATAGTGTAGGTGTAGTGAAGACAGCACCTCCTAGGTTGGGGCATCTCTCGAGCCGGCACCATTTTATATAGCTCCAGCTCAAATCTTGTACATCAGCAATAGGGCCAGGGAGACTGGTGACAGACAAGCTATCATGCAAGTGTAAGGTCACAGAGTCCTTATTTACAAAACCTGGTAGAGTTATAGCCCTTGGTAACTGTCTTGTAGTAGTACCCTGCAGTAACGACTCAGTATGTTTCTCATCTTGTATGCTGATGTAGCAGTGGGCCCTCTCACGAGCCTCAGGAATAGGCGGACAATGCCATATCCACAGGTTCCTCATTACCGAGGCCGCCGCAAAGACATCTCCATTGCTTGCACCACCACCAGATTGCGAGCTGCTACCAAGGGCAGAAATGATGTTATCAACATAGTACAAGTTACAACCAGCTCGCACTAGCTGTCTGTCACTACCACCACCATCACTGTTGGTGCTGGCTCCTTGTTTGGGACTACCTTTGTGACCACTAGCAGATGAAATCTCGACGTGCAAAGTTCTGCCATATCTAATGTTCAAAAGTGAACGAAAAATCCTTGGGTCCCTTGGGGATATATACCAATCCAAGCTAGTGAGTGCTCGGTTGTTGCCACATAGCAGTGCTGCTGCTGATGACCTTACTACAACAGTACTTGTGTTGTCACTACTAGTAGCCTCCTCTTGCTTGTGGGATTTATCTTTCCTATCCCATGCTGCAAGGGTGCTGGTGGTGTCAATGCGCAGCACTTCCAGATATGTGTTTTCTTTCCCTTGTGACCATAGTATTGCATTGAGCTTCTCACATCCCAACAAAAAGAGTCGCTTGAGGCCCTTGGCTTGTGCTGCACTGAGGTCAAGCGTTTTAATTGCTGTACCAGACATGTCTAGCTCCTCGAGACTGTCGAGCAATCCTCTCAACAGCAGGCTTTTCAGCTGGGTGCATCCCCGGAAGGAGATGCTCTTTATCTTAGTGGTTTCATTGCCGGTGAGGCTGAATATCTCTAGTGACAGGGGCAAGGCATCTGAGCCAATTGTCTCAAGGTCACCACAACCATCAAGGATGATCGTCTTGAGGATGTGCCAACTTGACAGGTCTGGGAATGGTGATGTTTTCTTTACCCGTGGAGGGCCCCAATGTTGCCAATGTTGGATTCTATGACCACCAGCACCATCGTCCTTATATGACTCGGCTACCACTCGAAGCTTGAGAAGCTTATTACGGCTGTTGCTTCCAGCACCACTGCAACGATGTAGGTGGCTTATGCTCTGATTGCCGACTCCTTTCACATTCAGCTCCCTAAGGTTTGCCATAAGATCTAGCATGTCCTTAGATAGTAGCCAGTACCAATCTGTATAACTTAGCTCCAACACCCATAAATTCTGAAACCATGCTCCACCGTCTTCTTGGCTATGGTGCCCATAATGATGACAACTATTATATTCTTCACCACCATCTTGTGCATCGTCCTTGTCTTTGCAGTGGTCAAGTAGGAGGAATCTTAGGTTGCTGCATCTCAGGAAGGGAGGAGATGAAAAACTGAAGGTGCAGTGGGAGAGATGTATGACACGTAGACTGATGGTCTTATTAGAATGTTCAAGCATGAGAGCATCTAGTCCACCTCCTGTCCAGAAGAAGGATGTTGCCTGAGATGTCAGTAGGACTTCCGTTGAGTCCTGATGGGTTACTGAAACCCAACGGTTGATAAACCTCTCTTGTTCACCACTCAGCGCCTCACGGATTATTTCAATACAGTCACTACAGAAATCTAGGCTCATGTTCCTCTCCAAAGCATCACTAATCTCCCATGCTGACCTACCACCATCAATGCCATCCTGTATGATCCCATCACATACCCAATAGTTTGACGCATGCGACTTCCAATTAATGTTGTGGTCATTGTCACTCAGTGCTGTATACAAGATGCATTCAGTGACAATCTTTGGGCTCATGTCAGATCCACGAACACCCATGTAGTTAGCAACCTCTTCAGCCTCTGCATATAGAGCGCGTCTAAAGACTTGAAGCATAGCAACATCATCTTCCTCAAAAGTTGCTGATGGAAGAACAGATATAGCTGTGTCGCTCCATTTAGCTGACTGCACATCAACTAACAACAAATCCTCTAGTCCATGCCCATCTTTGGCATGGTGCCAAAACCTGCCTCGGGATGTCCACAACACCCTCCTGCTCAATTGCCCGATTACAGGGACACCGGCCTCCCACAGATCAATGTAGCTGCCACTCCCATTGTGAAAAACAACAAGGAATCTCCTGGCCATAAGTTCATTCATGATCGCTGCTTTGACATAAGGAATCACAGCTCTAGCACTTTGCTCCACCCCGTCAAAATCATCCTCCTCATCATGCTGGTCGAAGAGTGCCATCACCTGCGGTGGCAGCTCAAGCTCCTCTGCAATCACCTTCTGTAGGGCTCTCTTGCTTTGCCACTGTGAGACATCGACGTGGATGATCTTTCCCGTGTCCCTTGCTGTCCTAGTGTCAGCCAACACAGATGATGATCTTAGTTTTTTTACGACAGCTTTGAGTACGGCAGACGCTCCAAACCCAAGCCAGCCATGGAAGTATATTATTTCTCTTCGATTGTCTGCACCCTCCAAAAGATGAAGTATCTGCTCTACTGCGGCATCTATGGTATCTTCTAGGAGTGTGATCGTCTGCAATAAATACTACTAATTAATTTCACAAAGCTGGCGTATACTGTTCTGTATGTTACTATATATAATAAGGGGCCGGATGTATTGTATTGTATTGTATTATATTATATAAAACCTCTAAAATTTGAAGAAAAGTTATGCCTTATAATTTGAGATGGACAGTGGACTATGTTTAATTTTGCAGTGTAGCGGAAAAGCAAAGCCGTTTAATATCCAAACTTTTCGCGCTGCACTTAAGTCCTTTTGAGAAACAATATATAAATATAACTGTTGATACTAGCCCGAACCCCGTGGCAATTGTGTGTGCGTGTGTGTGTGTGTGTGGGGGTGGGGGGGGGGGGGCGGTTGTTGTTGTTTATAGATTAGGACACTATCTGCTGCTGGCAACAATTTTATTGAAATAAGTGATGTGAAATGGATATTTGTAGGAGCAAGATTAATCCTACTACTAAAAAGAACGAAACACAGACTCTCTTGGCGGAGCGGCGTTAAACGTCACCCCCGCTTCGCTCTGCTGACCCGCACCCTCCACATGTGGCTAGGACAACTCCACAATTTGCATGCTAAGAATAGAAAACTTCGCTCTGCCCGCGCTCTCTCCCCCCACATGTGGCTAGGACAACCCCGCAGTTTGCATGCTAAGAATAGAAAACTAATATTTTCATCTCACTAAATTTGCATGACTACATGCAATGAAAAAAAGATACGTGTGCATGATGAAGAACTTCGACCCTATTTTAGATGGAAAAAAAACTTATCCTACTACTAAAAAGAACGAAAACACAGACTCTACCGGGACCCTATTTTAAAAATGAAAAAAAAAACTAAAATAAATATGATCGAAATCTAAAAGGAAGAAGATCTGATCAAATATTTAGTACACGATAGATTAGAATGGAAGATTAGACCATAAAAAAATAGAAAGAAAAAAACTAAACAAATCTCTATAGATTCGATTTGGTTCTATTAATAATTCAATGCCGCTAACAAGAAAATTGAAAAGCTTTGGGGCATACATTCCACGTTCCACCTCAAGCGTTGTATTAGCGATCGTGAGCTTTGATGAATGTAGTTAACCGCATTCTTGATACTTGATTCACTACCTCCCTAGAATTTGTATCCATACTATGCACACATTCTAAAATAAAAAGTATTATTTATGAATTATAGTTGAACAAATAAAATTTTATTTAGGTTTCTTGCTTCAAGAAAGAATTATAGTTGACATGCAATTAGTTCGACATGTCTATAGTTTTTGTGGTATATGCACCGTCCATTTTATGGGGATCAAGCAAACTCGTGTGAAGTATTTCTCTCATATAAAGTATAATGATCTAAACTGTTGAGAAACAAATGTAGCTTAAAAATTGTAAGCATGGGAAATACAAAATCTAAGGCCTACAAATGTGGTATATTGTTCTCTTCTTTTCTCAACACAACTATTATGAGTACAAGTCTGTAATTTTATTGGAAGCATGTAATCTTGTTGACGGAAGTGTCAAGTAAGCGATATAACACCCGTAAGAACGCACGGGCATGATCCTAGTCGCTACAAAAGTATGTAAATCAAAGTAGATTTCACTTTAAAATAGCAGACTGTTGGCGTGGCACATAATCCTGCCACCCTTGTGAATAACCGAAGGTGAAATGAATAGTCGGGCGTGGTGCTGAATATACAACTTGTATTACTGGTTATGCATCATCCTTACAACGCCGCTCAGGCGGTCTATTTATACACGCCCGTATATGCTCGCATGACCAAATTGCCCTTCAACCACCCAGATTCCTGCGGATATGCCCCCGTTGCCGAGGGTCGCCTGGTCCTTTGGCTCCGCCCTCCTAACTGCTCCGAGGGACCACACACGTCGTCCTAACGGCTGTGCGTCCGCCGAAACCGAGGTCGCCGAGGCTGCTGGAGCCGCTGGTGCCGTACACGAACGAGCCACCAGACGTGCGGGTATTTCCGAGGACCGAACCGAAATGGCTCCAACTCAGACCGGAACGCCCTGATTCCCTGAGCGCGGGCCCTTTCGGTGGGACCGTGCCCAAAACGCAGCCTGCAAGCCTGCCTTTTTTCCCCCTTTCGGGGCGGTGAGGGCGATGACCGCCAAGCAGCCCCCCAATCGTCAGAGTCGTCCGGGACCGCTCCCCCTACTCCGGCTTCAACCGAAATTTCAGGCAACCCTGGGACCTTCCTCTCGGCCCGGGCCGTGCGCTCCTTCTGGGCTTTCTGGGTTGGGATCGGGGGATCAGGCCTATCGAGCCTCCCCCAACAAGCATATAATTTTAGGTTAGTTCTAATTCATATTTTCGTTGAACAGAAGGTTGTTGCACAGAGTACTGCGATCTAGAGCAAAATGAGGTAAAAAAATCTTGTGCTTTCACATGTGGATTTCAATGTCTAAATGAGGTTGTTTAGTCCATAATGATAAGCAAAGGCTTCATCAAAACGTCTTGAAAGGCCTTGGAGACGACTGTTGGCATCTTAGCGCATCGGCCTGGTCTAAGCAGCGGGAAGCAGATGTACGGCATATGGAACTCTACAGCTACGTAGAACACAAATACGTAAAAAAAAAAAAAAGGCAATACGAAGCAGATGTTGCTCGCGTGGAACGGGCAACGGAGGGCCGATACCACGATGGCACGGGTGAGGAGCGACGCAGCCGCCGGGCTAGCGCGAAGCTCAGGCGGTCGGCGCCGGTCCGGGCGGAGGCCGGGCGACGCGGCAACAGCGGCGGCGGCGCGCTGCGCAGGGAGCCGACTCCCAATCGGATTACTTTCCCGGGTCTCGCCGACTTTGGGAGAGCGTGCAGAGCAGGGGCGAGGTCGCCTTCCGGTGAGGGCCTGCGCCTGGTGGGTGATCTTGGCGGTGCTGCGGCAGCGAAGGAGACGCGAGTTGGAAAAAGCGCAGCCCGGCGCCTGGGCATGCGTGCGGCATGCGTGGCAGCGTGGGGGTGATAGATGGGTGACGAACTTCCTAGAAGAGCCCAAAAAGGATGCAGCGGTGCCTGGCGTTGATCGGGAATCGAATGGAAATTCAGCCGACGTGGCCTCGCGAGGAGAAAGGAAATGTAGTATAGGATTAAGAAGAAAAAAATAGTAGATTTGTCACATGAGAAACTAAAATCAGTAAATTCATTTTTGTTCAAAATTGAACATGTATGTTAAAAAAAACAGAGGAATTTAATCAGTGCAAATTAAAACACATCAGTACGTGGAGAAGTAGTCACTGATTGATTTACCTCTGTTGGCATGATGAATTACTCTGTCGCCTGCCTCTTGAGCTAACTAGCTCTACAAGCTAAGCCAGCAGCTCCATCTGAATCTTCAGGTCTTCTACATTTTGACATCAGAACGAAATGTATGCATAGCAGCACTGAAGCACACTAGATTTCCTCCTCCAGACTTCACTTCAGCAAGTCGATGTCTCCTGCACATAGAGTGTATGCAAGAAAATCCTTATATAGATGCAATAATGTACATACGTATTATGGATCAATGTTTCAGCTTTGACCCGTGTTGATAGAACAAAATTGCAAATTTAATCAACAAAGCTCTGTACTAGTAGTACTCATACAAAGTAAGCAACCTGGATATATATATAGATGAACTTGCATTAGAGACGAAGCAGACAGAAATGGTAAACTAACCTTCTTGTTCCCTCACGTTATTCCCGGACGACATGCAAAGTGCTAGTTCAAGCTGGAGAACAACATGCACATTCCTTTATAATCCTGATCCCCCCGTTCAAAACGACTATAAGTCTATAATTGTTAACCTTGGATGTATAGATGATCGAACTTGCATTATATTATATTGGAGAAGAAGATAGAATTAGTAAATTACCTGGATCACGATGAGAAACACAGGCTCGCTCTGGGAGTCTGGGATGTACGGAGCATATATGCCGAGTGCCTATCTGGAATTGGTTATGCCATGCTTACAAATGGGTTGGCGTGTATAGTAGAAAAGGCACCGCTGCATTATCACAGATATGTTCGTTCCTTGCTTCCTCTGTTTGCTTTTATTTGCTTTTCTGCAAAGCATCACCATCACTCATCAGATTCTTTGCTTGCAGTATCGATCACTTGCTTTCTCACGCAGCTTAATAATAACAATCACAAAGAGGTTAAGCTAAAAAGCAGAGCAATCCAAGGATTAGATGCATCTCCAACGGTGCCTAAAAGAATCCTAAAAATATTGTTTTGTAACTTTTCAATAAAAGGAAAAATAATCCTCTCACTAAATATTAACAATAATTTACTCTAAAGAAATAAAAAAAAATAGGACCACTGGAAGATTTTTTTGGTCATTGCCTATACCACACTGTTACCAACATCCCCAGCATCTAACTCACAGTCACATCTAGAAGAAGCTCCCAAACAGGATTCCATGGCCTGCTCTACCCTCTCAGCAAATCTAAAAATAGTGGTTAGAAATACAGTTTTGGCAAATCACTCAGATGATGGCAGGGGTGACTACGACCACCATCCTAAGCACCCAAACTCATAGCCACCCTTTTTTGGTCATTGCCTATACCACCTTTTAATATGGAGTATGTTTATATAATAAGGAGCTCTTTTACTATACTTGGATTTTCCTCTCATTTCCTCCCATTTCCTCCTGGATTTTCTATTTTTTGTCGAGAAGGGTACATTGGTCATTTTACATCTTCCCAGTGCCTCACCCCGCAGCGCAGGCCCGACCGTGACTCGCGACCCCGGCCTCCGCGCCGCAGGAATAAATATAGCATTTGAGATTTATTTGTGCGTTTGCCTCCACTCCAACCTGGCCTTTGCCTTTCCATTCAACTTTGTCTTTTTGCCAATGCCTTCCTGGTTTATAACAGGCACCCAGGTTGGTTAGCCGCACAAGCCTATTGCCTCTACCGCCTCTGTTCCCAATCTGTGTTGTCAAGGAGATTGAGGGCAAGAACTGAGCTGCTGCTTCACACCCACTGTTTAAATGCAATATATGTTGTCTTGTGCTTAGAGTTGCGAAGCTGAATTGAGATACATATATAGGCGATCAAGTTATTGATGGGAATTGTTGATACATATATCTGTGATTTTGGGTTCACCTTGAATTTCACTATGACTAGTTGCTGGCTGTAGCCCCTTTGCTTATACTGTTGCCGTGTCTTTTGTCTGCAGGTTTCAAAGGTGCACAACAGCCATCTCAATAGGCAGGGCACACAGCCCCAGTTCATGATTGTGTGAGGGCGGCGCATGGCTGGCGAGGCACTGCGATGGGTCTGGCCCTCGGCGAGTGCGAGCGCGGGCCCAAATGACTACAAAGATAGCGGTCTAGAGCTGCAAGATGCTTATGTTAGCATTGAATTAACAACAGCTACTGAACATGTGTTATCTCCACGTAGACTATGTCAGATTATCCTTGGATTGATGTTACAAATTAAAATGCTTCATTTTTGTTGATAATTTCTTTTTGGGAAGCTAAGGATCATGACCTGGCATTGCTGTGAACAACTCATTTAATTTCTACGTTCGCACGGACGGAAAAATCCCGCCGCCAGCGCACCGCTGAAACCAATAGGACTAGACAACGTTGGTCGTTAAAAGCACCATTCCCGTATTTAATAGGGAAAACTTGGAAAAATTATTAGAAATATTTTTCCCCATTTTTTCAAATCATTTTCAACTCATACTGTTGTCCAAATCATTTGAAAAATTAATGACAAGATAAAGACAACAAACTATGATGTTGTGTGGATTTATACAATTTTCTGAACATTTTCACCTATTATTGCGATTATTTTATGGTAAATTGAAGGAAAAATGTAAAAATACCCTATGACTGGTAGAAAATCTAAAACTTGCATGGACCACTCATTTTGGTGTATTATCTTGACACAAAATTTTCAAATGATTTAGAGATTGTGGTGATACACATCCTTCACAACCATGAACATGTCTCCAATAGAGCCATGTGAGTCGGTGAAGAGGTTCATGCTTGTGATGGATCCGTAGTGTCACTTTGTCCAAATCATATGAAAAATTAATGACAAGATAAAGACAACAAACTATGATGTTGTGTGAATTTATACAATTTTCTGAACATTTTTACCTATTATTGTGATTATTTTATGGTAAATTGAAGGAAAAATGTAATAATACCCTATGCTTTGTAGAAAAATCTAAAAACTTGCATGGACCACTCATTTTGGTGTATGATCTTGACACAAAATTTTTAAATGATTTATAGATTGTGGTGATACACATCCTTCACAACCATGAACATGTCTCACAATTTTGTTTAAGTGCACCGAGGTCCGAGTTCCCTAGTCTAGCATACCAATCAACCCCTAACCAACTCTTCCTAGACCAAGCTTCACCGAGCTCTACCAAGCCCATTACGACAAAGACAAAATTGTGATGACATAGTCGAACCCACCCACCGGGGTTCAAATCCCGGTCTGCTCGCACCTTTTTCTCGGGATTTTCGCGGGATTTTCCGGCGTTATGCATTAAGTGGTAGCGGCGTTCCGTCGGCGACGAGGCGCCAATGGTGACTTCGAGAATCTCCGGATCTGCCCGGTGTTCAGTCGCCTTCTGAGGTGCTCATAGGAGTAGGGTTTGCATACGTGTGTTCATAGGGGTGAGTGTGCGTGCGTGTTGTGAGTGTCTGCGTTGTACTGTGTCATTCTAAAAAAAAAAACAAAGGTAAAAATGACCAAAAAAATTTAAAAAGAGAAAGCGAAATAGAAACAACTAACCAAAAATGTTGTAAAAAAAAAAAAAAAAAAAAAAAAAAGAGCACCAATGGGGTTTTGAACCCAAGAGCTGCGGCTCAAACTCTAGGGGCTAACCATTCCCGTCTAGTGTCAGTCAGTCAGCGTTCAGGGACAAAATTTCATGGTTCACGTTGAATGATAGTATATCTGTCTATTCTGAACTCTGAGTATACATTTTCAAGAGCACTCTGACCACCTTTGCAGTTGCGGACAATAAATCTGAGAATAACACACAACCACTTCCTCTCCACACGTACACTTGCACAAGTATATCTCATACATACCACAGCTGAAATCACATTCACATAGCACGACGTAACACACAGCAACGACAGCGCATACGCATGCAGCAGTCACATTAAATCATTTCAGTCATCTTTTTTTTGACCGAAATCATTTCAGTCATCTCGTCACCCTCATATGACCTCCTGAACGAGAGCCTGATCACGGCTATTTTCTTCTTCTGATGCTGATGGTGCGGGCTGACACCAACAATCGGCATCGGCTACACCTTGTTGCTCGGAATCAACGCTGGTAACGGCGGCCTCGACGACATTGCAGCCTGAAGCTCCTTCAGTGTACTATACTGCTGGAGCCCTCATCATTGCAGCTACCACTATCAGTGGCAGTTGTAGCAACATTCGAGTCGTCACTCTTGTCAGGTTGCTCACTTTGATCGCAAACTTCTACATTTGCAATGCTCCTGAGGAGCTGCATGGTGTCCAACAAGCACGCTGCATCCTTGCACTGCTGTACATTTGAGCCGCCGGTGACATCAGGGAGAGGATCTGGATTGGAAGGGAACACGTAAGTACTGGTACGTCGTCTGATAGTCTGAAACAGCAGTTCACGTTTTCAGTTTGTGACATTACCTCCGCTGACGCTGGCGAAATCGTTGTCGAGACCATCGTCGGAGTCCGGTGACTCCAGGATGCTGACAGAATCGTACCACGCTTCTTCCCAAATCACTGCACAAATTATCCAGAGCTGTGAGCAAATCTGCTACTACCAGTACCAATTCCAGAATTCAGCAGGAGGCTGCTATTTACCGCTGCCGGCGTCCATCTGGTTGTGCTACCACTGCATCTTGGTGAGGTGCAGGATGACGTTGGAGTCCGGCACCACCACATGGATGACCCCGTGCCGGGCGGCGCGAATGATGGGCGCGTCGGCGATCGCCATGGACACCTTCCGCCGGAATTTCCTCACCGCGACCGACAGCTTCCTCGACCGCCGTCGGTGCCTCGTCGATGACATGCGAGAACCCATGGCCGGCCACCTACCTATCTAGGCTACGCACCTGGATCGACCACAGCACGCGGTCAGCGCGGTCAGGGTATATAGGGCGGCGCGGCCATGGGGCACTCCCACAGCACGCGATTCCTCCACAACCACAACGGCCATAGGGCGGCGAGGGCCGACCACGGTGGCGGCGCACCCCCTCCCCAGCACCTCCACGGCGGCGTCGCGGCCCTTCCCAGCACCTCCACAGTGGCGGTGGTCGGATCCCATCCCCGTCGATCGGGATCCAGGCGGCGGCGGCGGCCTGGCGGCCCTCCCCAGCTCCTCCACGACGGTGGCACGAGAACATGAATTTTGTTTTTTTAAAAAAAACTTAATAAGAATATATTATCTAACTATAGTAATTGAGTCATGATCTCAAAACTATACTACTTCAAACATAGTTATGAAGTTACCGTTTTACCCTTCATCAAAAGAAAGAACTACGAGAATGTAATTACTATCTCCGGTCTTAATCCCCTCATTTGTGGAGGAAACAGGAGGAAATTTTTTTTCCATGGCCCACCGACCATAGGCACATCATTTTTGTTTCCTCCGACCCGTTTGCTCCCATTTCCTCGTGCCTTTGTTGTCGTCGGATCGTTCGGCTTTCTCGATCGATGTGAGCCACCGAATTTTTTCTAAAAAATATAATAAGAGATAAGAAATGAAACTTACGCTTCGTAGACATGGCGCTGTCCACGTCGTCGGGCTCCCTCGCCTGCGCCATCGGGGAGGAGCAGGACCTCCCTCGCCCCTTTGCCTGCGCCGCCTGGGGAGGCTCCCTCGCGGCCGCCGTGCCATAGCTCCCTCGCCTGCGCCCCAACCCGGCTGCGCCGGAGCTCCCTCACCAGCGCCGCCGCCCATCCGCAACGACGGAGCCCTCACCCGCGACGCCACCCGTCCGCGTCGGGGAGGAGCCCTCTGTGCTGCCCTTCCACACCGGGGAAGAGCTCCCTCAGCTACCTGTGCGCGCCGGGGAGGAGCCAATCGCTCGCGCCGCCAGGGGAGAGCTTCCTCTCGCCCTCCGGAGACAGAGCAGACGGAAGGAAGGTGTAGGAAAGGCGGAGCGGAAGCAGGTATTTGCGGTTTCTGTGAAGGAAAGTGCGTAACATTCGATTTTCAGCGCTGATAGATATGCCCCTCGTTTGGAACCGAACCGGAACGATTCTTTCAACCAAACGGGCCTAGGGTTCCCCAGGCGAATTCTCCTCTGGTTGCCGATTCCGTGATTTCCCCACCGCTCCGGGAGTCTCATCGGCGCCGGAGAGGGAGGGGGAAGCCGGATCCGCAAACCGCAACCGCACCCCAGCGCCAAACTCCGCCGTTCCCACAGCATGCACTGCGGCAAGGCGCTGCCGCCGGCAGCGGCGGCCGAGGTTGAGGAAACCGCTGTGGGCGAGAGGGAGGAGGACGCCGGCGACCGCAATGCGGCCGGGCGGACCGTGTTTGGTACATCCGGGCGGTTTAGCTGGCGCTTCTCGCTTCGTTTTATGTAGTTTAGATGCTTTACTTTTTCTCCTTTCGGTGGTTCTGATGGCCGTGCCTGCCTGTTCGTTCGTTCCGCTGCAGGTCGGGAAGGAGGACGACATCGAGATGAGATTGGCACGAGGGAGGCCAATGGAGGAGGATCTGCGGGAGAAGCTCACGTTTCCGTGGAGGACAAGGAGATTGCAGGTAATGGCTCATCTTTCCCTCCTTGTCCACGTTCAGACTTCATTACGGGCTTGCTGCCGATAATCTCTTCATTTGCGTCCCCTGCGTTTTGCGGTGTAACAAAATCAAAACTGGAGTTAGGTTCAGCGGTTGTTATTATGTAAACTGATTTGCATAGATTGTGGCATCTTGCGCTTTTTGTTGTTTTGCCAATGCATTTTGTGATACATTGAAAAGGGAAATTCCGCAAAGGGTTTAAGGGTTTGTGTGCCATTCCCGGTTTCCCTGTGTTTCCCGGTTCAAGAGGGGGCGCAAAACTCACATATGCATAGTGAGATGGTACTCCTGTGGGAGCTATCCCCTTGAATAAAAGTCTGCGTGGCTCTTGGGTCGCATTAAAGTTCAAAGCGTGGTTACTTTCTCGTTTCCCTTGGAGTTGACGAGATAATTTTGTGATGACGATGTACAATAGTTGGAGTGCTTTGTTTTGCAACTTCTGAACAGATCTGAACCTGGTTAGTACTATTACTACTAATATGTCAGTAGTAATTTCATACTCCAGAAGCTGAGATCCATGTGTATCGGCCGTCTTGAATCTCATGGAAATTTGTTCCCTTGATACGACAGGTCAGCAGTAGCACTTCGTTCCTTCTCTTTGGGGACATATACATACATTGCATTCGTTGTCTAGTCTGCTAGGATGAATATGCTGGTTTCTTGGTACTTGGTAAACCATCTGTTTCCCTAAAAATCCAACATATCCGCATAGGTGGGTAGGATTTCTTTGAGCTTGTCGTTTAAGACTTCCTTTCCCCGGTCCGCTAGTTTGTCGTGGCCATCCACCACATGTTGTCTTAGTCACATGGGCGTCCTATATATTTGCAAAACAGAAGTGTTACCGGTTCATTGTGCCTGCATGTCTCGTCTTATTATTTCTTCTATTTATACAAGTCATCTTCTTCTCATACTTGAACAGCTTTTGGATCCTGGGCAAAGCTAGGTAAGGTTGACTACATGAGAGCTGCTCTTGAGAAGTTGGCTCAGCTGGTGGAGTCGGAGGATTCTGATCGTTCGTCTATGCTACCGCCGGTAGCATTAGTCCTGCACAGAGGTACACTTTTTGTTTTCTTGATGTTTTCTTGGGTTGGGTATCTATTTACCTAAGGGATTTCCTTTTGTTTGATGTTTTCCTCTTGGGCATTGGGGCTGGGTTTGGTAGATCTAGTTGCCTAACAGTATAGAGCGCAGCCGAAAGGCCAACTCTTCTCTGGGTTGCCGATTCCCCACCCCTCCAGGGGGTCTCGTTGGCGCCCGGAGGGGGATGGGAAGCCAGATCCGCCGCGTGCTGCATATATTCAGTCTTAAATTCCGCCGCTTCCCCACTCCTCCGGGGGTATCGTTGGCGCAGGGCGGGGGAGGGGTAGCCGGATCCGCTGCGTGCTGCATATATTCAGTCTTAAATATTTTGGCTAGGTGCGAATTCTTCTATGCCAATGGTTTGGCTTCTGAGGTTAGGGTTCCCTGGCAGCGGCGGTGACTGCTGAGTGGAGGAGAGATGCAGAATTTTGTTCCTCCATTTCGTCCCCTGTGGTTTGGTTGAAGGGATGCGTCGTACGTGGGTGTCTAGGGATGTGTCGCCTTACCTTGTAAGCGGCCACATGAGGTTTGTGAGCTTTTTCTGAAAGAGCAGGAGATTTGTGGCAACCCCGGTAATGGGGTTGTTTTACGGCCGGGTTGCTGTTCTTGTCGTCAATGGTGTATGTGTATTGTTGTTACGATCGTTGGGTGTTTGGCCAGTGTTGGTGGATTGTTGTTGCTTTGCTCTTGTTTGGCAACTTGCCTGCTTCGGTGCGCAGGAGGAAGATGGAGCTGCCTGTCCTTTGATTAATGTTCTTCCGCAAAAAGCTTTGATTCATGTTCTCTGTTTTGTGCATTATTTTCTTTCTTTGGTTCTGGATCTAATTATTTCTCCTTTGTTGCTGCCATGTCAAGATCTTCTTGAGAGAGCATGGGGTTGGAAAAGGTTGGTGCCCAGAATTAAAGGTTCCATTCATTGGGATCAATACAAGACATACCTTGGGGAGTATTATCACCACAATGCCGACAAAGCAGCAGCTAGCAAAGAAACACTGAATGCTGCAGCCAACCTGGTAAGCTCTCCTTGCTTAATTCGCAAACAACAGTTTGGCTTGCCCCACTTTTCCAGTTGCCGACTAATTGCTTCCTCTGTTGTGAAAACACCCTTTATAGTGTATCAGCAAAGAGGGAGAACTTGAGTTATCCTGTGTTAGCGTTTTCAGTAGGAAAGACAAACGGTTGTGCATTAAGATCAAGGAACATGCAAGGGCTGTGTTAGAATCAGAGGGTGAATACCCTGCTGCAGGTGCAGCCTTGCTGGTAAGTCTTTTACAAACTTTGGCCTATCTAATTCTGGTCGCAGTTGTTTAAGTTTAACTAATGTTTTGTACCCATTGCAAATGATGGTTCCAAGTGTATTAAGACTGAGGCTGAGATGATGGTCGTGTTGTTCAATCTTGGTTATGGCACGAGAATGGTCACCTTAGGCAATAAGATCCGTCGCTCTGCCTTAAATCTAATGCTGTACAAAGGCTCTGAATGTGCAGCAGCCTCAGGTGCCATGATGGTATGTACCTTTTCCAACCTGAATAAACTGATACTTGCTTAGTTGTGTTGATCCTTTTGCGCTAACAAGCTTTTTGTAACAAGGGTATTGCAAAAGAGGCTGCTATCATTCTTGACTCAGAACGACAAAATCTATTAGGGGCACACTCAAGATATTGTCGTATTCAGAGGTTGCGTGACAGTATTGCAGCTGATTTGGACAAACTTGAGCAAGAGCTTTGTGTTGGCACTCTTGCTAGTGGCAAAACAGGGTATGGTGTACATAATAAAATTAATATTTTGTTCCTTTGATCCAAATATTGTTACATCAAATTAGTGCATTTTATTATTCTCCTCTACTTGTAATGGCAGTGAAAAGGGGACGGAGAAGAGGAACGGAAGTTTGAACAATCAAACCGAAACTGAAGAGGCTGAGGATGGCAATGCTGGAGCATGTAAGAAATATCTCTACTTCCCTGAAGCTTTCTTGTGTGGAAATCCTTATTGACGTGCATAATTTTTGTTGAAGCTCTGGCGGATCAAAGCCAAAGACAGAACCCTGAAGCTGGGAAGTAGGCAGACATATGCGATGCATGAGGTTAGTGGAGGCAGATTTTTTTTTTTTTTTAGAAAGGTGTTGCATATATCAATTTCTTCCATCTTTTGAAATATGGAGTGCAAGTTATGGAATGCTTGTTGTCTTGCATGCCTCAACATTGTTGTTTTATGCCTTTTTCTTGTAGATGTGCATTTTTTTTTTCAGTTAACCATGTGTTAAATGGTGTGAACTGGATCAATTTTCATTTCATCGTCATAAGACTGACTTAGATGCTGGAAACATGCCTCTTTTTTATTTTGCTTGGTGTTGCAATGCTCTTTGTAAATGATGGGTGAGCCTTTTGCATGCCTGACATGATCCCTTTGATTATCTGCATGTTAATGGATGAAGCCACAAGCTGGAGATGATGTACCATCCTAAAAGGGATATTGGAGCCACGAGAGATGCATCCCGTTTAAGTTGCTACTTTGAATGTTTAGATTAGATGGTGTTGCATGCAGTGGTGTACTATGTTGCTGTGTTTCAGTGATGTACTCTGTTGCACTCATGTAGCAAGACCCTGCTGCTGCTGTGGCCCAGTGAGAACACCAGTACTCTTATAACTTTGTCCTATGTCAGTGGGTGTTTAGACAGTATACTGTTATAACTTTGTCCTATGTCAATGGGTGTTGTTGGAAAGAAATTTAAATGCTGCATGTTTTGCAATTCGGAACGAGATGTCCGGCATTGGGTACGTATATTCCAACATGTAGGTCGTCCTTGGTCTCATAGGTCATCTTTCTTTTTTTTTTTTTTTTTTTGCGAGGAGATCATCTCATTCAGTAACGTTTTTTAGATGAATCTCATTCAATAACCTGGAGCCGGCCGGTGACATTGCAGACGAAGCCTGAGTGGGACAACAGAACGCATGAAGCCCACCCGCGTTGCTTTGTGTCCAGCCCATGAGACTAAGCCCACACCACCGTACCGCTGCAACGTAGGGAGCCCACTCATCTCCTCGCTCTCTCTTCAGTCCTAAGCAGCGCCGCCCCCGCCCGCCTCTTCTGTGCCGGCGCCGCCTCTCCTTCGCTCCCCCTTGATTCACACCCAAATGCCATGCCCAAGGACGGACGAGGGAAATCCTCCAAATGCCGCGGAAATGCCTCAGGCCCGCGCCGCCGGTGGGGACGGGGATGGCGACGCGACGCGACGGCCGTCCTCGACGACGCGGATTTGGAGGAGAATCTCCTACGCTTCCCCTCGGCGGCCGACCTAGCGCGCACGGCCTCCCTCATCTGCCGTCGCTGGCGCCGCATCGCCTCCAGTCCCGCCTTCCTCCGCCGCCTGCACCGTCCGCGGCGCCGTCAGCCGCTGCCGGAGCTTCTCCCTCACATCCCTCCCCTCCGTCGACCACTGGTCCCTCGCCGACTCCACCGACGGCCTCCTGCTCTTCTGCTCTTCCTGCGACCGCTCTATCAACGGCTGGCTACTACCTGGAGCTACCGGACCGCAGAGACATCCCCAGGCACTTTTTCGTCTGCTGCCACTCTCTTCTCTTGCCCGCGCCTAACTCCGGTGGCCTGCGTCTTGGGTCTCATTACCTTGGTGCGGCTCTGCTCTGGTAATCAGTGACAGAGACGACTGAGACGTCCTCTCCTTTGAGGTGCTTGTTGTCACATATGTTCGTCGCGAGGGGCCACGCCTTTGTGCTTTCTCCTCAAGCTCGCAGACAGTGGGCGGTGCTCCCATGCCCTGATATCTATAGCCTTTACAAGTGCAGTCCCAGGATGCCCTGGTTTGACGATGGCGCGCGTGTCTATTGGGTTGTTCATGACTGGGAATTGGATTTCGAGCATATCCTGGTGCTGGACTGCCAAACCAAGAAGTTCTCCACCATCAATTTGCCATGCAGCCGCATGTGTGAGAAGTACAATAGTAACATCAAGGTCGTGAGGAGCGAGGGTGACAGCGACCTTCGTATCGTGGCAATGACGTTGTCCAGCGGTAAACTCCATTTCTGGCGCCGTGACAGGAGCAGGAGTGCCAAAGGGCGATGGTTGAAAGAGGATATCGTGAAGTTTTCGAGTGTGGATGGGGTGGGTGATCTCCTATTGGAGGGAGGTGTAGCTTGGTGTAATAATGCCTGTGCGGTTAAGATTATAGATGCTGGAGAGGGATTTGTTTTCATCAAGCACAATGAGACTACCTGGGTGTTTGTTCTCAACCTCAAGGAAATGACACTGCAGAAGTTGCCAAATAGGAAACATTACTCTGGGCACGCACTTCCCTACAGGATGGCTTTATCTCCCCCCTTACCAAATTTTGGTGAAGGGAACCACTGAACGATCAAGAAGGGATCCACTGATCTAGGTAAGACATCGAATCGTTTCTCATTTTATTTCTCTCTTTAACGATTGCAATTTAATTTGTTTGCTGAGGTAATGGGTGTGTCTACTGCTTTTTATAAGCACGGCATGAAACGTACTTGTGAAAGCTTTCCGTGTGAGAATTGTGTGTTTTTGTTTGTCATCCTGCAATCATACAACAATCAATGTAACTTTCTCGTGGTATTTTCTGTAATTGAACCACTCCTTACAAAGATACGCAGCTCTCCTGCGGATTCGAGAGAAAAACTTTCTCATGGTCTACATGTTGCAAAGTTAGTGAAAATGCAGCTCTCCGCCTGTTCGTTTCATTAGTGAAAATAAGATAATTGACACTGTAGGCACCTCTAATTCTATATAGTATATTCATGATCACTCCTGTAGTGCATTGCCGTGCTACCATTGTTATCTGTACTGGATCTTTCTTTTATCGACCACCAAATATAGTCAATAGCTTGGTCATACTTACATGCAGTCTAAGTTCAGCATTGAGTCAGTTGAAGGGACTTTTAATCTAAGTTAATTAAGTTTTGTTTTGTCCTACATTTCTTGTTGCACTGGCCATTTTTAGTCGTTGTATTTTTTAGTAAAGTGGAATATCCTATTTTTTGTTCAGTGTGTTTGGTTGGCATAAAAATGCTGCAAGTTTCATCCAAGTATAAAATAGATCCAGTTTATCAAAATTCGTATCAGTACACGTTGTAATGAATACTTAATTTTCACTTCTGCATTAAAGTACAATGTTTCTTCGTGATTGCTCTGATCTAACTTGAAAAACAGGCATGGTGCCATACTGCCATCCCTACATATGATTTGTGAATCTGTTATCTGTTCATAATTTTGTTTTTGCATAATACAATTGCACATAGAGAGGTCTATAGTTTAGTCCTAATTCACGCTTTAGCTTTGTTTTAAGTGTCTTTGTATAGAGAACTTTGTTATTGCAATTGGTCTACTCTTCTGAACAATTTTCAGCATGTTTGAAATCAATTATCATGTCCTTTTGTTCTTAGTAATGTCGAATCATAGAGTACTCCTAAATTTTGTGTAAACACGTGCCTCAAATGTACTAAGCCTAAATTCACGTCTGGATCAATGTTATCCTTAGCCACACATCAAAGAAACTCTCTTAGAATTTATGATTTTCGGAACAGGATAAGCTACCACTCAAAATTGAAGTAAAAAAGCAAGGACAAGGCTAGTATATGTCCACTACTTTCAATAAGCATTGTGAAAGATCTACTCATGGAAGCTTCCTGTGCAGGAATTAGGTGTTTTTTTCTTGGCTGTCCTGCAGTTTTTAAACAGTTTTTTTTAACTTTTTTCAATTCTAAACGTAGTGCAAGTTTACATGGGATATGAAAAACTACTCCCTCTGTTCCAATTGTAGGTCGTTTTGGCTTTTCTAGGTACATAGTTTTTGCTATGTATCTGAACGTAGGGTATGTCTAGGTGAATAACAAAATCAATGTGCCTAGAAAAATCAAAATGACTTACAGTTTGAAACGGAGGGAGTATTTCTCAAGCTCACTGAGTTCTATGTTAGCTTGGCAGCTCCAGTTGTACATGATGTGCAATCACCATAACGAAAATATGCCTGTGATCTATGTTAGCTTGCAAGCACTAGGCAAAGTCTGGCGGTCTGCTGCTTTTGCTTTTTTTTTTTTTTTTGCTTTAACAGTTTGAATACTTTCTATGCTTTCTATGGTCTGGTTGTTTGTGTCTGTAATCATAGGTGTGTGACCCTTTTTTTTTTTCAGATGGGATGGACATTGACGTTAACCAATTTCAGGTTCAGGATGTAGAAGGTAAGCTATTGGTACAATTTCTGCTGGTATAACACATTTGGTGTCCAGTGCTGCCAATTTCCATGCCCCTGTGGGATTGCAAGTTTAATTATAACGCTTCTTGTGCAGGAACTGTCTGTAAGGGAACTACTGAAAATGGACTCGCTGCTGTTTTCCTCCGCTAATTTATTTAGTTCGTGAGTGGCCTAGCTTTTTCTTTTATGTTGGAGTTGGATTAGTGGTGAACTATGTGGTAAGATTAAGATACATGTGATGCATAATGTGTGTATTTGCTATGGAGTACTGCTGTAAACGTCGTGTTATATTTATATTAAAAGATAATAACGTTCATCGTGTGCTTTCGGATGGTGAAGATGCTTTTGCAGTATCAGTCTAACAGACTGACTCTATCAACTCTATATTTGATTTGAAATGGTAAGAGTTGAGGGGCAAAAAATGAACTTAATCCATCGTAATAATGTCTACACTTTGATTCTGAAACAGGTTTATATTCACAAAAATCGTATAAAAGCAAGGGTAGATGCACATGAGCAAGATTCACCAAAGCAAAAAGAGAATAGGGAAATGATGCGAACTGCACCTTATTGCTTGCCATTTGTTGATATGCTTGCTGCTAGTCGAGGCCCCAGGACACAAGGGCGTTAAATAATCAGAGCTGAACAAAAAGACACGATCAGCTTTTAACAAGGTAGGTAGAAAGGTTGATTGTTTGAAAAAAAAAAATCACATCACCCCTGGCATTGATGATAACAGAGGCAATTCTGCATAATTCATACAAAAGCAGAGGCTGCATGGCAAAATAGCAAAAGCATATATTCTGAAAACGTTGCAATTCTTTATTGCCTAGCAGGAACTTTCACCAAGGAAGAGAACCCATTGAATGACAAGTAAGCTGAAAGCCGCAGTGTTTGATCACAGATGAAGTGAAAATCAGCAAAAATCCTGACTTTAGTTTGTTTTATTACAATCAATTCAAGATCTAGAAAAGGAACTTTGGCTTCATGGTGGCAACAAGTTGCCGAACCAGCTTCTCTAGCCTAAGCCTACTTAGTGGACTTGACGATGAAGTTGTGGCGATTGATGGGGTTCATGACAGCCGGTGGCCCAGCAGTGCGAGGCCACCACTCCTTCTCAGAGAAAGTCTTCGGGGTGGAATCTGTGTGCCCACAAAGAATGAAGAGGTTTAAATCCAATTCTACAAGGATTGAGGCAGGTGTACAACATATATCCAGTAGGGATGACACTAACCTCCAAATGCCTTCTTGTCAGAACAGAAACAAATGTCACATAGGTATGCAATGGCAAAGGATCTGACCAGTGAACCAACAATGTAGCCAGCCGTCATTTTCGCTGCAAAAGGATGGATTGAAGTACAACTATCAGGTCTAAGGGGATTCTACTTTTGTAGTTCCATAATTGTGCGGAGTATGAGAAGTTTCTGATGAATGAAACTAGGCTGAAACACCTACCTGCTGTTGCAGCAATCTTCTTTCAGCAAAGGAAGCAAGTGGTGGAGTCCTTGCAGGATTGATGCATCTGCTCGCACTTGTTTGAAAGGTACATGCACTTGTGCTTACTAATCAGTTTCAGATTTAGTGAATGTGATAGTGTAGATGAATGTTGTTAACACTTAAATTTGGCCCAGGAATATTTTGTTATCGCTGACTAGTTTGGTGATTTTCAGCTTTATCATCTTCTCTGTTCGGTTTACTCTAATTTTTTTTTTTTTTGAGACCACGCCGTAGCGCGTATTTCATTAAGAAGGAAGAGTTTGGAAACACAAGCACCAAAGCCGTCCGGTAACACCAAGTTACCAACGGTAGCCTACACTACTGGATACATCAAAAGTTTTGATTACATATCGAAAGTTGTTGCTACTGAGCTGTTAAGAATCCCTACACTCGCGAGCAGGATGGAGAGGTGCTTGTTACCAGCCAAGCACAAGGCGACCGCCTCCTCCCGTATGGCGAGAGCTAGCAACGCCGGCACAGTTGAAGTCCGATTTACTCTAATTTACATGTGGCGTACTGGATGTTTGGCCCAGGAATAATTTACTCTATTTTGAATCTATAAATATATATCTTGCAAATAGAAGATATGTCCTGTGTAAACATGTCCTTTTTGTTATACATGGGTTGGTTGGTTTCCAAGGTGTGAGAATCAGGACTATATTTGAGTTTAACCATGGGAAGTACCTACAGGAGAGTCTGTCTGCATCATTTTTTTTTCTAGTTTCACTAATGCTCTTAATATCTTGTTTGTCACATCATATAACTCAAGTTTTCTGGTTTCTCTTCAGCACTTCAGTGGCAACTGATGAGATTCAATATCCTCCAGCTGTTAAACAAACTGATATTCCACTCCCAAGGGTCCCAAAGAAAACAAACTCGTGAAAGCGTCTGGAAGAAATCTCTATCACACACACACAACACAACACACATGACACATGAGGACACCACATCACCAGCAACGAGAGTCGCACAAAGGTAATGAGTGATGGACCTCCTCCTCTCCTTGCTTATTTATTCTTCCTCACACGCATGTACAGTCACGGCAAGGTAGAGGCAGGTGGGCTGGAACCGGGAGGGACGCCGGCAAGGTAGAGGCAGTTGGGCTAGCGCTGGGACCTCCAGCTCTGGGACGGGGAGGGACGGCGCGGTGCCGTTGTTGCCGCCGCCGCCGCCGCCGCCGCATGTGCCGTCACACTGGCCCTGGCAGCCGACACCGCAGTAGTCGGAGGTGGTGCCGCACCACCCGTACTGGCTGCAGCAGAGGCAGCTGGGGCACGCCGCGCCGCCGCCCTGCGTGCCGCACTGCTCGGCGACCGCCGATGACACGGCGAACAAGGCGACAGTGGCCAACACGGCCACCACCGTCAGTGCTCTTGTCATCGTGGAAAGCTAACAGAGTAAACAGGTATGAAGGAAGCGATGGGCAAGGATGCCCTTATATAGATATCAATGGCGCAGGTCCATGGATCGCTACTGGCGAAATTCATGTGTCTCCTCAGGGTCTTGGAAAACCAACGATTAAGCAAATGCCAAAATGGTTCTCGTCCCTCATGAGCAGGCCAAAATGACGACCCCAATATCCCAGACATCTCTTGGTCGAGCGTGAACATTAGAGCTTTCAGCTGGATAAAAAGTGTTTTTAATAAATATATCATCGATCCCACCCAATATCCCATGTCTCATCGTCGATATTAACATTATCAGCAGGGTGAGAGACGACGTACGTGTGCTACCAATTAACCATGCGTCATCCCTAATGTAAATAACTAAATAGATCATCGATCCCACCCAATATCCCATATCTCATCGTCGATATTAACATTATCAGCAGGGTGGGAGACGACGTACGTACGTGTGGTACCAATTAACCATGCGTCATCCCTAATGTAAATAACCTCATACTACTAATAACCATGCGTCATCCCTGATGTAAATAGACCACATACTAAAGTTCATTGTGCTTGATAAATGACAATTCAAAAGCAATTTACACTGATGTTACAAGTTATAGTACTCAAATATGAAACGTAAACAAACAAAAGTTGGTTCTCTTAGTACTCAAGTTACAGTACACACAAGTTCATCCCTTAGAGGCCGCCAATGACCTGCAACAGCAACAAAAGACAGTGTGTGATCGATCAAACCGATCTAGAGATCGATAGGACTAATGTAGAGCTCACTTTCGACTGAAAAAGCTCTAGAACCACCCCCTAAAAGATCTGTCGGGATGAAGCACGTGGAGGTTCTCTTAATACTAGCAAGGCCACCTAAGATTGCCAGCAAACTCATCAAGAGTATATAGATGTGCAATGGGCCGGCATGGCACGGGCCCATGCCAAGCACGGCCCGTTGAGGCAATCATGCCATCGTGTCGGGCCCAACCACTACACCGTGCTAAGGGGTCGGCCCAGGCATGGCCCACGGGCAAGTTTTTTGGGTCGTGCCTATCTGAAAAAGCCCGGGCCTAATTTCATACCAGGCCGACCCGAGCACGGGAAACACATACTTTTTATCAGTTTTTCATAAGGATAAACAAAATCACAGTTCCAGCTTCCCATATCATAAGCATTAGATCACAATTCACAGATTCAAACACAGAAACACAAAAGATCGCAGATAACAAAGAAACTTGAGCTGTGAGTGCAATGCCGCCTCATTAAAAACCTATCTAGGTAAAACTCACATCTCGTGAGATAAAACCCTAGATAGGAAAAGAGTGCGGCTCACATGCTCAAGTTGCACATCATTGATTCATTATCAGTTTAAGTCATTTCAGCAGTATCAGTCACCTCAAGTCTCAACTCACTCTCTCAGTCTCTCTCACTCTCAAGTCTCAACTCACTCTCTCAGTTTTAGTCACAGACTCTCACTCACCTCAAGAAGAACCAATCACAGATCCATTATTATTAGTACCATACCATCAAGCCAATGACCATCCTTGAAGTAATCATCAAGATCTTGGTCATCCACAGCATGATGTTGAGGGGACAAAAATGAATTTAATCCAGCATAATAATGTCTAAACCTTTGATTCTGAAACAAGTTTATAATAAAAAAAATCGTATAAAAGAAAGGGTAGATGCACATGAGCAAACAAGTCATTTCATATATGAATTTACAATAAAAGCAATACTCATGAGGTTCTCAACATTCAGTAGCAGTGTAGCAACAATAATTATTTGTCAACATAGTAATATATAGCACACTAATCTCTCTCACACACACATACACATACACACACCACACCACACCACACCACACAGGAGGAAACCATGTCACCAGCAACAAGAGACAAAGCTGATGAGTGATGATCTCCTCTCCTTGCTTATTTATTCTTCCTCTCACACGCACGTACAGTCACAACAAGCTTGCTCACCAAATTAAAACCATACGGGATCCATGCGATGCAATGCAATGGATTGAAAGCGAGAGCGATGCCAAGCACACACGCGGCTAAACCGGCATCTCGCCACGCGAACGACATATCAAGCCAAAGCGGTGACGAGTGCCACACATCGATCAGGCGAGTTGTCTTTGCCCGGCAAAGGAATCAACACACCCAGTGCCTCCTCCACACACACACACACACACAAGCAAATAGAACAGAGGTCGTTGAAGACTCGACGGAAGCAGAGCAATCCAAGCATATATAGTACATCTCGATCTCTTCTCCCTGTTCATCATGAACCTTTCCACTTCATTCCATATAAGGGATTACTACCTACCTACACCAAGAAAACAAGAATACGGGTGTGATCCATCGGTCAAATCAAAGCAGATCCATATAAGGTAGACACATACATGACATCTATAAGATTAACAACAACGTCGTTGATACATAAATAGATGACAAAACTAGCCGTGTTGGTTCAAGCAAAGCAATTAATTTCAATAGATTAAGCAAGCACATTAGGATGGATAGATGAGTTGGTTACCTGAGCACGGAGGCTCGGAGATGCCGCTTCTTGTAATAGGCCGATGAAAAGCTGGGCTTGTAGTGGGAAGGGTGGTGGCCAGCTGATTCCCCTCCCACTCAAGGCCATCCCACCGGTCCTTCTCGCAATCCGGCATGACCGGCGGCGTGCTTCTGCGATGTCCAATGGCTGGTAGGTGCTTGAGGCCCCAACATCCCCTCGACCTTGACTGTCTCGAGATTGGGCGCCAACATCCCGTAGTGCCCACAGTGCGCCGCAGGTTGGGTAGATCATACGGTGGATGCGCTTCACCCTAGGGGAATTCTCTTGGTTGTCTCTCTCGCCGCGATTCTGAATCGGATGGGGAATACCACCTTGAGGTCGCCGCAAAGACACGATCTCAAGGGTTTCCAAGCTATGGCATCCCCAGGTATTTGATGTGTACAAAGGAGTACGTGTACCAGCCTTGGGCAGTAATCAAGGTGTAAGAATACAAGTTTCTCAAAGGACGGCAAATGTGGACGAAATCCGGATGTTGTGCTCCACTCCCAGATATAGCACACCTTTGGGAGTTGGGATGCCCAGAATGTCTCCAGACGGAAGAAAATACTCGATGCTGTATGCCTTAGCGGAGGTGCAGTGAAAACAGTGCCTTCCAAGTTGGGGCATCGCTCGAGTCGGCACCATCTTAGTCCATCCCAATTCAAAGCTGCATCGGCCCGGCCGGTGCGTGCCCCGGGAGACATGAAATGGATAAGCTATCATGCAAGTGCAAGGTCCTAGCGTCCTCATTCACGAGAGGCGGTAGAGTTGTGTCTCTATTTATTAATTGTCTGCTACTAATAGCAGTACCACCTTGCAGTAGTAATTTGGTCTTTGTCTCTTGTATGTTAATGTAGCAGTGAACCCAATTAGAATCCTCAGGAATAGCTGGGCAACCCCATAACCACTTGTTCCTCATCACTAAGGAGGCCTCAAAGACATCTTTATTGGCATCATCAGCTTGTGAGTTGCTGCCATTAGAGGTGGAAATGATGATGATATCATCAGTGTACAAGCTACCACCTGGCTTGTGCGCAGCGCTGCCACAACCACCACTAGTATTAATTCCTTGATCAACACCTCTGTGACCTAGTCCAAGAGATGAAATCTTCACGTGCAACGATTTTTGGTATCGACAAGATCGAGCTCCCAAGTGAACGAAAAAGCCTTGGATCTCTTATGGAAATATATGAATCCGAGTCGATGATGGTTCGGTCCTTGCCACACACCATTGCTGATGATGACCCTATACTTGCACTGTGACTAGCAGTAGCCTCTTGCTTGTTGGACTTTCCTTCTTCCCTGTCCCATGCTACATAGGTGGTAGTGGTGGTGTCAATGCGCAAAATCTGCAACCATAGCTTCTTGTTTTCCTCCTGTGGCGGCCATAATATCGCGCACAGCTTATCACATCCTAACAAGAAGAGTCGCTTGAGGCCCCAGGCTTGTGTTGCACTAAGGTCAAGTGTTCTAATAGCTGTACGAGACATGTCCAGCTCCTCAAGCCTACCAAACAATCCTCTCAACAGCAGGTGCTTCAGCTTGGCACACCCTCGGAAGGAGATGCTCTCTATCTTATTAGTGGCAGTGGCACTGCTGGTCAGAGTAAATGACTCCAGTGACAGGGGTAGGGCGTTGCAATCAATTTGCTTCAGGTCACCACAACCATCAAGGACGACTGTCTTGAGGATGTCCCAACTTGACAGGTCCGGGAATGATGATGCTATCACTAGTGGCGAAGATACTTGTTGATTTCTATCACTGTTGCCATCATCGTTACTTGGATCGGCAACCACTCGGAGCTTGACCAACCTGCGGTTGTTTCTTCCGGCACCACTACACCGATGTAGATGCATCATGCTCCGATTACCGACTCCTTTGACATTCAACTCCCTGAGGTCAACCATCAGATCCAACATGTCTTTTGATAGCAGCCAGTACCAGTCTGTATAACTCAGCTCTAGCACCCATAGAGTTTGGAAGCATGCTCCACCGCCATGTTGGCTACATTGACTATGATGATGGGACTCCTTTTGTTCATCAAGGTCTTGTGTGTCCTGGTCTTTGCAGTGGTCAAGCAGGAGGAATCTTAGGTTGCTGCAGCTCAAGAACGGAGGAGACGAAAAACTGAAGGTGCAATGGGAGAGGTGAATCACACGTAGACTACTGGTCCCACCTGAATGCTCAAACATGCCAGCATCTAGTATCATGGTTCCATTGTGGCCACCAGTTGAACTTGACGGTCCAACTGTTGTACAGAAGAAGGATGTTGCTGGTGATGGCACTTCAACTTCCATTGAGTTTTGGGAGGTCACCGAAATCCAACGATCTGTGTGCCTCCACCTATCACCACTCAATATTTTACATATGTTGCCTTCAGCGCACTTATTACAGAAATCCAGGTTCATGTTCCTCTGCAAAGCATCGCTGATCTCCCATGCCGATCTACAACCATCTGTGGCGTCTTGAATGATCCCATCACATACCCAATAGTTGGATGCATGGGACTCCCAGTTGATGTCCCGATCATTGCCTCTTGCTGCCCTATACAAGATGCATTCAATGACAATATTAAGGTTCATGTCAGGTTCAGGGACACCTGTGTACTTAGCTATCTCCTCAATCTCTGCACACAGGATGCGCCTACCATCCTCATCTCCTGACAACGATATAGCAACATCACTCAACCCAGCGAACTTCTCCACATCATCCTGTTCATCATGCCTTGCTGTGGCATGTGGCCAGAACCTGCCCCTGGATGTCCATAACACCCTCTTGCTCAATTCCCTAATTGAAGGGACATCGACCTCCCGTAGATCGATGTAGCTGCCACTCCAGTTGTGCAAGACCACAAGGAACCTGCGGGGATTGAGTTCATTCATGATCGCTACCCTGACATGGGGAATCACACCTCTAGCACTCTGTTCCACCCCATCAAAGTCATCTTCTTCATCACGCTGGTTGAACAAGGCCATCACTTGTTGTGGTAGATCCAGCTGCTCTGCAATCGCCTTTTGCAGAGCTCTCTTGCTCTGCCACCGTGAGAAATCAACGTGGATGATCTTTTCCAAACCCCCTGCTGTCCCAATATCACCTGACCCTAATGATGATCGTAGTCGTTTGACGACCTCTTTGAGTACAGCTGATGCTCCCCATCCAAGCCAGCCATGGAAATATATTACATCTCCTCCCTTGTCCGTGTCCTCCAAAAGATGAATTATCTGCTCTGCTGCGCTAGCTATGTTGTCTGCCCGGAGTTCGATCTTCTGCAATAATTAAATTACTTCCGCTTAATTTGACAAATCAATATATTTTCGTTTTTTATCAAAATTGAGCACGTCCACAGTAAGACAAAAACTAATAATTGCTTAAAAAACAGAGGAATTTAATCTGTGTATGTGTAGAAGCAGTAACTGATTGACTTGCCTTGGGGGCCATGATGAATTGATCTGTTGCCTCCCTCTTGTGCTAACTAGCTCTACAAGCTAGGCTAGGAGCTCCATCTGAATCTGCAGCTCTCGATTTTGTCGTTAGAAATGCATGCGTAGCAGTATTGAAGCACACCAGATTTCCTCCAGAGTCCAGGCTACAACTCCAGCAAATCGATGTCTCCTGCACATACAGTGTAAGCAATCAAATCCATATGCATTATATAGATGCAATAATGTACGTGTGTATTATGGATAACATGTTTCGGCTTTGGCCCATGCTTGATTGATAAACTTACAAAACTCTACATGATACTGTACTAGTAGTACTCATACAAAGGAAGCAGTCATGGATATATATAGATGAACTTGCATTGGAGAAGGCGGGAAGCAGGCAGACAGAAATACTAAACTAATCTTGATCTCCCTCACGTTAACCCTGAATATGCATTATTCCTTTATAATCCTGATCTCTCTCGTGTTCTAAGATTTTTAATAATAACTATCAGTAACCATGAATGTATACATGAACTTGCATTGGAGAGGATCGGAGGACAGAATTTATTAGTAATAAATTACCTGGATCACGACGAGAAAACAGGGCTCCCTCGGGGACGGAGCATATATGCCGAGTGGCTATCTGGAATTAGTTATGCCATGCTTACAAATGGGTTGATGCATAGTACGTAGAAGAAGCGCCACTAGAATGAGTGCAGGTGCAGCGTTTGCATTACAGGGTGTGTTGTTCCTTGCTTCCTGTTTGCTTTCTTTTGCTTTTTGCAAAGCATAATCGTCACTCGTCAGATTCTTTGCTTGCAGCATCACTTGGCTTTCTCGTGGAGGTTAATAACAATCACAAAGAGAAGGGTTAAGGTAAAAAGCTACTCCGTATTGAAATAGTTTTGGCTTTCTCGTTTAGGATTGTTTTCACCTCCCTGATTGTTATGCAGAATCTAATCTAAAATAACTAAAGGTGTTTGTGTGGGATTTTTGCTTTTTTTTTTCATCTCGATTCTAATTATAAGTGAAAACAAACACGTCCAAATTCGTGCAGCTTTTGAGCGACTTGGTGTGTTCGTTCCTTCTTTTTGCTTTACTTGCTTTAATTTTCTGCAAAATCGACAGATTAGTAACATGCTGCATGCAGCATCCATAGTCAGATAGATGATGATAAACATAAAAGGGAAAGAGAAAGGAAAAGAGAAAGACAAAGAAAAAAAGGAAAGGGAAGCTTTTGACTGTAACTTCATTAATAATGTAATGGCCTTATAACAGTATAAAAAAGCATTGCTCAAGAATTAAATAATGGTAGGAAAAATTTGCAAAACTGTGTTACTATCATTGTGCATGGACAATGTACAAATGTGGTTTCAGCTTGAACTCTGGCATTGCATTGTGTGAAAGTTTCATGAAATGCATGTAATTTTCTGCACTTTGCTTATACCAGTTAAAGTTGTGTTGTTCTCAAATTTTTGAAATGTCTATTCACCTCCTCTCTAGGCAAACATCAAGGTCCTTTCAAAAAAGCTAAGGAAAGGAGATGATGTTTCCAATGATGTTGGTCCCACTTCAAAATTTCTTGGATCAATGTGAATTGTTGAAACAAATGTGTGGTCACATTCGGTCAGTTCAATCATTTTGACCTTGGTTTTGTAAGAGTTTTGTGAAACCTCAACTCATAAGCTTTATCAATACACTAAGTATTTTCTTGCTTGTGTTCTTCCATTCATAGACAATTTTCCTCCTGCACTGTTTTTTTGAGAACCAACAATAGGAACAATTGTTTTTTTTTTCTTTTCTTTTGAGCAACAGTAATAGGCATAGTTGGTGTCTGCATTTGCTTGGTGGTGCTGCTAGGCGGAGGTATTGACTATTGAGACCTTCCTATCTTTTTTTTAGGGGTATTGGGGCCTTCCTATGTGCCATCGATGGGCCTAAAACAGAAAGCTCATGTTGTGCCCCGTAGGCCAGAGTAAGCTGCTGACCCAAGTGGCCCAGTTCGTATTTGCTTTGTGGTAGTGGAGAATGCAATGTCGTGGCAGTCTCTACCTGCGCTGCTCAGTCCATGTCTTTTTGCATCGAAAAGCCACACCTCTTTCAAGCAAAAACTAGCAAAATATATAGCCTAACAAAAACCACCGACGGTCAATGTCTTTTCTTTTCACAAACTTTATGAATTCAGTTCAATGAAGCAAAAAACCAAGGATTTGGGAAAATTACCTGATGTAGGGTGACACGCAGCGCACCTGTCTGTTTCCCTCCTCCTGTCCAAGCTATCAGCAACATCATGCATGAGATAAGCTTTGGTGATCTTTTTTTTTTTTTTTTTTTTGATAAGTCACCGGGGGTGGGGGTGGGGGGGAGGACCCCCACCTGAATGCTTTGGTGATCTTGCAATAAGCACAATCCAAATTAATTCATTTGTCAATTTTGGTTGTTTTTTGCTAGTACAAACAATCCAACACCTAGATTAGACACATGTATAGTCTTCCAATTAGTGAAAAACATCCTGACAACAAGAGGCACAAAGAGAGAGAATAGAACAGAATTCAAAACGTACTAGGGATCTCTTTAAGTGCAACACAAATACCAGTCCAAAAAATCTGAAACCTCAAGTCTTGAGTCTCTGCTTGAGGTGTTGGATTTGAACAACTTGGTGTCCAAATACATTACCTGTGGATCTATCTCCCGTGGAGTGCAAACTCTGAACAAGTGAGTGTACAAGGAGATCTCGTGTACAAGTCGCGCTTTCCCCGCCTCCAGATAGCAGAGCCCCCCATCTATGGCCGTCATCGTCTCCACGTCAACCGGCTCACTTCCCTTCCTCCCCTATATCTCATCTCCACAAAGCTCTCCCCTTTCCCCTGTCCCGCCTCCCACCACCCACCCCACCCCACCCCCAAGAACTCCCCACTCTTCAGCCATGGCGCCGCCATCGGTATCCGCCTCCCACCTCCTCATCACCGCCTCGCTCCCAAAGCCGAAACCTTCCAGCCTCCGCCCACCGCGTCTCCCTCTCACCAAACCCATCCCCACAGCAGCGACGCTCCTCGCTCTCGCCGCCTCGCCCGCGCTCGCCGCCGACGCGCCTGCCCCCGCCCCGACTCCGGCCCCGGCTCCGGCCCCGAGCTCCAGGCCGAGGCGCCCACCCCGACCGCCAACCCCTTCTCCAGCTCCCTCCTCACAGCCCCCAAAGCCGTCCTCGTCCGCCGCCTCCGACCTCCCCGAGGGCACGCAGTGGCGGTACAGCGAGTTCCTGTCCGCCGTCAAGCGCGGCAAGGTGGAGCGCGTGCGCTTCACCAAGGACGGCGGGCTGCTCCAGCTCACCGCCGTCGACGGGCGCCGCGCCGCTGTGGTTGTCCCCAATGACCCGGACCTCATCGACATCCTCGCCACCAACGGCGTCGACATCTCCGTCTCCGAGGGGAAGCAGCCGGACCAGGCGGCTTCGTTGCCTTCGTCGGCAACCTCCTCTTCCCGTTCCTCGCCTTCGCGGGACTCTTCTTCCTCTTCCGCCGCGCGCAGGGCGGGCCCGGCGCTGGTCCCGGCGGGCTTGGTGGGCCCATGGACTTTGGCCGCTCCAAGAGTAAGTTCCAGGAGGTGCCTGAGACCGGCGTCACGTTCCTCGACGTCGCGGGTGCGGACCAGGCCAAGCTCGAGCTCCAGGAGGTTGTCGATTTCCTCAAGAATCCCGATAAGTACACCGCGCTTGGTGCCAAGATTCCCAAGGGGTGTCTCCTCGTCGGCCCGCCTGGGACTGGGAAGACCCTCCTCGCGCGTGCCGTCGCTGGGGAGGCTGGGGTGCCCTTCTTCTCCTGCGCGGCGTCTGAGTTCGTCGAGCTCTTCGTCGGTGTCGGTGCTTCCAGGGTGCGTGACCTCTTCGAGAAGGCCAAGGCCAAGGCGCCCTGCATTGTCTTCATTGATGAGATCGATGCTGTTGGGAGGCAGCGTGGTGCTGGGCTTGGTGGGGGGAATGACGAGAGGGAGCAGACCATTAACCAGCTCTTGACGGAGATGGATGGATTCGCTGGCAACAGCGGTGTCATTGTGCTTGCTGCCACCAACAGGCCTGATGTGCTCGACTCGGCGCTCCTAAGGCCGGGGAGGTTTGACAGGCAGGTCACCGTTGACAGGCCGGATGTTGCCGGACGCGTCAAGATTCTTGAGGTCAGTTGTTCATCAGCAACAAACCCCTGTTTGTTACTACTAACCAGTAAATTTGTGCTTAGCGAGCTGTTGATATGCTTCTGAACTACTACTAGTGTTGATGATCCTGCTTAGAGCCCCTTCCACTTGAGATAGATACTTGCATTGGTTAAGTGACATTGATGCAGTTAGTCTAGAAAAGGGTACTTCATTGCTTGGAAATCAACAAACACACAGATGAAAAATTCAATCTTTGCAAGACGCTGGAGACGCTCCACATCTTCTTATAATGTTAAAGGATGCTGGGTCACAACAAATTTTATTAACGATTCTAAAAATAACTAATTTCATTAGTGGAAACAGGGCTTGATATTTGGCAGTTGGCTGCCCCTTAAATGTATAAGTAATCAGAGGGATTTGTTACCAACGCTCTATGTATCAAATAACAGAACATATCCTTATAAGATTACAACATGTTGTTTACTAGCTTCGTGAGTTCCAACCTGTGTGCCCATAGTGTATCTCCATCTACTTATGCTATCATTTCTAGGTACAAGCTATACTAGCATGTGCAAAGTTATTTTTAAAAGAAATCCTTGACTTTTCCCAGCATCCTGAGTTCATGTTAAATGAATACTTGGCCTTACAAGTCACTTTTTTTTATCAATAGGTTCACTCCCGAGGAAAGGCTTTGGCCAAAGATGTTGATTTTGAGAAAATTGCTAGAAGGACCCCTGGTTTCACTGGTGCTGACCTCCAAAACCTCATGAATGAGGCTGCCATCCTTGCTGCTCGCCGTGATCTTAAGGAAATTAGCAAGGATGAGATCTCCGATGCTCTTGAGAGAATCATTGCTGGCCCCGAGAAGAAAAATGCTGTTGTTTCTGAGGAGAAGAAGAGGCTTGTCGCTTACCATGGTAAATGTTGTCTAATAATCAGAAGAAGTTTGACTCCTCTTGTGCGGCGTAGGTTCTAATCTGTTATTGAACTTTGGAATTTGTAGAGGCTGGTCATGCCCTTGTCGGCGCCCTCATGCCAGAGTATGATCCAGTAGCCAAAATTTCCATCATTCCTCGTGGCCAGGCTGGTGGACTCACCTTCTTTGCTCCAAGCGAAGAAAGGCTAGAATCTGGATTGTACAGCAGGAGCTATCTTGAGAACCAGATGGCTGTAGCCCTTGGTGGCAGGTGCCCTTCTCACGAAGAACTTTATTCATTTCTGCACCGTTAATGATTGCTATTGTGCAAAGTGATGAACTGTGTGAGCTATCTCATGGCTTGCAGGGTTGCTGAAGAGGTGATCTTTGGTCAAGAAAATGTGACAACAGGAGCTTCCAATGACTTTATGCAGGTTTCACGTGTTGCAAGACAAATGGTCGAAAGATTTGGATTCAGTAAGAAGATCGGCCAAGTTGCGATTGGGGGACCTGGTGGAAACCCTTTCTTAGGGCAACAGGTATGCCACTGGAACTGAATTGGACTTGCAAGAGTAATTATTTTAGCCTGAAAATCAAGAACATGTAAAAAATGAACCGAAGAACTAACTTCAACAATGCTGCTCGGTTCCCAGAAATTTCCACCAGCATCTAGAGAAGGTCATTTTCTACATGTTCTGTAGTGCCGACTTACCTTTTTGATGACCACTGCTACCAACTAATATGTTTGCATAACACGCCACTCGTATACTGCCAATTCTGTCATCATCGGTTTGTACCAACAGTGTGAAACTGTTAATAGACACGTATTCCATTTTGTGTGGCTTCTGTGACCCTGGTTGCCCTGCCTACCATGGAAATATCTCATCTACTTTAGCTTTTTCTTAGAATTTCCCTGGCTAACTCTTAGCCAGACAGAATAGTAGTGTGACAAGTGTTCACATTTCCTGGCACTAGTTTGAAGAGAAATCTAACAAATATTCACATTGTTTTTCACAGATGTCTAGCCAGAAGGACTACTCGATGGCGACCGCTGATGTCGTGGACGCTGAGGTGAGGGAACTCGTGGAGAAGGCCTACTCTAGAGCAACACAGATCATCACCACGCACATTGACATCCTCCACAAGCTCGCCCAACTCCTGATCGAGAAGGAGACCGTGGACGGAGAGGAGTTCATGAGCTTGTTCATTGACGGCCAGGCCGAGTTGTTTGTCGCTTGAGATATCACAAGGCGTGCGGCTAGCTAGGTCGTCACGGTGTATATGCTTTTGAGTGATTTGTGCGAGAGCAAACACAAAGGGATGAAAATGGAGAGCCCAGCTTGTAGGAACAACATTGATGTAGCCAAAAGATGTTTTTGCATACCTGTATAGCACTAGCTGATTGTAAAAAGCATCTACTGACTTTGAGCAAGTAAAATGTTACTGCTTACAATTGTAGAACACGGTTGACCTGTCGCCTACGGAAATATGGATAGGGCTTATGACAATCCGGTTGCATTTACTTAGAAGGAACATATGACAATGAATAGGACTGATGCTGGCTCAAGGCATAAGATACGGACAGCTCTATGTTCCAGGTATTATTGAATATAAGAGCAAAAGGTATATCAAGATAATCCAATGAAACATAAAATGCATCAGCTTTTCCTCGCACACGCACCTTCAGAAAGCCAGAGTAAGGCCCTGATTTTAGAAAGCCAGAATAGGACTTTTGAGTGATTTTTCTGCTGCGATCTGGAGGGGGCAAGATTGCCGGCTGCCTTCCAGCCCTGCACATCTCAGGGAAAAAGGAGGCTGCTTCATCAATTCCTGAAAGGAGGCTGCATGTCTAGTGTGCTACGCCGTGCCCTCCCCCAGGGGGACTGTGTGTCTGTCTTCCTTGTTCAGCGAGACTAGAGCGGCACAAACAGCTTTCAGTGTTTGTTTGTTCCTAAGGTGAGTATTCCCAGCAAATTCCTCAGATTATTTTTTTATATGCTTTCTGGTTATGTGATATGAAGTTAGTTCCAAATTTTGCATCGAACTAGTAGCTTCATTCTTGCTGGCTCTAGTAATAATGCTACAAGATGCTGAAGTTGATTACTGCTTACATTCCAATCTTATCTTGTTCAGAACTTGATTTTAGCACTTTGGCATGTTCTTTGTCTTGTTTTCTTCTAGAACCAATCTGTTCAGCGCAGTACTACTTGGAACCCTGTTGTTTGGCTGAATGCAGAATATACGTGTCTGAATGTTTTTAGATAGAACATACAGTGCATGATTTAGGAATATCCTGATTCAACGACTTATTTGCATAGATAATGACTACTTTATCTCATTATCAGATTGACCCTGGAGGCTACAAATTCAATCTCTAGTACTATATCACCTATTGAGGGTACAAACATGATCAAATTTCCAACTTCCAAGGCACATCATTTTATTCCAAACCCAAAACAGAACATCAAAGACGCATGGAAACAGAAGTAGCTAGCAACTGGTCCTCTATGGTGCACTTGTTCTGTTCATCCTTCAAATAGCTCCTGCAGCATCTCTTGCAGCTCCTGAGGTGGGACTCCTGGGGTGATCCTATTGTTGTCCTCCAAGTATTCCATAAAGCCTGAAACGACTATCCCAATAATAGCTTCACGCAGCCTTTTCCTCAGCTGAGGGTCCGGGACTTTCCAGAGCTTTTGGGCAGCATAGATGGTCTGAAACTTGGACTGGAACTTCAGTAGTGGTGAGCTTCTGGTGAAGCCACAATGAAATGTGGGATTGCTCAGACACTTCAAAACTGGTGCCCACGACACTTGGAGATAACTCTCTATGTAATTGTCGATTTTGTGAGTGAGGTCCTGGTGGAGCTGCTGCCCTATGAAGTTGGTGTTGTTGATCAAGAATAGGAACCTGATGCTCTGGTCTGAAAATGCCTGTGATACTTTGGTGAGCTTTTGATCTAGAGAAGCGACCATCTCCATGATGAGGCTATTAAGAAAAATCATATCTCCCTCTCGATGATGATGTCCGTAATTTGCAGGGTGCAATGCCTTAACGTAGTTTACGACGGACAGAGTGACCTTGTGGATATTGGGTGATGGCTGCAGAGTTTGAGCAGTACCCCATGATGAGTCATCGCCCAAGGATGACATGACAACAGTCTTGATGTAATCCACTGTGTCAGATACGGCCTCATCCAGCTTGCCGAGTTCTGCTGACAAGAGGCCTTCCATATCGTCGGTTATCCTTGTGGATCCTACATAGGGTGATGAACTGAAAGACATCATGATCTGTGTTGAGGTTCTGGAGAGAGCATCATGCACGTCTAGCAGTGCCCGGAGCTTCTCAGCTGCCCCCTCTTGGTTGGTAGAAACAATACAATGTTGGCGGCTAGGATGATCGACATTCAGAGGAGCAGCAATGGCGTCAATAAAGGCGAGCATCTTCAACAACGTCGTTTCGACAAATAGTACAAATTCAGGAGCTGCAGGGGGCGCAACAGTAGCTTCCTCCTGGTCCTGGATAGAAAATCCACTGAAGCATGCCCACACGATGGATGTGGTGATCGCCCGGAGAGCCAAGTTCCAACTCTGTACAAGATGCTGTAGCTGCCGCGATATGAAGATCCTCCGCCCGGATGCATCGAGCTCAGGAAGACGGAGAAGCCAGGACACCTGCAGCTCTGAGAGCCACCTGTCCGGAGCACTGAAGTTACCATCGGTAGAAGCACTGAATTCCTCCACCAGGCCTCTGATGTGCAGGCCCAACTCTTGCGGGAGCTCCATGGCTCGTTCTTGGTCGAGCCCCACGGCGTTCTCCTCGGCTGCCTGAGGTCGTTCTCCTACTGAATAGGATGAGGGTGTGTAGGTGCTGCTCGAGAGGGTAGTACCTGAAGGGGCAGCGATGCTACCAGAAACCCACTGCCGATAGCCGCCGCTCCATGCTCTCCGTCGGACCGCCGCCATCTTGATGCTGGCTGCTCCCAATCTGTAGTATTTCTTTCTTTCCCCTCCTGTCCTGGGGAGGATGGGATCGAGTTGACTTGGGTCTTTCTAGCTAGTGTTAACTGTTTGTCCTGTGAAGGATGCTGGTCATTTTGGTGTCCTCTTTTCCCTTTCCCCTCCTCTCCTCTAGCGATCTTTGACATCAGCTTTTAGTAGTATCGTTTATACGTTTCAGTAATCTTGTCATTAGGCCAGTATCAATGGAGAGTTTCACCTCCCTGTTTCTAAAATGTGAAACTTTGACATGAAATAGACGTCTCCCTCAATGCACAGTTTTATAGGGTCAAGGGTCCCACAACCTCTCTCTCATTGCATGGTTTAATTGCATAGTTGCACGGTGAAACTCTATTTGTGTCTCAATGGGGTTTCACACGGTTTTTCAACACATGTGAAAAAGGCTGCCCAAAGGTTTCACCATGGTAAAACTCTTTCCTTCTCTCTCCTAGGAGTTTCATGCAAAAAGTGAAATTTTTTTTGATGTGTGGCGCTGCATTTAATGTGCATGAAACACTCATGAAACCCCATTGAGACTGGCCTTATACATACTCATCCTTCCTGATGTTTTCTCTTTCCCGGAAAGGACGCGTACCATCTAGGTCTCCACTCGGTATTTGTGCAAGGACCATTGACTCCGGCAGGGACCGTCGTCTTAACTAGAGAGACCATCGTCTTTACATTACATGTGGCATCTATAAAACTAACTAATGTTTTGAAGACCCACTCTGGCCAATTCTCTCGACATGCAAGCATGTCACCTCACCATAGCATCTCTAAGAGCTTTGACAAAAATGGTCCCTATTTGCCAAATGTGAAATGCAAATGCCAAATCTACAAAAAAAAACTCCTCCAATAGTTTTGGCAATTTAGGCTTTGCAATTGAAAAAGTGCGGCCAGGAGGGAGGTCGTTATTGGGCCTTCCTTCCTGCGGGGCTAGAGATAGATAGTGTGCCAAAAATAGAAAAAAAAAAAACGAGAGAGAATGGCAAAGGGCCAATCGCGCGCAAAAATGCGCCGCATGGAGCTCCAAATGCCAAAGATTACTAATTTGCCAAATGCAATTGCAAAACTGTTGGAGGGTGGTTTTTCAATTTTTTGGCAAATTTTACAAATGTCAAACCCAATTACAAAACTCTTGGAGATGCTCACTAGCATGTCACCTCACCAGCCCACTAACCCTTCCTTACGCCACATCATCAACAATGCCCCACATGTCTATGGGCATAAAAAAGGTTATAACTCATAAACCAAAAAAATAAATTAAATTTTGATTACACTATTAAATTCATTTTAATAAATCCTTTAAAACAAGATCTCACATGAATATATTTTTGATAAAATTATAAGTGAGACCCGTTGGTATAGAGAAAAAAAAAAAAAAAAAAGAAAAAAAAAGGGAAAAAAAGAAGAAAGAAAAAGAATTGGAGGGTGATAGTAATATTGTAACTCATACAATTCTTCTTCATACCCGTGACAACGCGCGGGGAATCCACCTAGTTTATACTAATCTCAAAGCAAGTTGAGTTTCTCATCTATCCCAGCAAATGTTAGTTTATTTATAGTTATACTCCAGAAATATTAATGATAATGATACTAAATAAACATCATTACATTAATCACGTCATATATTTTCATGTTAAACTTGTTTTGAGATACAAATATTAATATTATTTTTTATAAATCCAAATCAAACTTAAAACTTGTTAACTCCTCGAATCCGAGATAAATACTTACTCCCTCCGTCCCTTTGAAAGTGTCACCCCTTTTCGGTGCCATCTTGTTTGGTCACTGCCTTATTCAAATTTTTTACATAAAAATTATTTATTTTGATATGACTTATTTTGTCATCAGAAATACTTTAATAATTATTTATTTAATTTATTATTTGTAGAAATTTTTTGAATAAAACGAATGGTCAAACTTGATAGCAAAATGTTAAAAAACGTTACTTTGTTAGAGACGGAGGGAGTATTTTGAGATGGAGGTAGAATGTCTTTTCTGGGGTTGCGGACCCATTGAACTTTTAAGTCTAACTAGACTTGTAAAAAGGTATTAGCAACATTTGTATCTACATGTAGACTTTACAAAATATATCTTACACTGACGATGATACTTACCTAGTTCAAGTTGCTATGAAACATTTGTGTGCGGTCGTACACCTTAGAAAAGGTAAAAATATTTGATTTCTTGAAAACAAAAAATGACATTTGTTTTGAGACATACGTACTGTATATGATTCCGGCTAAAAAGGTGTCATTGATCAATCGACAGAAAGTGTCCTTATCTAACGCGTGTTCTAATTTCAGTTTGGTTTTTCCTAACTAGAAACAAACGGTTTTGTCATTTTCTTTTTTTATTTATTTTGGTTTTTTTTAAAAATCATGGTAAATCGCAGAAAAAAAAAAAAGTTCAATTTTATTGGACTCGCATGAGTTCACAATAAGTATATAATAATATGTTTAGTAAAAAGTTTTTGCAATAGATTTATATCTATGTTTTTTGTAATTAATTAGAATACTTCATAACTGCAGTTTGTATGTTCCAATTGTGGTGAAATTTTTATGATGACCTGGTTATTATATGTTTGAACTATAATAAAAATTCCGTACTCATTGGATCATATATAACTTAGTCATTTTTTTTTTCGAAAATAACTTGGTCAAATCTGAATAAATCTATAACTAAGTTTATTATATCCAATTGCTCAACAATACTTTCGCTCGGTTTCCAGAAATCTCCACCAGGTAAGTTCATTTTCTACATGTTGTGTACTTCACAACCTGGATCTCTATCTAATATGTTTGCATAACATGCACGCCGCGCCACTTGTATGCTGCCAGTTCTGTCATCATCGGTTTGTACCAACAGTGTGAAACTGTTAATAGACACGTATTCCATTTTGTGTGGCTGCTGCGACCCTGGTTGCCCTGCCTAACATGGAAATATCTCATCTACTTTAGCTTTTTCTTAGAATTTCCCTGGCTAACTCTTAGCCAGACAGAATAGTAGTGTGACAAGTGTTCACATTTCCTGGCACTAGTTTGAAGAGAAATCTGACAAATATTCACATTGTTTTTCACAGATGTCTAGCCAGAAGGACTACTCGATGGCGACCGCTGATGTCGTGGACGCTGAGGTGAGGGAACTCGTGGAGAAGGCCTACTCTAGAGCAACACAGATCATCACCACGCACATTGACATCCTCCACAAGCTCGCCCAACTCCTGATAGAGAAGGAGACCGTGGACGGAGAGGAGTTCATGAGCTTGTTCATTGATGGCCAGGCCGAGTTGTTTGTCGCTTGAGATATCACAAGGCGTGCGGCTAGCTAGGTCGTCACGGTGTATATGCTTTTGAGTGATTTGTGCGAGAGCAAACACAAAGGGATGAAAATGGAGAGCCCAGCTTGTAGGAACCACATTGATGTAGCGAAAGATGTTTTTGCATACCTGTATAGTAGTTGATTGTAAAAAGCATCTACTGACTTTTGAGCAATTAAAATGTTACTTCTTACAATTAGAGCACATGGTTGCCTGTCGCCTGTGAAAATAAATATGCTCATCTCATGCTACTGGGCTATATATATCTGACTGCGTATAAATAAAGGGCGAACCCAGTGCAGAGAGCTCCCGTTCTGTACCAGGTCTGGGAAGGGTGTTAGTGGACTACTCCCTCCGGAATGGTATTAGAAGTCGTTTTGGATAAGGATTGGGTCAAACATCGGGAATATAAATCATCAATAACTTTTAAGTTATAGAGTTTGTAAATGTAAAAATTATATGAGTAGATTTGTCTTAAAAAATACTTTGATAAAAGTATACATATATATCACATCTCCATAAATATGTCAAAGTTGTGTTTTGGAGACCGTGTCGCTGTCCTAAACGACCTCTAATACCATCCCGAGGGAGTATGTATAAATAGACTAATAAATTCTAAGCATGCTGCGATCCTTTTTATTCTTTCCTGTACCCTAGCAATATTTTGTTTTGGAGTCTGTAAAAGTGTGAAGAAAAGTGAATGCAGTCTGTAAATTAATTCTAACAGAGCTTAATTTTTTGCTTCGGTTTGGCAGGGATTTTGTAAACAGTAAACAACAATTAATGAGAACATTTAGATGGTTTTTGATGGAACAGAAGGGGGTTTTCACCCCTGAGAACATAGATGGTTAGGATGGACAGAGTCACTTCCCTTGTCTATACTACTGACTTCAGAAATCAGGGTCACTCATAATGTAATTTTTTAACATTGAATTGAGTTACCTCCCCTCTCATTCCTCTCTCTCACAACCTCTCATTAACCACTAGTGATTGGTGCGCGCCCATGCGCGCAGGTAGTGGCCACAGTTCTATGTGGGAAATAGAATAATACCGATAAAGAATAAATATGACATGTTCTATGCCATGTCAACTATGTGACTGAGTAAAATTATAAGAAAACGAGCAGCATCATACACATTCACATGTCACTGCAAAGTTCCAGATAAGGATCGAAATGAACAGAGACAGAACATGTCACTGCAAAGTTCCAGTTAAGGATCATAGTCTCAGGTTGTACAATAGGCTCGGGTTTAGATACGATAGTCCCAGGTTCAGAACTGAAATTAACTAAACAGAAACGAGAATCTGAGATGATTAACTAAATGGCACGAATAAATTGTCAACAACATTATGATGGTCTTTGAATTTGCAAACAACAAAATCAGTATAATAACCTTGTTTCCATTAATGTTAAATGATCCATTAATTAGCAACAACATAGTACAAGAATTAGATGGCACATCACATTAATACCGCTCACTATGATGGTTCAAAACAATACACATCCATAGGAATACATGAAATTCTAAAAACTGATAAACATCATAGAAAATCTTGATCGTATTAACCGAATCGGAAGACAGTTCTCACAAAGATCTCCCCGCCTAGGCCCTCTAGGCCTCTAGGTCCCTATGAAGTCTCCAATGAACAATATTGAGTCAATGCGGTTCCTCCTCAAAGCAGATCGGAAAAGAGGGAGCATCCTTGCTCATTAGCCTGGGATTGCTGAAGGTTCGGATTAATATAGCGCTGCAATGGTAGATGAGCAACAATATCAATTCTCAGTTTAGTACATGCCTCTCTTGTTCTTGTTAGACAGATTGCAGATGGAGAAGTATGTGCATCCTAGATTTCATCTCTCTTTCTACCAAGACACATAGTCGATGAAAAGAGTAGTATGTTAATTCAGCTACGGCAAACACCAAGTAATGACCAAGACACAATCGATCATATATACACAAGGGCTGGCTGCAACTGCAACTGTTGGAGACAAATGGGGGGTGCTCTATTTTAAGCATCTCTGCTTGCTCTGTGAACAGATAAATGATAAGAGACATGAACAGCAAAGAATGGATGGAACTAACTGATATTAATCAAAAGCATATCAGGCATGCAGATATCAGTCTCCCTCTCTATGTGCAGTCGTGCACTCCTAGCAAAGAATGGATGGAACTAACTGATATTAATCAAAAGCATATCAGGCATATGCAGATATCAGTCTCCCTCTCTATATGTGCAGTCGTGCACTCCCAAATGGAAAATTCTAGCTATCTCTGCAAACAAACAATAATCCTATTGTAAGTACATAAGAAACTATTGATTGAAAGTCTAAAACAGTGAAAATTTGCTCGATAAACGATGGGCCTCCTGTACATGTACTTCTGAATTTGTTGGTGGACATCGACTCCTTTGAACGTTGTTCTTGTTCCATTGCACAAAGCTAGCTGGTACGATAGTGGCGCTGGACTGAGACGCCACCACGGCAAGAATAAGGGCGCTTGAGGCGGGAGGAAGTGCGTGGGCAGGGAGGAAGGCAGATAAAATGTCATTATGCAGGTATGATCTCATCTGATGGATCTCTAAACCATGTACTAATTTGAGAAAGGCGATAAAATGTCATTTAAATATAAGCCAACCCAACAAGCAAAGCCTAGATTCATTTTTGTTGTGCTATTTCCAAGGTACTCATGTCATTGCTTTTATGAGCATCAACCGAGACAATGATTTTTAAAATAAGTAAAACAATCATATATGTTTCCAAATATTACATTGATTTTTCTGAAAAGACCCCAAGGGAATTGATAGTACCATTGGGGATGTGCAGAATCATGGAAACAATATGTACAAACGAAAGCTGTAGCATACCGAAGCATATATGATTTTACCGATTTATAAAACGCATGCCCATTGTCTAAACTGAATATAAATTTCCATTGAGCCAAGTACTGCATTTTTAATCGACACATCAGGAAATCAAATGCAACTTTAGCTAATGTTTACTCTTGAACATGGCTCTCATTGTCGTAAATATATGGGAATTGCATTTGTCAATCTCAAATGCTTAGCAAATACTGACCGAAGACACTATTGAATACAAAATCAAATAATCAGAACGAAAAAAAAACTTCTCAACAGAACAAGCTTAGTGTGTGAAAATACCCATCAACCCAGGAGGCTTGATCTTGAGCTCCATTGCTTCATGGTGGTAATATGGAGCACCTTGGTAAGCATGTCTCACCAGGACGCAGACTACCTAAAACACCATAAGAAACGCAAGTCAGTTCGATCCAAGTCAATGCCATGCCACAGGAATAGAAAGAGAATGCATCATCAAGTAGCTTTGTCTAGTGTCTTAACGCTCCTGGAAGAGATACATATGCAAATCTTGTGCCGTAGGAACAAAAACCCGAACTATGCTTTGCAAAGAGCACTCATGTGAACCAATGGATCAAACCGACTGCATGCGCGCAGGAAATGTAAATATTTTTTTTAATGAGTCAAACAGGAAGGAACATCGAACCTAGCTGAACCAAGTCATTACCGGCACATCACCACACCGCCGCCGCTCTCCTTGGCGGCAATACCTCGCCACCCACCTGTGAAAATCAAGAGAAATGTAATCAAGAGAAAAATGACTGGACCACAACCATATACAATGCGAATCAAGAGAAAAATGACTGGAGTATTGGTAGAAGAAATGTAATCATACCATATAAAGTAGAGCTACGAGCTTCCAAATTGTAGTAGCTAAGAAGCATCTAAGAAGCACACATCTTGCACTGTCCTCATAACTCATCAGAGCCGTAATTTTAAACAAAATCTGTCATCACAAATCCAGATTTAAACAATCAGAAATCATCACGTCCTACTCCACACACTAAATCCATATATCCAAATCAGAAATACCACAACCATCTCCTCTTCTAAGCCCAAAGAATCACCAAATATCGTCATCATAAATCACTAAAGGCTGGTGCAAGAACCAAAGTCAAGATATATCTAATACTCTTGACGCCTGAACTATACTCTCGACGTGGGCAGATCCGGTGGGGAAACGAATGGACCCGGCCATAGAATCTCTGGATCCGGTCATGGATGTCCAGGATGAACCCCACCCAAAAACGCTGACCAACACAGATCGATTCTAGACCCCGATGAGTGAAGGAGTGGAGAAGCAAGCTAGAATGGCCACCGCACCGCCCGGGCCGGCCGCGCCACGCCAAGGCCAGCGCGCCGGCCGCGCCGCGCTGGCCCGCGCCGTCGGGCCGTCGCGCCCGCGCCCGCGTTGGTGCTGCGCGTCGCTGGCCGCGCATCCGCGCGATCTGGCCGCGCCGCCCCGCCGCTGAAGCGCCGCCCGGCCGCGCCCGAAGCCGCGCGCCGCCGGCGCGTCTGCGGCCAAGCGCCGCCAGCCACGCAGAGGGAGAGAGGAGGGAGAGGGAGGCGGCTGCTGGCTGGGAGAGTGAGGGAAAGGGTAGGGTTAGGTTTGGAAGCCGGTATATATATATATGATGCGGAGGAGGAAGGAGAACCGTTGGATCGAGGATCGGACGGTCAAAAATAATTAGGGTGATGTGGATAGCTTGGCCGCCGGTTTTCTCCACAACAAATTTACTCTTTAAATTGCGATTGACCTTACACAATCAAAATTATTGGAAGGTGAGGTTTTTTTTCATGAAATGTCTGCTCATCTTTGCCTCATAGTTACTGAGAACTCAGAAAGAGAGAGAGAGTTCGGCAGTTTGTAGGAACTTCATTGATGTACGCACTCAAAGATGTTTTGCATACTTGTCTAGTCTGTTCAATGTAGAAAGGAAAAGTCAACGTTACTGCTTATAGGACAACTTAAAATAAATCTGATTATTATTATGCTGACGCTATTTATGCACTAGTTGTTGCTATTGCAGAGAGATGCAGACGCCTATATAAATTGGACAGTGGTGAAACCAGTATCCATGGAGTAGTGGATGTTTCTGATGCGTTCATCTCTAGTGCCACATAAATTGCAACTGTTTCCAAAACATTAAAACTTACAACCGATCCAACATGACTTCAAATGACACTAAACAAACAACGTTTTCAGTGATTGCACATGAATCCATTGGGAGAAATGACAATCCAGGAGGCATCAACAGAGCTAGTACGAACCTACAAGGGAGAAGGTTTGTTTCGAGTATTAGATAAATATAAATACTATAAATAACCAAACGTAATCACATAGCTTTATATATAGACAGTTTAAGGAGCCAAGTCATTTGAAGCAACAATATTTCATTCCAAACCGACATAGATGGAAATATGGTTGAATGTACCTTTGGTGACTTGTCTTTGCACTCGTTCATCCTTCGAATAGATCTTGCAGCATCTCTTCCAGCTCACGAGGACCCAATTTTGTTGTGGTAACATTGTTATCCTCTATATACCTTGTGTAGCGTGGAACGATTTTCTTGGTGATAGCTATGCGCAGTTGTTTTCTCAACTCAGGATTTGGAACCTTCCACATCTTATGAGTGGTGTAAGTCTTCTGAAACTCAGACTCAAACTTGGATATCGAGGAGTAGTTTTTGTGGAAGCAAAGAGGTGTAGGATCCAACAAGCTTGACAACACCGGCGCCCAAGATACATCTATATAGCTGTCCATGTACTCATTGACTTTGTAAGTTAGGTGTATTGAACCAAATTCTTGAAGATGAGAATCTTGGAGCTGCTCCCGCATGAAGTATGAATTATTGAGCAAGAATAAGAACCTAAGGCCTTGATCAGAAAATGATTTTGACAGGTTGAGTAGCTTTTCTTCTAGAGAAGACGCCATCTTCATGATGAAGCTGTCCAAAGTGTCACTTTCATGATAAATAGTAACCATTGGTATATAATGAAAAAGAGTAACATTTGGTATATGATGTTTATATGACTCGCCAAGCCAAAATGAGCGATCTTCGGGTACGATTGAACCCAATGCCGAGTGATTGTCTAGCAGGAAGGTGGTAAGGTCCATTGCTGACCAAGTGACCCAGTGAGTGTCTGATGATCCTTGTGGAGTCATTGTTGCAGCCATGTCCTCCATCAACTCCATGATACGAGTACTAGTCGCCCCCAATGCTGTCCATATGAACTCGCATGCCTTGTCATCTTTTGCATCCAAGAGGTTAACGATCTCGTCCCATATGGTTTCGATTTCTGTAGATGGCTTCGAACCGAATACCACCTTGATTTGGGATAAGGCTTCTGACAGAGAGTTGTGCACAAGCAAGAGGATGCTGATCCTCTGGTATAGTGCCCGCTGCACCCCATTGGCCTTTAGATTTTCAGAAGTGAAAGAATTGCGATCCAGATCAACTATGACGTCAACAAAAGCGACCATTTTCAACATGGTTTCTTTGACAAATTGTGCCACCTGCCACTGATCCAAAATACAAGATGACTCAGCTTCTTCTTCTTCTTCGCAAATAATGGCCAGGGCCAGGCCCACGCCCATCGAGGTTCGTTGTCGTGGTAAGAGGGACGCCCAGGAACGAAGAATAGTTTTCATGATCTTGCCAAGAGCCCGGATCCAGATCTTAGCATCAGCAGCAGTAAGCTCGAGTATCATCCCTGCAGATGCACCAGCAGTGAGGTGGAGAACCCAGTCAACGCCCAGCTCTGTGAACCACCTCTCCAGGACACACATGTTGCCGCCGTTGGTGCTGCAATCCGCCGCCGATGGCGCACCGACGAAGAATTCATGGGCCAGGCTTCTAACGTCCTCCTCCTCCACATCTTCACGCTCGTCACCATAGATCTCCAATTCGAAGAGCATGGCCGCCGCCTTCTCCGCCGAGACAATGGTGGAGTGACGAAAGGTGCTAGATGTGTAGGCAGTTGAGACTATGGTACCTGATCTGGAGCTGCAAACGGTGGAAACACCAGATCCACCAGTCTGCCCGCGGTAGCTCCAGCGAGACCCGCCGCCGCCCTTGCCACCCTCCATGCTATGCGAAGCTATCCAGCAACTGGCGATCTGCAGAGTGAGGCTGAGCCGATGCCTATGTTGACTGTTGACTTACTCCGAAGTCCGAACCTCACGGGTTCAGGGAAGAACTGAACAAAGAGTATGGACATTGCAAAAATGCATACTCCCTCACAATCAGATCTTTGTAGGCACTGATAAGGCACACATACTTAGATCACAGCGGCGAATGACAAAAGCATATCATTTGCAAAATGCGCCAAGCTGGAGTTAAACCAACTGAAATATATAATTTTTTTAACTGGTGATGGTGGTGGAGTTGAGAATGTGCAATTCTTGAAAATGGATTTGTCGGATATATGAGACCAGGTAATAACTTCCTTGGTCATGAGTGGAAAAGTCAACGTTACTGCTTAATGTTATAGGACAAAACTTAGCTTGCTGAAATGACCCATTAGAAAATAAATCTGATTATTATGCTGACGCTGTTTATGCACTAGGTTGTTGCTATTGCAGAGAGACGCAGACGCCTATATAGATTGGACAGTGGTGAAACCAGTATCCATGGATCGATGAGTGGATGTTTCTGATGCGTTCATCACTAGTGCCACATAAAGTGCGACAACAATAACAACATAGCCTTTTACATAAAGTGCAACTGTTTCAAATAGATTAAAAACTTACAACCGATCCAACATGTCTTCAAAATGACACTACATAAACAACGTTTTCAGTGATTGCACATGAATCCATTGGGAGAAATGACAATCCAGGAGGCATCAACAGAGCTAGTATGAACCTACAAGGCAGAAGGTTTGCTTCGAGTATTAGATAAATATAAATAATATAAATAGCCAAGCGTAATTACATAGCTTTATATATAGACAGTTTAAGGAGCCAAGTCATTTTTTTTTCTTTCAAAACAAGAGGCCAAGTCATTTGAAGCAACAATATTTCATTCTAAACCAACACAGATGGAAATATAGTTGAATGTACCTCTTTTGGTGACCTGTCTTTGCACTTGTTTATCCTTCGAATAGATCAAGCAGCATCTCTTCCAGCTCACAGGGACCAACTTTTGTGGTAACATTGTTATCCTCTATATATCTTGTGTAGGAGTAGAGTGGAACGATTTTCTTGGTAACAGCTATGCGCAGTTGGATCCTCAGCTCAGGATTTGGGACCTTCCACATCTTATGAGTGCTGTAAGTCTTCTGAAACTCAGACTCAAACTTGGACATCGAGGAGTAGTTTTTGTGGAAGCAAAGAGGTGTAGGTTCCAACAAGCATGACAACACCGGTGCCCAAGATACATCAAGATAGCTGTCCATGTACTCATTGACTTTGTAAGTTAGGTGTATTAAACCAAATTCTTTAAGGTGAGAGTCTTGGAGCTGCTCCCGCATGAAGTATGAATTATTGAGCAAGAATAAGAACCTCAGGCCTTGATCAGAAAATGATTTTGACAGGCTGACTAGCTTTTCTTCTAGAGAAGACGCCATCTTCAAGATGAAGCTGTCCAAAGTGTCTCTTTCATGAAAAAGGGTAACATTTGGTATATAATGTTTATATAACTCGCCAAGCCAAAATAAGCGATCTTCAGGTACCATTGAACCCAATGCCGAGTGATTGTCCAGCAGGAAGGTGGTATGGTCCATTGCTAACCTAGTGACTTTATGAATGTCTGATGATTCTTGTGGAGTTATAGTAGCAGCCATGTCCTCCATCAACTCCATGATCCAAGTACTAGTCGCCTCCAATGCTGTCCATATGAACTCGCATGCCTTGTCATCTTTTGCATCCAAGAGATTGACGATCTCATCCCATATGGTTTCGATTTCTGTAGATGGCTTCGAATGGAATACCACCTTGATTTGGGATGAGGCTTCGGACAGAGAGTTGTGCACAAGCAAGAGGATGCAGATCCTCTGGTATAGTGCCCCCCGCCGTACCCCTTTGGCCACGAGAGAAATGCGATACAGATCAACTATGACGTCAACAAAAGCCACCATTTTCAACATGGTTTCTTTGACAAACCGTGCCACCTGCAACTGATCCAAAATACAAGATGACTCAGCTTCTTCTTCTTCATCCTCCACCTCACAACTAAAGGTATGGATGGTGTTCATTATCTTTTCAAGAGCCCGGATCCAGATCTGCGCATCAGCAGCATTAAGCTCGAGTATCGTTTCAGATGCACAATCCGAGATGTGGAGTACCCAGGCGACACCCAGCTCTGTGAACCACCTCTCCAGGACACTCATATTGCCGCCGTTGGTGCTGCAATGCACGAAGAATTCCTGGACCAGGTTTCCAATGTCCTCCTCCTCCTCCTCCTCCGCATCTTCACCATAGATCTCCAAATCGAAGAGCATGGCCGCCTTCTCCGCAGACATAATGGTGGAGTGGCGAGAGGTGCTAGATGTGTAGGCAGTTGAGACTATGGTACCTGATCTGGAGCTGCAAACGGTGGACGCTACATCAGATCCAGTCTCCTCCCGGTAGCTCCAGCAAGACCCGCCGCCGCCAGCATTCCCACCCTCCATGCTAAGCTAAGCTAAGCTATGCTAGCCTGCTACTACCTCTAGCAAATGGCAATCTGCAGAGTGAGGCTGAGCTGATCACTGTTGAGTGTTGACTTACTGCTCACGGGCTGACGGGTGGTTTAGGGAAGAACTGAATGAACAAGGGCGGGATCACGGACCATCTCAAGAAGCTCTCTACGGAGTACTCCTATGGCTACTCCTACTCCTTCCCCGGAAAGGACGCGTACCATCTAGGTCTCCCCTTGGTATTTGTGCAAGGACGACCATTGACTCCGGAGGCGAATTATGAGACCCGCGGTCTTTTCTTAACTGGAGAGGCCCTCGTCTTTACATGACAGTATGACACATGTGGCATTTATACTAATCTCAAAGCAAGTTGTGAGTTTCTCATCTATCCCAGCAACAAACATTAGTTTATTTGTACTCCAGAAGGTTGCCATGACCTTTTTTATTTGAAGATGCATACAAGTTTTGTAACGTATATATACTGGAAAAGATAGATTTAGTTCTTGGAAAAGTTGGATTTAAGAAAGTGCCACATAGAACATAGAACAGATAGCACTTTAGCTTCAGAGCATTCTGTGTGCAATAACGAAGGTCACAAAAAACAATAATCCAAAATATGATCCAAAGAAAGAGTGTGCTTCAACAAGGACAATGTTGCAGTGCTCGTGTTCAATTCTATGTTTCACGGAAGGGATATGGATAATGAGTCATATTCCCTCACGGCCTCACAATCATATCTTTGTAAGCCCTAGTAAGGCACACACACGCTTATATCGTAACAACCTATATATGACAGTAGCGGATGAGCATATCATTTACAAAATGTGCCAAGTTGGAATTAAGCCAACTGAAACATATGATTTTTTTCATCGGTGGTCAGGTGGAGCTGAGAATGTGTGCAATTCTTGAAAAGGGTTTTTTTCGAAAACGTAAATTAGCACGTATTGCATTAAGAGAAGTGAGAAATTACATATGATTCGTGAGTAATCCATAGATTACTGCCGAATCACACAGACACAAAACAAACATCATGAAACGAAAGGGGAGGGGTGGGGCGGACCCTCTGACTAACAACCCCGATCGCCCAGCCTATTACAACTAAAAACTCCACACCCGGTATCTAGCGGTGAACCGAGCCAAAGGCGATAAGAGCGGTAAAGCATCCGCTAGAACTCGAGACGGCAAAGCATCCGTCCCGACCAACCTTGGCGAAAAAGCATCCGCGGAAAGACGACGATCACATCGGGCGGCAAAGCATCCGCCGGAGACGACCACGATCTCGGCATGCATGCACACCGGAAACGCAGCTCAAAACGACCGCGACCTCGGCAAATGCGCGCATACTGGAAACACAGGCTCGATCGCGTCCTCGACGGCAAAGCATCCAGCTAGCAACGAAGAGCCCCTTGACGGCAAAGCATCCGGCGGAAAAGAAGATACCTTGGCGGCAAAGCATCCGCCGGAACAACTACGCCTAGAGCTACAACAACGACTATCTAGACACACCCGGGTGAGGAGTAACATGAAGTGCAAATAGGAGCAGCAAGACAACCAAACCAACCAAGACGGAGGAGCGACGACCGTAGAGATTGCAGGAGTGCAGAAGCGCAGAAGCGTTGCCTTCAGGAAGGAGATCGACGTCCGCGAATGCCGACAACGCAAAGGAGAGCACCAGAAGGTCTTTGGACCCGAGCACGCAAAACAAACCGCGAACTGCCGACGAGCTGCCGACACCCAACTTCCGTCGCCCGCGGTGAAGTAGCCCGGCATGTCTGAAGCGCCACCACGAAGCCTCGGACGCACGCCGGCACCACCTCGGTCCCACCACCACGGCGGCTCCACCACCGCAACGCAGACGACTTGGAAGAAGGATCATGACGCCGGGCACTACTGTGGTGTAGAATGTGGAAGACGACGATGCCCCCAAGGGGGGTAAGTGGCGCACGGCGTCACCGCCGCCCGTCCCGGCCAAGGCCGGGCTGAGCTTTCGCCCCTTCCACGAAGAGAAGCACGAGCATGGCACGGCGCCCAAGGTCGGCAATAGCAGATCCGCGACGGCCCTCCGCGCCAAGCGGTCCGTGGACATCCAAGGACGTGGGCGGGGCGAGGGCACGGCGCCCAAGAACCCGACGCGCCAAGGCCCCCGTTGCGGTGCCACCCGCCGACGCCCGGGTTGGAGTGGATTCGGGCCGCCGCCGACACCGGACGCGCGCAACAGCGGCGGGCCCGCCTGCCCGAGCCGTTAGCCAGGGCAACACACGCCCGGGGGAGCCGACGCAAGAGCTGGCCCGACGAGGAAGCCGCCGCCGCAACCCACGGCGATGACCACCGTGAGACGACCATGCTAGGGCCCGTCGTCGCAGATCCACCGAGGAGGGTCCGGGTCCGCCCCCAAGGGCCAACCGACCCCGATCTTGCCTCTGTAGATCCACCGTGAGGGCCGCCGAGCCAGGACACCATTGGGAGCCGGAGCGGGCGCCGTGACGAGGACCCGGCCGCTTGGGGGGCAGATCCAGCTAGCGCCGCCAAGGCCATCTAGCCGTCGGGTGGGTTAGTAGGAGGGTGGAGCAAGGAGGGGAGAGGGTGGGGAGACAATGGGAGGTGTGCGCGGCCCCCTTTGTGGGGTCACCGCCGCTGGCCGCCGCCCCACGGCGGGCAAGGGCGGCGACGGCGGCGAAGATGGGGAGGGGAGGGGGCTCCCGGTGGCGGCGTCACACGGGCGGCCCCCAAGTCGCCCATTGGAGGACGCTTCGGGGGAAGGGGAAAGGTCTAACCTAGCTAGTTCGTGCTGGTCACGCGCCGCCGACAACACCATTCTTGAAAAAGGTCGTCAACATAAAAGGTACTTGAACACCAAGATGCATAAATCCTATTTGAAATATTTAGAGGACAAAAAAGTTGAAGACCCTTCTTTCTATTATGTTGCTTCATCAAAGACCTGGAGGTGTGTGGTTGGCCAGGTGTAGTATTGAGCAGCTGTATGAGAAGCTCAACTTCACATCATGGTGTGAAATGACTGATTGCTCTACCTTACCTTCTCAAAGACCATCAACCTCCCTTGTGAGTATTCTCAGAGAATTCCTCGGATTATTGCACTTCTCTATATGCTTGTGGTCATGTGAAGTTAAGTTAGTTCCAAATATTGCCTTGAACCAGTAGGCTCATTTTTTGCTGGGTTCTAGTAATAAATGATACAAGGTGCTAAAGTTGACTACTGATCACAACATCCTAATCTCATGTTACTTTTAGAACTTGATTCTAGCACTTGGCACGTTTTTGGTCTTGTTTTCTTCTGGAACTAGTCTGTTCGGTACAGTACTACTCTGTTTCAACCCTGCTGTTTGGCTGAAAGCAAAATATACATGTCTAATCTGAATGTGTTTGGATGCAAATTTAGTATGAGCATTTTGCTCACGGTGCATGATTTAGGAGATCCTGATCTGTATTAATTACTCTGTTTGAACAACCATGCGGTTTGGCCGAATAGTGCAAATACTGAAATACGCATGTGTGAATGTGTAAACATGGTAACAAAAGTACATATATACTGGCAACTGTTGAGGTTACATATACATGGTAAAAATTTCCAAGCAACAATAATTTATTCCAAACCCAAAGCATAACATCAAAAATCTTACTATTACTACTCCACGTTAATTCTCACTAAACGCGTTAGAAAAATAGATAAATCAAAGAAATTCTCACAATAATTAGAAAGATCTAGCCATCAATTGATCTCCATTAATTATAATAGCCATTGGATCTTATTTAGTTAAAATTACCCACCTGCCATTATTGAAGTCACGCATCATATAATATAATATAATAGATCTAATTGAAAAAAGAAAACATAAATTATATTAGCCTGGTGCCGCAGCCGCCTGTCATCAGCTTCGATCAACGAGGGATGAACCTTCCAACCCTACATCAGGCTCTTAGTCACGTCGATCTTTCCTGGGCTTCCCTCCCCACGCCTTGCAGTTTCTTGGAAGCTCTATCATCAGCCACGGAAGGGAACATGTGGAAGTGCTTGCATCGTCGCATGCACTAGGGGCTGCTAGCTTTCCCGCTCTACAGATGCATGCAGGTAATAATCTAATAATCTATTATTTCTTTAGGAGGTAGATGACAATCTGCCTAGCCTTTGATCAGTGTCAATTTTTTAGTCGTTTGATTCATAGCTTCAGAGTACACGGACGTCACGGGGCGATCTTGTGATCCACGAACTGACAAAGTGATGCTTTAATGTTTAAACTGAACGAGAACATCGCCCTTGATTTGTTGTTATTTTTGTGCTCTTCGCTAGCCATGACATAACAAGACCACATCGATTGGACTGATCGTGATTCTCACAGCAGTACAAATTGAAATAATTGCCATCCCATTGAAATTTATCTTTTTATGTGGTGTTTTCTAGAAGAGCATGAAAATCTCCAGAAAAGAACGGTAGATCCGGAATCTGAAATCACTTGGGAAGAGTATAAATCTATGAATTTCACATCTCATGTATGGCCATAACTGTAAGAGCTCGATGTCATTAGAATGTATGTGCTTTGTTTAATAGTCACACTGTCATCATTTAAACTATAGCTATAGCTATAGTCTAATGGTAAAACATCGATTCCTGTATGTCCATTGGTGCTAGGTTATTGTTGGTCTATTACAATTAATGGTACTCAATGTTAAACGTTTTGCTTCATGTAAATTTGTAAATTAATATTTATAGGCACCATACCTTAGTCCAGAAACTCTAGATTGGCTTGCTGTGTAAATATGTCATACCATGACAATGTAGCTAGATTGTGTAATTACTAACGTAAGAAATTGTCTATTTTCAGTTTTGTTTTCCTAATCAATCTCCTCTTTGGGTCCCCGAGATAGACGGCATGGCAAGCTGGATTATATGTTCTAGACGAACTGGTGCTAGACATCCCCGTAGCGAAACCCAAAGTCCTTTCTCAAAGCATGGGTGGAGCTGCAGGCATGCTGCTCTTGCTGCAAGTGCGAGCTTGGGTGAATGAGGATATCACTGTCTACAGTGGCGGCATGTCACTACTAAGCTGCAGGTATGCCACTTTCCTCACTCATATTACCATGCATCTGTGTCAATCTCTACACCGCAGTTTTGGTCATACACATATGGCCAATTAAAGTAAAAGAATACATACATCCCATATGTTTATACATAAATCATCACATGTTAATTAATAAGAAAATTGAAGGAGGGAATATATAACAATACAAGACAACCTATGTATCTGAAAAAGGTGCATCAGAAGGATGGGAAAAGAACGCTGATCTCAATATATTGCTATATTTTGTTACCATGTAGGAGTATAATTTATTATTTTAAAACAAACTTTGCAACAATTTGCAACCGGCGAGGAGAAATGGTATTTAAATTGAATTATTGATGTGTTATTTATTAATGATATTCATTTACAATCCATAAACATGTTACTTAATTATTTTATTAGTATAGGAACACAAGTAAATAAAATTATAATTTACAAAAACAGTGTATAACCATATAAAATATCTACATTAACCAAAAGCTAACGGACTGTCCATGTTAAGTTCTCACCAAATGCATTAGAAAACTAATCAATTTTAGAAATTGAGACAAGAATCTAAAACATCTAGCTTTTCATTAATTTGGTAGACTCCAACTATCATCCACAAAAAACATTGAATCTATTTGTTTTATAAAAAATTGACACTTACCATTATGAAGAATGAATACAACAACTCTCTAAATACTAAAAATAATTGAAAACTAATCAACTAAATTTATATATAAATTGACCACTTCCGTGATTATGGAAGAATTCAAAATAACTCCACTTTGGATCTCTAATATATACATCATTCATCACAAAAGATAATTTCAAATAACCATCTAATATTTTATTTGAAAAATTATCCACACGTGGCATTAGGAAAGATAATGCAAAGTAACCTAGATGTTTGCATGCAACCTACCCATATATGCCAAATATAAATTATCACACTTAGTTTGTACCTAAAATAATTTGCGAAGAAAAATAATTTAATATCCATAAAATATGTGCTATATACTCTAAATTACACAATTCTACAATTGTCAAATTAATAGTAAGCATGATTATATGTTCCACATTAGAAAAATAATTATTTTAATAGTTTATCATGTGTGTAAAAATGTTCATAAAAATGGAATGTACAAAAGTTCCCAGAAACCACATAGCAAAGCTACTGACAATTAACTCTAAGTTATCTTAATAATCTTTGATATATAATAAATTCCATAGGTAGTTATTCTCAGTAGCTTTATAAATTTTGGCTAAATACAATTTCTTATCAATATTGGTAATTTAGTTTTTACGCACTCAGTATTTTATAAAATAGTGATACTAGCAATAAAATTACATGTTAGTGCCATGATGCAAGGTGAAACAACTATTTATGCAATAAGAACCGAGACTCTATAATATTTTTGAATGAAATAAAAGATGAAACATATTAATATAGCATAAATCGGCAATAGAAATTCAAATTAACACGTGGATAAAAGGAATTGCAATACATAGAGTAAACGTTGAATCTAAACTAAAGCTTGAGGATGGAACACAAAGGTATGGACTAATAACTCAAATACCATAATGTTAGCTATACACTAAATAACAATTACTAAATTCTATAAATAGAGGAGTCCAATGAAGTATTTATGTTAATTCTTATGTGGACCACTAGAAAAAAATAATATCTAGAAATTCTCACAAGAAATTAGAACCATCCGGCTATCAATTTTGTAGTAATAACGGTAGGATCCATGTTGTTTTCTAAATAATGATCCACCTCTATGAATGTGTAAATAAATGTAGGGTATCCCAAGAATCTTTATTTAAACTACCACTTATGCCATTAGATACATAGTATACGCAACCCCTTAATTTTTACATATAAATTGCCACTCCTAACATTCTTTAATCTATATCAGAATTATAAAATATAGTATTGCCAAAAATATCTAAATAGCCATAAATCATATATATGTTCTACATTATGTACACCTATAAATGGCCATATAACAAAATTTCATTAATGTTCATGCAAATCAAATTCTTATGCATACGTGAGGGATAGATCTATATATTACGTTTAAGCAATCATGGGAAAAGATTTCATAAGCTAATGATATTAACAAATTATTTAGAATCAATAATAAACCATGACATGGGAAAAATAATGTTTAGATAATTTATAAACTTAAACTAAATATTTTTCATATATTTATTAATAGCATAACCATTTCTACATAAATAAAATTCAAACTTCTTGGCAAGTGGGGAGAATAGTGCAGACTATAAGTGTATATACCTTCCTATTCTTTTTTTTTAGATAAGAAATCTTCATTTTTCTGAGATTTCCAGAGTGCAAAATAGTATTATAAGGCTTAAACAATAATGTCCTCTTGAGGTTAGCACTCCTTTCCATCTTAGATCTCCTGTCAAGCTCTAAACCCGAAATTAAACAAAGTGACTATTTAGGTTATCATTGTACTTAAGAGTATAGTCTACAACTTAAAAACAGTACGTAACAATTAATAAGGATAATTATTTAAAATCAAAACTAACATCCATGATATCATAATATATAGATTAAAAACATGTCAATCAATAATTGACAAGTTTACCACAATTAAATAGACACCATAAAGTATCTGGCGTGCCTATTGTGCTAGAAAGGGAACGGAGAAAAAGTATAATTTAATACAAAAATAATTTATGATCCAAAGACATTAAATAATAATTAATTTCTATATCTCTAATATCTTATAAGGTTCTTGCCCGTGCGAGAGCACGGGCTGATGGACTAGTGCAAAAAACAGAAGTACTAGCTGGCAACTCGTCTTGTATATATGGTGCACTAATTTACCCTTCGAATAGTTCCTGCAGCATATCCTCCACCTCCTGAGGAGTGATTCTTGGGGTGATGCTGCTGTGATCATCCAAGTATTCCGTAAAGCCTGTAACGACTTCCTTAATGATGACTTCACGCAGCCTGTGCCTCAGCTTAGGGTCCGGCACTTTCCAGAGCTTCTGCGCATTGTAGGTTGCCTGAAACTTGGACTCGAACTTTGGCAGTGGCGAGCTTTTCATGAAGCAATGAAACTTGGGGTTGTGCAGGCATTTCAACACTGGTGCCCATGACACTTGGAGATAACTCTCTATGTACCTGTCGATTCTGTTAGTGAGGCTGTCCAAAAACCTTATGTACGTGAGGTCATGGAGATGGGGAGGCCAACTTGTGTCGAGCAGCTGCTGTATGAGGCAGGAGTTGTTGATCAAGAAGATGAACCTGAGGCTCTGGTCCGTGAACGACTGCGACACTCTGGCAAGCTCTTCCTCTAGGGAACCGACTACCTCCATTGTCAGGGTAGTCAAAGAAGATGTATCTCCATGATGACGTGCATAATTTGTGGGGAGCTTCAGTGCTTCAGTGGACAAGACAATATTGATATAGTTTATGGCAGACCGTGTGACCTTGTGGATAGCGGGTGATGATTGCAGCAGGGTCGTCTGAGTAGCACCCGTTGCTCTTGGAGAGGATTCGTCGTGAGTGACAGCAGTTCTGATGTGATCAAATGTGTCCCGTATGGCCTGATCCAGCTTACCCAATTGTGCTGACAAGAGGCCTCCGATATCGTCAGCTACATTTGTGGACTGTACATAGGGTGCGGAACAGAAAGCCAACATGATCTGTTCTGAGGCCACAGAGAGAGCATGGCGCACATCTAGCAGTGCCCGGACCTTGTCAGCTGCCCGCACCACAATGCTAGAAGTAGAAGAAACATGATGTTGGCTGGTGGCAGCAGCATCAACACTCAACGGATCAAGAGCAACAATCGCGTCAACAAAGGTGAGCATCTTCAGTAAGGTTGCCTTGAGAAACTGAACAAAATCAGAAACTGCAGCAGCAGGCAACGCAGCGGTTGTTTCATGGTAACTATAAATTCCACTCAAGTATTTCCATACGGATGTGCTGATCACCTGCAGAGCCGGGATCCAAGTCTCTGCAGGACGCTGTAGCTGCCGTGAGACCAAGACTCTCTGCCAGTGCCCGGAAGCGTCAAGCTCGGCAAGGCGGAGAAGCCAGGCGACGTTCAGCTCCGAGAGCCACCTGTCCGGGGCAGTGACTTTGCCACTAGCACCATAACGGAATTCCTCCACCAGGCCGCTCATGTGCCGGCGCGTCTTCATAACCTCCTCCCTGGACTCCATGGCACTCTCTTCGTCGTCTCTGACTGGTTCGGATGAGGTGGTGTACGCGGAGGTGGAGAGGGTCATGGTGGTACGGGTACCTGAAGTGGCGGTGGTGGTGGTGGTGGTGCTGCCAAAAATCGGCTGCACAGAGCCGTCGCCGTCGCCGTCGCCGCGCCCGGCCGATGAAACCTTCTTGGACCTCCATGCTCTTCGCCAGAGCGCCGCCATCCCAGTCCCGGCTGCTTGAATTCTCTCTGTCTCTGCGTGGATTTGATGCTGGACGCGCACGCAGCCTCCTAGTTTCGATGATCAAAGGTTCATCGAGTCCGGCCGCCTCAAGAAGCAAGACGCGTGCTCTCCCGTCTCATCTCACAAGTGTGACAAGTCACAGCACAGCGCGTAGTGTAGGCGCAGGGTGTTGTTGACCTTGACCTCCCAACGGGCCGGGCCGGGCCGGGATAGAAGCCCAATCTGATAGACAGAGAATAGGAAGGCCTCATTTTGTGCCATTTCAATTTCAGAGCTTATGATTGCTCAAAAAAAAAAAAAACTTATGCAATTTCAGAACAATTTTTTTGAAAGCGTGCACATTGACACGTATATTGCATTAAGGGGGCAATTTCAGAACAATCGCGTGAATGGCTGTAAACTGCAGCGACTAGCGACACTCTGTCCCTGACTCCATTTTTTTTTCTCTGGAACAAAAGGAAGCTTTATTAATTTCAATATCACACTAACAGGATCTACATTACCAGGATAGATATAGCTTTAATTCTAAAAAAAACAGCACTCATGAATTCCCTGGCAAATATGGAACCATGGAAATGTCTCACACCTTACTGGGGGATTGTTCTGGGGTCCTGTGTTGATTGAGGAGTCAATAAATTTTGTGTCTCAACTCCCAATCGTTTCATCTCTAGTGCCACATATATAGATTCCAACTAGTCCAGCACAGCATGGCATTAAAATGAAAATGTTTGCTTGAGTGACGTTTCGAGTTGAACACAAATTTGGAGAAATTTATAATCCTGAGGCTTCCTTTGTAGAGAGAGGGAGAGAGGGAGAGAGAGAGAGGGGGGAGAGAGAGAGAGCACGCGCGCAATATATAATGTAAACTAGCTTGTAACCCCGCGCTTCGCGCGAGGAGCATTGAACTCATAATATAGTGCATAGTCATTTTGAAAAGATATTTAGATGTAGTGTCATGATTTTCTGACAAAGAAATGCAAAGTAGCAGTGCTTCACTGAATCTTGGCTCTTTCAGAGATTAGGTAACTCGTTTTGTTAGCTCATGCACTCTGATATCAACAAAACGACTAATATTCAATAGGTAGGGGAAGTGAATCCCTGGAATCTGAGTGTAATTCAGTTGGAAGGTTAGACACTGGCATAAAGGTTAAACAAACAACAGGCCATGTAATTTTCTTTAAGAAGTACGGAAACATAATCATCCTATATAAATTTACCAAGTAGGAAGTGTCGAGCATGTTGCAATGTCAAGTTCAGTTCAACAACTGAAAAAAAAAATGTGTTTTTTCCAGCGAAGGAATGCTTTACAGATTACCTTTTTAGAAAAAAAAAATGACATTGCAGCAATGACAAAACCAATGGATATGACAGGTACGGAGTAACTTACAGGGAAAAGTAATCTATTGGCTAATGGACAACTGACAACCAATTTTTCAATGACATGCAAAACTATTGATTTTTCTCAACCTGTGGAGATGTACAGAAACCAATTTCTGGTAGGCACTGTGGTAGTTTCATATGCCTGTAGGACACAACAAATTCTTAGAACCAAGACTGCAGCTGAGGGGATAATTTTAGAGGAAAGACGTGGAAACTTGGAAGGTTCTGTATAAGTGTCATTGGCATTTGGTTGCACGTGTATCTGTTTCACATATGCATATCTCTAGCAAAACAATGAGAAAAATAAGAGGGAACTGCAGAGCGTACCTCCGTTTGACGCTGGTGAGACGGCCACCGTGCGAGGCTGCTGGGGACAGGGCTGTAGGCGTGGTGGGTGCTACTGTGAGGTGCCGGCGAGGGACATGGCCGCAGGCAGAGCACCGACGAACGCATAGTGTAGGCCGTCGGCGAGGCGACCTGGATCGGCGTTGCCGTGGTCCCTTGTTACTGGCGGACATGGGTGGGGGTTGTGAGCGCAGTGCGCCGCCGTGTACGGCGCAGGCACGTGAGGCGAAGATGGACGGATGCTGGGCGTTTTGCCGCGTTGACCCGAAGGTTCTGGATGCCTGTGGGAGACTTCGAGATGATGGTGACGTGTAGTCAGAGGGCAGTAACGGGCGTGGAGATGGACTAACGGGTTGTTGCTACAGTATTGGGTGGTACTGTAGATGAGCAGGGAAGACAGACTCTATGGCAGACCCGTTACTGTTAATGTGCAGTGATTTCTTTCTATGTGTTTAAAGGAGTTATATAGATATAGATAGATACTAGGAGAATTCCCCGCGCGTTGCGGCGGGTATGCAAAAGAAATATAAATGTGATAGGATGTTAATCACTAAGTGGATTAAGCCAATTATAATCCTAAAATAATGTTTGAACATAATTGATAAGTAAAATGATGCAAAGACTACTCCCCGTGCGGTCCTGCTGAACTTTGTAGTGCTTTGCAGAAGGATTTAGTTAAGTGAATCCTTTGTTCTGGTTTCTTATGCAGCCAAGAAAACTCATGAATCATAGGGTAGACATATGACTTACACATGTTAATAGACCAAGTTCTTAGTTCAGATCATATACATATATACCTGCGATGAAGATAGCAAGCATGCTCCATTCGGGCACTATGTACTCTCTCTCTCTCCATATCCTTTCCTGAATTTCTTTCTCACCATCAATTCCTCGTGGGAAGAAGACGTGGAGCTAGCACGACCTGGGCGGATCAAAGAGGATGCTGACCTCGAAGAGACAAAGACCTTCAAAAGCTTTTGGCGGTGCTTAGAGAAGTGCACCTAGAGGCAGTCCTCGATTTTGCATCGCTGCATGCAACCGCACGACGGCATCGTCGGTCAGCCTGTCTATTTCGATTTGGAACGCGTCCGCAGGCCTTGCAGTCGTGGGTATTGGTGAAGGTGAGCTGCTCCTTGTAGCGCCGCGACCGCGCGTGCGCGCTCAGGATCTCCCGCTCGTCCTGCCCCGGACTGCTCGATGGCATCGCCGCAGTCCGGGCACACCACGACGGTGCGGCCCTGGTCCGCCTCCTTGGCGCACCCGTGGTCACGGTACGTCCGGTGCGCGGCGCAGAAGACCTTGTCACAGCCTTCGCAGTCGAAGGGCAGGAAGTCGAGCTGGTCGCAGTGCACCCCAAGGTCCGAGAACGCCTCCGTGCCCCGCCGCGCCATCGATCGCCCGGGAAATTATTGAACAGATGTGAAATCGGATCGTCGCTACTCACTGGTTTCTTGCTGCGTCCGCGATTGGTTGCGTGATGAGCGAGCGAGCGGCGAGTGTTGTCGTTGCCTTGAGAAAGCTTGGCCGAGGATGATATATAAGTATTATAGTCAGCTGACCGCTCGGTTGCTTAGCGTCAGTTTCTCATGCATCAATTGTGTGAGGAGGCCGTCGGTGTCTCTTCGTGACTTCGTATTAACCGAGCTCGAATGGTTCTTAATGAAGCACTGGGAAAGGAAGAGATAGGTGCATTGAACAACTCGTGACTGCTCGCGTTCCTCGCGTTGGCTGGATTGTGCACCGAATTGAAATTTCAGTTACTACTCACATGAGCCAATCAGGACGCTGAGAATTCCTAAATAGATCCTTAGTGGGAGATAGGCTTATTGGAGTTTTAGATCACTGATGGGAGCACAAGCCTAAGAGGCTACATACAGCTCTTGGCTGGTCAATATTTGTTTAAATATTTCTTCAAAAAAAAATTTGTTTAAATAACTGAGAAATACAGGTTGCCAAATGAAGTTTTATAGTGCTTCAAAATTTCGTCTGCTTCACATACAGCTTCAGAACGAAGACTAGTACTTTGAAGCAACAACACATTTCATCAGTTCATTAGAAAACAACACATTTTCATCAGTTCATTCAGAAACAACACATTTCCTCCATGAAACAACATCAATAAACTATTGTTAAGAATTAATGAGAACATAGGAGTAGATTCGCTTCCCTGTCTATACTCTATGATACTGACTTCAGAAATCAGGATCACTCAAATGAGAACTTTTCACACGAAACACCTCCTCCTTTGTTCCTCTCACTCACACCCTTTTCATGAATTATAGCCCATCAAACTAGCAAACACAATCGCACAAAGTGATTGACCTTCCATGATCGGTCCTTATTTCACTGCACTCCAATCCATCCCATCCCAATGCATATAGGTTAAGAGGAGATTAGGGTGAAAATGAACTAATTTCCCACCTTAATTCATTCCAAACCATATGGATTGGAGTGCAGCTAAATAAGGACTCACTAAGAAATTCTTAAATACTATTCCAGGAGTCTTTCACTATTCTTTCAACGATACGCAGAATCCCCAGCAGAAAGACATGTGCAGACAATATATGTTGTACAGAATGTTCGGCTTTCTTTGTTTTTTTTTTTTTTCCAAAAACATCTGGAGACGGTAACATGCTGTCAAAACGACCAAACATACTACTGTGTTTGTACTGCAATTTTCCTAGGTTCTGGACACGGATTTATCTGTCAGTACTTGTGGTGAGATGAAAATCCAGTGGCAGAAACAAGAGCATATGAAAATGACTTAAAATGCTGGTTCATGACAAAAGATATTGACATATTTCTCTTCCAGATCTATTATTGAAAAAGAGCAAAAGGTATTAAGATGGTCCAATGAAACATACTAAAATGCATCAGCCTTCTGTCGGACACAACTTTAGAAGCGAGTTACCCTGAAGCAGCAGTGCAGACACTTGTTCATCCTTCGAATAACTCTTGCAGCATGTGTTCCAGATCCAGTGGAGTGAGAGTGACCCTTGGGGATGGAGTGCTGATGTTGCCATGTTCCAAATACTCTGTGAAGCCTGAAACCACTCTCTCGGTGACAGCTTGCCGCAGCTTTCTCCTGAGCTCCGGGTCCGGCACCTTCCAGAGCTTTTGGACAAAGTAGGTTTTCTGAAATTCCGATTCGAATCTAGGCAGGCAGGAGTTACTATTGTTTCTTGCAAAGCAAACCGGTGGTGTTAGATCGTACAGGCACGACACCACCGGCGCCCACGACACTTGCAGGTACCTCTGTATGTAGTCCTCGATTCTTGGAGCGAGCACTGACATGTGGCGCTCCATACCAAGCAGCAATGGATGAAGATGCTGCCATATGAAGTATGTGTTGTTGATCAAGAACAGGACCCTGAGGCCGTGATCTGGGAATGATTCTGATCTCTTGGCAAGCTTTTCTTGTAAAGACGACACCATCTCCAACGTTAGGGTCGGCAATAGGTTCGCCCGGCGCCCATCTCCTGCCCCCGAAAGGAAACAGCTGATCCTGTCATACTCCGGGACATAGGGTGTGTTTGGTTGCCCGGCTTGGGCTGGCCATGGCCTGCCCCAGGGCCAAATTTGGGTGTTTGGTTGCCCTTGACCAGCCCGTTAGCCGGGCCGGGCGGGGCCACCGACCACCCTTAGCGGGCCGGGAAAAACGACCCCCCGGTCGTTTTCGAGGCTGAACCTGCGCCGACCACGGCGGGGAGGCCCGTCACCGCTTGAGGAGCCTACGGTGTGTCCGTCACCCACCTCGCCGCCTCGCTCGGTGCTCCGCCACGGCGAAATCCCCGCCACAATTGCCACCACGGCGGCGCGGCTCCGCTTCCCCTTGCCGCCGCCTCGGCGCCCGCTAGCTTGCCCAAAGGCGGGGCGCCGCCACCATGGCGAAGCCGGAGGGCACTCCTGCCGCGAACCGCGTTCACCGCCGCCGCCGCGTTGGGCTCACTGCGCCTCGTCCTTGCACGCGGAGCGGCGGCGGCGGGGCCGGGCTGGACAACGCGTTCCGGCGAGGAACGGCAGCCGCTCCCCAACGAAGGCGGCACAGTCGGCGATCTCGTCCGAGAAACCGTTCCCTTGAGGCTGAGCACGCGAGGCGGTGCGGGCTGCGCGCGCCGCCGAGAGCCCGCCCTCGAGGACCAGCCTTGTGACGCGGCCGCCCGGCAGGTGACCCGCGCCACGCCCGCGGCGGCGCCGCGGCGCGGTTCGCGGACTGGTTCGGTCGCCGCCGCGGAGCGGATGGAGAGGCGCCTCGGGGCGGCGAGCTTGGAGAGGGCGATGAAGACGACGGCTTCCTCGTCCGGCGGCCGCTTGCTCGTGATGCTCGTCCATGGTGTCGTGGCGCTCGTTCACCGCCGTCCCGAGACAAGTTCAAGCGCCGTGGCCTTCGCTTCACCAGTCTTTGCCGTGGCGCCCGTCCCTCGTCCATGGTGCTCATCCGTGACGCCCACCGGTTGTTCGTTGAATTGCACGAACGGAGGTGAAGTTACCATTCCATAGAAGTGGTGACTCCATCCAAGCCAAAATGTCAACCAAACACAACCATATGCTAGCCAGGCTAGATAGCGAAGGCAACCAAACAGGCATACGTTGGCTTGCTGGAGACAGGCTTGGGCTAGCCTGGCTTATTGTTGCTAGCCAGGCTCCCCTAAGAAACGAACCAAACACACCCATAGTCACCAAGCTCAGCTGCTGTGCCAACGATGTGCCTCACTAGCTTCTCATTACCCCACAGCAATCTGATGTGGTTTACTAGGGACCGGGTGACCCTGACAACGTCCGGTGATCCCTGTGGGCTTTGAGCACCCCACAGAGCTTTGTCGTCCGATGGCGATAGGATCTGAACCCTGGTGCCCAGGATGTGAGCCCTGGTGCCCTCCATGGTGTTCCAGATAGCCTCATCCAATCTCTTCTCTTTCGCTGCCAGGAGAGCGAGCACCTCATCGCTTTTCTGCTTAGCTTCTGCGGAGGATGCTGAATGCAGCCATCGCTCGATACCGAACGAGGCGTTAGACAGAGCGTCACGCACCTTCAGGAGTGCCTGCAGCCTCTCGGTTGGCGCCGGTGCTCCATTGGCACTGGCAAGCTTGATATCACCACCGGCACTGGCACTGGCAAGAATGGAAGCAGCTATGGCATGGGAGCTCCCTATGGCATCAACAAAAGGGAGCATTCTCAAGATGGCTGCCTCGGCAAACCGTGCGCGGGTCAACTGGAGCTGATCCGGATCCTGTTCCTGCTCCATCCCAGGTTCCTCTTCCTCGAGCACAATGTAGAGGTCAGACAGACCACAACCGAAAGGGTCCGAGTAAGCTCGGACGATGGTCCGCGTGATCACGGTGAGAGCCTGGATCCACCTACCTGCGTAGTCACGCTGCACGATGGCACTGGAGAGGTGCCACAGGCCCCCGGCCTCGGCAGTGGCAGACGCATCGTCGGCGATGCAGAGCACCCAGCCGACGTCCAGTGCCATGAGCCACCTCTCCAGCGCACTGAAGTTGCCACTGATGGCGGCGCCGCCACAGAAGGATTTCTCTGGCCGCTGGCCCTTGGTGGCTCCCCAGAGCTCCTCCGCCCTCTCTTTCGCGAGCTCCTCCGCTCTTTCTTCCATAACGAGCGCGTTCAGGCGATGGTCGTAGGAGGACAGGTGAGAGGCCCCGGATCCGGATGTGTAGGTGTTGGATAGGGTAGTACCTGACCCTGATTTGCTGCCGCCGCTGTTGTAAGCTGATGGTGTTGGATATTCTGGCCGCCGCCAGTTGGACAACCAATCCTTGAGCGAGCCGTAGACGCCGCCGCCGGAGGAGGGCGCGCTCCATGAGCCACCTCTTGCTGCTTCCATGCTCAGTCTCCGCCGCCGAGGAAAGTCGGGAGGTGCGAGGTGATGGCCGACGGCCAGGAATTTCAGGCGGCGGGGCGGGAGCTTGACGACGGCAAGAATGAGAGGCGACGGCGGCTGCTGTGTCTGTGTGCCTGTAGCTGTACGGCTAGGTTTAGCGCAAGTTATGTTGGGCCGCGTGGGCCTCTAAATAACAGCCCAATAGGCAGAGAATATCCCTTTCTTTTTCTAATGTTTTTTTTTTGCGTTAATTCTTTTTCTATGTTGTGTTGATAATATATGTGCTTCAACAACCAGTAAGGCTTTTCTCAAAAAAAAAAAAAAAAAACAACCAGTAAGGCCCTGTTTGGAATGCGGGAAAATTATTTATGTTCCTGCATATTGTAATAAAAATGAACTGATTTCTTTGAAATTTCTACATCGAAATTCCCGTGTTTCAAGCAGACCCTAATATTTATGATAATGTTTTCTATGTACTTCAACACGCTACCTCCACCACCAGTCCACGTCCACATCGTTGACTCCAGCTGTTCCCTCGTCGTCTGCAAACTGCAAATTAAATCATATATGAATCTATAAATCTATTGCTCCGCAATAATTGGTGGTAGTTATGTTTACAAAACTGTATTTAGAACAAATACGATGACTAGTCATCTTCACACATACTGTAGTATACTACAAGTCTACATACACTTGGACACGCAAACGTGTTTTAGTTTTGTCCTAGGTCAAGCTCTCTCTGTAACTTACCCAAGTTAGTTTGTTTTGTATAGAAAACGCATCGAGTTAATCTCATTGAATCTGCCATGAGTATGTGCCGGTTGCATATATATATTTACACAGTTGTGCTGACAAGAAGCCTCGAATGTCGTCAGTTGCTCTCGTAGATTGCATATATTCAGAGGATTAAGAGCAGCAATCGCGTGAGCAAAGGTGAACATTTTGAGCAGCGTCACACTGCGCAAATTCAGATGGTACTGCAGCTAGTGGTTTTGGCAGCTGGTGGTGGTGCAGCTGGTACCAAAAATGGGCCGCCGAGCTCCGTCGCCCGGTGGACGATGACGCGACCTCCATGCTCTCCGCTAGACCGCCGCCATCCCAGGCCCCCGCTGATGGAAATCTCTCGTTCTCTGCGTGGATTTGATGCTGGAGTACGTCGTACGCAGGCGGGTGGTGGAATCGATCAATAACTAGAAAACCCGGCGCGGCCTTGCCACGCCCTTCTTGGGGTTTGCCAGCCTATCGTTTGTATCTTTTTTTTTTTTTGAGACCACGCGGTCAGGCCAGAGGGACGAAGCCTGCGCCACTCCTGAAGCACCACCGTCATTGGCAACGCGGTCAGGCCAACTCCCCATCGAGCCCGGACACATTGAGGTCCAAAGCTGACACGTCGAAGCCCCCATTGAGCAGAACATTCAGGCACCGCTGCTTGTACTCGGACATGTCGCCCTTGAAAGCCCTCTCAAATTTGGACCCAATCTCTGAATCCACCTCTCCTTCCTGGACGTTATATCCCAGCTTGCGCAGCAACACCTTCTGCGCCTGAATAGTAGCATTTGCAGCACGCGGCCTGGCTGCAATTCTACCACTCCGGCGTAGGGAGTTAATGGAGACAGGTGTCCGTGGCCGGCGCAACCGCGGCTTTGCCCGGATGAGAGGGGTGGCTAGCGGGATGCAGATTTCCTCCTCTAGCCTAGCCTGAACCGAGTTAACGGCAATTGCCGCATCGGCCTCTCCAACGGAGGAGGGAAGACCGCCCACGTCCTCTGAGACATGGGTGTTGCCATCCACTGGAGCAGCTTCTACTGGAGGCGCAGGCATCAGGGGCTCAGGCGACCCGCTGGACACACAATCCACCACGGCGTCCCCGCCAACCACACCGGGCACCACGACATCGACCATGAGTGGCGAAGAAAGGGGGTCCGCCAGTGATGTCTGGGCCTCCAACAGGCGGCATCGTCGTGTAGACGGGCGCTACGGGCGGCGGACGCAAACAAGCTCGTCGAGCATCGGGTCGACCCAGCACGGCCGCCCCTCGAGCTCAAACGGCGCCAACACAAGTGGGTCGAGAGAAGCGTAGTCCTCGTGGTCCGGTCTTGGCTCCGCCGAGAGCAGCGACACCGCGGGCGTGTCGGGAGGATCGTGGGCTAGCACCACCACAGTCGCCGTCGGTGCCCGGCCAAGGAAGTGCCGGCCAAGGCGAGCAGAGGATTTGTCCGACCAAGATGGGTGCATGTGGTTTCGCCGCCGCATCAACACCGCGTGAGCACGATCGCCCGAGCCAACATGACGCCGACGACCACGCCTTGGGGGTTTCAGCGCCGGTGGTGCACAGAGCACACGCCGGCTTGTCGTGGCCCAAAGCGCCGGCGTCACGGGCACCCTTGCACCCGGATGCGGGAGCGCCGCCGAGGGCCCCCGTGTCCGCCTCGGCACGGCGACGCCGGGCGCCGGGCCGGGCGACGAGGGTGAGGCGGGCACGGCGGTGTTCACGCCGACGCGGCTATGGACCGTGAAGCCTTCAAAGATCAATCGGTGCGAGCATGCGAAGCGCTGTGTTGAGGTAGGCCATGGGTACAAACGGCGTCGGAGGTCGCCTGGAATGGCAACCAACGACGGCGATGACCGATGACGACCGATCCTTCGGTGCACAGTACGCTACGGCTGGTCGCGTGGACCAAGCGCCGCGTGCGCACCCTAGCCGCCGGAAGCGTGGGCGCCGTGGAGGGCCCCAAACGCCCTTGCACTGGCACGACGACGACGGGCGGCGCCTCTTCTTGCCGACTGCCACCGGGCTTAGTACCGAGGCCACCACCCTTGGGTCCCCAACCGAGAGAGTCCCGCGACCGCGGGTTCATGGGTGGCGACGAGGTAGGGGGTTGAGGCGCCGCAGTGGCTCGTCGTCGGTCTTCGCGGAAGCCTTCGTCCGCCCGACGGTGGAACTTGGGCCGACCCACCGAGGCACCACCGGGATAGAAGGGCGCGGGCGCGGGGGAGAGCTGCCTCAAACTCGGTGAGGCAGCAGCATCGGTCGTCCTCTTCGTCGTCCTTCTCCTCGCCCTCCATGGCGTCCTCGGCGAGGAGCAGCTCATGGATGCTTTGAAGCCGCCGACGGCGGCGGCGACCCGAAAGAAGCACAAATAACGCCATGGGCGTGGCGAGCTCCGGCCCCCGCGCAAGACGGCGAGGTGGGAGGCCGCCAGCTCGGTGGCCGCTGGAGGCTGCAGGCCGGGGGCGGAGGCGTCGATGCCGTCATGGACGCCGGCCGGGCGAGGGGCGACGGAGGCGGCCGCGCCCAGCGCGCAGCACGAATCCGATAGGGAACCCCCATGGAGCGATGGATCCTGGGCCGGGAGCGCGGATCCGAGGTCGGGTGGGAGGGGCGCGGGCTGGGTTGGCGGTCGGCAGGGGGGAGGGTGGGCGCCGCCGCCGTCGCCTTGGGGAGGAGACGGGTCTGGGGGGCTCCAACGGACACATTTCTATCGTTTGTATCTTAGTACCTTATATTAGTATTTGATTTAAACAGTAAATTGTATCAAGTGAATTAGTAGTTCTAATATTTATAGCAAAAGGTTTAGAGCAGTTAATACGAATGGAGTTAGTCCTTACATTTGTAATGAAAGATTTAACTAAGAGATCATCCGTTATTGATATACGATGATTTTGAAGTTGAGTTAATTTGTCATGGTTAATATTTTAGGAGTGCAAGAATTTACTCAAAATATCATTCCAAGGATGTTGAAGTACTTGAGTTGACTCGAATGATAATTCAAGTTTAAATGTGTTATACTCTGAAAAATGATTCTTAGTGCGGTGTTTGCAATTCCATTTATATAGCCATTCACCAATTTGTTATGATGATGAAAAACGGAAGTACCCAAAGATCATCCTGTGTCATTTGCAATTCCATTTACATAGCCATTCACCAATTCATTATGATGATGAAAAACAGACGTACCCAAAGATCATCCTGTGTCATCAAGGAACAAAATATTGCTCCAAAGCTTTGCTAAGTGGAAGTAGTTAGAACAAACCATAAGGTGGATAGAATATCAAGGGAGGGCGGGGGGAGGCAAAGAGGATGCAAATAAGAGGCGTCACATATTTTCACCATAGATTAGCAAGGTGAACAGACTAAGCAGTTCATGATGATCCATTAAGGACTCTGAGCACATGACAAGGAAATCCAATACAATCAGATTGTACAGCAAGTTGTCTCCATTGCAAACTTAACTTGCTTGGTTAGAGAATGATTAGATACTAAATATTCAAGCCGATGAAGATTACAGAACAAAGACAATACTTATAAAGCATGGTCGCTTACTACAAACATAAATTATAAAGGGAAAAAGTGATACATGCCATTTTTTTTTTTTGGCCCCTCTTTGGCTATTTCTTCCTTAATTCTCTTTTCTCGAGTTGCTTGTTGCTTCTGCTTGGTCAGGTACATTGCATTGCTAAGATAAGCTGTCAAAATGAGCATGGCAAAAAATTGTAAGACATTACTGAAGGGATCAAGCCCCAATCCACATTGCATTGATTAGATAAGCTGTCAAATGAGTATGGTAAAAAATTGTAAGACATTACTGAAGGGATCAAGCCCCAATCCACATTGCATTGATAAGATAAGCTGTCAAATGAGCATGGTAAAAATTGTAAGACATTGCTGAAGGGACCAAGCCCCAGCCCAAATATGTTCATATGCTGATAGCTAATCTCAATAGTATTGCCATGGCAATAAAATGTCACAGGGGACATGTGCTCGAAAAAAATTAAAATAGAGAACATATTCAGAATGAATAAAATATTTGTGGAGAGATAAATCCCCAAAGATTCTCATGCTCGGAAAAAATATACTGCAAAAAAAAAAAAGATTTAAAATCTGAGCTAATTACCAATCCTTTTGAAATCAAGTGGTAACATATGCTTTACAATCTAATTTGAAATGCATACACTACACGAACTGCAATACTTTCCTTTTTACCTACCAATCTGTGGTCCCGCTAAGAAACTATGATGACAAACATTAAGTGTTTTTTAGTTTTAAAACACTTAACGTATTGACGTTTATTAGCAGTTCAAATTGATGTTTAAAAACATTTAAAGTTCATCAATTTGAAATAGAGTATTGAACTGCAATACAATATAATTTCAAATGTTTATTATGCAGTACAATGGATACCTTGTTTCCCTTTCCCTCTATGTCCTACTCTGCAAGCATTGTCCCAGATATGAGCTTCATATTTCCCACTCCATCTATGCCTGCACAAATTGGCCTGCACAAATTGATGATACTTTGGCAAGGCAAAAGAGTAAATATAATTGATGGAACAGAGAGGTACCAAATTGGCATATATGCTGTGGAAGCAGCTTAGGATAGCTGGAGATCTGAGCCACCATTTGTCATTTGCCAGTGCTGATACCTGTAGTAGATATTTAAAATTTCAGTGAGATTTTAGAAAGGAGAAAAATACAGGCAATGAAACGATCGGCTGGCACATACATGCCACAGCTCAGAATTTAGGCACCTAAGTAATATCTTTCGTACTTACCATCATCCATCATCTAGCTTGTGGAGCTTGTATGTAGATTTCATCAGACATAGAGGAAGAAGAAATGATGTTTTTCATGTCACGAGATTTTGAATGGGCATTTCATCGAACAGCCTAGTGGCGTTCCTCAAGCAGGGGCAACAGGCATGGAGTTGCCTCGGCTTGGCGGCACTCACGCTTGCTAGGAAGGAGGACGACATGCATGCTTAGCACAGCGAGATGGCGAGGAGGAAGGGACGAGCTGCTGCCAGTTTTGGTCGCCGAGCTGAGCCGCTGTCGCCGACGGAGAGGAAGAGGCCACGCACACCAGGTGGGGCCAACTCTGAAGCAGCGGGTACGGCGCAGCGAGATAGGAGGCAGAGATGAGCAGGGACCAGTCGATGAGGAGGCAGCCAGGTTCGCCCCTGCCACGCCGCCGGGGGCCGTCTCCGGTGGCGGCGTTGGAGGAAACGTGGAGGCGGACGCGCCGAGAAGATTCGCGAGGTTCTGACAGCACCGCGATGAAGCGGTCGGGACGGACGAGCGGCGGCGTCCGAGCTCGAGGCCGGTATCCGCCGTCCGTCATACAATCTGGGCCGTCCGATCGTATATTTGGTGAAGTGGTCCGATCTCAGCCCTCTGAATCCGCCCAGAATCGTAGAAAGGAGATAATCTGCTGAGCGACCGTAAACGAAAGGACTGTTATGAATATTGAGTCAAAGACTTAAATTAGTGGCCAATTAAATGAAAGAGGAGGAAGAATTCATATTTACTTAAACATGAGCTGTATCATATATGGCGGGCACTGTAGCAAGGTCGGTTACTGTAGCAACCAACCTTCATGCCTCCATATTGATATTATCCCCTCCATATTGATATTATCCCCTCCATATTGATATCCCTGGCTCCTTTGTATGGGAATCAAGAAACTGAAAATGAATATAGAGATCTTCTCCGCCTTACACTCTGTTGTTCTAGTGCTTGTGAGTGTGCTTGTGTGTGTGTGATCTGAAGAACGTGATTTCTTAACAAGGACAAGGTTCATCGAGTCCGTACTCCGTAGTTGTAGTGTGTGGACTGTTGACCCGTGCTCTCCCGTCTCATCTCACAGCGCGTAGTAGGGTGTTGTTGACCTTGACTTCCCAACGGGCTGGGCTGGGATGGCTTTGGCAGTACTTGCTGCTAAGCCCAGCCTGCTATACAGAGACAAATAGCGTGGGCTCTGTAGGAGGCCTGATTTTGTAAGCTCATGGAAGATGGTGGTCCTTCCGCACTACTTGTGCAATTCGTTTCAGAACAATAGCGTGGGCTCTGTAGGCGGAAAGATCCCCTCAAAAAAAAAAAATGCTAGCAAAAAACAAGTTTCACATCTTAATAATGGTGGGAGTAATAATTTGACAGACTTCTCACGTTGTGTTCTTGCAAATGTCAAGCCAGAGAGGACTACGTAATGGCAATCGCAAATGTTGTGGATGCTAGTGAGGGAGCTGTTGGACAAGACCCACTCAGCCGGGAGAAATTTGAAACTTCTCACTGTTGGTGAAATAATGACACAAGTAGATTTAACTCAACTAATCAAAATTTGATTTCTGGGAAAAGTACATGTTAGGGGGTATTTATAGGGGTGGAATCTTCGATAATCCTATTAGGGCTTCTCTAGTGGCGCTTCAAAACCGACTCGGTGGGCTGAGGTGGCACATGATGAGTCGACTCATACCACTGGACAACCATTGACTCATGTAAGTACGTCAAGAATTGGTTCACAATCTTGAGTCGATTCATGGAGAATAAAAAAAAATTTTTGTGAAGGTTGCGCCCGCTCAGAAGAAGCAGAGAGAAGGGGAAAGAAGCCGACTAGCAACATGAAAAGTTGGGGATAAGTCGACTGTGGGTCCTACCACCATTGGAGAAGTGTGAATCAAATTTTTTTTTTACTGATTCGGTTTTGCTCCTAGGTGTCCTCTCTCTTTCCTCCATGAGTCGACTCGACCACTGCGGTTGTCCTTACAGTCCATTTTGTGAGAAAGGTAGGATGCTCATAATACGGTCGTGTATTCTCCAATGCTGTGTGTGATACAAATAGAGGTGCTGAGGCACTGCTGGCCATTGGTGTCTGGTCACCATGCCTACAATCAATGGGAGGCTCCCAAGCACCAAGACCGAGTACTCACACACTAAATATAGGTAGTATAAAACCTTTTTTACCCTCGGATCAACTATTACATCTAAACAATTGGTTCTATATTTAGAAGGGCGATCTGGTCATTTCATAGTGAAAACTGAATTTCTACTTCACCCATCAAACTTTCTTGAGCCGTGACATTGGGAGGAGAATTTGCGGGCTCGAACCAAGTTGGCTTCATTCCATTCGCCATTCCATTTGCCATTGGCTGCGCTTGAATTCAAAAGTAGGTTCATCGCCTTCGGTCCACAGTCTTTGACTTCGTCTTTTCACCTTTGGGAGTTTTCCAAAAGTGTGCATCACAAACTGGAAATCCCTCAAAATTCCTCTTTTTCTTAGGGTTTTTCAATTATGTGAGGTTAGTGCTGAAACCACTATCATTTTTGGAGTTCTTTGTTGGAGTAATTTACTCATGGTACAACACAATATTTTGGGAGTTCTTGTTGGAAAAATTTACTCATGGTACAGTAAGGCTATAGTTCTAGTTTTGTTTGAATCGGTTTTGATTTGAGCGTTTTGATTTTCAGCTCGAGTTGCAGTACAGGCTGTGCTGTTCTTCGTCAGCAGCTTTTCGTTCCTGTGTGAGTGTAGTAGCTGCTGTTCCTAGTCTTGAGTTCAATGATGTACGCTTTTGTTCTTGCCGAGATTGTATTTGTCAGTGCACAAATCATTTCAGTACCTTCGTTGCTGAAGCTTCATACTGTTCTTTTTTTAAATAATAGATAATAAAATCTGGCCTCTACATTTAAGGAGGTACACCAATTATTACAGAGTTTTAAAGGAAAACAAAACGCAAGCCGATCGTCTGTAACATAGACATAGGCATTAAAGCAAGGATACAGAGAAGCTCCATGCTGTTCTAAATACTCCATGCGGATTTTCTGTTGCCAACAGATCTTTTGTTGGATGGCTTATTTGTAAGTTTATTTCTCTGCGTTGTATTGTTTTGCTTCCGTGATGCTTTGAGAATCCATAATTGTCCCTATGGTCGACACATCACCGGTTGTTGTATGTGACCTTGACAATTAAAAGAGGGGCGTGTTGGATTGTAATCGGGATACATGCCAAGTTCTTCAGAAAAAAAAAAAAAAATCAGCTCCCATTCTATATATGCGTGTCACTATGTGTCACTGATTCTTTTTTTTTATACTAGTATAGCCATCTTACACACGCTCACCTCACTTACACATTATATATGTACAAACAGTCCTCTAACTGCAATCAACATGCACATTCACCCCACGCATACCCCATCACACACTATATACGTGCAAACAGTCCTACACAACTACACTCAGAAACAAAGGACATTCACGCACACCACCTACACACGCACACCCCACTCACACACACTATACACGTGCAAACAGTCCTACAACTACACTTAGAAATAAAGACTGCATATCCTTGTAGGGATCACCAAAATCATACAAAAGACTATAGATGACATACATGTCAGAATCACTTTATGGCTCTATACGGATGCTTGAGAGGCTGCAAATTATTTTGAGCGAACCGTGACCGTGACCTTCTTACCAGGAGCGCTCACCACCCGAGCGTAGCTCGGTTCCCATTTGTCACTGAATCTAGTTCTTAGGCGAAGGATACAGAGAAGCTCAATGCTGTTCTAGATACTCCATGCAGGTTTTCTTTGAGGGAAGCTATTGCATAATCGAGCATTTTCAGGTTGATCTCATCTAATTTTTTTAACACCTCGCTTCTTCTTTTCCATCTCAAAAAGAGTAGTGGAGAGCCCAGCACCTAGCCATTTATGTAACCACATGCTATGTTGTTACATGCCTAGTTTGTCACTGTTTTTTTTCTCGACCGGGCCATTCACCCGTTTTTCATTAAGAGGAGGAAAACCAAATCCAAATACAAATAGAGTTCATGATGCCGAGCGGACATCAAAACAAACGAAAAGAGAACGAACAACCTATCTACTGCAAATAAACTAGGCTATTACATGATGAACAAACTCTGCGACTAGACCGGGAGGACAATCTGCATCCACTCAGGCCCCGAGGTGCCGCTTCTTGCCTAGAAGGAAGCGCTCCATGCCCTCCCTGTTGGCCTCTGCAAGAGGCCCCGTGAAGGCAGACTGCAACTCGTCAAAGGAGACCGCATCCTTATGCTCGGCCTCGACCTCGATCCCCATCTTCTTGAGCAACACTCTCCTAGCCTGGTCCTCTGGCTTATGAAGCTTAGACCAACTCTTTGCAGCGAGCCGTGTGCTGCTTTGGGCATTAGCACAGAGGCGTCCTGGCGCGGGCGCGTTTTCCTCAAGACCGGCGTGTAAAGTAAGGATGGCTCCAGCGGCTTCGTAAAACCGGCTAAGAACTCGTCAACCGATGACACGAGCATGGAGATCGAAGAGTGTGCAGTGCACCCATCTTCATCGCCACGAGCATCAGTGCCACTAGCGCCAGCACGGGAGGTCGACCCCGACCTTAGATTGCAGCGCAGGCTCACTGTGCTCGTGAGGCCTGGGCGGCGAGGCTGGGAGGCTGCCGGGTGTAGCGTCCGACACGACAGTGACTAGTGGGACGGCGAGCTCGGCCTCAACCAAGCTGGCCCACCAGTCGTCCACTGGCCCTGGAGTGGTAGCTGGTGGAGGGGCACCCACATGCGCAGCGGCCACCATGGACACGGCCTCATCCTCTAGGAAGGTAGGTGGGCGCACGGCAAAGGAGGCCGCGAGCTCGACGAACATGGGTCAACCCATGTGACAGGTTCCCCCTCCTGCGTCCGCGGGCGCTTAGCGGGTCAACGGCGTCACCGCAGCAGACGCCGAGGCTGAAGGCCCTCCGAAGGCATGCGCTGCGGGCGCAGCGATGCCGGCGGGCGCGGGCTGGCACCAACCACGTGCTTGTGTATTGCCAACGACGAGGGAGCGTCCCCCACGTGCACCGCGCCGCCGATGCCGAGGGAAACTCTCGACACGACACGCCCCGCGGTTCGGTGACCGGGCGCCCCGCACCGAAGCAAAGACGACGGTGGCGACATTGCGCGCAACATGGTCACGCCGCAAGGCGCTTGAAGCAGAGGCCCACAAGCTTGGGCGGCACGGTGCCCGGGCGCCCGGGTTTCTTTGGTCCCGGCGAACGGCGACGACGACGCTTCACGACCGTCCGAAAACCATCGTCGCCGATGGTGGGGTCACGACGAGGCTGCCGAGCCCCGCAGGGCCCCGCCGCCCCGCCGCCGCCAAGTCGTTGACGACCGGGGCCCTCGCGTTTGTCGAAGACCGAGGCGACGATGTGCGGGCACCCGCGCCGTCCAGCCTTTCGTTAGCTGGGATCGGGCCGCCGCGACGCCGCCGCCGCACCCACCACTACATCGGGCCGGAGGCGTGGGTGTAGCCCCGATAGCCCCGCCGAAAGCGCTTCAAGATACGGCGACGTCACGGTGGCCGGAGCGGAGTCGCCGAGTCGCTCGGCGTCCTGCCACCGCCGCCTCGAGCGCCCACGAGGCTTCCCGGGATAGCGTGGGGGAGAGCGAACCCATCGACCTCGGGACTCGGCCATCCGCGGGCGCCGCCCGGGAAACGGCGATAATGGTCGTGCCCCCCGCACACGCAGAGCAAATCTCGCCCTCTTCCACCTCCTCGTCGCCGTCGTCGTCGTACACATCCTCGATGAGGATGTCGCCCTCCAACCCTCGACCCGGAGCCCGAGCCGAGGGAAGCGGGGGACGGCGCGGCACACCGTGAAGCGGCGGCCCGAGCCGGCATGGTCAACCGCAAGGGGCGGCACTACGGCCCCCTCCCGGTCAACGCCGTGGCCGCGCCCGCCAAGGGGGCCGGCGACGCTGCGTCCCGCTGACGAGCAAGTGGCGCCAGGTGCCGCCGCCCGGGGCGAGAGGCCGCCACGGCGGCCGAGAAATCGAAGCGGCGCCGCCCCGCCGGGCTCGGGCACGGCCTCCGGCCGGAAGGGCATGTGTCGACGGATCCGACGATGGGGAACTCAGATCTGGAGACGGGCGGGGAGGTGGAAGGGCTGGAGGTGGGGTGGGGGGTGCCGGGGGAGGACGGCGGAGGAGCCATCGCCTGGGGAGGGTCGGGTGGACGAGGCTCCAACGGAAACATCTTTTACAAGGTTTTCTCGCCTAGTTTGTCACTGTAAAGGGCATCGATTGAAAATTTGAACAAGTAACATGCTACTGGCTAGTGTTAGCACAACTTACTGGTCTGCCTCATATGAAAACAAATTAAGTTAATACTTTGTGTCTTCTGTTATTCAGATTTGGACAGTGGCCAGTGCCAAACATGTGCCTGCTACTGGGGATCTGCGTCTGGATTAACGGCGTCTATTGTGGAACCAATGCAGTAGCCGATGCGTTCATATCTAGTGCCACAGATATAATATAGTTTCAAAATCCCAAGGCACAAACTTTCTCAGTTAGTGCACACGAATTCATTTGGTGAAATAATAGCGGAGAGTGAACATTTCAAGAGGCTTTGCTTTGAAAAAGAGCATATAAATTCCCTACAAGGCTAACGGTAGTGATAGCTCTCTGCCGTTCCATGGCTATTCATAAAGTGTGAGAAGAAAAATATGAACTATGAAGTGAAGTAAAGATTCATTATAATCCTTCAGTTTTTGGTTTGTTTTACATAGAGCTTCAGAAGCCAAGTCATTTCATTGAAAACAAACGCAAAACTTTTTGGATAAAGGATAGTTCATATCTGGCTTCATCCACCCATAGGTAGAATCAAACCAATTATGCACTCAATCTGTAGAGTACTCCATCTCACATACAACAACTCGAATGAAACGAGGACAAAGCATAAACTAAACATGACCAATAAACCTCTTTGACAACTATCCTTTTGAACTAAAAAAAAAAATGCAAAGATGACATCTCCAGATGTTGTCACACAAGGATCAGCTGCTCCCGCTGATCTTCACACTTTTGAAAACAAACACAGATGGAACCTACTACGCTGAATTCCTTGAATTGGTGCTTGGTGGTGCATGCACTCTGTTCATCATCCTTCAAACAGCTCTTGCAACATATCTTCCAGGTTCTGGGGAGTGGAGTCTGAGGTGGTAACAGTAATGTTGTTCTCTATATATTTTGTATATCCTGAGATGACTTTCTCGGTTACAGCTTTCCGCAGTCTTTTTCTCATCTTAGGATCTGGGACCTTCCACAGCTTTTGAGTGCCGTACGTCTTTTGAAACTCAGACTCAAACTTGGGTAGCAGGGAGTAGGTTTTCCCGAAGCAACGAGGTGTAGGATTAATCAAGCATGACAACACTGGTGCCCAAGATACATTTAGATAGCTCTCCTTATAGCCCTCCATTTTCTCAAGAAGCGAATAAATATGGAATTGGAGAAAAGCAAACCCAGTGGTGCTGTTATGGAGATTATGACATATGAAGTTTGTATTGTTGATCAAGAATAAGAATCTAAGGCCTTCATCGAGAATTGATTCTGACATGTCAAGGAGTCTTTCTTCTAGACAAAACGTCATCTCCATGACCATGCTATCCAAAGGTGGTATGTACCTAATCTGAGGCACATACTTACCAAGGATAAAAGCTTCCGATACAATTGGATCCAGCGGCAAGTAATTATCCAGCAAGAAGGTGATATTGGTCATTACTGACAAGGTGAGCTTGTGAATATCCGATGATCCGTGAGGAGTTTGAGCACCCGGTGAGTCGACCACTGTCGATTCCATGATACAAGTCCTAATCTCCTCCAATGTGCTCCTTATGCTCTCTCGCACCTTGGCATTCTTTGCATACAAGAGGTTTACCATACCAACTCCTATCCTTTCAACTTCTACAGAGGGAGTCGAAATGAATAACACCTCAACCTCGGATAAAGCATTAGACATTGCACCGCGTACACGCAGCAAAACGTGTATCTTCTGGTATAGTGCCGGCACCTTATTAGGACTAGGATCTAGAGCAACTAGGAAGTCAACAAAAGCAAGCATTTTCAACATGGTTTCTTGGATAAACCGTGCAAATTGAAGTAGTTCCGGAATACAACCCTCAGCCTCGGATTCTTTGTCCTCGTAAATACTGGGCTGGCCCACGGAATAACGACACGGCAAGACTGATGCCATGGAGCGGATGGTTTCCGTGATTTCGTTCAGAGCCAGGATCCAGCTCCTTGCATCAGAAGTATGCTCCAGCTTGCCAGAAGATGCACCTTCAGCGACGTGAAGAACAAAGCTCCAGCTGATGCCCTGCTCCGTGAACCACCTCTCTAAGGCACTCGTGTCCCCGCTTTCAGGACACGGCGCATCGAAGAATTCAGGGTCTAGGCTTTTAGTGCTCTTCTCAACGGTTTCTTCATGCATACCGAAGCAGAAGAATTGCATGGCCGCTTCCATAGAGACAGAGGAGGACAGGGGAGAGGCAGTTGAGAGTCTTGAGACTATGGTACCTGACGACGAGCTGAAGCTGCCAATGGTTGGGACTATGGATCTGGTCTGCTCGTGGCGGTAGCTCCAGATCCATGAAGGTCCGTGGGTGCCATCCCAGCCAGTTGCCGCCATGATGCTAAGCTAAGCTACCTTCCCAAACCCAACTCCTAGCAATAATGGCGATCGATGTTGTGCCGATGTCCCGGTTGACTGACTCGACCAGGTTTGGTAGGTCGCGTATATAAGAATCGCATACACCCTCCGTTCACAAATAATTATTTGACTTTTATCAAACTTGTTTGACCATTCGCCTTATTTAATTTTTTCTAATAAATATAACTTATTTTGTCAAAACATAAAAATATCTCTAATGATAAATTAAGTCATAACAAAATGAGTAATATTTATTAAAACTTTTTAAATAAGACGAATAGTCAAATAAGACCGATAAAAGTCAAAGAAATGCACTTATTTGTGAACGGAGGGAGTATATTTTTACAGAAATGATTTAGTATTCGCGCACCTTCGACGTACGTCACAAAAATGATTTTATATTCCATAGTGCTGCTGCGGGGCGGGTGGTATCGGTAAGAGCATGTCCGAAAGTTCTCTAAACCTCCTCCTAATCTTTGATTTTTTAGAAAGATGAAAAAAATTCCTCTCCAGCAACTCCTAATACAATGACCTAATATTTAGGTCTTAGGAAAAAAATAATTTGAATGTTGAAGTCTAAGGATTTCGAGAAACTTATAATGAAAGATTAAACAGAAAGCTCAAAAATTAATTTAGGGGTGTGACAAAATCTAAAAATTTGGGGTGTGACAATTCTACGGAATCTCGTCCCCGAGATTCGAGAGACTAGAGAGAAAGATAAAGCTCGTCCTCATGTTTCCTTCATTCGAGGTTGACGAGATATAAGACATGGAATGAGGATAACCAAAAGATGATAAGAAAAACAGAGGTTGGTCGTTAAGATTATTTTGAGCTGTATGACAAGGAATGATGAGAAGTACTGTAACGATCGGTGTAGGGTTGAAAAGATAAAAGTTGATCACTAGGTCTTCAAGCTTGAGATTATCGTGATTGACAAGGGTAGCGGATCCTACCCCACTTAACAAATATGGAGCTAATACTCAAGACAAAACCTTCTGGTTCTCCTTCGGAACACGAGAACAAGGACTACACACAAGCAATACAACAAACATGACAAGCATACATCACAACATCGACTCTACTCAGTGCTTCTTATAGCGATGGCGGACATCCTAAAGTGTGGCTTATAGATGATGAAGGGCCATCGAGATTTTTTTGAGCACGGTGAGACTATAAATCATTTCTTTTAGTAAAACAACAAAATCCAGAGTCCAAGAAGATAAGAAATATAATAGCTCAAAGGAAATTATTCAAGGAGGAGACAAGTAGACAAGGAGTGGAAAATAGTCAAATTGAAAGGACAAGGCTATAGAAAACAGTTTTGAATCAAAATAAGCTTCACGAAGCGACCATTCTAACTAGGCTTGCGTCCTACAGTCAGCACTGAGCTGATACCACTTGTAACACCCGGTTTTAAGAATAAAACCAAGTATACACCATATGTGAGCCCCGAAGTCAAATCTCACATATAGCTACAAAAAAAAAAAAAAAGATAGTATCAATTCACAATGCTTAAAATATAACATATATAATATAAAATAATATAACCACAAATTTAGCGTAAAGCGTAAAAATAGCTCAAAAAAAAGCTGGAAAAATTCTCGAAAAGGTTTGTGTGACAGATTGATGTTACTCGATCATAGAGAAGTGATTTGAAGTTGAAGTCTAATGATTTCGAGAAACTTATAATGAAAGATTAAATGGAAAGCTCAAAAATTAATTTAGTGTTTTCTATTCACAACCCAAAATCTAAAAATTTGGGGTGGAGGTTGTCGATGTAGCCGTGGTAGATGTACTTGGTGGATTTGACGCGTCCTTTGCTATGTCGCCGTCTGTCGACGTGCCTCAAGCAAGAGCTCTCTCGGACCCCCGCCTCAAGGTGTTGGTGCACCATGTCACGAGGCGGACTCTCTAGGAACAGGAAGCAGTCATTGGCCGGAGGGGTGACGAAGAGAGGTAGGAGGCGCCAAATGGTGATGTCGCGGCGAGTAGGGGGTGTTGCAGCCAGATTCAAAGATCGCATCGCATATGAACGAGCCGACCTCGAGCATGGATGGAGAGAGCTGATGTATTCCTATTTCCACGTCGTAGCTGATGTGGACGTTGTCGATGGTGAGGAAGAGTCGGTCCATGCCGTCGAGGAAGACGACGCCGCGGCGGGTCCCACATGGTGGTGTCTTGGCCATATGCCGCCCAGCAGTATGGCGGTCGGAGCTGCCGTCGTCGGCGGTGTCGTGTAGGCGCCCAGGGTGCAGATTCAGCATCGTACCATACATGAACGAGCCGACCTCGAGCATGGATGGAGAGAGCTGATGTATTCCTATTTCCGCGTCGTAGCTGATGTGGACGTTGTCGATGGTGAGGAAGAGTCGGTCCATGCCGTCGAGGAAGACGACGCGAGCAGGTCCCACATGGTGGTGTCGTGGCCATATGCCGCCCAGCAGTATGGCGGTCGGAGCTGCCGTCGTCGGCGGTGTCGTGTAGGCGCCCGGTGGTGATGTAGTTCGGCCCCGCGAATCCCTCCCTCGAAGCAAAGGCCTCCAAAGAAGTCCAGCAGGTGGTGGTGAAGCTAGGAGGTAGAAGCGGCCGTTGAAGAGAAGGAGACCATCCTCCACCGTCCAAGTCGGTGCCGCGGTGTCCGTGGTGACATCGAGGGCGTTCCGCCGCAAGTGCTGGTCCTCCAATGTCGCTTGCCGAAGATGGACAAAGACGCCAATTGATATGTCGTAGAGGTCCAAGGCACTCGCATGCCGTGGACGCTTCCCCAGTTTGGGGCGAAGTCCTGAATGCCCGCGAAGATGCCATACCCGAGGAGTCCATGTCCAGCGCTACGGTGGGGGGGGGGGGGAGGGGTGCGGGCATGAACGTCGTGGGCGTGTCCGGCCGCGGTAGTACTATAGCTCGTTGAAGGAGAAGTCCCATGTTGCCCTTCCCAGGCTTGTTAGCCGGGGCATGCCAAGGATGACGCCGACGCCGCGTCCCATGTGCATGACATAGGCGTCGATGTCGGACGCCCACGCCGATGCGGTGCGAGACATCGAAGGTGGCCGCTCTGCAAGTCGAAATTGCGCCGGTGCCAGCGGTGATGAGCACACGCGACCGGCCGAGTCTGCAGATCCCCGTTGTAGTCACCACACGAGGGTCGATGTAGTTGTGCGTGACGCCCGAGTCGACGGCGATGCTGACGCCCGTGCCTGAGATCATGCCAACGAGGTAGAGAGAATGTGCACCACGTACCGGGGAGTTAGGGTCCGCGAACAGGACCCTGAGGTTGGCGCCGTCAGGGGGTGCCCTCCTCGGCACAGGCTTTGTCGTTGTCGTAGTCGTTGAAGATCGTGATGTCGAACAGGTGCTTGCACTTGTGACCCCGTGAGAACGGCTCATCACAGTTGAAGCACAGTCCCGCCTTGCATCGCTCCGTCATCTCCTCCAGTGTCAGCCGTTTGAATGGCCGAGTCGATGTCGCTGCTACTGCCGATGTAGGAGTCTCCAGCGTCGCGGGAAGGGGTAGGGGCGCTGGCGCCCTGCTCCGCTGCTGTGTCATCCTACCGGTGGTGCGGGCGAGTCCGGCAACGGCTCCACGAGGTGTGGCAACCACGAGCATCACCCCTCTTCCATCCAGGCGTCGACGCTTGCCGGTGCGCACCTCGAGCCTTCCCAGGCGAATCCAGTAACGGCTCTGTGTCACGTAACGGCGGTCGACACCCCCCCTTCGTTGATGCGTGGACGATTGCCGGTGCGTGCCTCCAGCCATCATGCGTCGGTCCACACACGGCTCCACTCGCAGTGGCGACCACCGGCGCGGTCGGTGCGCGCCTCTCACTGTTGCGGGCGAGTCCGACAACGGCTCCACGAGGTGTGGCAACCACGAGCATCACCCCTCCTCCATCCAGGCGTTGACGCTTGACGGTGCGCACCTCGAGCCTTCCCGGGCGAGTCCAGCAACGGCTCTGCGTCACGTAACAGCGGTCGGCATCCCCTCCCCTTCGTTGAGGCGTGGACGATTGCCGGTGCGTGCCTCCAACCATCGTGGGCCAGTCCACAAATGGCTCCATTCGCTATGACGGTGGCCGTCAACCCTCTCTAGGCGTGCCTTCCTCCTTCACAGGCGGATGAATGGGAGAACCTTCAAAGGTTCTGAGCAAAAACTCAAGCTCAACTTAGATCAGTCTGGCTAAGCCTTTTTTTTCGTTCTCTTTTCGCTCTTGTAGTGGACGTACGTTGTTTCTCTTTTTGAATATATATGAGTTCAGGTGGGGAGCAATCCAAGGTGACAATTAAAAAAAACAATGTCCCGATCGAAGTTGAGCCGATGTATGTTGACTTCAGCAAACATTCAGTGGGCACGCCGCGCACTTGTTACAATAAGGGCATGTTCAACCCACAGACGGGAGGTCGTCTATATGAGCCTCAAATTGAAAGTACAAACTGTTAAAAAGACAGATCATACAATGGACTGTCTATTTCACCGTCTGCAAGCTATTTAATGATCCTCGTTTCATGTAGACTAGTATGATCAAATGTGACAGATGATCTCTGTAGCCATTTGGTGAGTGCGGCATCTCATAGAGACAAAACATCGAGCATGTAACGAGGATACACAATTTCTGTCATGGACGTGTGTGCATAGAGATGCATTGCTTCTGAAGATTATCAAATGCATCCAGTAAAGAATGGGATAGCATGTGTGCACTGCCAAGACGCGATGCAAGCAAGCGTTGCGGTTGCCGGTGCTCGATGCCGGGAAGCTCATGCTGCCGCAAGTCACCAGCACAGCCAACTTCGCCTCTCGTTCCTGGCCGCCGTTGAGAAGCTCCGCCTCCCGTTCCTCACCGCGCGTGCACGTGCTCGTGCTCGCCGTGCTGGTAGACGTCGCCGTGTACACGGGCCACGGTACCTGCCCGGTCCGCCCGCCTCCGCGTGTCCCGACGGCGGCTCGCACGCGGCGAATCGGCGGCAGCTTGCGCGGTGGTGGTCCCCTGCGGCGGCTCGCGCGTGGCCGAACGGTGGCAGCTCGCTCGGGGGCATCCCGGCGGCGGCTCGCAGGTCAGACGGTCTCGCCGGCCGACCTCGGACCAACGGCGGCGGGGAGCAGTGCGTTCGACCCGGAGAGGATCCTGGTGTCCGTGTGGAGCATGGCATCCAACGAGTCGCTGTTCAGCATCCAGACGGAGGCGGCGGACATCGACTTCTACTACGATGAACCAGGCACGCCCGCATCGGATCCATATCTTGAAGACGAGCCTGTACAACGCGCCGTCTGGGCCTGTCTCCAGCCTTGGAGCACGAGCCAGCTCGTCGCTTCCGGAGACGACGAGGATGGCCCGGCTACAGCCTGCGAGGGACCTTTTTGCAAAAAACATCGTATAAAGACGGGGCAAAACAACGCGCTGTACATGCCCTAAGCGCTGGCTACCATTCCTGATGAGGCGATAATTTTGCAAGACTTATTGACTTTCCAACCACCATTGACTTTGTCGGAGATTACTAGAAGATGTCGACTCCCGGGGAAAAGCAAAGATGTCGACTTTGAGAAAATTGCTAGAAGAACCCCTGGTTTCACTGTTGCTGACCTCCAAAACCTGATGCATGAGGCTGCCATCCTTCCTGCTTGCCGTGATCTTAAGCAAATTAGCAAGATGAGATCTCCGATGCTCACAGTGAGAAGACCACTGCCGTTCCCAACAAGAAAAATGCAGTTGTTACCACGGTAGATGTTGTCAAAAATTACAACCAGAAGTTATAACTCAGCTTTGGTGGCATAGGTTCCTAAACTGTTTCTGATTTTCTGCATTTGCAGAGGCTGGTCACGCTCTGGTAGGTGCCCTCATGCCAGAGTATAATCCAGTTGCCAAGATTTCCGTCATGCCTCATGGCCAGGCTGGTGGACTCACATTCTTTGCCCCAAGCAAAGAGAGGCTACAGTCTGACTCTCGTGAGAGATTAATTTTATTTCAGATTCTCCCTTTAAACAGAAGCCTCATCTATCGGCTATTGCTGCTACTAAGTGTCAAGGTTGATTATCTAATTAAAACTTGAGTGAAATGGGCCATGAGTCCTTAAACTTTTCCCACTGCTCATCCAAACCCGCCTGGAGGGTACTTTCAACGGTTTTAACCCAGATGAGGGGTGGAAAAAGTTTATGGACCCAGATAAGCGGTGAGAAAAAGTTAAAGGACATACGATGCATTTCACTCTTAAAACTTAGTAAATCTTATCTTACTGTTCAAAACTTCCTTTTGTTAAAACGTTCTTGCGTATATTTTCAAAAAAAATTCAAAAAACGTTTTTGCAGGTGGAATAGGACACATGTTTCTGTCTAGCAGGCTGGGCTTAGCGGCATGTACTGCCACACCTATACCAGCCTGGTCCAGCCCGTTGGGAAGTCAAGGTGAAAAACACGCACTGTGAGATGAGATGGGAGAGCACGGGTCTTTTTAGGCGGCTGGTCGATGAACTTTTGATCATTCGTTTGCGGATTATTATTGATCCGAAACTGGGCGACTGCGTGCGCGCAGACAGAGTGCCAGAGAGATTTCAAGCAGCTGGACAGGAGACCCAGAGAAGTTGCACCTCAACGCCATTGGCTATCGCTAGTTGCCAAAAGAGAAAAAAAAATTCTTCGAAAAAAAAATCAAACAAATTAGCTAGAAATGGAGCAATTTTAATCTCCTTGAGAGTGCAACCTATAAAGTGAATATAGTTTTTGTCCAACACATTTGTTAATCCAACATGAACTCTTGAGCATATTGAAAGATTTAGATAAACAGAATTTTAAGTTTACTATACACACGTATTCAATGATAATTATTTAATTACTTGATTTGGAGAAGAACATATAAATAGCATTGATGCTAGTAGTACAAAAACCTACAATGGCAGAAGGTACAGCCAGCTTTGTGTGTTCCATATTTTTGAAGAGCGAAAAAAAAACTATAGAAATACCGAAGTTCTTTTGGTCTGCTTCAGGTACAGCTTCAGAAGCCAAGTCATTTCAAGCAACATCATTTTATTCTTCCAAAGCAACACAGATGGGAATTAAGCTACAATAATGACCTGTCCTTAGTGGTGCACTCTGCATCATCCTTCGAATAGCTCCAACAGCATCTCTTCTAGCTCCTGGGGAGTGAATTTTGGGCTGGTAGTTTTGTTATCCTCCATGTATTTTGTGTACACCGGAATGATTTTGTCGATGATAGCTGTGCGAAGTTTTGTCCTCAGCTCAGGATCTGGGACCTTCCACAGCTTTTGAGTGGTGTATGCCTTCTCAAACTCAGACTCGAACTTGGGTAGCACCGACGGATAGTATTTTTTCCCGAATAAGCAAAGAGGTGTAGGATTCAGCAAGCATGAAAACAGAGGTGCCCAAGTCTCCTGTAGATACCTCTCCATGTAGCGCTCGACTTTAGATAAGAGGGTTGCCATGCGGACTTGGATAGAAGAGTTCAAATTGTTGTCCTGGAGCCTCTCCCGCACGAAATCTGAGTTGTTGAGCAAGAATAAGAGCCTGAGACCTTGGTCTAGAAATGATTCTGAAATGTTGGCAAGCTTCTCTTCTAGACAGGACGTGATCTCTAGGGCCATGCTGTCCAAATGTGGCTGGCCTCCAATCTGAGGTACATACTTACCAAGGCAAGCTGCTTCAGATACAATTGGATGCAATGTCGAGTAGTTGTTCAGCAGGAAGTTGATGTAGCCCATTACTGACCGGGTGACCTTGTGAATGTCCGATGTTCCATGTGGAGTTTGAGTGCCCTCCAACAGGATATGAACCCTAATCCTCTCCATTGTGCTCCATGTGGCAACACGTGTCTTGCCATCCTTTGCATACAACAGCCTGAACATCGCATCGCCTATCAGATTAACCTCCGACGAAAGGAATGAAACCTCCATCTTGGACAAGGCATGGGACAGAGCACGGCGCACATCCAGCAAGACATTCAGTGTCTGGTATAGTGCTGGCAACCCACTGGGATTGGGATCCATAGGAACAGAGGCTATGACATCAACAAAAGAGAGCATTTTTAAAATGGATTTTTGGATAAACCGCGCAAACTGGAATTGATCAATAGCCTTAGCTTCTTCTTCTTCTTCCTCCTCCTCCTCCTCCTCCTCAAAAATAATAGGCACCACGAGGTCAGGACCCGGAAATAGGGACTTTGTGAAACCGATGGTGTCAACGATTTCTCTGAGAGCTCGGATCCAGCTGGTCCCTGCCTCAGACGTATGATGACCCAGTTCCCATGCCGCAGATGCAGATGCAGATGCGCTGCTAGCGCTAGGGAGGTCCAGAACCCAGCCAACACTCAACTCCTTGAGCCACATGTCCACGACGCTACCCGTGTCGGCGTCGATGTCCCTGCCTCTGATGCTACAATTTGTCGACGACGACGCGGCGAAGAATTCCTGCAACAGGCCTCTGACATGCTTCATCTTCTCCTTATCGGTTTCTCTCCAAGGAACGTTGTCGTCGTCATCGAGGAGCCCCAAGCCGAGGTGTAAGGCAGCGTCCATAGAGCTAGAGGACAGGCGAGAGCCGCTACCGCTAGATGTGCAGTTGTAGGTGGTAGAGATTGAGACAATAGTACCTGAGGAGCTGGATCCGGTCTGCCCGCGGCTGCCATCCCTGCCGTTCACCTCCATGGTAAGCCTACGCTTAATCTAGCTACTCCTGGCAACTGCAGATCTGCAGACACCAATCTCGTGATCGATGCTCAGCTGCTGATAGCCAAATGGAGAGAAGAAGCAACAGCAAAGGAAATATCTTGTGATTATTCAGTGGTTGGAGGAGGCAGCAGCCCAAAGTCTTAGAAAAGTCATATGGGCCTCTCGAAGAGGACTTACGCACGGTTCAAAATTTTGGCGAAATATCACGGTAATTTCGACGGTAACCAAAAAAATCCAAAATTTTATAATACATGTGCTATATAACTCTACTCTCATATTTTCTACTGTTCATATTACATATTCTTATGTTCAATAGATGTGTAATCATGAATCATACTAATATTTGTTTATATATATTTTTTTTACAAAAAAACCTACAGTCTTGCTTTAGTCTCTACAAAAATATGTCGATCGAATTTTTGTGAAATCTAGTATTAAATTTGTCACTTAAAAACCCTGCCAATAATTGGCAAAACCAATCTCCAAATATGATCCATGCTGGTACAAAGCCAAGTAGATTTGAAGAAGAGTATATAAATACTGGTACAAGCATACAGGTCCGATGGGTACATACACATCCATGCTGTTGCATGTTTATTTCAAACAAGAGAGAGAAAAACACAAATACAAATAGTGAAATGGGTTTGCTATATACTCCTATACTTTAGCTCTTGCAACATTTGAAGCAACAATTTTCCATTCCTTGGTGCCACGCTCTGTTCATCATCCTTCGAATAGCTTTTGCAACATTTCTTCCATATCCTTGGGAGTGAATTCTGGCGTGGCAAAGTTGTTCTCCTCTATGTATTTTGTGTAGCCTGGAACGATTTTCTCGATGATAGCTGTGCGCAGACTTTTCCTTAGCTTAGGATCTGGGACCTTCCACAACTTTTGAGCGGTGTACGTCTCTCGAAAAGCAGACTCAAACTTAGGCAGAACAGAGTAGCTTCTCGTCAATAAGCAAAGAGGTGTAGTAGAAGGATTGAACAAGCAAGACAATACTGGTTCCCAGGACTCCTGTACATAGTTGTCCATGTGGCGATCCACTTTTTCAAAGAGGGCTGCAACGTGGATGTCGAGAGGAGAGTACCTGCTGTGACTGTGACGACGTTCCTTGTTGCCTGGTTTTCTGAGCAAGGTAAAGAACATGAGGCTCTCCTGCATAAAGTACAAGTTGTTGAGCAAGAACAAGAACCTGAGGCCTTGATCTGGAAACGATTCTGACACTTTGACAAGCTTTCTCTTCTAGACAAGATGTCATCTCCACGGTCATGCTGTCCAAAGTATGCACAGCTGCTACTGCTTGGGATAGAAATGGTGCCATTGACGGACGAGTAATTAGACTGCAAGAAGGTGACGCACCACATTACGGACCGGGTTGGCTTTTGAATGTCAGATGATATACTTGTGAACTCGATGGATCGTCGACGTACAGATACCTTGCGACTTCACTACGTATCTTCTGTATTGTGGATGATTTCAAAGAGGCCGCTGACCCAGCTCCGTGCAGAAAAATCACAGTCATAAGTCGCTGCAGAAGCAAACACGGTCGGCGAGTTGGAGCACCACCCCACACCCAGATCCGAGAACCACCCCTGGAGGACACTCATGTCCCCGCGCCGCCTTCGATGATGCCGCAGTTCGGTGATGGTGCACCGAAGAATTTCTCAATCAGGCTTTGCATGTACCTCTTCTTCTGTATCCTCGTTAGTTTTGCATAATTGCCAGACGTGAAGGGCATGGCGTCCTCCCCATATATATGGATAGGGGCAGAGGACATGCAGGAGCTGCTCCCGCTGTATGTGTAGGCAGTCGAGACTATGGTCCCTGATGAGAGGAGCTGCCGATGCTGAATGGACTATATTCCAGTGTACCCGAGGCCGAGGTAGCTGTAGATCCAAGGCCCGCGACGCGATCGCCATCCGTACCCGTGGCCTCCATCTCGGAGATTTGCAGAAAGCAATATATCCCGATGGATGGATGTTTGGCACTTTGAGGCGATCGAAGGTCGTTGACTTCACTCACGGGTTTGGAGAATGGGGACGAACAAATGATGAGATAAGCCTAAAAAAACCTAGCGAAAGGCGGCAACTTCTTAATAACTCTCATGATTGACCGATACAATATAGGGAGTTGTTCCTATCCTAACACGCGTTGGCTATTTATTTGCTGCTTATGCTGACCTGAACCTGAAGCAACTAAAATAAGTTTTGTCATTTTTTTTGAGGGGAAACAGAAGGGGCGAGGCGCCCCTACTGTGCATTTATTATAAAATTAAAGAGTAACAGCCTTACAACGAAACCTCAAGAAACATAAAAAATTACAAAAAAAAGATAAAAAAAATTACACAAAGTTGTCTAGCCATTAGGTAACTAATCCCGTAACTAAATGTAAAGAGGAAGGTTTTGCTCTTTGGATAACCAAGGCAAATTCAAACTTGAAGATCAACTTGCAACGATGAACAAAAGCAGGTACTCCTTTGAAGATTAGATTATTTCGAAGCATCCAAATGGCCCAACACATTGTTATCACAATTTCCATAAAAAAGGTAACCTCAGCTGTATTTTGAAGGCTTCCATTATTTCAATACTCGAGCAATTTGCAGGCACAAGGAGTCCCAAAGTGTTCCAGCAAGTTAGTGCCAGAGGGCAATCAAAAAAGAGATGATGTAGAGACTCATCTTTACTTATTACATAAAAAGGACGAAAGGAAGACTGCATAATGATGCGATAATTTTTGGTTTGTCCGCCTGCCCTCGCCGTGCGATCCCACGGCAACCCCCTCCCTGCCTTTCCGCCCGCCAAAATAGGAAGCGAGGAGGCCAGGGAAAATAGGAAACTAAAAAAACTAAAAATAGGAAACTCCTCCCTGCCTTCCATGAGATCCGCATGCACCCCTCACACGACCGACCAATCAAGGTCCACTGAAAAATGAAACCTCCCTCGCCTCAGCTTTGATATCTTCTCGTGCGATCCCATCACCTGTGTGTCTCCCACTTGGCTCTGTAAAAAAGGAAAGAAAAATTAGGATTTAATCGGCTATTTTTATTTCCTGACATCACGCGGTTCTCTCTTTCCCTCTCCAGTTTTTCTTAATCCGATTTTTATTGCCTATCAGTAGTGCGTCACAACCCGGCGCTCTCACTATGCATGTGTGCAATCAAGAAGGATGCCATGCGTCCATGCAACCCATCAAGAAGGAAACTGCCATCATCAACGCAATCAATCCCGCCATCGTCGCCCTCGGGATCAATCACGCGATCAACTCACCATCGCGCGCAGCACTCGATAGCAACCTCTTGTGTGCCGCCCTCACCTGTTCGCCACTCGTCCTCGACGTTGCCAGTAGCACCCAGTGCTTATGCCTGCGACGACGGATCCTTGACGGCCAGGCGCTGATGGTTTGGGGCACCGGCAGGCCCGGGGTGGAAGTGCCGCCCTCATCATCGTCTCCTCCAGCAAGAATGAGCTCCCCAAATCTACCTCGCCATCGTCTTCCAATACCTTGTGGGACCTTGCGGCTATCCTCCAATACCTCGCCACCGTCCTGGAGTACCGAGTGGTTAGTATATCCTCTTTCTGGATCGTGATCTGTGCACCATCTCTGCCTTCTTCTCGATCTTCATCTTATTGTTGTGCCCTTGCCAAAGAATTACTCTAGGAGTGGGCATCAGACCCTTACCAGGCCAGTCAGGCATACCGGCGGTTCCGACGTACAGACGACCAAACCAATTCCATTTTTTTCCAGAAACAATGGCCAATGATGGCTCAGCTGTTGCATACCAGTTTGGTGCATATCATCTTTATATATGCAATACTTGTAGCATTTATCTATCTTTGATTCATGAACAAACCATAAATCTCGCATCAGAAGACAGCTAAGCTACGGCATTTCTCCTGAACATAATTAGGTACAGTGAACTACATTCAAGTTCTTCCATAGATATTGCTACCTCTTTCTTGCCAAAGGAAATAAAACTTAGCCTATCCATGCAGGTATATGAAGATCTGTTGAGTTATGACTAGGTCTCCTATCTCTGCTTGCTTTGCATTTTGTTTGCCATAAAGGATTCTATGATGCCCAACAATGGTACTGCCCACCTCCTAAAGCTTTTTTTATGTAAATTAATTGACCATGATGTGCCTATCTGAATGCTATCTACCAAACCTGTCCTCCTTTGTTCTTTTCTAATGATAGAAGATCAGACCTAATGTAAATGAACGGTTGTGGAATAATAAACCTTTTTGTTCCCATACAGCTGCTAAAAATTCAAGAGTCTCTATTTTGCTATTAATGACAATTTGTGCAATTAGACCAGGATGCGCTGGCAGTGCCATTGACAGAAGTGATGGTCCAGTGTCTTCTTATTGTGGTTTCATTCTTTTCATGTTAAGCCATTGACAATGCATTTTTTCATATGATTTCATTCTTTAACTTCAATGAAACATAAGCAAGAATGCTTGCACCGTAGAATTGTAGGTTCATTAAATAGTAGCACTGAAGTAGCTAGGAGAACTATCAAATATTTCTCATGTGAGGGCTCATGGCTGAATGTGTTCTACTAAGAGGTAACTTGGCACTTTGTGACGTCTCCCTAACCATATTGTATTTCAGCATGCATATGACATTCACCTGGTCACTGTGCCTCCTGTTTTTAAATATAGCTTTTTGTGGTCCTATTCTACCTGAGCTCAAATTCCTCTTTGGCTGATGTTGTACAGAGTTTAAAGGACCTAGCATTTCGCCCATCCATCAATGTCTGCCTAACTGCTTGATCAACATTTCACAAAGTGAGCCGTCTCTTTGGTAGGGACAAAAATGCTCACAGGTCGCACATGCAGTATAGTTACCAACTTATCATGTTAAAATATTTGTAAAAAATCCTCTCTTGACATTAAGTTGATTACATGAAAATTAATTGTTTGTAATCTTTGTTTAATTTTACTGTATAATTATCTTAACATGCGATCTATGTATTTTTTAATAAAAATTTTTTATCCCGTTGCAACGCACGGGCTTCTACCTAGTCCCAACTTTAAATACAGTGATCACCGGTATAATCTGGGAGTGACATGTTTCTTCTTCTTAGAAGGTCTCTATACTGAGCCTATCCTTCAATAGGAGCCAAAAGAAGAATTTCCTCTTGTTTTGGCAGGCATATTTCCAAAGCCATTTGAAAATGGGTTTTTTTCATTTTTACCCGCCTTTACGGATGGTGCTTACTAAAATGCCAGGCTTAGCAGATTTCCAAAGCCATTTGAAAATGGGCTTTTTCATTTTTACCCGCCTTTACGGATGGTGCTTACTAAAATGCCAGGCTTAGGATGCGTCTTACAGAATCATCACGAGGGGCTCATTTGTCTTTCAGTTTTACCACTTTTGCTTACGTGGCTTCCCAAGGCAGACGGACACGCTGGATTGGGGATGGGAAATGACCATCGTGCCCCGGCTTCTTTCATTTGGACGCTGCCGTGGCCCGCCCTAACGCCGCTCCCATTTCGTTTCTCTCCCCCATCTTCTTTATCCCCAACGCCGCCGTCGCCGCCCTCAGGACGCCGACGCCGCCAGCTCATCACCATCCCTCGTCTCGCCCGCCCGCAAGACCGACACTAGAGTTCGCTCCCCTTGTCCGCCCGCGTGACCATGAGCCGCACCTCGTGCAGGATGTCGTTGGGGTCGCGGGACCATGCCCAGATGTCGAAGGTCTTGGTACGCTCTCTACGGCGCGTCTTCTCCTCGACATAGTGCGCCGCATAGCTCCTCCCCAATGCCTTGACTGCCACCTCCTCACCCCAGCAATGCACTGGAATGCCCTCGTTGCGAACCTTGACACGGTACTCCCAGCTGGTGTTGGTGGCGTAGAGGCGCTCACTCCATGGGGCGAAGTGGAACACCCGGCCCCCGCTGGAGAGGCCGCCTCTGTCCAGGACGCGCTGCTTGATGTCGGGCCTGGAGAAGATCACCAAGAACTGCTCGGGGTAGTGCTTGACGATCTGGAAGTCGCCGTGGTTGAGGTCGAGCTTGCTAAGGAAGGCGTCCTGGAGATGGTACGTCTCGGTGTCATGGCTGTTGGAGTTGAGCCAGCACACCACTGCCTTGCTGACTAGAACGTCGCGGCGGCGCTTGATGGTGCCCGTCGCTGCTACCGAGCAGAAGCCACGCGCCGGCCTCGCTCGCGGATCGCCCGGATACCCAGCCGCCATGTTGTCCGCCCCTTGGACAACCTCGGCGTAGGAGCGATGGTCTCTTGTTGCTTGAACTGTTGTGGAGATAGTCTTGTGAGGGTGTCCTTCTTTTGAACTATAGGCCTCGGTTTTATGGTGGTGAGGAGCTTCCTGCGTTCTGCATTGATGTGCCCAGTGACCGGAGTGGAAACATTTCCAGCATCTATATGGTAATTGGCACAAGTGGGCTATGTGGTTTGGTGAAAAACAGTTATAGCAACGATCACCCATCTTACTTTTGAAGAATTCAAAGCCTGTCAAGCTTGGCCTTGTAGGTTTTGAGACCTGGGAGTATCTCTGTTCCCAGCGGTGTGATCTGCATAAGCCTTATGTGTCCTGGCTGATTCCTGCTTGTTGGGCATGGGTGCTGTCTTCAATTGGAGCACTTTGTGTGAACTTGATGCTTCCCCTGAATCCCACTGTTTCCTCCTGTCAATCTGAATCTCTGCCTCCTTCTAAATTTGTTTCCCCTTTTGAGACTCACTGAAATTACTCCTCTTGGATGGAGACCTGCTGACTGTCCGGAGAGGGGGGTGCCATTGAATCCGCTTCACCGGATCTCCGACGAGATGATGGTCGTCTTGACCTCTTCGCGTGTCCCCTTTTCCTGCTGCTCACTCATCCGATTTAAGTCAGAAACCAAATCTGGGAGGAGCTCCCACCCTTTTTTCTGCACCTCTGAATCGATGATGGTTGGGCTTACTGATAGAGGGAAAGCCAAATCCTGAATTCAATCAGTCTCCTGTTGCGGGGCTGACGGCATCGGTGTGATGGGTTGTCTGTGATTCTTCAACACCATGGGGTGTAAGGCCATAACTCTTCTCGATCTCTCCAGCACCATCAATGGTCGCTTGTCCGTTGATTGCTATGTTGTCGCTGTCGTCCAGCAACTCCAACCATCCCTCCTAAAAATAGCTAAAAATAGATAGCTAACCTGTAAAATTTGAGAGCCCAAATTTAGAATTAACTCTAGTGGAATGAAACGGACTCCCATTTTCATTTAAAAGGTGGATAGGAGGCTCCTATATCTAGCTAGCTATAGGGGCTTGTGAGGGAATTTTAGGAGGGCATGAAAAATTTAAGAGCTCCACTGGTGTTATCTCAACTAGAGAATAGGAGCCTCCACTAAAGTTGCTCTTACCCAACAGATCCGTCTTATACCCGCCGTGTTGATTCAAATTTGTTGCCAAAAGAGGGGAGGACGACCGCCTTCTTTCCTCCTGTTCTGGATCTGGTGTGGAGCTCATCGACTGCTGCGGTGGCGCTGATTCCGCCCTAGGAACTGACCTCTCCTGCGCAGCCGCATCCATCTTGGCAGCTCCCGGTGTAGGAGTAGCCGGCGCGCAGGAACAAGGGCCGGGCCCGGTGCCTCCCATGTCTTCCGGACCTTCGTTCTTCGATCTGAGTGCTCCTCGGTTCATCCTCGACACACACGAACCATCAACGGTAGATCTCGCCTAGCAGAGGCCAGATCTGATGTCTAGTGGGAGGATGTAGCAAAGAGAGCGTCGAATTTGGGGGATTTGTGGGCGGGGAATGAGGAAGGCAAGGAGGGGGGTCGGGGTCGGGCTCCGGGACGTCCATCTCTATTTGTGTGGGCGTCGATCTCACTACTTTATGTCTTCTGCAATATGCGACAGTAACAATAATAACTATGACATGATGTTGTCTCTCTCATTTGTGGTGTTATATATAAGGAAACCAGTTCCTCTCTGCTCCTGCAAAGGATCTAGGAGGCTGGAGCCACACATTTCGTACTGCTAATGATCTAGAGTGGCATCACAAATAAGAGTAACTTTGAACAGTGTTTTAAGTTATGTCATACAAATTCATTTGAACAAATGACAATCGGTGAAGATTTGATTTGAACGGAAAGAAGAACATATGAATATTGTTGGTTCTAAAACTGCAAAGCAGAATGTACATAAAGCTCTTTGTCGTTATTCCAGATTTAGTTATTTCAGAAATGACAAACACAGTACAAATAGCCAAATGAAGATATTTTTGTATACATAGTGCTTGCAACCTTTTATCTGCCCAGCTTCAAAAGCTATGACATTTAATTAAAGCAGAAATGTTAACATTTATCTCCAAAATCAACACCGAAGGTAACATAACTGGACATTTATCTACGCTGACTTGTCTGGCGTGGTATTAGTTGTTCATCCTTCGAATAGCTCTTGCAACATCTCTTCCAGGATCTTTGGGGTTAATTTTGGGGTCGAAACATCGTTGTCCTCAATGTACCTTGTATAGCCTGGAATGATTTTCATAGTGATAGCTTTGCGCAGCGTTTTTCTCAGCTCAGGATCTGGGACCTTCCACAACTTTTGGTTAGTGTAGGTTTTCTGAAATCCATGCACAAACTTGGACAGTGGGGAGTAGTTTGTCACGAAGCAGTGAGGTGTAGGATTGATCAAACATGACAACACAGGTGCCCAGGACAGTCGTAGATATGCCTGCATGTGGTTCTTGATTGTGCGACCGAGCGCAGTGAAGTATGAGGCCAAGAAGTTGCTGCCATTTGTAGTATGGTCACGAAGTTGCTCGCATATGTAGCGTGAGTTGTTGATCAAGAAGAGGTACCTGAGGCCCTGGTCTGGGAAAGATTGCGACAATTCTCCAAGCTTTTCTTCTAGACACGACATCATCTCAATTGTCAGGCTGGCTAGAGGATTAGTGATGTCCCCAATCTCGGCGGCAAACTTACCAAGGCAAGCTGCTTCGAATACAACTGGCTTCACTGACCAGTAGTTTTCCCACAGGTACATGATGTGAGCTGTTACAGACCGAGTGACCTTGTGAATGTCGGACGACGATCCATGTGGAGCCTCATCGGTAGGCGTCCATGTGGAGTCTTCACCGTCCTTGAACATGATACGATGCCAAATATCCTCCATTGTGTTCCATACAGCCTTAGATGTCTTGTCAGCCTTTACTGACAAGAGGTCGACCATCTCCCCCTGTACCCTTGTAACTTCTGAAGATGATGGCGCCCAATAGGATGGCAAACGGTTGTGGGATGAGGGCGCCCAATAGGATAGCACACGGATGTGGCATAAGGCCTCCGATAGAGCACCGCGCACCCACAACAGTGTGTTGGTCTTGTGGTATAGTGCCGGCAGCGGCACCTCATCTGCACCCGGATCCAGAGGAGCAGATATAATAATGAAGTCAACAAAATCCAGCATTTTAGACATGGTTTCTTGGACAAACAGTGCAAACTGGAATTTATCCGGAAGACAGCTCTGACCCTCAGCTGCTGATGCTTTTTCTTCTTGCTGTTGTTTCTCCTCGTCCTCACGGATACTTGGCATGCCCAAGGAGCTATGATCGGGAAAGAGCAATGCCTTGGTACGGAAGATTTTGATGATCTTGAAAAGAGCCCGAATCCAGACCTGTTGTGCTTCATCAGGAGGATGCTCGATTTTGAAGCCGCCACCATCAGCGACGTGAACAACCCAGCTGACGCCCAGCTCTGTGAGCCACCTCTCGACGACAGTCGTGTCGCCGCGTTTGATGCTAGGATCCGCCGACGCCGCACCGAAGAAATCCTGGACCAGGCTTTTAATGTGCTCCTCCTCGTCCTGCGTTTCTTCCCGTTCCCAGTCCCAGGGCACGGCCTCGTCACCGTGGATCCCCAACTCAAAGAGCATGGCCGCCACAGCCTCCGTAGAGAAAGAGGACAGCCGAGAGAAGCTAGATGCGTAGGGAGTTGAGGCGGTACCTGACGAGCAGCTAATGGTGGATCCGGTCTCCTCGTAGAAGCTCCAAGAAGGCCTACGGCTGCCATTTCTACCCTCCATGCTCGCGGGCGTGCGGGAGGAGACGAGAATAGCCTCTTCGGATTTGCCGACCGGCACCGCCGCCGCCGCCGCAGCAGCTAGCAAAATCTCTCGATCGATCAATCGATGCTCAGCTTGTGCTGATGACCTGATGTCCGTTGACTTGGGGCTAATTGGGCCAAGAACTGAAGAGCCGTCTCAAGTCTCAACTACTTGTGGCACGGCAGGCATCAGCTCATGATTGATCAGTACTCCATATCATAATAAAGTTGACATTCTCCTTACAAGTACGTCTCCATGTTTTCGGCTTTTCGCAAGACGCGCTGTGAACTTGTGATAGCGCGTAGTATACATAATTAAGTAGTGATTATGCAAGAGGGGCGGGCCGCCATCATGGACTTTGTTTTTTATAGAGAGAGAATCATCGGCTTCCTTTTTTTTTTTTTTTTTTTTGATGAAACTGGAGGGGCAGGCGCCCCTACAGGACTTTTTTATTTGAGAGTTAAAGATGCTAGTACAAAGTTCAAAGTACAAGTTTAAGAAACCAAAAAGGTGCAGAAGAAAATGAAAAAGGAACGTAAAATTACAGCATGTTTTGGATCCATGAGTCAAAAGCTGCACTGAACTTGGTCTTCACCCGTAGGGTCAGAATTCTGACCTCCTTTTCAAAAATTTGCTTAGCTCTGGCCACCGATGCCGGGATCCCCTTAAAAATGAGGTCATTTCTAACTGTCCAGATGGCCCAAGTCATTAAAATTGCCAGAATTATGAAGAAATTTGCATTTGCTTGGCTTCTTATGCTATCCAAGGCCTGAAAAATGTCCCATTGTCCTTGAATGGTGATACCTACCTGTTGCCAGCATTCTTTGGCAAATCGGCTTCCTTGTTCAGTCAGTCATTAATCTGTGCCGTCCATTTTTCATGCCAAACTCTAGACCTCACAAGCACACCGGCTGGCCGAGCCCAAAACTCCGTGCTCGGTCTCTTGGTTGTTGCAGGTTCAGCTGTACTGTACAGTTGGCCCCAGTTTCCAATTTTCCATGTACGCAACACAACAGCAGGGCAAGCCGAATGTAGGTGTTTTTTTTTTCTCTCAAGTCTGGATAGCAGTTGCAGTAGCAATAATGTCTCATATTTGTGACCAAGTTTCGCTAGGTTTTTTTTCTTGAGCAAAGCCAAGTTTCGCTAGTTATTTTGTTAACCAGTGTTTCGTTTCAGAGAAGGTAAACTGAAGTTGCGTGGACGCTGCAGTGCCTCCCCACAGCCATGGGCGGCTCGCTAGATAGGGAAAAGCAGAGTAACAACAAACAAAGAGGGCCAGTTCATGACCTCACCCATTCTGAGCCATAGATCTTCATATTGGCCCCCCAATATCGTTTGTTGCGTCTTCCGTCGTTCTTCAGCTACTACTTTTGCTTAATCACACAAAGACTTGTGCGTCTTTATATTAAGAACTAGTAGAATTCCCCACGCTGTTGCCGTGGATATGAAGAAGAAATATAATTGAGTTAGAATGTTAATCACTAAGAATTAGAAGATGGTTGCCTAAAGCGTTGGTTATGAATTTGCATGAACCACCATTGTATAGGAAGTGCACAACATATAGAGAAATTAAAGAAATATAAAATGTATCATATCTTATCTGTATTTGCTGCAGGAATTACGTAGTATGGTATTTCAGAAAAATTATCTTGAAAGAATGGATAAAATACCGGGCACCAAATAATAGAACAATGGTATTAAAATGTAGGGCAAGATTTTATAAGAACTATAGAAGTTGAACTGAGTGATTTGGAGTTAAGATGGAGGAGATATGAATTTCCAAAGTTTTATAAGGAATTTTATAATTGATTACACTCTGGAAATAAATATGGAATTTTGGGTAAATGCAATGGAGCTGAAAATTCGTTTGTGGGTAGGGTATTGGGTGTACCTAGTTTATTTATAAAAATTTTCAGGAATTTTTATATGCTTGGAAAATATTGTTTTACTCTTCTGTGTACACTTTGCCGGGCACCCGTAGCGTTTTCTGTTCGGTTGACGCGTGGGGTCTAGGGCCGCAGTGGACTGGCCGGCACTATGATGTGGATCGGGTCTATGATCCTGTGAGCCGATCTAGGGATTTCTCTTTCTCTCTATTCCAATGAACCGCGTCTACAAGGAAAGGGAAAGGGAAAAGGTGGGTGGGTGCCTATGACACATGGGTCCACTGGGAAAGGGCATAATTGATAAGGGATGACATGAACTTAGTGGTTAATGATGTACACACTTTGTATGAAAAAAGATAGTACATCTAGTGGGTTCACTTAGTGAAGACCGACGTCGACACCTTGCATGTAGAGAGAAATCATCTAGTGGATTATATATACTAGTTATAGATAGCTACCATAAACTTTTAGCTGTAACTTTTCCAATGTAACTTTTTACCATGACATATTTCTAGATTTTTTTTATAGAAAAAGAGAGCTTCATATAAAACTCGTCATACACATAAGTTAATATAACACAAACTTGTACTCATCCCTAGTCACATACATAAATTAGTATGATAAAGAGTTATAAACACATCGTTTGATCTATATTCTTTTTTTCATAGTGTGGGGAAGGTTAGAATAATTGACAAATTGTTTCCATTCTCAAAGTAAGTGAGGCTTAGAGAGGGACATAATGCAAATACTCCATATATATCCTCGATGTTATCATACCATATATTTATATATAGGCCATGCGTAGTCGCATGTGGTAACACATGTGTCTGCACTGCCCTCGACGGAAGATTTTATTATTACAATATACTAGATAGTTTTCATCATCGGTGTACCATTGCTTGAGCCCCGGTTTTACTTCGTCTACACACGTGTACCACCAACCTATGGTCCGTGACATATATAGGGCTCAGTTACATGTCATGGAAAAAGGCTGATGGCGTATAGTATTATATATAAACGATCGAATTGCACATCAAATGGTGCTAATAACCCAGGATAGCTGCTAGAGCGGGGAGTCCACCACCAGGAAAAAGCGCCAGGCAGGCCAATTTGTCGACTGCAGCGAAAACGATGTGGCTGAGTAGCGTATCTGCGCCGGCGATGATTGGCCTCTGTGCGGTGCTGCCAGCGTCGCGGTTGCAGATAGTCATCATAGGCATCGGCTGCAACTCCGCCGCCACCAACGTCCCGGCGGGGAGACTTGGCGCGCCGCAGGCATGCGGAGGAGCGACGATGAACGCCTTGCTGCTGCCGGCCGCCAGCAGCTGTTCTGATGTGGAGTTGAGGTACACAGTGATGAAGATGTGGCCGTCGCTCGTCGTTCTGCCGATGCCACCGGAGACAGTGGCGTTGTTGATAACCAGCTGCACGGGAGCGTCTGCATATATGCGTGGGCAAATATATATTATTCCAGAAATACATGCGTGATCGGTGACACGATGTAATTAATTATTTATTTATTTATGTAAACAAAATAGCTTTTGCTTGAGCCCTGCATCGTTAGTGCTTACTGCTGATAATCCTGGAGGTGTTGCTCTTGCATAGCGCTTTGCCTTGGATGACGAGGAGAGTGCCCTGCTCTGCTGCTGCTGCCAGCACGATGAGGAAGCAGAGAGTGACCGGGATCAGGAGAAATGACCTAGTGGCTGCCATTGTGTGTTCACGTAGGTAGCTAATCTATGGTGAGTGCTGATGGAGTTGGGGGATATACATGACTTGGTCACTATTTATAGCCTAATTGAGCAGGCTGTGAGAGAGATGTACTACTACATGTAGCATATATACGTACGTATAAATAAAGGCTAGGGTGGTACAGCAGTACAGACGCTACCGAAAAGATTCTACTTCAACTATATATTTCACTACAAATGATGATCTTTCAACGTCTCTTGGAGGTACTTTAACGGTATTTTCAATACATATATAGGACACCACAGTCACATAGTGTGCAGTACATTCATGGAAAAAGACGTCACAAAACTTGGTACACCAGCGTGCATGGTCAATAGAGACGGTACACCAACGTGCATGGTCAATAGAAACGTGCACATGGAGGACTTGGGAGGGTTAGGGTGCCAGATTTGGAAAGATTTGGAACAGCCTTGCACCTACTTTGGTTATGGCAGGAGTGGGCGCATGAGTCAAAACCTTGGGCGGGGACGGAACTGCCGTGCAATGACTGAGGCCGACTGCTCTTCAATGCCTCAACCACGATAACAACTGGTAATGGTAACAAGACACATTTCTGGCACCATAATTGGCTAGAGGGTTAATTAAGTGTTGGGACATGGTTCCCGGCGAGCAGGCGGAGGTGCCCAGGGCAACGAAGTATACACGAGAACCTTCGCTAACAACTTGAGCTGTGTTCCCATTTTTCCTTTCTGTCTTTCAGGAAAGTGATCCGACGCTGGAGACCTCCGCCACCGGAGCAGGCGGAGGTCCCTCCTCTCACGGTCGACGCGCGCGGAGGTCAACGCCTCCGCAAGGAACTCGAGTTGGCCTCTCCGATGGCGGAGGTCCGGGCGACCGGGTTCAAGCCATCCCGGCCAAGGCCCGCCTGGAGAAGGCGGTGTGAGGGGTAAAAGTACGCGAAGGCCCCCTGCCCTGTTGGTTAGAGGGGGGAATATGCCAGGAATATTGGAGGGCAGATTTGTAATCTTATGTTCCTAGCTATTGTAAAACTATAAATAGGGGAGCAACATCCCCTTTTGGATGGTTGGTGAATATCAATTATGGTTATTTGTTATTGAGTTATTGCGCATTCGATCTCCAATCCACCCGATTCTCCCCTAGAGCTTCGTCTAGGAGGAGACCCCACACCGTGTTGAGAACACAAGTTTCAACATTGGCGCCCACCGTGGGGACGAACAGAGGAACCATGGCTCCATATTGATCAACTCATCAGTATCACAGACCATGAGAAAAATCTGACTGCAATGAACATGTTTCAGCTTTCAATCATCCGAAATCAGCCAGCTTTTCAACCAGCTAATATGTTGTTTGGAGCGATGTCAATGTCTAGCAGGTTCTAACATTGTTTGGCAAATTCACAGTGCAAGAAAATGTGCTCCAAAGTCTCCTCCACTGAGTTACAGAGCACACGTTTATAGTCCTCAATGAACATGTTTCTTCTCAATATATTTTTGGTGCTAAGCCTGTCTTTAAGCAACAGTCCAAAGAAAGACTTTGTGATTTGGCCAACGGGAGAACAGAGATTGGTAGCGGAGCGGCGCAACTACGAGGAGTGGTGCCAGGCACAATGGCCATGGTGGACCGGCGAATATGCTGCTCGACGGGGGCGCAAATTGACGATCGGTTGGCGTCTTTCAGCCTTCGTCTGCGATTATCCACCGTGGTGTTGTGGTTGTTTTTATAATTCCCTCCCACCACCCGGCTCTCGCTGACCTAAAAAAAAATATATGAAAGTGCCGTATGATCTGTATGTGCGCTTTGCGTACTAGTGAACATAAAGAGAAATGGAGAGGTAATCAGCATCTAGGAATCACATTGATGTAGTGAAACATGTCTTTGCATACTTGTGTAGTACTGTAGTTTGTTATCTAGTGACACTTTTTTCGGAAGAATCATCTAAGGACATTTGAACAAGTAATAATAAAATGAATTGCACAAGCAGCCGCGGACAGGGGAAGCAGAGAACGGTTGCACCTCAACTCAACGCCATTGGCTATCGATAGTTGCCAAAAGAACTGTTGGGATATGGATCCCGGCGGAGCAAGCGGAGGTGATCACGGAAGACGGAGCTGCTCGCGGAGGCCTACGCTAACGATCAAGTCTGTGTTGTTGTGTCATGCCCTTTCAGGTGAGGTGAACAGCTTGCGGACCTCCGCCACCAGAGCAGGCGGAGGCCCCTATCTCCGCCAGGCGGCCCTTCTACGGGGTCAAATCTCCCCGATCGTGCGGAGATCGTGGAGATCGACGCCTCCGCCCACCTTCCTCTGAGCGCGTGGCGGAGCTAGCCGAGGAGCCTGGATCACGATGGGCCCCAGCAGCTACGGAGCGAAGCTCGCGGAGGTCCCCTGATCCCGGGACCAGAATCAGCAAGACGGGCCCAGCAGGAGAGAGGCGGCGCGACATGTACAAGTACGCGATGAGCCAGCCCAATACTTGAGAGTAGGGAATATGCCTGGAATATTGAGGGCAGATTTGTAATCCTATAACCCCAAAGAATTGTGAAACTATAAATAGGGAGGAGTCCTCCCCTAATGAGGAGGTTGGTGAATTCCATTATGGGCAATTATTGTTATTCGTTATAGTCCCTGTACACGCTACTCCAGACCTTCTCCCTCAGGGCACCGCCTGAGCGGAGCTCCCATTCTGTGTTGAGGGCCCCAAGCTCAACATTGGCGCCCACCGTGGGGCCCGAACAGGGAAACCATGGCTCCACAGAAGAGGAAGAGAACTACCACGAGAAGAAAGGCACCACCAAAGAGCACCCGGCCCAAGCGTAGCACGAGGAGTGCCTACGCGACGGCGGGGGAGGACCCTCCGCTTGATGATGAACAACAAGAGGAGGAAGCAAAGAAAGGGAGGTGAAGAGACGATCGAGCCCGAGGGTGGAGTCCCCGCCCGACGCAGAGTTGCGCCACCGCAGGGCTTCACCCACAAAGTGCAGCAGAAAGAGACAAAGCGGCCGCCGCCTATGCGGAGATCCTCAAAGCACGATGGCGTCGCCAAGAGCGCGCCGAGATCAGCAAAGAAATAGCGCTCCTGCAAGCGGAGATTCAAAGCATGCAGTTCGTCAATCAACCTCCGCCAACTCAACCGCCGTTGATCATCCCGTCCATCCCCATATCGAGCCACATGGCGATGAACATCGACCCGTTTTCGCCCAACCCACCGATCGTCCGTGATGTCCCACAGATCGGCTACCTTTCGATCCCAAATCTCCGCTATCGAAAGGAATACAACGAACACCATGGCCGACCGTGTACAAGCCCAACCAGCTCCCAAGATTCAACGGGAAGACGGACCCGCACCAATTCATAATGAGTTATGAGGCAGCGGTTGCCTCGCCGGCGGGCAACGACGCTAGATCTTTGGCGAAGGCTTTCATAATTGCCGCGGAAGGAGACGCTTTAGCTTGGTACTCCATGTTGAAGCCCAAAGACCATATATTCATGGGAAAACCTCTCACGACAAGATATTGGAAAACTTCAAAGGGCTGGTGGTACGATCACTCACCTCCATGGACTTGTTCCAAAGGGTGCAAGCAAGGCCACAACGAGCCACCGAAAGACTACTTCCGAGGTTCTTGCAACTCAAAGCGAAGGCCCCCGACGTCCCTGATCAAGTGGCAATAGATGCAGCCATCGAGGGGGCTCCGCCTCAGGGCCATTCACGGAGAACTGCACGAAATAAACCTAGAACAATGCAGGAGCTCTACGAACAGCTTTGAGATTTGGATCCGGTCAGACTAAGACTTCCGAAAAAGGTTGGAAGAACAGAACCAAGATAGGCAGCAGGCCAAGGGTAATAAGAGGAACCCACAATCGGAACCTACGCAAAGAACAACCCAAGCAGCCCGGGGGCGCGAAAGCTAACCATGAGCCGACAAATGAGCCCAACCACCAACACAAGTGCTCGGGAGCAAGGCCTCCCGACAACCGTAAACCATACCAGATAAAGGGCCCCGAAAAAACCGAAACGTAAGGCCAAGAAAACAGTTCAAGGCAATACATGGCGAAGAGAAAGGTCACTATACAAGAGATTGCCCAGTTATTCAGCAAGAAAGAAACAAGGCACTTAAGGGGCTAACTAATCAACCTCCCACAAACCAACCTCCGCAACCGACGAGGGAGGTCAACAATGCTTACACATACACACGCTCGGAGCCTCCGCCAGCTCAGGGCCAACACCAACAATACTGCCCAGTCTACCCCTCTCTACCATCAAACCAAATACACCCATCGACGTTAGCAAACGCCTACTATCCCAAATTCCTACCAAAGATGGAGACCTTCGCCGCCTCCACCACCAAATAAGAGAATTATTCCTCCGAATCGAGCATGTCTTATTCAAATCCAAGACAAAGACCTAACCTATAAATCGAAACAGGCAGCCTCAACATACGAATAGGCAAAGCCCGTTGTTGACTGGGCCACTAACGACATATTTTTCCGTCAACTTACTACCATAAAGGGAGTAAAACTATACCTTTTATACTCATATACATTTATTACTAACATATTTTCACTTGTAGTGTTCGAAATGTATTTTGTAGTATTTATAATAAATACAGTGGAAATACGCCCAAAGTACGCCATCCCGAAAGCGCATTCTCAAGGATATCAAGCCCGGATGGAAATGGACCAAATCTGCACAACCGACCGAGTCAAGCCCATGGTACAACTTCTCGTGCCAAATCAAGACGACACGCCAAAAACCTGGGCCGCCCGCCCGGGGTGCGCCCACACCCTGTGGTGCGCCCGCACTCGATGGGGGCGGTTCGAGCCTTATCCAGCTCGAGGCGGTGCCATTAGTGCTCAAACGGCCTGGTGGTGGTGGTGGAGAGCCCGGTTCATCGCACTGACGTGTCAAGGAGGCCGGTTAGGGGTAGTTTAGTCTTTTTAGCACCTCTCTCTTGTGTATAAATACCTCCTCCCTCTCCCTCATTCCACACACCACACTTGGAGTCACCACACCAAAGACACTCACACTCTCTACCTCACTCTCCACCACCATCTTCTTCTTCTTCTTCTTACTTGGCTAAAATTGGAGTAGAAGAGCTACAAAAGGAGGACTTGTAATCTTGGAGCAAAGTGAGCTTTGGTAATATATATCTTCCATGGATCTTTCTCCATTATGCAAGTTCTATTTCTATGATCATGGTCTAACTTATGAATTAGAGTTTATGTTCTTCATCGATCATTGTATGCATAACATGATTATAGATGGGATAACGGTTCGTCGTTCTTTCGGGTTTGCTCTTGTCTTAGTCCGTCCATCCGTAGGGTGGGGATCCCGAGGGACAAGAGTAGTGCTCGTACGCGGGCATGGTGCCCGGTATTACGACACCTTCGAATATGAGAGCATGCCACGGTGCGTGAGGGTAGGCGGCGGGGTTGTGACAGCCCCGTCCATCCCTTGTAATCCCTCCACGTTCGCATGTGATGTAGGAGTTCGTAAATGCTTTCCATTGGGCCGATGGTACCGGAAGTCTCCCTCGTTATCCTAGACATAACCATGCTCATATCATGTTAGCATATGATCCTAACTATTCATTGTAAGACCATGACTAGAATACATTAGATTACTCCATAGGACATTCATTTATTCTTTATCTATTTTCTTTATCCTTTACCTGGTGGATTCCAATGTGTGTGTCACACTATCTATAAACCGTATTGCTTACCCCTGTTACGAACAAGTTGGTCTTTGCGTGCACACATTTCATCATCCAGATGCCATGCTACTTATTATACAACATGCCTTTCTTTGGGAAAATATAAATAACGATACCCTGAATACTTCCGGGTGAAATGCTACAATGATAGATTCGCGGCGCTATGATGAAATATCAACTATGGCAAGATCTATCACCGTTGATTGAAAGTGCGTTATCACCCGACACGGTGGTTCCACTTAGTGATATCGACGGCTCGCCTCCTAGCGTAGTCATCGGGCTGGGTTCTAAATCTAATTCTAATGATTGCGCTAAGAAACGCCAACACCCGGCAACCGTGTCTCAAACCGAGTCTACCACCACCTCCGCAAGGGACCTCCACCCAAATACCCCATGAAAAATGAGCCAAGTCTAGAAAATCAATACAACCCCCACACTCCTTTACCATCCATCGGAACAATAATGCCAATCGCAGGGGGTTCATCAATAGAGTATGAAACCAAAAAACAGAAAGGAGACCACCTCCGCCGCGGTCAATAATGTGCGGTTCAAATGCGCAATGATTCGGAGAGTGGTCGAAGACTCCCATAACCTTCTCGTATGCATCTCAACCGAGAGTTACCCGCGACGTTGACGCCATGGTAATAGAAACAAATGTAGCAACATGGGAAATGAAAAGAGTACTTGTGGACACGTGAAGTCTCCTTGTAGACATCGTTTTTCGACAAGATGAATTTCAACAAAATCAGCTACGACCATCGACTCGCCACTCATAGGATTTGGCGGAAGGCAAGTACAGGCGTTGGGAAAAATAACCTTGCCGGTGTCCTTCGCATGAAAAAAAGCGCCCGTAACAGTACATAACCTTCGACATCGTGGATGTCTACTCCCCATACAACGCAATATTCGGCAGAGGATTCACAAACAAATTCAACGCCGCAATACATATGGGTTACTTGTGCATGAAAATCCCAGCACTTCACGGGATTATAACTGTATATGGGAGCCAGAAAGAAGCCAGAAACATAGAGAAGGCCATATATCGCGCCCACAGAAATGTCAATTCAGTGGAAACAGAAAGCGAAGGTCCTGAACCACCAGACATGAAGAAAGAGCAAACAAGCGCCAAGGGCCAAGAGAAGGTCAAGAAGATAACAATAGATGATGACCCGACCACACAAATCTGTCAGCGCAGATCTACCTGAGGAGGAAGAAAAAGAGCTGGCGGAGCTCCTCATCAAAAACAAGGAAATCTTCGCTTGGTCAGCGGCAGACCTCCGCGGAGTAGACAGGGATACCATCGAACATGTTCTAGATATCAACCCTAACATGAGGCCAAAGAAGCAACGCCAGAGGAAAATGTCAGAGGATAGAATACTAGCAGCTCAGGCGGAGGTCCAGAGACTGCTCGACGCCAAAGTCATCAGAGAGGTCAAGTACACTGACTGGCTGGCAAATGTTGTTCTCGTCCCAAAAAAGACCTCCGGGAAAATGAGGATGTGTATAGATTTCACAGACCTCAACAAAGCAACTAAGAAAGACAATTACCCCCTACCAAGGATAGACACATCTGTTGACAAGGCGGCAGGATGTCGAAGGTTTTCCTTGTTGGATTGTTATTCGGGATATCACCAAATATGGCTATGAAAGGAAGATGAAGAAAAGACCAGCTTTACCACACCATTCGGGATATATTGTTTCGTCGGAATGCCCGAAGGCCCCGAAAAATGCCGGCGACCTTCGCGAGAATGACGGGTAAAGTCCCGATGGGGCAACTACTCAAAAACATGATCGCATATGTAGACGATCTCATAGTCATGAGCAAGAAAGAGCAGGACCACATCTCCGACTTACAAGAAACCTTCGCTAACCTGAAAAAGTCAGGTCTCAAATTAAACCCCGAGAAGTGTGTCTTCGGGGTAACCAAAGCGAAAGTTCTCGGATACATCGTCAACTCAAGGAGTCAAAGACAACCCGAAAAGACAAAGGCGATTAGAGACATGGCGGAGCCAAAGACAAAAAGAGAAATACAAAAGTTGACCGGCTAGAATCGCAGCCCCAACAGGTTCATTTCCAAGTCAGCAGAGAAAAGCCTCCCCTTCTTCCAAGCATTAAGGGGAGGAGGAAACATCAAATGGGGGGAAGAGCAGACGGAGGCCTTCGCAAAGCTCAAAGAGTATCTGCAAGAACAAATGCAACAATAATAAAGGCGATAAAGAGAAACCCATACTACTCTACCTCTCGGCATCGACTACGCCGTCAAAGAAGATAGCGAAGACAAGAGAAGATCGAAAACGACCATCTCGTCCAGCTACCAATATACTATGTCTCGGAGGCACTCACGGGGAGCAAAGATCAACTACACGTAGAAAAAATAGTGTACGCCCTCGTGATAGCATCCAGAAAACTCAAGCACTACTATCACTCATACAAAGTGATAGTACCAACCTCACAACCACTGGCGAAGGTCCTGAGAAATAAGGAAACCTCGGGCAGGATCAGCAAATGGGCAGCGGAGGTCTCTCAGTTTGAAATAACATTCGTTCATAGATCCGCAATACGATCCCAAGTACTAGCCGATTTTGTAGCAGAATGGACGCCACACAAGCAGAAAGAGCAAAATAGTCAGTCAGAACTATGGACGGTCTATACGGATGGAGCATGGGGCGCGGACACGAGCAGAGCCTCAAAGCGATCATAATGTCGCCGCTAGGCGAAAATCATACTTCGCAACTAGACTAGAGTGCACCCAAACAAACAACACAGCCGAGTATGAAGGACTCATACTAGGACTCACCAAAGCGAAGGCCTACGGAGCAAAACCGGTCAAGTCGAGCACTCAATGCTAGTAGCGGGCCGTGTCGAAAAAGAGTGCATGGCCGAGAGAACCGTAACTCATGAACTACCTCGCGGTGGTCGAAACAATGGAACGAAGATTTCGGGGGTTCACAAATCAAGTTCATCCCACGAGAGCAAAAACAAAGGAAGCGAGACGCCCTAGCCAAAGCGGCGAGAAACAACCTCCGCATGCCCCATAACACCATCTACAATGTGACACACAAGCCGGCAACAGAAACACTAAAAAAAGCACTCAAGATTGTCATGCTGGTAGAAGGCGAAGATTGGAGGCAAGCGATAGTTGACAACCTAAACAACATAGGTTACCCGGAAGACGATGCGGAGGCCGCTAGAACGGAGGCACGTGCAAGAAATTACACTCTCATCGATGGCCAACTCTTCAAAAGGGTGTTGGTCCAACCAATGCTAAAGTGCATCCGACAAAGCGAAGGCCTAGAGCTACTCAAAGCAATACATGCAGGTGTCTGCGGATCCCACATCGGACCAAGAGCACTATCAGCGAAGGCCATCCGCCAAGGTTTCTACTGGCCCACGCACATAAAAGACGCACAGCAAATCGTCAAAACCTGCGAAGCTTGCCAAAACTCCAAGCACCCCACCGTAAAAAGCCCTTCACCGAAACACGCTTAATACCTCCGACTTGGCCACATTGCAGAGATGGGGAATAGACATTGTCGGCCCGCTACCAACAAAGACAAGGAGGAAACAAATTCGCAGTGGTAGTCGTTGAATATTTCACCGTGGATAGAAGCTAAACCCGGGCGAAGATCACCTCGGGAATCAATCACCAAGTTCTATTGGCGTAACATAATATGCGGATTCGAGTACCAAGAATGGTAACAAATGACAACGGCAAGCAATTCGACTCGCACAAGTTTAGAGATTTCTGCTCTCAAATGGGAACAAATATAGCCTTCACATCAGTCTACCACCCAGAGTCCAATGGAGCAGTCGAAAGAGCAAACGGAATAATATTCTCCGCAATATCAAAGACCCTATTCAACCTCCGCAAAGGTAAATGGGCAGACGAACTACCCAAGGTAATATGGTCTCATAACACAACATCTTCGCGAGCTACCGGCTTTACCCCATTCAAGCTCATGTATGGAGAAGAAGCAATGCTCCCGGAGGAATTGAAGCACCTAAAGCCTCCGCGTCATGAAGCAAGAGATGGCGTAAGATGAAGAATATGCCAAAGAAACACTGAACACACAAGGTCGGAAGCCGTAGAAAACATTCGAAAAATACCAAGCCGAGACCGAAAATGGAGGGACAAAGAAGGTCCGCAAGAAGAACATCCAAGACGGAGACCGGGTGCTCAAGAGAAAACCAAATGCTTCAACCATAGGAAAGTCGCAAGCAAAGTGGGATGGCCCATTCATTGCAAGAGCAACAAAAAGGCAAGGAGCCTTCCGTCCCCGGCGGATGGGCAAGGCAACACCTCCGATCACACGTGGAATGTGGACAACCTCCGTAAGTACTATGTGTAAGGCCACCCCCGCGAAATATAAGCGGAGGACAGCCACTACCTTACTTTTTCCGTGAGTAGCGGTGATTTTACAAAGATTTCAATCAAAGTCTTGCACTCTTTTTCCTCACGGGGGGAACTCCTAGCGGAGGTGAGGTTTTTAACGAGGCAAGACTAATGTAAAATCCTCCTCAAATATAAAGAGGAAATTTCCCCAAAAGCGTAAAAGAAAAGCATAAGTCGAAAGTGACTAGCAACGCATCCACGTAATCGACGAAAGGTGACAAAAATGCCCGAGAGGACATTTTACGGATAGAACGCGGAGGTTCTAACCTAAAAATGACCTCCAAAGACCAACAAAAAACGGTCTCCAAAATCCTCGAAAAAAGTCCTACCCGAAGCGCGGGCATCGAGGTGGCACAACGGCATGTGTCAAAAATAAAAAAAGCTGAAAAAAGACCTGTCCATCTCAGGCATCAGTGACACCTCCGCCAACAAAGGCAACAAGGAGGGTAAACACAAAAGCTTCAGTATACTTAGAACATTTCTTACTTTTTATTATATTCACAAATTACACAAAGTGCTCGACATTGTAATGTCGAAGCTACAAACATCTTCGCGAAAGATGGTACGCTGGTAGCACGCATTACAAAAAGACGAGAGGAGATGAGCTACACCACCACGCAGGGCAACAGCTTCACGCCGTGCCCATAAGAAAGCCTCCGCCAGCGTCGACGCGTCCTCTCGTGCAGCTAGCAGGCCGCCATAGGACCCCTTCATCTAAGTCGACCTCCGACAGGTGGGATCGAAATAGACCTGAAGACACCCTAGCGGAGGTCTAACTCAAGAAGTAAACCGCTAGAATAGATCAAGTAGCCACCGAAACCACCAAAGCTCATCGCCAAGAATTGATAGCACATGGGCAAGAGTTAATAGCTCCGTGCCTGTTCTAGCCTGTGCTTCCAGCCAACGAATAGGATGACAACCAAGTACACAGCCTAGACCATCAATTACAAATCCTTACACGGTATCAATGCATTGCCTACTAAGCCACTGCTAGACTGACCCATCGTACCTGAGATAACCAAGGGGGGGGGAAACGGATGGGTTATATACTAACCCAACCCACCTAACATACCTACCAAAGGACAATATCAATAAGTCCCCTAATGATCTAGACCCTATAAAACAAGCTCGCCTCCTCCACCCCCCATCCATACGACATCCCATCATTCCAAAACAAAAATACACAAGGAAAACTAGAAGCAAAATATGAGTGCGGATGTCAACCTCCGCCAAACTTAGCCACGAACAAGAAGAAACCGTGTAAGAAATCGTAATGATCCCAAAGATTTCGACAATCTCGGGGGAGACCGCGTAAGAATTCGTAACATCCCCCTCGAGTTTAAAAGTTCTATAAAGTATCCAAATGCGAGATCCTTGCCGAAGACCCGTGAAGCGGAGCGACGAAAAACGCTTCCCACACGGGTAGCGGAGGTTCAAGACAAGACTGTGCACTCCTCCACGCGAGTACTTCGCAAATGAAGGGGACGAATTGGCGCCGCAAACAAGTGACTATCCTCCGTTGTCAAATCCACAAGTGGAGGATCCGAATAAAATTCGAAAGGAAAAACAGGAAAAAAAATAATAATAAGCAATGTAACCAAAACAATGAGACAAGTGCAATCTAACAAGCTCCGCTTTATTAATAAAGATTATCATTACACAACCGAGCTACAAAAAAGCGCCTAGTCGATCCGCGGAGGACCCTCCCAGGCTACATCGTTCGTAAACGCCATTCGCGCATCACCTAAGTCAAACAAAACGTCTTCGTACATTTCATCTACACTAGGGTTGGCGAAGGTGTCCTTCCAAAACAACCAGAGATCACCATCAACGTAAACGCCGTTCCGATAAAAGCATAAGGGATCAACTTCCTGCGCAGGCACCTCATCAGGAACCTGCGCAGGAAATCATTGATTTAAAATGAAACATTAGACTTCCGTTTAATAACATTCCAGCAGTTTTTTACAAAGCGGAGACATATGTCCGCACAAAAGGCTAAAAAGTAGAAAAGTCCTAATCTTCTACACCTCCGCATCCTCGGCGTCCTCGGCATCGCCAGACGACCTCCTATCGGTATCCGAGGTTGGCGGCGGAGGCATTTCCCCAAGCATATCCCCAAAGAACCTCGGCCCATCAACGGGGACCTCCGCCGGAGTACCACCCTCGCAAGAAAGACTAGTCGGAACCGGCGGGTAAGGAAAGCGAAAGACTAGGAGCCCAAACTACGAGGACCAAAATTACCCGGAACACAGAACGAACAAGGGACGCAGCCTCCGCACCTAATCGTGGACCGCCTGCACTTTCTTCATGAACGAGCCCACAAACTGGGCCCCGCCTCCAAGCTCCGCCAAGCTCGAGGGGACGGTGCGACTCCTTCACAAGAAGCCGGGCAACATCGTCACACACCCTTGCTAGAGAGGATGCGGTAATGTTTGTCGCCGCGGCCCGGCTCCAAAATTGATACGCCCGCGATGCGCCGGAAGCTTGGCGATGTTCTTCGCCATCGAGGCGAACGCCCGCGCTTCCACCATCCGTAGGAAATGGCGTAACCACCGCGACCGGCGTAGTAATGGCCTCGGCGTGCGCGTGGGCGGCGAGTGCAGGGCGCGCAGATTCCGCCCACTGCCTCCGCCGCTCGGGCGGCCGGGCGCTGCGACGAGGTAAGGCCGGCGTTGGCCTCCTCGAGCTTCAACTCCATTTCGCGGAGAGCCTTTTCAGCCGTCTCCGCGCGGGCAGCCAGGCCGCGTCCCCCGCCTCCCTTAGCCGCAGCGGCCTCATTCCGCGAAGCTCCCCCCCCTCGGCCACCATCTTCTCCAGAGACGCCTTTTCCTCGGCCCAGCGGAGACCTTGGCCTTCAAATCCAGCAGAATCTTGTCGCGCGCCACAAGTTCCTGATGAACCTTAGCACGGACACACTCGAGACTGGTAGTCATCTGCAAAAACACGTGGTCAAACCTCCGCTAGCAAAATAAGAAGGAAAGTAACACGCAAAAAAAAAACATCTCCGCACCGAAACGCTCTGGTCAATAGCCTTGTTGAAGACTTCATAAACATCCCCTTCTAAAAAATATTTAAGTATAGTATCTAATCAGAAGACTAAACAAGCCCGCAATCATATTGAAACAAAACAAAGCGAGCGAAGCAAGGCAAAATACTTACTCAAGTCACCCTCAGCAGCAATCTGAGGGGAGCTCAAACCCAGGCCAATAGCAGCTCAGCCACCGTCTGAAACAAGAAACAGTGAGTTACCCAGACAACTACACACCAAAAGCGAAAATGAAAGAACAAACAAGGTAAACCTCCGTCGGCAGCATGAGTAGAGGCGGCACCAGTACGAAGCACCTCCAAAACCTCCGCGGCCTTCACAGCCTTCAATCCGGAGCTCTCCGCCTCAACATCTCTGTCCTTAGATACCTCGTGCACGGCGCGGAGCTCCTGCATCCGGGCATAGGTGGCGGAGGCACGAACGAATCTTCAGAAGCAGAGTTAACCACTACCTCCTGCTCTACAACACTGACGGGCAACTTTGGCACCGACCGCTCCTGGATGCTCCCGGCCAAGGAAGTCACGGAGCTATCGGTAGAGCAAGGCAAATCAGCCATGGCATCGGCCATGGCCTTGGATACCTCCGACGACGCCTTTATCGCCCGTGGCCGTCGACAGGCGTCAACGGTAGGGGAAACAGGGTCCGACCTCATAGCCGAACCAGCCCCCCCACCGCCAACCAGAGCCACTGCAGCACCAGAGGACCCTGCAGCGGAGCCCTCATCACCACTAGCCTCATAGCCAGCTACAGCTGTCGGAGCTGCACTTCTCCGCACAGTCTGCTTCTTGCCCTGCTTACGGGCCAGCTCCTTCTTCTTCTTGGCCTCCTCCTTAGCCATCGCAGCAGCAGAGGGGGCAGGGGGCGCGCGGAGGTCCCCTCCCCCCGTTTAGCCCTCTTGGTCTTCTCCCGAGTAAGAGGAGGTTCCTTCCTCTTCTCGCAAGGGAAACCGGAGCGACCTTCGCCAATTTTGCGGCCTCCTCGGCCTCACGCCGCTCGATGTCCGCCAGAACCTTGCCGGGGACCTTATGGTTGCCATAAATGACCCCCATCTCCTCGAAAATGCGGTTTAGACGGGGCATGGTCCCCGCCTGAGACCTCCGCGCCAAAAATTCCTTTGTTGTAATGGGCCCCAGTATCTCCTGGGCCTCCATCTCCACCGTCATGACAAAGGCATCCGCGCTAACACCTTCTGGCAGCTGGACGCCAAGGCGCGGATGCGGAACCATCTCCGCGTCCCCAAACACAGGAAGGTTGACCCTTTCCACCTCAAACGGATCCTTGTGACGCTGCAAGGGCGAGTACTTGGCCGCGCAGACCTCCTCCACTAGGTCGCGGCCTCCAGAGTACCGGCACGCCAGGAGGAAAGCTTCGCGACTCTTCTCTCGCTTCTCCGACTGATTATCATTCGGATCCGGTCGAGAGATGATGTCGATGGGTACAAGCTTCGACGAGAACGGATACCGACAAATCTCAACCCCGTCAACAGTCCTCTCCGTTCGTGAGGACTTGGCGTAGAACCAGTAGTCCATCCACCCGGGCTCCCACTTATTTTTTTGGGCGTAGGAGATCTCCGCTTTCTCCTCGCCCTGGTGGCGGCGCGGGCTGAATGTGCAGCACCCGAACTGCAGCTTCTTCTCACTCCCGTCAGGCATCTTCCAGGACTTGGGTTGCTTGTGAAGCTCGTAGAAGCTGACGAAGGTATTGGTCTCCGCCTCCCCACCATATGATTCACAAGCCCACAAACTTCGATAAAAGCCGAAAACGCGTGGGGGGTGAGAGCCGATGAATCCGGACATCGAAGGACTCCACGACCGCGTGCGTAGGAAAGAGCAAAGAAGGCAGGCGGAGGCCGCAGGTGAAAAAATCCTTGAAAACGATCCCCCACCGCTTGCGGCTCAGGGAGCTCCAACGGTCTCCCCGAGGAAGCTTCACCTGCGCAATGGCTCCAATGAAACCTTTCGGCGGAGCTCGTCAAACATACCCCGGGTCATCTTCGACGTCCCCAAACCGTATGTGGCATCGACATCCTCGCGCGCCATCAGATCACCGACGGAGGCCTCAACGTCGGAGAGAGTCTCTTCTAAGTCCTGAGCGCGAGCCGCGTCTAGCATACACTCCTCGTAAAGGCGATGCGCGTATTGGCTGAGCGATACGGAGAAGCTCCGCGTATGGCCCGTAAAGCTCACAGCGGGAAGCGCCCCCACGCTAAACGGCCCGAGCTTGCACGCATGTAACTAAGCGAATCGCTAAGGCAAGCGGGAGGCAGCGGATGCGAAAAGAGAGCGAAAGAGCAAGGACGCCGCAAGGAGGCAAAGGCAAGCGACGGTGAAAGCGATGGCGGGGGTAACCCTCGCCGGGGGGGAGGGAGCCGCCTTTATAGCCGCCCTTGCGACCCTTCGCATCCCAAGACGCACCGCCGCGACCAACGGGCGTAAAACGGTCACCTCGGCCTCGAAAAAATGGCGCCTTTACGTCGTTGGTGACCCCGACGCTCAAATTCTCCACCGCGAAGGTCCCTCGCGAAATCGTCCCTGGGAGGGCCCTCAACACCTCCGCTAGTACCGCAAACCGTTGAGAGCGAAGGCACGCCCGCTTGAGACCTTTCGCCCTCAAGTGGGGGGGGGGAACCGTTGGGATATGGATCCCGGCGAGCAAGCGGAGGTGATCACGGGAAGACGGAGCCGCTCGCGGAGGCCTACGCTAACGATCAATTACACGTTGTTGTGTCATGCCCTTTCGGTGAGGTGAACAGCCTTGCGGACCTCCGCCACCGGAGCAAAGCGGAGGCCCCTATCTCCGCCGCCAGCGGCCCTTCTACGGGTCGAATCTCCCGACCGCGCGGAGATCGTGGAGATCGACGCCTCCGCCCACCTTCCTCCCCGAGCGCGTGGCGGAGCTAGCCGAGGAGCCCGGATCACGATGGGCCCCGGCGGCCTACGGAGCGGCTCGCGGAGGTCCCCCGATCCCCGGACCGGGGAATCGCAAGACGGGCCCGAATAGAGAGAGGCGGCGCGACATGTACAAGTACGCGATGAGCCACCCAATACTTGAGAGTAGGGAATATGCCTGGAATATTGGAGGGCAGATTTGTAATCCTATAACCCCCAGCAATTGTGAAACTATAAATAGGGAGGAGTCCTCCCCTAATGAGGAGGTTGGTGAATTCCATTATGGGCAATTATTGTTATTCGTTATAGTCCCCGTACACGCTACTCCAGACTTTCTCCCTCAGGGCACCGCCTGAGCGGAGCTCCCATTCTGTGTTGAGAGCCCCAAGCTCAACAAGAACAAAAAAAATATTCGAACAAATTAGCTAGGAATGGAGCAACTTTAATCTCCTTGAGAGTGGAACCTAGAGAGTGAATATTGTTTTTGTCCAAAACACATTTGATAATTCAACATGAACTCCTCAGCATTAAAAAGATTTAGATAAACAGAATTTTAAGTTTAATACACACGTATTCATCTCAGGAGATGATGATTATTTGCTTGATTTGAATACGAACACATAAATAGCATTGATGCTAGGAGTACACAAACCTACAATGGCAGAACGTACAGACAGCTCTGTGTGCTCCATATTTTTGAAGAGTGAAAGAAAAAAAATTACTTTTCATAAAAAAAGAAAAAAAAATTACTATAGAAATAACGAAGTGAAGTTTGGTAATACTTCATCTTTTGGTCTGATTCAGGTACAACTTCAGAAGCCAAGTCATTTCAAGCAACATCATTTTATTCTTCCAAAGCAACACAGATGGAAATTAAGCTACAATAATGACCTGTCCTTAGTGGTACACTCTGCATCATCCTTCGAATAGCTCCAGCAGCATCTCTTCCAGCTCCTGGGGAGTGAATTTTGGGCTGGTAGTTTTGTTATCCTCCATGTATTTTGTGTACACCGGAATGATTTTGTCGATGATAGCTGTGCGAAGTTTTGTCCTCAGCTCAGGATCTGGGACCTTCCACAGCTTTTGAGTGGTGTATGCCTTCTCAAACTCAGACTCGAATTTGGGTAGCACCGACGGATAGTATTTTTTCCCGAATAAGCAAAGAGGTGTAGGATTCAGCAAGCATGAAAACAGAGGTGCCCAAGTCTCCTGTAGATACCTCTCCATGTAGCGCTCGACTTTAGATAAGAGGGTTGCCATGCGGACTTGGATAGAAGAGTTCAAATTGTTGTCCTGGAGCCTCTCCCGCACGAAATCTGAGTTGTTGAGCAAGAATAAGAGCCTGAGACCTTGGTCTAGAAATGATTCTGAAATGTTGGCAAGCTTCTCTTCTAGACAGGACGTGATCTCTAGGGCCATGCTGTCCAAATGTGGCTGGCCTCCAATTTGAGGTACATACTTACCAAGGCTAGCTGCTTCATATACAATTGGATGCAATGTCGAGTAGTTGTTCAGCAGGAAGTTGATGTAGCCCATTACTGACCAGGTGACCTTGTGAATGTCCGATGTTGCATGTGGAGTTTGAATGCCATCCAACAATACAAGAGTCCTAATCCGCTCCATTGTACTCCATATGGCATCGCGTGCATTGCCATCCTTTCCACGCAACAACGTTTCAACTTCCGGTGAGGGCACCGGAAGGACTGAGACCTCCCCTATCTGAGATAAGGCATCGGACAGAGCACCGCGCACAGGCAGCAGGACATTCAGCATCTGGTATAGTGCCGAGACTCCATTATTTCCATTGGGATCTATAGCAATTGCAACTATGATGTCAACAAAAGAGAGCATTTTGAACATGGTTTCTTGGATAAACCGTACAAACTGGAAAGGATTCATAGCCTTAGCTTCTTCTTCCTCCTCCTCCTCCTCCTCAAAAATAATAGGCACCACGAGATCAGGTCCCGGAAATAGGGACTTTGTGAAACCGACGGTGGCCACGATTTCTCTGAGGGCCCGGATCCAGCTGGTCCCTGCAGCATGCTCTAGTTCACATGCAGATGCACTGCTAGGGAGGTGTAGAACCCAGCCGACGCCCAACTCCGTGAGCCACCTCTCCACGACAGGGGCACCACCCATGCCGACGCTGCAATTCACCGACGACGCAGCAACAAATTCCTGGACCAGGCTTCTGATGTGCTGCATCTTCGCCTGATCGGTTTCTCCCCGAGAAACATTGTCCTCTTCATCGTGGAGCCCCAAGCCGAGGTGTATTGCGGCGCCGTCCATAGAGCTAGAGGACAGGTGAGAGCCGCTACCGCTAGATGTGCAGTAGTAGGTGCTTGAAACAATGGTACCTGAGGATGAGCTGGATCCTGTCTGCTCGCGGCCGCCATCCCTGCTCATCACCTCCATGGTAAGCTTAACCTTAATCTAGCTAGCCCTGGCAACTGCAGATCTGCAGACGCCAATCTCCTGCTGGATGCTCTGCACAATAGCCGTGTTGACTTGACTACTTGACTTGCAGTCAGTCACACTTCTCACGGCAAGTATCAGTGGCTGCTGGCTATGCTGGGAGGCAGCAGCCAAAAGGCTTAGACAAATCATGGGCCTGTCGAAGAGGCCCAGTAGAATCGCGACCCAAAATACAAGTTTGTCGCTTCAAAGAATTCCTATTCTCTCCGCGTGTTTTCGTTTCTGGGCCAGTTGAGGATATGTGTCACCCACTTTGGACCAACGAACTTTTCATATTGGATCATATTCGGCCACCGGTCTCGTTGGCTGGTTAATTACTGGGCCTTCGTCCTTCCGCCATGGGCTAGCAGGTGGACTAGAAATTGAAACCGATTGGAAAAAGTCGAATTTCCTCCCCAAACTATCGCGAAAGTTCACTTTTCCTCCCCAACGTCAAAACCGGACAAATCAGCTCCCCTCAACTTTTCAAACCATGCAAATTACCTCCCTCGAAATGGTTTTGAGGGCGTTATTGCTACAGTAACAGCGGTTTGCCTTTTTTCTTTTTAAAAAAATCGGTTGCATATTTGAAAAATCATAGTAAATCACAGAAAAATCATAAAATGAAAAATCTAATTTTGTTAGACTCACATGATTAGATCTACACATTAAATTTTATGATTTTTCTGTGATTTACTATGATTTTTTAAATATTCAGCCAAATAAATAAAAAAAAAAGAAAAAGACAAAACCTTCGTAACAAAAAAATTTATATTAAAGTATATCATATTATATATTCACTGTGTAGATCTAATCATGTGGAGTCCAACAAAATTGGATTTTTTTATTTTATGATTTTTCTGTGATTTACTAATTAAGATTTTTCAAAGATTCAACCGGATTTTTTTTTAAAAAAAAAAAAAGGCAAACCGCTGTTACTTTGTAGCAATACCGCCATCAAAACCGCTCGAGGGAGGTAATTTGCATGGTTTGAAAAGTTGAGGGAGGTGATTTGTCCGGTTTTGACGTTGAGGGAGGAAAAGTGAACTTTCGTGATAGTTGAGGGAGGGAATCTGGACTTTTTCCATACCATATTTATATATCGGCCATGCGTAGTCGCATGTGGTAACACAGGTGTCTGCACTAACCTCGATGACAGATTTTATTATTACAATATACTAGATAGTTTTCATCATCGGTGTACCATTACTTGAGCTGCCAACATCACTCACGGGAAGAAGGGCCTTCCCCGTGAGGGCCTTCCCCGTGAGGAGCTCACGGGGAACCTTTCCGATAGTATCACATCGGCCATGGCAGATGCCATAGCAGGGAGTTCACGGCAGGCGAATATGTCGACTGCAGCGAAAACGATGTGGCCGAGCAGCGTATCTGCGGCGGCGATGGTTGGCCTCTGTGCGGTGCTGCCAGCGTCGCGGTTGCAGATAGTCATCATAGGCATCGGCTTCAACTCCGCCGCCACCAACGTCCCGGCGGGGAGACTTGGCGCTCCGCAGGCGTGCGGAGGAGCGACGATGAACGCCTTGCTGCTGCCGGCCGCCAGCAGCTGCGCTGATGTGGAGTTGAGGTACACGGTGATGAGGATGTGGCCGTCGCTCGTCGTTCTGCCGATGCCACCGGGGACAGTGGCGTTGTTGATAACCAGCTGCACGGGAGCGTCTGCATGCGTGGGCAAATTATATATTATTCCAGAAATTAATACATGCGTGATCGGTGAGACGACGTAATTATTTATTTATTTATGTAAGCAAAATAGCTTCTGCTTGAGCCCTGCATCGTCGTTAGTGCTTACTGCTGATAATCCTGGAGGTGTTGCTCTTGCATAGCGCTTTGCCTTGGATGACGAGGAGAGTGCCCTGCTGATCTGCTGCTGCTGCCAGCACGATGAGGAAGCAGAGAGTGACCGGGATCAGGAGAAATGACATAGGGGTTGCCATTGTGTAGGTAGGTTGGAGAACAATCTATGGTGATTGCTGATGGAGTTGGGATATACATGGCTTGGTCACTATTTATAGATAGCCTAATTGAGCAGGCTGTGAGAGAGATGTACTACTACATGTGCAATAAAGGCTATAGGGTGGTACAGCAGTACAGACGCTAATGAAAAGATTCTACTTCAACTATATATTTCACTACAAATGATGATCTTTCAACGTCTCTTGGAGGTACTTTAACGGTATTTTCAATACATATATAGGACACCATAGTCACATAGTGTGAAGTACACCAGCGTGCATGGTCAATAGAAACGTGCACAAGGAGGACTTGGGAGGGTTGGGGTGCCAGATTTGGAAAGATTTGGAACAGCCTTGCACCTACTTTGGTTGTGGCAGGAGTGGGCGCATGAGTCAAAACCTTGGGCGGGGACGGAACTGCCGTGCAATGACTGAGGCCGACTGCTCTTCAATGCCTCAACCACGAACAATTGGGAATGGTAACAAGACACATTTCTGGCACCATAATTGGCTAGAGGGTTAATTAAGCTCCAATTAAGATACCTAGCACCCCACATGAACAGGACGGTTCACCAAGAGCTAGAAAAGGTAACAGGATCCGATCCCTCAGGACACGGATCACAACATCTGTGCAGATACAGGAATTTGTCGCCCTTTGGATCAGGCTCCAGGATGTGCACCTAACACCCGAAATGCAAGACTCCATATATAGTTTGGAGATAGACAGCTGACGGCAACACGTTCAGCGTATAGGATACAACTCCGAGGTTCACATTGCAAGTTCCAAGGTGATCTCATTTGGAAAGCAAGGTTAGAAAATAAATGCACAGTGCATTCCTGGATACTAATACATGACAAAATCCTCACGGCCGACAATCTGCAAAAGAGTGGCCACATCAAGAGCATTGTGTCGTGTATATATGGACCATTGGAGACAGAGCTGCATATCTATCTCTGTTATGTCCCTTTGCTAGAGTGGTCTAGAGTCAGGTGTTATCCTTGGAAAATTTTGATGTGCAGCTGCCCCAACAATATCCCATATGCCTCGCTCACTGGTGGGAGGATGCGACAACCAAGCTAGGTGCCAAAGCAAGAATGCAGAACATTTAATGGAGTGTTTATCTACATCGTGTGGAACCTGTGGAAGAAAAGGAATATGAGGATTTTTGAAAATGAGCACATTTGGCGATTTTTCTTGTTCTTTACAGACTTCCACACATCGTGTGGAACCTAAACCACTTTCCTTTCCTTCTTAATTGAGCGGCAGGGCTCATGCCTTTACTTTCAAAAAAAGTACATTTGGCCATTTTTCTTGTTCTTTACAGACTTCCACAAAGAGAACAAATTGATTTCATTCTCAGTAAATTAAGTAAAGTAAATCTTAGGTCTGGGAGGGTTGTCATTTGTCAAGGCTCAAGAACAGTAAATAGAAGAAATGTTGGAAAAAAAATCCAGGAAGCAAAAAACAACTAGGGCTAATAGTTCCATGGGAATTGTTCGGCAGAAAAGCAACTAGGGCTAATAGTGATCCAAAAGTGGAGAATGACCTACTTTTTAACAAAAAATTTAGGAGATGTTTAGTTTCATTCTGCAGAAATGATGGGCCAAAACCCAAAATTTTTGGGTGAAATGGAGAACTAAACACCCCGTCAACTAAGTTGGTATGAGTTAATGGTTCCTCAATAATAGGTTTATCTCTTGCTCTATTGAAAAATGAAGAAACGGGTCTCTCTTTACCCATTTGTGTCTAAAAAAAAATAACAGATCATTTTTTATATGCAAAACTACTAGACGGATTATTAGTTTATTCCCTTTGCTTTGCGTGTTGACTTATGCCAATTGCCAAGTGAGGATGTGCAGGCTCGCTGCTCACATGTGGCCGAGCCCATCACCAGGTTAGCTAAATTAGCTAGTGCCCAGTGGATTAGCCTGTATCCTCAAATTTTTTTTTTTGCTTAGTGGGGGGTGGGTGGGGGGGGGGGCCACCACAGAATGGAATTTTCTTGGCGGCCCAAAACCGCCAAGAAATATAGGAAAACAGTCAAGGAAACGTTTGCTGGCGGTGACCCGTCAAGCATGAACCGCCAAGTTTGGGTGGCAAGGAAAATAGATTTTCCTTGGAGGCTAGCCCTCAAGGAATATTTCCTTGACTGCTAACCCGCCAAGAAAATCATGGACGCACACAAGATTGTCAAGGCGACAAGAAATTGGGTCAGCAGTCAAGGAAATTGATTTTCTTGGGGGTGACTCACCGCCAAGTGAATACATTTTCTTGAGGGTGATGTACTGCCAAGTAAATACATTTACTTGACTGGCACATACAGCCAGGTTAATGCTGCATTACTTGGCGGCCATAAACCGTCAAGAAAGCATGTTTTCTTGTCTGTTATCCCTGCAAGAAAATTAATTTTCCTTGCTGCGTTCTCAGCCAAGCCTATACATTTTGCACAAATATGGTAGCCACGGAAATAGGATCTCACCGAGCAAAAGGCAGAAATATTATAGGTTCACCATAACAATTAAATTGAATGGATCAAACAATATTCATTAATGATCCAATAGTCATACAGATCATACATAATATGCAACATGGAATGGTTCACTACAAGACCATTTTGCAGATATATGCAAAATATATACTGCAACATTGTTCCATGCCTTCATGTCAGCAGCCATGCTTAAGGCAACATTGCTCACTACATTAGCAAAAGGATAGCTGGTACCAGCACATTGGTCACTACATCGATCAGCAAAAGGTTAGCTACTGCTCACATGCACTTGGAGGTACAAGCACCAATACACTACAAGAACCAATCCATCTATTGCCACTCTGATCTTCTTGCTGTGTGCATAGTCAGTTAAGTAGTCATCATCACCTTGGACAAATTCTCTTGCACTCCTCGACAATGGACAATGGAAAACAGATCACATCTACTGAAATTGAACCTGGTAAAGAAGGCACGATCAGTTTACACATGGGTTCCCTGAAGACGAACACAATCCAGTCTTGCACAGGCAGTTTATACAGTTTTATTTATAACTGAACCATACCGACTAGTGTAAAAATTCTAACTAATCGTGTACCACAACACTGAACCAAATAAGCTTGGTTTCATGGTTGCTTTTTCTAAGAAATATAACAGATAAGACCGTGCAATAGAATGGGATTTACAATTAATCTGTCTGGTTGGGTCTTGGAAAATACAACATCAAGGCTTCTGATAGATGTCATAAGCAGTGAGCACAAAGGACTCAAACACTCAGTCTAAGCTCAAAAAATTGTTAAATCCTCTTGCAGATCAATTTCCATATGAACAATCTAAAGTCCAACCAGATGTTTCAGATAGCAACAATTAATTTGTTTGAATCAAAAGCCTCAAAATTTTAGAATCCAATGCCTCTCAGAATTAATTTCAGACCTATGTCCTAGCACACAGTTTGTGTACTAGTAATAATGAAGCAAAAAAAAATAAATAAAAAGAAAGACGTCCTCACCAGACTCTGAAGTGTTTGTCTGGATCTACAAGATATTGACCGCTCGAGCTGTCCAGACCATGGACCAGTGCGAACACCAGGGCAGCACCATCCAGGCCAACTTGCTACAGAATCCCCACTATGGCAGCCGCGTCCACGCCAACACACTGCAGAATCCCCGCCACGGCAGCAGCATCCACGACACTCAGCACCAACACAGTCCAACACGCTGAAGAATCCCCACCACGACGCCAGATAGGCTTCACATCATCACAGATCTTCCACATCTGGGCGTGGGAACAGAGGGGATGAGAGGAGAAGCTGAAGATGTAAGCCAAAGGGTGGAGGATACACTGATTTTAGATCTAAGCCATGGAGATTTGGGACGAAGGTTCGAGGGGGCGGAGAATGGAGAGGGTGGTGTCGAGCGGAGTGGAGAAGGGAGTTGAGAGAAGGCGGAGGGCGTCGAGGGGAGACGGCAGAGGAGGTTGCGTCGAGGGGAGGAGGAGGAACGGGCGGCAGATGGGTGGCGGCGGCAGGGAGGATGTTTTTGTCTATGGGAGAGACGCCCCTGTGTTGGATGGGTTTGGCCTTTGGGGCGGCGGCGGGTTAGGGTTATCCACTGAAGAGCGGCGCGGGAGCCAATTTGTTTTTTCGGGAGAGCGACGCGGGACCTGGCCAAGTTTGCCGTTGGCACCCAAAACATTTTCTTGGCTGCCAGCAGTCAAACTAATTATAGTTTCCTTGAGGGTTTTGTAAAACCACCAAGAAAATATCTATATTGCTTGGCGGGTGTCATCGACCATCAAGAAAAATATGTTTTCTTGACTGTTTTCTACCACAGCCAAGGAAATGCCATATTTCTTGGCGGTTTTAATTCGGCCTTCAAGAAAATTCCGAGCCCTCAAGAATTTTCAGGATTGTGGTAGGGGGAGCCCTCTATGGCCAATGGTCCGCCTGTGTGCTGACATTGTTGTTATAATTGTTGTGGTCCTAAGTCGGATTGGAACGTCAATATTAGGATCGAATATCATAGAACAATGCCGCCGATTTATGGTATTTCATGACTGCTCCACTGTCATGACATTAATTCATGAGAGGAGTGTTATTTCGCCCTTCATGAAAATATTTCGTGAGAGGAATGGTATTACGTGAGAGCTCACCATCACGGAGTTATTTCGTTGGCATAATGGTTTTTCGTGAGAGCTCACCTTCATGAAATTATTTCATGAGATTCAACAATCACACAATGAATTTCGTGAGAGTTTTAAAACTCCCAGGAAATATAGTATTTCATGAGAGTGTCCCATCACAAAAAATATGTTCTCTCCAAACTACCTTCAAATAAAGTTGACTACATATTTCTATTTGATCCCTCACTTAGTCAAAATTGTACGAAAATACAAGAAGTAGGAGGGGTTTAATCATGAATCCATTGATTCTTTTTTTTTATTAAAACTTATTCCTTACCGCTTTTATTTGGATATGGAGTTGAGGGGAGGGATTTAGCCTTTATTTCACAAGCGAGCGGATTCTCGAATCGAGTCAACCATCATGAAAATTACCCAATAAGAGCACCTCAAACCAAATTCTAAATTTACACATAAAACCAATTCAATTGTCATGAACTGCAATTGGGCCACCCCGAGAGTGGCTAGATGGGCTCGACACGGGCCGCCCGCCCCGAGAGGGGGGGCGCTACAACAAGACGGGGCGGCGCCCCTTGCCGCCGCCGCCTTCCCTCTCCCGTCACGATTCCCGTTGCTTCATATTCAAGTTAGGATTATCTTAGGTAATTTTTGGTGTGCAAGGGGATATCTCATCTATAAGGGAGACCCTTATTAGGAAAGAATAAATTAGGATATGCTTGTAAAACGTATTCGATCGTATAAGGAAACCTTATACTGATTGCTTAGATTACAAGTCCCACTAGTCGGGCTATATAAGCAAGAGGCATGTAATCTCTAGGGGATAAGCAAGCAAATAAAAAAATATCTTTCGCCTTCGGGCTCTCCGCTCCAACCAACCGCCCCCCTCTCCCGCCCCGCCGCCACCACCACTGCTGCGCCGCCGCCGCGCGGCCCGCCCCGCCGCGCCGCCCTCCCCTCCCCCCGACCGGCTCCTCCCCTCCACCTCGTTGCTCGGCTCTTTGCTCGTCGGCCGGGCGAAGCCGCGAGCCCGTGCGCCATCTCGGGAGCTCCAGCGGTCGAAGAACACGTGTCAATTCCGGCCCAATCTAGGCGGAATCGGCCGGTTGGTATCCGGAGACCGGGATGATTCCCACCACCCATGGCTTCCGAGATGAAGGAGTTCAACGCGGCGCCGAAGGCTCCCCTCGGCGACAACCGGCCGGATCGGCCGGCGCCCGGCGACATGGAGGCTCGTCTTCGTCGCATGGAGTGCGTCTGCATCACCTCGAGGACCCCCGCAAGCACGACGACCAAGCCGGAGGGCGAGCCAGGCGGCCGCCGCCGCCGGCCGACGGGGGGCCGGCCCTAGGCGCGGCCACGGCCCGCCCCCCCGCCCGCGGCTCGGCGGCGTCGGCTCCGACCCCGCCATCCTCCCGGCTCGGCGAGGAAGATGACGCCGTCCATGGTGCACCGGCCGCCATCGACGTCATCCTGACGACACCGCGGACCGGGCTGCCCTCTCCTCTCCACCGACACTGCGGCTGCGGGACTCCCCGGCGAGAGATGGCGTCACCAGCGGCACCCGCCCCCTTCACCCGGCGCCACCGCCTCACGTGCTGACCGCGCCACCCGCGGCGCCCGGCACGTCTGCCACCCAGCGGCGGCATACCCTCCCCGCTACGTCACGGGCCTACAAGTCCGGGAGTTCGACGGAACCGACGACCCGACCTCTGGATCCGCAAGCCGGAGCTCTTCTTCGAGCTCAACTTGGACATCGACCAACTACTACGTGAGTTCTGGCGCCTTCCACCTCACCGGTCTTCTTTGCGATGCGGTACATCAACTTTGTCCAAGAAGAAGTCCCCGCCGAGTGGGACGAGTTCACCAGCGCTGTGACATCACTTCGGTCCGCCCCGACACCTCGACGCCATGGCGGCATACGCGCCGCCCTCCCAGGGGGGCAAGCTGGACGACTACATCGACGCCTTCGAGGTCTATGCTTCATGCATGGATTTTGAGGGACAGCGCCACCGCGTCGACCTCTTCGTCGAAGGCTTGCGCACCTCGCTACGGGCGGCACTCGAGTGGTTCGAGCCCGTTCGATGGAGGAGGCCATCGACCGCCCGCCCGCAAGACAACGATGACGAACCGGACGACGCGAGATTCGGCGCCGGCAATGGCGGCGGCAATGCCGGCCACCACGGCTACATCGGCAACATCGACGACGACATCATGGCAGCCCCGGTTGACCGCGATACCGGGCCAGCCAGCGGCGTCTCGCTATTGCTATGGGCGACATCGGCGGCCTGACGCCGAACGACATGATCACGCGAGCTACACCACGCCCACGACGACGAACAAGGAGCTCGGGATCATCTCCAACGCCATCGAAGCTGCGGGCTACGGCGCGAGTGGAGCCTCCACTATGGCATCGTGAGGTACTTCCACCGCTACTACATCCCCGCCGCTTCCGAGCTTCTCGAGGACTTCATGCCGGGGAGAACGCCCCGCCGCATGGCGTAGCGATGGGCTTCCACCTCCCCAATCGTCCCGGGAGGATCGGGCGTTTCCGGCGGCGTCCTTCTTCTCGGCCACGCCCGACGAGCGGATCGAGGGTGCCACCGTCCCTCCTCTTCGACAACAACGGCGACGTCTTCTTCCGCATTGGAAACGTCACCGTCGGTGCGGCATGGACGCAGGAGATCCAGTTGGGCCGCCCGTGAGCACGCCAGACCTCCTCTGGTGGGCTGCCTCCTCGACTTCACTTCCTCGCCGCCCGTCAATCCGTCATGTCTCTGCGGGCGGCTCCATGCTAAGGTGACGGTCTGACGACATACACATACGTCTCCTCCGCCGACCCGCCCGGATGATCGAGCTCTCCGCGACACTCAGGCGCCTCCGTCATGCGTCGTGCATGGGCGGAACGTCCCTTCGTGCGGCCCCGAGCTTCAAGTTCAGCATCTACCGGGCGACCTCCACCTCGACTTCGCCTTGCCGACAAGGACGCCCGATGTGCGCAACGGCGACAACGACAAGTCGCGGTCCTCTTGTCTTCTACCGGGCTGGAGTAGTCACCTCCCGATCGGGCTACCCTTCGCCCCTACGTGGTGGGTTGGGCGGCACGTGGACGCGCCGCCTCGTCGAACGGTGGGGAGATGTCATGAACCAGAATTGGGCCACCCCGAGAGTGGCTAGATGGGCCTGACACGGCCGCCGCCGGCCCGAGAGGGGCCGGGCGCGCGCAGGCGGGGGGGCGGCGCCCCTTGCCGCCGCCGCCTTCCCTCTCCCATACGATTCCCGCTTGCTTCATATTCAAGTTAGGATTATCTTAGGTAATTTTTGGTGTGCAAGGGGATATCTCATCTATAAGGGAGACCCTTATTAGGAAAGAATAAATTAGGATATGCTTGTAAAAGGTATTCCGATCGTATAAGGAAACCTTATAGAGATTGCTTAGATTACAAGTCCCACTAGTCGGGCTATATAAGCAAGAGGCATGTAATCTCTAGGGGATAAGCAAGCAAATAAAAAAAATATCTTTCGCCTTCGGGCTCTCCGCTCCAACCGCCGCCGCCCCTCTCCGCCCCCGCGCCACCCCGGCCCCCTTGCCGGCCGCCACAAGGCCAGCGGCCGGCCGCGCCGCGCCACCGCCTCCTCCCGACGGCTCCTCCCCTCCACCTCGTTGCTCGAGCCTTTGCTCGTCGCCGGCCGGCGAAAGCCGCAGCCCCGTCCGCCATCTCGGGAGCTCCAACGGTCGAAGAACACGTGTCAATTCTGGCCCAATCTAGCCGAATTTGACACCAATACATTAATATAGGCAACTGATTCCAATAGTGTTCATGACTTTTTAATAGAAATCTTTTACTCCTTCAAAACATTTGTTTAACTTGTTAATTTTTGAAATCCAAATTTTAAATTGATTGAACAAAGTTACATGAAAAATGACAAAAATAATAGCTACAAGAACACAATAAATTGATAGAGCATGATTTTAGAAACATTTAGGAAAAAGAATCACCATATTTGGCATGGTAGAGCATGAGAAAGAAATACTAGTTACAAAATTTTGCTGCTGATTAAAATGAAAAACTTTGGGTAGTGTTCTTGATTTTATTTAGTATATAAGCAAATATTTTTCCATTGAAAAATAGCAACCCATATTTCAATCGGTGTTTTCATGATGGTTTTTTATGATATTTTGTGAGAGTAAATCTTCACGAATGGATTTCGTGAGAGTTCACCTTCACGAGTGGATGTTGCCACCATGCATGTTTGCATTGATGTTTTCATGGCTGTTTTTTTGTGGTATTTGTGAGATTAAACCTTCATGAATAGATTTCGTGAGACTTTGATAATTTTGTGAGAGTAAACCTTCATGAAAATAGTTGATTTTCATGACGTTGTGTGGATTACTCTCTTGAAAATATGTTTTCATGGCGGGATTTACATCACTCGTGAAACTATTAGTTTCATGAGAGTTTATTTTCACTCCCATGAAAAATCGTTCTTCTCACGAAATATATCCCTGCTCGTAGTGATGCATGGACATGACACCTATGACATGAAAAACAGACTTTGCGATAATCTCAATGACGAAGGTGACTTGGTCAACTTTGCCTCGTGGTCGTAGGTGCGAACACATGGTTGATTTAGGTCACATGTGTTTAGTTTTGTGATTGAGTGATTGTCAACAAATAACATTTTACTTCTATTTTCTTTTATTCTTTATGCTTCGGCTATGTTCACCCAAGACACGTGGAGTGTGTCGAAGACGATTCTTGGTTCGTGTTGTACGGGTGTGGAGCTCGGAGATGGTAGCCGACGGCGAGGTGAAGGGGCCAAGGAGGACGTCGGGGCCGACGGACCGCGGAGGTGAAGGACGGACGTGAGGCTTGGACCGAGGGACCGTATCGGCCGGGTGGCTAGCCATGGTGGTCGACATCCGGGACATCGACGAATGCAAGAGGGCGTGGCGGGACCGTGTCGATCGGGTCAAGACGGCGAGCGTGCGGCGCGAGCGGGGAGCTCGGATGACTTGGCGACTCGGGCGGTCAAGACGGCGATGACACGTGTCGAGGAGGTTTGGTGGTTTGTCCTCAAAACCATCGGTGCGGGTTTCGTGGTTTTGGGCCTCAAAACCACGGGTGCGGGTTTGGTGGTTTGGGCCTCAAAACCATCGGCGGGTTTCACGGGTTTGAGCCTCAAAACCCGGGCGTTCCGGTGGACGGAAGGGCGGCACGTGGCGGCATCCGGGAGATTGCGTGGAGCAAGGCCTGCGCGAATGAGGAGGCGCGGTGGTCGTCGGATCAAATTATCCCGAGTCGGACTAAATTAGCCTTCGGGTTAGCGGTTCGGCTCATATGTATCTAGGGGTAGTTTGGGAAAGAGGATTTCAAACTATATGTGGAGGATGACAGCCTCCTCCCTCTTTGCCTCTCTTATTTTTGTTTTTATTTTTCCTCAATTTTTAGGGTTCTTGTTTAGAGGTCCAAGAACAAAAAATTGTGTGGATTTATGTTGTGATTTTTGTTCGTAGGAAGAGTGGCCCTAAGTCCACTCATGCCCTCTCCGTGGTTTTGGATCGAATCAATTGAGTCTTTGTGATTTTCGGTTCACTTGTGTTCTTCTTTTTCGTTCTTAGCCGTGATCTGAAATTCCCAGAGTTTGGATGGATTCCAGGCGATGATTTTTGGGGATAGATTCGTGCTATGCTGTAGATCATCTGTGCAAATTTTGGGCTCAAGAGCTTTTGATTTGGTCCGTTTTTCCGTCGGACTTTAGAGCTCGTGCTTTCTCTGTTCGTCAGTCGCCAGGTATGCTGTTGCGCTCGTGCTGTCTTGTGCACTCGTGTTTTTGACAGGGGCTAATCCGGGCGTGGGATTGCTGTTCCACAGGGCGAACGTGCCCAGCACCTTCGGTGCTCTTCCAGCAGTCAAGCTGCTCGCTTTCCTAAGCACCGAGTGCTTTCTTGTGTTCATCAGATTTTCCGTTCCGTGGATTTGGTGTTTTGGATTTCGACCAGACCTGTTTTCTCTTGGTTCTTTTTCAGGTTTGTGCAGATCAGCGCCTAGTGCTTTCAATCCTCGAGCAGGCACACGTTCGTTGGAATCCTGTCATCAGGACTGCTGCCTGGAGCATCGAGTTATCAATCTGCAGCTGTTCGTCAGGTTGCATTTCATCCACTTTCTTTCTGCAGCATTCTCCTCAGCACCAAGCGGTGTTTTTGATTGTTGCTTGAGCTGCTAGTTCTATGTAGTCGTATTTGAATTTCCTCCAGCAGCTGAACACAGTGCGTGTGCAACTCCTGCCGGTGGTTCTGTGCTCTACAGTTTTGTGTTCGGCAAGCGAATCTTGTTTCAGAGAATCTGCTTGTGTTGGTTTGAGCAAGGCTTGTGCTAAAGCTAGCAATTTTCTTTGAGCAATAGTCGTCGGTTCTTGGCATGTTTACGTAAAGCAAGTTTCAAGATGAAGATTGAGTTTTGCGGGTTCAGCTTTCCTAGTCGTATGCAGCTTGTAGACTTCAGTTCGTCGGGGAGCAGCCTAGTGCTTGTGCGTGTGCTGTTTAGCCAAAAGCTTAGCTTGCTTGTGCATGTTTCGGCCTTGTCACCATCAGCTACAGTGATTCACTTAGTCTAACTAACTAAGTTTAGCTAGTACCTCTTCACGTGATGCACTTTTCTCAAGCTAGTTCATCTTCCGTAGGTGTGCCTTGTGCTTGAATTTTCAGCCGTGTTGTTCTGACCGTAGTTTGGGTATTTGAGCTCCGATTTTCAATCCGGTTTTCTGTCGATTTGAGGATTTTATCTGAGTGCTCTTGTCACAAGTTGACTTGGGTATTTTAGATTAGAGAACCCTCTTCTTCTCAATAGGAGTTGGGTAACTCTTTTTCGTCCATCGATTCGAAAATTCTTCTCGCCGGTCGTGTGCGATAGTTTGAGGTGCCCCGCCGCTGCTTCTAGGGAACATCCACCCAATCATTTGGGTCGTGGACATCTCGGTTCTCTCTTTGCTCGTAACACCTTGCTACCAGTTAGCACACGTGTTATTCGGATCTTCTTGCGTGAGCTTGCTTTTGGGATCGGGTGTTGAGCCAATGACCCAAAATTGAAAAAAAAAAATCAAGGCTCCCATTCATCCCCCTCTGGTCGCCGTTTCGGTCCTTCAATTGGTATCGAGCCGGTTAGGATCACTTCCACCCTAATCGGTCCGTGATCCGCAAGAAGGCGACATGGATTGTGCTTTCGTCCACTTTGGCAAACCTTCGAGTTTGATGGTTCTTACGCTAACCCATCACGCATCTCTTTCGCCTTATCTTCTTTAGTGTCTGTGGATGAGGAGCGTATGGAGTGCCTTGGGGATGACGAGTTGGCTCTCGTCATCGCCCGATTTTCGCGGTTCCACAACAACCGCTTGAACCGGCTCGGGCGTGGCAATGGTCCAGAGGGAGGATGCTTTGAGTGCGGCGATCCGGACCACTTTGTCGTCGCGTGCCCCAAGAAGAGCAAGGATAAGTACTCCGGCGAGAAGTACTACTCCTTCGACAAGCACGACTTCGACAAGCGCATAGACAAGCACGAGTACACCGCCGGCAAGTATAAGTCCAAGAAAGGCTTCGACAAGGAGGCGATCAAGAAGAAGTACCTCAAGCGTGCCAAGGAGAACAAGGACGCCTTCTTCGCCTCCCTCAGCGACCTCGACAACGACGGGCAAGCTTCCTCCAGCGACGAGGAGCCCGAGCGCAAGATCAAGGACAAGATGAGCGGACTTTGCTTCTTCACCGACTCCAAGCACGGGGGCTTCTGCACCATGCCCTCGACGGAGGTGTGACCGACAGCGTTGAGCCACACGGCAACGACTCTACCTCTAAGGTATCACCCACTATCAAATCTCTCACTATTGAAGTTGACTCTTTGGGCGATGCGCTTGTGTGTTAAGAGAAGTTGCTCAAGCGAGTAGCTAAGGAGAGGACGGAGTACAAGGAGAAGTGGGAGGTAGCTATGAGGGAATTAGAGTTGGCTAGGAAGCCCGTCGAGATGTCTGATGAGATAGAGTGCGATGCTTGTGCTATGCATATGTCTAACATCATGTCTTTGCAATCCAAGTACTACGCTTTGCTAGATGAGCACGTTGAGTGAAGGCTAAGCCTATGTTGTTGAGTGCATGCAAGTCTTGTCCGGCTTACAACTGAGTTGGCGAGAGAAGGCCGCCAAGCTTGCCGTGCTTTGAGAGGAGGCCAGCTCGGATAGCACCACCTTTGAAGTGTGCTAAGTGTGAAGCTTTAGAGATGGAGGTCATGTCTTGTAGGCATGACAAGGGGAGAGTCGAAGAGGAGAACAAGTACCTTCGCTCTCGTCCCCGAGTTGGGTGTCTAGTGGAGAGCCACGGCTTGGCATGATGATAAGTCGGCCTCAAGAGGAGGACCCGACACAACGGGATTAGACTTTGCTATAGGTGGGAAGGGTGAAGTAATCTATGGCAAGGTTGGTCAAGGTAGTGGTTTGAGCTCGAGTGAGAAACCTACAAGCACTCCCAAGTTGACCAAGATCACCCCACCCGAGCCTACCAAGCCCAAGTGCAAAATGGCATTCTCCAAGAGACCCCAAAGACTCCACCTCCCAAACAAGTGTGGCTTCCTAAACCAAACCACCACAGAACCCACTTGACACTTTGCCCAAGATCCCCGAAGAAACCCTTCCTAGAGCTAAGGTCACAACAAGAGTGAACCATCCACCCAAGAGAGTGAACCGGCTACCACCCAAGAGAGAGGTGAGGTATCACCGTGAGTACTTGCCAAAGAGATGATCACTTGTTTGAGTTTTGCTTTAGGAGGAAGAGGGATGCTAGGCGTCAAGTTGAGTTTGAGAACCGTGACTGTATCACCCACCACTTGGCTTGTATGAGAGGGGTGTGCGGTCGGTTCGTGAGGCGCTTTGCTAGGCCAGGGAGGTAGGAGGCCTCGGAGGGCTAGGCCACGCTTTGTGAGACCCCGTGGTGGTCGTGCTCGCGAGTGGAAGGTGTTCCTCGCTTTGGGAGCTTTGAGTTTGACAGAGAAGTGCACCACACTTTGTTGTGCGTGGTGAGCGCTTTGGGAAGAAGGGTCATGGGATGTTTGTTTTGCCTAATGCTTATCTCGGGCAAAATGGTCAACATTGGTATTCTCCTCGAGTATACTAACCCCATGTTGTGCCATTTGCTCATCCCATGTTTTACCAATGATGTAGGTGATCGGTCTTGGGTTCCTAAGTTTATGTGTTAACCCTTTGGGATCCAAGACTTGGATTTCTTTGTCCTCTCATGTGTAGGTATGAGGACCGGGGTGGAGAACACGTGCTTGGTGGAACTTGATTCTTTATCGTGGTGTGATCAAGACTTGATGGTTGTCTACACCACTTTGATGGCCTCCAAGAGGTATGCACCTTATTGTGACACCTACACACGTCCGTGAGCTATCATATATACTCATACCTTGTACATTCATGATTTCCCTACTTGTGGTATGAGATAGTTGTTCATTTGCTCACTTGTATATTTCTTGCATGTATTATACTTGTATCATGCTTTTATATACTTTATAGCATGTGTTATCTTGTGTATTATATGCCATGCTAGCCTTTGTGCCCTTTGGTTTCCTAGTTTTCTTTTGCTAGGTGTCTTTGGTTCGGGGGAGTTGGGAGTTTGCTATCCTTTTTAGGGGTAGTTTTTAGGTTGATGTACAATTGTAGCTTTAGGTTTGCTTTCGCTTTGTGCATCATCTTGTATCTTATTGCATTCATCATGTACACTATTGTACCTTGAGCTTCTTGTTTATATTGATCAGAATGAGACTATGCTCTATTTAGTGTAACAATTACATGTTGGTGCTTATAGCTTATGCTCTTTCTGCTGTTTTTCATGTGAACTTGCTTAACAACGATGAATCTTGCAAAATGTTCACCATTGAGATAGTTCCTAGCATGTTTAAGTTGTTGAGATTCTCTCGTGCTTATCATGTATGCTAGGTGACTATGTCTCATTCACCGAATTATACACTTGCTTAGATGACCACATGCTTTTATCTGCTAAAATCTGAAATCTAAGCTAAGTGTATGGAAAAGATCGAGATGGGTCCATACCGTCCCACATCCAAGTCTTGGGACTGCTGCTCATTGCACTTGAGTTGAACCTAGGCTTGGTAGTGTTTGACCCAGACCATTGTCTTAAGCTTCAGATTGCTCACATGCATAGGCTTGACATGGTTGATTAGTAAGGCTGACGGTTGTGGATAACCACTCGCAACATGCTTTGTCCAATGCTTGTAACCGCTGCAACTCCGATAACTTGGAAATTTAACAAGTGTTGGCTCTGTCTTTTGCATGATGTATAAACCTTGCTTGGGGTAGTTCACTTGATATACATGTGTAGCACTTGATAGATTTCCAGCTTACTTGTGCTATGTGCTATTCTTTGTGGTGGACACCTTTTCTAAAATGCTTAAAACTGAATCAAAATGCTTTCAAGTCATATTTCATATCTCTTGATCAGTTTGAGCACCGTGTTAAGCACTTGATCTTGTTGCCATGACACTACCTAGAGCATCTTCTCATTTGGATTGCTATAAACTTGAAGCTCCCTCATTGCATTTTCATGCATTTCATAGCTTGATTAGTGCATTTGCCAACAAGGGGGAGAAAGATACAAAGACTTTGACCGCATTTGTCCAGGGGGGAGTAGCACTTTGAGCTAGATGTGTTGAGCCTTTGCCTCTATCTTGAGGGTCTAGGCGTGCGTGTGTGAAAGTAATTGGTTTGGAGCCGTGCTAGTGGTGTTGAGCCCGTTTCTACCTCTTCTTGAGGACTAGCTGTTTGTTTAGCTTGGTTGTGTCGAGCCTTTTGCCCATGTCTTTGGGAACCTAGCTTTTGCTCCATGTTTGCTATCCAAAGACTTTGTCTTAGCTTTTGTCTAGCTTTTGTTCACCGGATGTGCTATCTTCTACCTTTTTCGTCTTTGTGTTGAATGTTGACAATGCACTCATCAAGGGGGAGATTGCGAACACATGGTTGATTTAGGTCACATGTGTTTAGTTTTGTGATTGAGTGATTGTCAACGATCAACATTTTACTTCTATTTTCTTTTATTCTTTATGCTTCGGCTATGTTCACCGGCACACGTGGAGTGTGTCGAAGACGTATCTCTTGGTTCGTGTTGTACGGTGTGTGGAGCTCGGAGATGGTAGGCCGACGGCGAGGTGAAGGGGCCAAGGAGGACGTCTTGGGGCCGACGGACCGCGGAGGTGAAGGACGGGACGTGAGGCTTGGACCGAGGGACCGAGATCGGGCCGGGTGGCTAGCCATGGTGGGTGACATCCGGGACATCGACGAATGCAAGAGGACGTGGCGGGACCGTGTCGATCGGGTCAAGACGGCGAGCGTGCGGCGGCGAGCGGGGAGCTCGGATGACTTGGCGACTTCGGGCGGTCAAGACGCGGCGATGACACGTGTCGAGGAGGTTTGGTGGTTTGTCCTCAAAACCATCGGTCGCGGGTTTCGTGGTTTGGGCCTCAAAACCACGGGTGCGGGTTTGGTGGTTTGGGCCTCAAAACCATCGGCGGGTTTCACGGGTTTGAGCCTCAAAACCCGGGCGTTCCGGTGGACGGAAGGGCGGCACGTGGCGGCATCCGGGAGATTGCGTGGAGCAAGGCTGCGCGATGAGGAGGAGGCGCGGTGGTCGTCGGATCAAATTATCCCGAGTCGGACTAAATTAGCCTTCGGGTTAGCGGTTCGGCTCATATGTATCTAGGGGTAGTTTGGGAAAGAGGATTTCAAACTATATGTGGAGGATGACAGCCTCCTCCCTCTTTGCCTCTCTTATTTTTGTTTTTATTTTTCCTCAATTTTTAGGGTTCTTGTTTAGAGGTCCAAGAACAAAAATTTGTGTGGATTTATGTTGTGATTTTTGTTCGTAGGAAGAGTGGCCCTAAGTCCACTCATGCCCTCTGTGGTTTTGGATCGAATCAATTGAGTGCTGTGATTTTCGGTTCACTGTGTTCTTCTTTTTCGTTCTTAGCCGTGATCTGAAATTCCCAGAGTTTGGATGGATTCCAGGCGATGATTTTTTGGGGATAGATTCGTGCTATGCTGTAGATCATCTGTGCAAATTTTGGGCTCAAGAGCTTTTGATTTGGTCCGTTTTTCCGTCGGACTTTAGAGCTCGTGCTTTCTCTGTTCGTCAGTCGCCAGGTATGCTGTTGCGCTCGTGCTGTCTTGTGCACTCGTGTTTTTGACAGGGGGCTAATCCGGGCGTGGGATTGCTGTTCCACAGGGCGAACGTGCCCAGCACCTTCGGTGCTCTTCCAGCAGTCAAGCTGCTCGCTTTCCTAAGCACCGAGTGCTTTCTTGTGTTCATCAGATTTTCCGTTCCGTGGATTTGGTGTTTTGGATTTCGACCAGACCTGTTTTCTCTTGGTTCTTTTTCAGGTTTGTGCAGATCAGCGCCTAGTGCTTTCAATCCTCGAGCAGGCACACGTTCGTTGGAATCCTGTCATCAGGACTGCTGCCTGGAGCATCGAGTTATCAATCTGCAGCTGTTCGTCAGGTTGCATTTCATCCACTTTCTTTCTGCAGCATTCTCCTCAGCACCAAGCGGTGTTTTTGATTGTTGCTTGAGCTGCTAGTTCTATGTAGTCGTATTTGAATTTCCTCCAGCAGCTGAACACAGTGCGTGTGCAACTCCTGCCGGTGGTTCTGTGCTCTACAGTTTTGTGTTCGGCAAGCGAATCTTGTTTCAGAGAATCTGCTTGTGTTGGTTTGAGCAAGGCTTGTGCTAAAGCTAGCAATTTTCTTTGAGCAATAGTCGTCAGTTCTTGGCATGTTTACAGAAAGCAAGTTTCAGTATGAAGATTGAGTTTTGCGGGTTCAGTTTCCTAGTCGTATGCAGCTTGTAGACTTCAGTTCGTCGGGGGGAGCAGCCTAGTGCTTGTGCGTGTGTCTTTGTGTAGCCAAAAGCTTAGCTTGCTTGTGCATGTTTCGGCCTTGTCACCATCAGCTTCTGATGATTCACTTAGTCTAACTAACTAAGTTTAGCTAGTACCTCTTCACGTGATGCACTTTTCTCAAGCTAGTTCATCTTCCGTAGGTGTGCCTTGTGCTTGAATTTTCAGCCGTGTTGTTCTGACCGTAGTTTGGGTATTTGAGCTCCGATTTTCAATCCGGTTTTCTGTTGATTTGAGGATTTTATCGAGTGCTCTTGTCACAAGTTGACTTGGGTATTTTAGATTAGAGAACCCTCTTCTTCTCAATAGGAGTTGGGTAACTCTTTTTTCGTCCATCGATTCGAAAATTCTTCTCGCCGGGTCGTGTCGCGATAGTTTGAGGTGCCCCGTGTTCCTAGGAAACATCCACCCAATCATTTGGGTCGTGGACATCTCGGTTCTCTCTTTGCTCGTAACACCTTGCTACCAGTTAGCACGCGTGTTATTCGGATCTTGCGTGAGCTTGCTTTTGGGATCGGGTGTTGAGCCAATGACCCAAAATTGAAAAGAAAAATCAAGGCTCCCATTCATCCCCCCTCTGGTCGCCGTTTCGGTCCTTCAATTGGTATCAGAGCCGGTTAGGATCACTTCCACCCTAATCGGTCCGTGATCCGCAAGAAGGCGACATGGATTGTGCTTTCGTCCACTTTGGCAAACCTTCGGAGTTTGATGGTTCTTCTGCTAACCCATCACGCATCTCTTTCGCCTTATCTTCTTTAGTGTCGTGACGATGAGGAGCGGATGGAGTGCCTTGGGGATGACGAGTTGGCTCGTCATCGGCCGATTTTTCGCGGTTCCACAACAACCGCTTGAACCGTCGGCGTGGCGATGGTCCAGAGGGAGGATGCTTTGGGTGCGGCGATCCGGACCACTTTGTCGTCGCGTGCCCCAAGAAGAGCAAGGATAAGTACTCCGGCGAGAAGTACTACTCCTTCGACAAGCACGACTTCGACAAGCGCATAGACAAGCACGAGTACACCGCCGGCAAGTACAAGTCCAAGAAAGGCTTCGACAAGGAGGCGATCAAGAAGAAGTACCTCAAGCGTGCCAAGGAGAACAAGGGCGCCTTCTTCGCCTCCCCTCGGCGACCTCGACAACGACGGGCAAGCTTCCTCCAAACGACGAGGAGCCCGGCGCAAGATCAAGGACAAGATGAGCAGACTTTGCTTCTTCACCGACTCTCAAGCACGGGGGCTTCTGCACCATGCCCCCTCGACGGAGGTGTGGCCGACAGCGTTGAGCCACACGGCAACGACTCTACCTCTAAGGTATCACCCACTATCAAATCTCTCACTATTGAAGTTGACTCTTTGGGCGATGCGCTTGTGTGTTAAGAGAAGTTGCTCAAGCGAGTAGCTAAGGAGAGGACGGAGTACAAGGAGAAGTGGGAGGTAGCTATGAGGGAATTAGAGTTGGCTAGGAAGCCCGTCGAGATGTCTGATGAGATAGAGTGCGATGCTTGTGCTATGCATATGTCTAACATCATGTCTTTGCAATCCAAGTACTCTGCTTTGCTAGATGAGCACGTTGAGCTGAAGGCTAAGCCTATGTTGTTGAGTGTATGCAAGTCTTGTCCCAAGCTTACAATGAAAGTGGCGAGAAGGCCGCCAAGCTTGCTTTGTCTTGAGAAGGCCAGCTCGGATAGCACCGTGTCTTTGAAGTGTGCTAAGTGTGAAGCTTTGGAGATGGAGGTCATGTCTTGTAGGCATGACAAGGGGAGAGTCGAAGAGGAGAACAAGTACCTTCGCTCTGTCCTGAGTTGGGTGTCTAGTGGAGAGCCACAGCTTGGCATGATGATAAGTCAGTTCAAGAGGAGGACTGACACAACGGGATTAAACTTTGCTATAGGTGGGAAGGGTGAAGTAATCTATGGCAAGGTTGGTCAAGGTAGTGGTTTGAGCTCGAGTGAGAAACCTACAAGCACTCCCAAGTTGACCAAGATCACCCCACCTGAGCCTACCAAGCCCGTTGTGCAAAATGGCATTCTCCAAGAGACCCCAAAGACTCCACCTCCCAAACAAGTGTGGCTTCCTAAACCAAACCACCTCAGGAACCCACTTGACACTTTGCCCAAGATCCCTGAAGAAACCCTTCCTAGAGCTAAGGTCACAACAAGAGTGAACCATCCACCCAAGAGAGTGAACCAGCTACCACCCAAGAGAGAGGTGAGGTATCACTGTGAGTACTGCCAAAGAGATGGTCACTTGTTTGAGTTTTGCTTTAGGAGGAAGAGGGATGCTAGGCGTCAAGTTGAGTTTGAGAACCGTGACCTGTATCACCCACCACTTGGCTTGTATGAGAGGGGTGTGCAGTCGGTTCAGAGGCAGTTTGCTAGGCCAGGAGGTAGGAGGCCTCAGAGGGCTAGGCCACAGTTTGTGAGACCCCGTGGTGGTCGTGCTCCGCGAGTGGAAGGTGTTCCTCGCTTTGGGAGCTTTGAGTTTGACAGGAGAAGTGCACCACACTTTGTTGTGCGTGGTGAGCGCTTTGGGAAGAAGGGTCATGGGATGTTTGTTTTGCCTAATGCTTATCTCGGGCAAAATGGTCAACATTGGTATTCTCCTGAGTATACTAACCCCAGTGTTGTGCCATTTGCTCATCCCATGTTTTACCAATGATGTAGGTGATCAGGTCTTGGGTTCCCAAGTTTATGCTTGTTAACCCTTTGGGATCCAAGACTTGGATTTCTTTGTCCTCTCATGTGTAGGTATGAGGACTGGGGTGGAGAACACGTGCTTGGTGGAACTTGATTCTTTATCGTGGTGTGATCAAGACTTGATGGTTGTCTACACCACTTTGATGGCCTCCAAGAGGTATGCACCTTATTGTGACACCTACACACAGTCTGTGAGCTATCATATATACTCATACCTTGTACATTCATGATTTCCCTACTTGTGGTATGAGATAGTTGTTCATTTGATCACTTGTATATTGCTTGCATGTATTATACTTGTATCATGCTTTTATATACTTTATAGCATGTGTTATCTTGTGTATTATATGCCATGCTAGCCTTTGTGCCCTTTGGTTTCCTAGTTTTCTTTTGCTAGGTGTCTTTGGTTCAGGGGGAGTTGGGAGTTTGCTATCCTTTTTTAGGGGTAGTTTTTAGGTTGATGTACAATTGTAGCTTTAGGTTTGCTTTCGCTTTGTGCATCATCTTGTATCTTATTACATTCATCATGTACACTATTGTACCTTGAGCTTCTTGTTTATATTGATCAGAATGAGACTATGCTCTATTTAGTGTAACAATTACATATTGGTGCTTATAGCTTATGCTCTTTCTGCTGTTTTTCATGTGAACTTGCTTAACAACGATGAATCTTGCAAAATGTTCACCATTGAGATAGTTCCTAGCATGTTTAAGTTGTTGAGATCCTCTGTGCTTATCATGTATGCTAGGTGACTATGTCTCATTCACTGAATTATACACTTGCTTAGATGACCACATGCTTTTATCTGCTAAAATCTGAAATCTAAGCTAAGTGTATGGAAAAGATCGAGATGGGTCCATACCGTCCCACATCCAAGTCTTGGGACTGCTGCTCATTGCACTTGAGTTGAACCTAGGCTTGGTAGTGTTTGACCCAGACCATTGTCTTAAGCTTCAGATTGCTCACATGCATAGGCTTGACATGGTTGATTAGTAAGGCTGACGGTTGTGGATAACCACTCGCAACATGCTTTGTCCAATGCTTGTAACCGCTGCAACTCCGATAACTTGGAAATTTAACAAGTGTTGGCTCTGTCTTTTGCATGATGTATAAACCTTGCTTGGGGTAGTTCACTTGATATACATGTGTAGCACTTGATAGATTTCCAGCTTACTTGTGCTATGTGCTATTCTTTGTGGTGGACACCTTTTCTAAAATGCTTAAAACTGAATCAAAATGCTTTCAAGTCATATTTCATATCTCTTGATCAGTTTGAGCACCGTGTTAAGCACTTGATCTTGTTGCCATGACACTACCTAGAGCATCTTCTCATTTGGATTGCTATAAACTTGAAGCTCCCTCATTGCATTTTCATGCATTTCATAGCTTGATTAGTGCATTTGCCAACAAGGGGGAGAAAGATACAAAGACTTTGACTGCATTTGTCCAGGGGGAGTAGCACTTTGAGCTAGATGTGTTGAGCCTTTGCCTCTATCTTGAGGGTCTAGCTGTGCGTGTGTGAAAGTAATTGGTTTGGAGCTGTGCTAGTGGTGTTGAGCCTGTTCTACCTCTTCTTGAGGACTAGCTGTTTGTTTAGCTTGGTTGTGTCGAGCCTTTTGCCCATGTCTTTGGGAACCTAGCTTTTGCTCCATGTTTGCTATCCAGTGACTTTGTCTTAGCTTTTGTCTAGCTTTTGTTCACCTGGATGTGCTATCTTCTACCTTTTTCTGTCTTTGTGTTGAATGTTGACAATGCACTCATCAAGGGGGAGATTGCGAACACATGGTTGATTTAGGTCACATGTGTTTAGTTTTGTGATTGAGTGATTGTCAACAGTCAACATTTTACTTCTATTTTCTTTTATTCTTTATGCTTCGGCTATGTTCACCGGCACACGTGGAGTGTGTCGAAGACGTATCTCTTGGTTCGTGTTGTGCAGGGTGTGGAGCTCGGAGATGGTAGGCGACGGCGAGGTGAAGGGGCCAAGGAGGGCGTGCTTGGGCCGACGGACCGCGGAGGTGAAGGACGGACGTGAGGCTTGGACCGAGGGACCGATCGCTTGGGTGGCTAGCCATGGTGGTCGACATCCGGGACATCGGCGAATGCAAGAGGACGTGGCGGGACCGTGTCGATCGGGTCAAGACGCGAAGCGTGCGGCGAGCGGGGGCTCGGATGACTTGGCGACTTCGGGCGGTCAAGACGGCGATGACACGTGTCGAGGAGGTTTGGTGGTTTGTCCTCAAAACCATCGGTGCGGGTTTCGTGGTTTGGGCCTCAAAACCACGGGTGCGGGTTTGGTGGTTTGGGCCTCAAAACCATCGGCGGGGTTTCACGGGTTTGAGCCTCAAAACCCGGGCGTTCCGTGGACGGAAGGGCGGCACGTGGCGGCATCCGGGGAGATTGCGTGGAGCAAAGAGGCTGCGAGATGAGGAGCGCGGTGGTCGTCGGATCAAATTATCCCGAGTCGGACTAAATTAGCCTTCGGGTTAGCGGTTCGGCTCATATGTATCTAGGGGTAGTTTGGGAAAAGAGGATTTCAAACTATATGTGGAGGATGACAGCCTCCTCCCTCTTTGCCTCTCTTATTTTTGTTTTTATTTTTCCTCAATTTTTAGGGTTCTTGTTTAGAGGTCCAAGAACAAAAATTTGTGTGGATTTATGTTGTGATTTTTGTTCGTAGGAAGAGTGGCCCTAAGTCCACTCATGCCCTCTGTGGTTTTGGATCGAATCAATTGAGTCTTTGTGATTTTCGGTTCACTTTGTGTTCTTCTTTTTCGTTCTTAGCCGTGATCTGAAATTCCCAGAGTTTGGATGGATTCCAGGCGATGATTTTTGGGGATAGATTCGTGCTATGCTGTAGATCATCTGTGCAAATTTTGGGCTCAAGAGCTTTTGATTTGGTCCGTTTTTCCGTCGGACTTTAGAGCTCGTGCTTTCTCTGTTCGTCAGTCGCCAGGTATGCTGTTGCGCTCGTGCTGTCTTGTGCACTCGTGTTTTTTGACAGGGGGCTAATCCGGGCGTGGGATTGCTGTTCCACAGGGCGAACGTGCCCAGCACCTTCGGTGCTCTTCCAGCAGTCAAGCTGCTCGCTTTCCTAAGCACCGAGTGCTTTCTTGTGTTCATCAGATTTTCCGTTCCGTGGATTTGGTGTTTTGGATTTCGACCAGACCTGTTTTCTCTTGGTTCTTTTTCAGGTTTGTGCAGATCAGCGCCTAGTGCTTTCAATCCTCGAGCAGGCACACGTTCGTTGGAATCCTGTCATCAGGACTGCTGCCTGGAGCATCGAGTTATCAATCTGCAGCTGTTCGTCAGGTTGCATTTCATCCACTTTCTTTCTGCAGCATTCTCCTCAGCACCAAGCGGTGTTTTTGATTGTTGCTTGAGCTGCTAGTTCTATGTAGTCGTATTTGAATTTCCTCCAGCAGCTGAACACAGTGCGTGTGCAACTCCTGCCGGTGGTTCTGTGCTCTACAGTTTTGTGTTCGGCAAGCGAATCTTGTTTGAGAGAATCTGCTTGTGTTGGTTTGAGCAAGGCTTGTGCTAAAGCTAGCAATTTTCTTTGAGCAATAGTCGTCCAGTTCTTGGCATGTTTACTGTAAAGCAAGTTTCAGTATGAAGATTGAGTTTTGCGGGTTCAGTTTCCTAGTCGTATGCAGCTTGTAGACTTCAGTTCGTCGGGGGAGCAGCCTAGTGCTTGTGCGTGTCTTGTGTAGCCAAAAGCTTAGCTTGCTTGTGCATGTTTCGGCCTTGTCACCATCAGCTACTGATGATTCACTTAGTCTAACTAACTAAGTTTAGCTAGTACCTCTTCACGTGATGCACTTTTCTCAAGCTAGTTCATCTTCCGTGGGGTGTGCCTTGTGCTTGAATTTTCAACCGTGTTGTTCGACCGTAGTTTGGGTATTTGAGCTCCGATTTTCAATCCGGTTTTCGTTGATTTGAGGATTTTATCTCGAGTGCTCTTGTCACAAGTTGACTTGGGTATTTTAGATTAGAGAACCCTCTTCTTCTCAATAGGAGTTGGGTAACTCTTTTTCGTCCATCGATTCGAAAATTCTTCTCGCCGGTCGTGTGCGATAGTTTGAGGTGCCCCGCTGTGTTCCTAGGAAACATCCACCCAATCATTTGGGTCGTGGACATCTCGGTTCTCTCTTTTGCTCGTAACACCTTGCTACCCGGTTAGCACGCGTGTTATTCGGATCTTGCGTGAGCTTGCTTTTTGGGATCGGGTGTTGAGCCAATGACCCAAAATTGAAAAGAAAAAATCAAGGCTCCCATTCATCCCCCCTCTCGTCGCGTTTCGGTCCTTCAATTGGTATCGAGCCGGTTAGGATCACTTCCACCCTAATCGGTCCGTGATCCGCAAGAAGGCGACATGGATTGTGCTTTCGTCCACTTTGGCAAACCTTCGGAGTTTGATGGTTCTTCTGCTAACCCATCACAGATCTCTTTCGCCTTATCTTCTTTAGTGTCTGTGACAGAGGAGCAGATGGAGTGCCTTGGGGATGACGAGTTGGCTCTCGTCATCAGCCGATTTTCGCGGTTCCACAACAACCGCTTGAACCGTCGGCGTGGCGATGGTCCAGAGGGAGGATGCTTTGGGTGCGGCGATCCGGACCACTTTGTCGTCGCGTGCCCCAAGAAGAGCAAGGATAAGTACTCCGGCGAGAAGTACTACTCCTTCGACAAGCACGACTTCGACAAGCGCATAGACAAGCACGAGTACACCGCCGGCAAGTACAAGTCCAAGAAAGGCTTCGACAAGGAGGCGATCAAGAAGAAGTACCTCAAGCGTGCCAAGGAGAACAAGGACGCCTTCTTCGCCTCCCTCAGCGACCTCGACAACGACGGGCAAGCTTCCTCCAGCGACGAGGAGCCCGAGCGCAAGATCAAGGACAAGATGAGCAGACTTTGCTTCTTCACCGACTCCAAGCACAGGGGCTTCTGCACCATGCCCTCGACGGAGGTGTGACCGACAGCGTTGAGCCACACGGCAACGACTCTACCTCTAAGGTATCACCCACTATCAAATCTCTCACTATTGAAGTTGACTCTTTGGGCGATGCGCTTGTGTGTTAAGAGAAGTTGCTCAAGCGAGTAGCTAAGGAGAGGACGGAGTACAAGGAGAAGTGGGAGGTAGCTATGAGGGAATTAGAGTTGGCTAGGAAGCCCGTCGAGATGTCTGATGAGATAGAGTGCGATGCTTGTGCTATGCATATGTCTAACATCATGTCTTTGCAATCCAAGTACTCTGCTTTGCTAGATGAGCACGTTGAGCTGAAGGCTAAGCCTATGTTGTTGAGTGTATGCAAGTCTTGTCCGGGCTTACAATCTGAGTTGGCAGAGAAGGCTGCCAAGCTTGTTTACGTGTCTTGAGAAGGCCGGCTCGAGATAGCACTTGTCTTTGAAGTGTGCTAAGTGTGAAGCTTTGGAGATGGAGGTCATGTCTTGTAGGCATGACAAGGGGAGAGTCGAAGAGGAGAACAAGTACCTTCGCTCTGTCCTGAGTTGGGTGTCTAGTGGAGAGCCACAGCTTGGCATGATGATAAGTCAGTTCAAGAGGAGGACTGACACAACGGGATTAAACTTTGCTATAGGTGGGAAGGGTGAAGTAATCTATGGCAAGGTTGGTCAAGGTAGTGGTTTGAGCTCGAGTGAGAAACCTACAAGCACTCCCAAGTTGACCAAGATCACCCCACCCTGAGCCTACCAAGCCCGTTGTGCAAAATGGCATTCTCCAAGAGACCCCAAAGACTCCACCTCCCAAACAAGTGTGGCTTCCTAAACCAAACCACCTCAGGAACCCACTTGACACTTTGCCCAAGATCCCTGAAGAAACCCTTCCTAGAGCTAAGGTCACAACAAGAGTGAACCATCCACCCAAGAGAGTGAACCGGCTACCACCCAAGAGAGAGGTGAGGTATCACTGTGAGTACTGCCAAAGAGATGGTCACTTGTTTGAGTTTTGCTTTAGGAGGAAGAGGGATGCTAGGCGTCAAGTTGAGTTTGAGAACCGTGACTGTATCACCCACCACTTGGCTTGTATGAGAGGGGTGTGCGGTCGGTTCGAGAGGCGCTTGCTAGGCCGGGAGGTAGGAGGCCTCGGAGGGCTAGGCCACGGTTTGTGAGACCCGTGGTGGTCGTGCTCCGCGAGTGGAAGGTGTTCCTCGCTTTGGGAGCTTTGAGTTTGACAGGGAGAAGTGCACCACACTTTGTTGTGCGTGGTGAGCGCTTTGGGAAGAAGGGTCATGGGATGTTTGTTTTGCCTAATGCTTATCTCGGGCAAAATGGTCAACATTGGTATTCTCCTGAGTATACTAACCCCAGTGTTGTGCCATTTGCTCATCCCATGTTTTACCAATGATGTAGGTGATCAGGTCTTGGGTTCCCAAGTTTATGCTTGTTAACCCTTTGGGATCCAAGACTTGGATTTCTTTGTCCTCTCATGTGTAGGTATGAGGACTGGGGTGGAGAACACGTGCTTGGTGGAACTTGATTCTTTATCGTGGTGTGATCAAGACTTGATGGTTGTCTACACCACTTTGATGGCCTCCAAGAGGTATGCACCTTATTGTGACACCTACACACGATCGTGAGCTATCATATATACTCATACCTTGTACATTCATGATTTCCCTACTTGTGGTATGAGATAGTTGTTCATTTGATCACTTGTATATTGCTTGCATGTATTATACTTGTATCATGCTTTTATATACTTTATAGCATGTGTTATCTTGTGTATTATATGCCATGCTAGCCTTTGTGCCCTTTGGTTTCCTAGTTTTCTTTTGCTAGGTGTCTTTGGTTCAGGGGGAGTTGGGAGTTTGCTATCCTTTTTTTTTAGGGGTAGTTTTTAGGTTGATGTACAATTGTAGCTTTAGGTTTGCTTTCGCTTTGTGCATCATCTTGTATCTTATTACATTCATCATGTACACTATTGTACCTTGAGCTTCTTGTTTATATTGATCAGAATGAGACTATGCTCTATTTAGTGTAACAATTACATATTGGTGCTTATAGCTTATGCTCTTTTCTGCTGTTTTTTTCATGTGAACTTGCTTAACAACGATGAATCTTGCAAAATGTTCACCATTGAGATAGTTCCTAGCATGTTTAAGTTGTTGAGATCCTCTGTGCTTATCATGTATGCTAGGTGACTATGTCTCATTCACTGAATTATACACTTGCTTAGATGACCACATGCTTTTATCTGCTAAAATCTGAAATCTAAGCTAAGTGTATGGAAAAGATCGAGATGGGTCCATACCGTCCCCACATCCAAGTCTTGGGGCTAGCGCTCATTGCACTTGAGTTGAACCTAGGCTTGGTAGTGTTTGACCCGACCATTGTCTTAAGCTTCGTTGCTCACATGCATAGGCTTGACATGGTTGATTAGTAAGGCCGACGGTTGTGGATAACCACTCGCAACATGCTTTGTCCAATGCTTGTAACAGCTGCAACTCCGATAACTTGGAAATTTAACAAGTGTTGGCTCTGTCTTTTGCATGATGTATAAACCTTGCTTGGGGTAGTTCACTTGATATACATGTGTAGCACTTGGTAGATTTCCAGCTTACTTGTGCTATGTGCTATTCTTTGTGGTGGACACCTTTTCTAAAATGCTTAAAACTGAATCAAAATGCTTTTCAAGTCATATTTCATATCTCTTGATCAGTTTGAGCACCGTGTTAAGCACTTGATTTTGTTGCCATGACACTACCTAGAGCATCTTCTCATTTGGATTGCTATAAACTTGAAGCTCCCTCATTGCATTTTCATGCATTTCATAGCTTGATTAGTGCATTTGCCAACAAGGGGGAGAAAGATACAAAGACTTTGACTGCATTTGTCCAGGGGGAGTAGCACTTTGAGCTAGATGTGTTGAGCCTTTGCCTCTATCTTGAGGGTCTAGGCGTGCGTGTGTGAAAAGTAATTGGTTTGGAGCGTGCTAGTGGTGTTGAGCCCGTTCTACCTCTTCTTGAGGACTAGCTGTTTGTTTAGCTTGGTTGTGTCGAGCCTTTTGCCCATGTCTTTGGGAACCTAGCTTTTGCTCCATGTTTGCTATCCAGTGACTTTGTCTTAGCTTTTGTCTAGCTTTTGTTCACCGGATGTGCTATCTTCTACCTTTTTTACGTCTTTGTGTTGAATGTTGACAATGCACTCATCAAGGGGGGAGATTGCGAACACATGGTTGATTTAGGTCACATGTGTTTAGTTTTGTGATTGAGTGATTGTCAACAAATAACATTTTACTTCTATTTTCTTTTATTCTTTATGCTTCGGCTATGTTCACCGGCACACGTGGAGTGTGTCGAAGACGTATCTCTTGGTTCGTGTTGTACGGGTGTGTGGAGCTCGGAGATGGTAGGCGACGGCGAGGTGAAGGGGCCAAGGAGGGCGTCTTGGGGCCGACGGACCGCGGAGGTGAAGGGCGGGCGTGAGGCTTGGACCGAGGGACCGGATCGGCCGGGTGGCTAGCCATGGTGGCCGACATCCGGGACATCGACGAATGCAAGAGGACGTGGCGGGACCGTGTCGATCGGGTCAAGACGGCGGCGTGCGGCGAGCGGGGGCTCGGATGACTTGGCGACTTCGGGGCGGTCAAGACGGCGATGACACGTGTCGAGGAGGTTTGGTGGTTTGTCCTCAAAACCATCGGTGCGGGGTTTCGTGGTTTGGGCCTCAAAACCACGGGTGCGGGTTTGGTGGTTTGGGCCTCAAAACCATCGGCGGGTTTCACGGGTTTGAGCCTCAAAACCCGGGCGTTCGGTGGACGGAAGGGCGGCACGTGGCGGCATCATCCGGGAGATTGCGTGGAGCAAGGCTGCAGATGAGGAGGCGCGGTGGTCGTCGGATCAAATTATCCCGAGTCGGACTAAATTAGCCTTCGGGTTAGCGGTTCGGCTCATATGTATCTAGGGGTAGTTTGGGAAAGAGGATTTCAAACTATATGTGGAGGATGACAGCCTCCTCCCTCTTTGCCTCTCTTATTTTTGTTTTTATTTTTCCTTAATTTTTAGGGTTCTTGTTTAGAGGTCCAAGAACAAAAATTTGTGTGGATTTATGTTGTGATTTTTGTTCGTAGGAAGAGTGGGCCCTAAGTCCACTCATGCCCTCTGTGGTTTTGGATCGAATCAATTGAGTGCTGTGATTTTCGGTTCACTGTGTTTCTTCTTTTTTTTCGTTCTTAGCCGTGATCTGAAATTCCCAGAGTTTGGATGGATTCCAGGCGATGATTTTTGGGGATAGATTCGTGCTATGCTGTAGATCATCTGTGCAAATTTTGGGCTCAAGAGCTTTTGATTTGGTCCGTTTTTCCGTCGGACTTTAGAGCTCGTGCTTTCTCTGTTCGTCAGTCGCCAGGTATGCTGTTGCGCTCGTGCTGTCTTGTGCACTCGTGTTTTTGACAGGGGGCTAATCCGGGCGTGGGATTGCTGTTCCACAGGGCGAACGTGCCCAGCACCTTCGGTGCTCTTCCAGCAGTCAAGCTGCTCGCTTTCCTAAGCACCGAGTGCTTTCTTGTGTTCATCAGATTTTCCGTTCCGTGGATTTGGTGTTTTGGATTTCGACCAGACCTGTTTTCTCTTGGTTCTTTTTCAGGTTTGTGCAGATCAGCGCCTAGTGCTTTCAATCCTCGAGCAGGCACACGTTCGTTGGAATCCTATCATCAGGACTGCTGCCTGGAGCATCGAGTTATCAATCTGCAGCTGTTCGTCAGGTTGCATTTCATCCACTTTCTTTCTGCAGCATTCTCCTCAGCACCAAGCGGTGTTTTTGATTGTTGCTTGAGCTGCTAGTTCTATGTAGTCGTATTTGAATTTCCTCCAGCAGCTGAACACAGTGCGTGTGCAACTCCTGCCGGTGGTTCTGTGCTCTAGCAGTTTTGTGTTCGGCAAAGCGAATCTTGTTTTAGAGAATCTGCTTGTGTTGGTTTGAGCAAGGCTTGTGCTAAAGCTAGCAATTTTCTTTGAGCAATAGTCGTCAGTTCTTGGCATGTTTAGAGAAAGCAAGTTTCAGTATGAAGATTGAGTTTTGCAGGTTCAGTTTCCTAGTCGTATGCAGCTTGTAGACTTCAGTTCGTCAGGGAGCAGCCTAGTGCTTGTGCGTGTGCTGTTTAGCCAAAAGCTTAGCTTGCTTGTGCATGTTTCGGCCTTGTCACCATCAGCTACAGTGATTCACTTAGTCTAACTAAGTTTAGCTAGTACCTCTTCACGTGATGCACTTTTCTCAAGCTAGTTCATCTTCCGTAGGTGTGCCTTGTGCTTGAATTTTCAGCCGTGTTGTTCGACCGTAGTTTGGGTATTTGAGCTCCGATTTTCAATCCGGTTTTACGTCGATTTGAGGATTTTATCTGAGTGCTCTTGTCACAAGTTGACTTGGGTATTTTAGATTAGAGAACCCTCTTCTTCTCAATAGGAGTTGGGTAACTCTTTTTCGTCCATCGATTCGAAAATTCTTCTCGCCGGTCGTGTGCGATAGTTTGAGGTGCCCCGCTGTGTTCCTAGGGAACATCCACCCAATCATTTGGGTCGTGGACATCTCGGTTCTCTCGTTGCTCGTAACACCTTGCTACCAGTTAGCACGCGTGTTATTCGGATCTTGCGTGAGCTTGCTTTTGGGATCGGGTGTTGAGCCAATGACCCAAAATTGAAAAGGAAAATCGAGGCTTCCATTCACCCCCCTGGTCGCCGTTTCGGTCCTTCAGTAGGCTTATATTTTTCTGTATCTGTAACAGTGTAACGTGAAGACAAACTAATGGTTTAAGCAGTCTAGTCAAGTGGAGTCATGAAATCGAACGCTTATTTTACGGATTCTCAAACTTTGGACAGCTTGAACTGATAGCGCTATATTGAAAGCGTGAACTAGAGATAGTACCTCCTGGGTAACCAGAACTCAACTCCAAAACAGAGGACTGCACGTTGTGAATGCTGAGGTGAGAGCAGCCCGCGATCAGACACAACCACCGAGCATATCGACGCCGCCAGCCAGCAGGGCAATCAGGGCCTCTCTTCTACTGTAGAGGATCTGCGTGCAGGCATTCAGTGTCATCGACAGTGAAGCAAATGTGTGGCCAGTGCGTTGATCTCTAGCGCCACATAGACAGCTACTGATCCAATATAGCTTCAAAAGGACAAGACTTGCATAAATAAACGTTTTCAGTTAATACTTAATACAGACAAATCCATTTTTGATGGCAATTCTGGAGGCTTTGATTCAAACAAGAGCATATAACTATCATATATGCTTCTACCAAAAGCCTATGAAGAAGCAGAAGGTACACGTACACAACTCTTCACTGTTCGTTATATTTATCTGAAAAATGAAAGAAACAATATATAAATAGCGAAGTCAAGTTTGATGATATTCTTGAGGTTTCGGTCTGCTTCACACACATCTTCAGAAGCCAATGCAAGTTAATTGAAGCAACAACATTTCATTGAGAACCAACAGAAATGGAACCAACAGTGACTTCACTGGTGCACAATATTTTTGTTATTATCCTTCAAATAGATCTTGCAACATTTCTTCAAGCTCCTGGGGAGCTACTCTCGGGGTGGTAATATTGTTGTCATTTATGTATTTTGTATAGCCTGACCTGATGATCTCGGTGATAGCATTGCGCAGACTTATCTTTAGCCCATAATCTGAGACCTTCCACAGCTTTTGGGTGGCGTATGTCTTCCTCAACTCAGACTCGAACATGGTCTGTGGGTTGTAGTTTTTCCAGAAGGGAACAGGTTTAGTATGGAACAAGAATTTCAACAGTGGTGCCCAAGATACTTGTAGATAGCTCTCCTTATATTCATTGATTTTGTCATATAGGGCTGCCAAGTAGACTTTGAAAGAAGAAGAGTTCTTTTGACGGCTGAGCTCCTCCCATATGAAGTATGAGTTGTTGAGCAAGAATAAAAACCCACGACCTTGATCTGGAAATGTCTGTGACATGTTGACAAGCCTTTCTTGAAGAAAAGACGTCATCTCCATCATCATGCCGTCCAAAGGAGATACGCCTGCAATCTGGTGCACGTACTTACCAACGATCGCAGCTTCGAGCACAATTTGGGACATGTATGAGTAATGTGACCGAATGTAGCTGATGTACCTCATTATGGACCTAGTGGCCTTGTGAATGTCGTGTGATGATCCTTGTGGAGTTGGAAACGAACTAGACAAGTCGTCTATGGACTGCATGACATGAGTCCTCATATGCTCCATTGCGCTCCATATGATTTCATCCAGCTTGGCCTCCTTTGCTAACAAGAGCCTGATTATCTCGCCCTGAATCCTTTCAACATCTTCAGAGGTTGGGGAATGGAATAACACCAGGATCTCCGATAACGCCTTGTGTAGAGCAAAGTGCACACGGAGCAAGATACTTAGCTTCTCCTTCATGTATGGCAACGGCACCTCACTACTGACAACAACTTCACCACCATCTATGACGTCAACAAAAGAGAGCATTTTCAACATGGTTTCCTTGATAAATTTTGCAAACCGGAATTGATCCAGGATGGAAGCTTCGTCCCTATGCTGCTTGCCCTCTGCATGTTCTTCCTCGCAAATTCTGGGCATGGAGCCACGGCCTTTTGGCACTAAAGGTGTCATGAGGCGGATGACCTCCGTGATTTCAGCAAGAGCACGGATCCAGCTCCATGCACCACCCAAAGCGTGCTCGAGCTCCCCACCAGTAGCAGTGAGCTGGAGAACCCAGCTGACACCCAGCTCCGTCAACCATATCTCCAGGACACGTCCCATGGTGCCGGTGCCGCCACCGCCTTTGATGCTGCACTCTGCGGACGGCGCATCACTGGAGAATTCCTGGACCAGGAGTTTGATGTGCTTCATCCGCTCCTCTTTCTTCTCGATTTCGCTGTGGTTCTTGTTGATTGGTTCAACATGAACTGCAGGCTCGGTATCCTTACTCTCAGTCTCAGTTTCTATCCCGGACCTAGAGCGTATGTCCTCGTCCAGCTCCAAGTTGAGCAAGTGCATGGCCGTCTCCATAGAAGTAGAGGAGAGGTGGGAGCTGGAAAATACGTAGCCAGACACAGACCCAGACCCAGACGAGACGGTACCTGACGAGGAGCTGTAGGAACTGCGGCGCCAGCCCTTCCTAAACCCCATGCTTGCAGCACCTTGCCTGTTGCTTCTCACTGCTCACTTCTCAGCTCTCACTACCACGATCTCCTCCAATCTCCCGTTGTCTCTTTCTCCAAGTTAGTATCTGGATTCTGGAAACTCTCTGATCATATATCTGTATCTCCTTGTTCTTCCATCCTAGTAGTAGCCAAGCCAGAACCTATATGTTTGATGATGAACCCAAAGCGGCAATGCGGCATTGACTCCATCGCCCGCAAAGACGACAACAAAGCCGGGTGCAACGGCAGTGACATTTAGTGAGCTTTGTGTGCGTTGAGCCGGCTGCCGGCGACACAATGCCTGTTACTAAGCGATCGTGCCAAATGTCCACGAAGGACTACTATACTACTAGCAGCTCAATGACAACTGAAAACGCTATGGTTGCTGAGGTGAGATCAGCTCAGGCCTCAGAGCACCACAAGACCATCCACAACAACGCACATTGATCGACATCTGCATGCTCCGAGACGTCGCTTAATTACCTTGAGTTCCTGCTAAGAGGAAACTGACAATAAACTGGGGATAAGCATCCAGGACCAGGAGTCCATGAACCTGTTTGTCCGGAAAAAAATTGCATGAGCGATGCGCGCACGCACGCAGGGTGAGCGACAATTCCCGGATGCCGCTAGCTTTCCATCGTACGGTTAGGCTCATTAGGATATTTTAATCCGGCCGCCGGCTCGTTTTGTTTATGTAGGTCGATCGGCTCCATGATTGGCTCGGCTCCCGCGTGTGTCTGTTGTAAACGACGGAGCTTTGACCACACGCATCGTCAAAACGAGTCTCGCGTACCTAGCGCCGCCATCGTCTGTGTTCCCCTCGCGCGTGCCCAGCCAGATTGCTTCGTAGCGACGCCCATGACGGAACGGCGGCGTAGCGAAGGTTTACCCAACGACGGCCACGGTGACATCGATGGAGGCGAACGAGAGGCGGTTAACATCGCCACAGCCAGGGCGGTACGCGGCGCGGCGAATCCCTACCTGGCAACGTCGATGGAATCCTTATTGGATCGCACGCACGCTGCTCCATCGTCGTCGGTTGCCAGGTAACTATTATGGTTTCTCCTCGCTTGATAATCTCTCCATATCATATTTCTTTTTATACCTCATGATCGCTCCCTGATGTAGATTATTACATGGTCCATCTTTGAATGATGCTGTTGGTGGCGGTCATGGAGAAGAGGAAGAACAAATAACACATGTTGGATTAGAGGAGAATGGTGTACCTGATGAGGTTAAAAAATAAAAGTAACAAAAATTAATAGACTATATATATTTTTATTTTTTTATTATTAACAGCCCACCTCAATTTGTGTTTACAGGAGGTGGTTGAGAAATCTAGACCAAAAGTTGGAATGACTTTTGAATCTGAGGAAGAAGCTTATAACATGTACAACAGCTATGCCAAAAAGATTGAGTTAGAAAGAGCAGGACAAAATATCGCCGAGATGGTAGTCTATGTCGAAAATATATAGTTTGCAGTAATCAAGGACATCGAGCAAATGAGGAGTCACGAAAGGACATTACAAGGACAGATTGTGATGCTCGTGTCCAGTTTAGTAAAGAGGGGATTTGGACTGTGCAAAAAGTCGTAGAACAGCACAATCATTATCTTGCTAGTCCAAACAAGGCACACAAGCTGAGATCCCAACGACAGTTATAGAGGCGGGCACGAGGAAATTAATTGAGCAGATACGGGAAGCTGGAATGAAGCCGGCCCAATTTTATGAGTTCATGAAGGAGTTTTATGGAGGAGAAGAGAACATACCATTTTCTAAGATGGATTGCAATAATGAGATTGGGCGCGAGCGAGAGACTACTTAGAAGCCAATGATGCACAAACACTATCTGAATATCTGAGAAATAAACAGTTAGAAGATCCATCATTTTTTCCTGCAGTTCAGGTAGACAAGGAAGATGGTCGTATAGCAAATTTCTTTTGAGCAGACGGTCAGTCCATCATGGATTATAAATGCTTTGGTGATGCTGTCTCATTTGACACCACATTTAAAACTAATAAGTTTGAAATGCCCTTTGCTCCGATTCTTGGTTGCAACCATCACAAGCAAACAATAATTTTTGGGTGTGCACTTCTATTTAATGAGACTATTGATTCATTTGTTTGGCTTTTTGAAACTTTTCTAACAGCAATGTCAGGAAAGCACCCCACCACAATTTTTACAGATCAAGATGCGGCTATGGCAGGAGCAATTGCTTTTGTATTCCCACATACAGTCCATCGTCTTTGTTTGTGGCACATTTGCTTAAATGCTTGCTAAACATCTTAGTCATGTTATTTTGCCTCGATGGACAAAATATGCAAAAAGTGGATTTTATGTTGAGAAGCAAGTAAATGAGATGGGAGATTTGAAAACACAAGCCGCCCTTATATCTCGACAGGCCACATCTCTTGCATTGAAGTGTTCGCCCGCAAAAAGAACTTCTTGGTAAATTGCAGAAAGCCATACATGACTTTAACCCAGGAAGCGATACCTATCTAAGTGAGATGCATGAAAAATCCAGCGAGGTTTCTCCAATTCCAAATGAAAGTGTCCAACAACCATTAAATGGTGTAATATCATTTAGAATCCCCGAAGTAATAAAAGGACCATAGAATACACGTTTTAAAAATGTCGTTGAAAAGAATGCAGGGAAGAAGAAGAAGAAGGGTGGTCAGAAAAAAGGTACTGATCTTCCACTACCTTTTTGCTTATGTCTACAATTTTTTAAAAATATTGTATTACCATATTTATATATATTACATTGTAGGTAATGATGTAGAAATAAGAGATGAACATGTTGGGTCCTCCACAGCCATGGATGCTCCTTTCGTGCAAGCTGGATATACTAATTCCACAATGGGACAGATCAATTTACTTGATGATCCTTCGACAATGGCTGGTCCATACATGCCAGGAGGATACACAAGGCTTTTAATGGGTGTTGATCCAGATGCTACATTGCAAGCTACCGCTAGGAGGTTACATTTCGATGGAGTGCAAGAAAAATGAATCAATTAAAAGTGCTATTTTGATGTTAAGGGAATTGTATTAGTTTGACTAAAGTTTAAATTTGTCGGAATTATAATTGTGCTATTTTGCTACTCATCAATGAAAATGTGATATTTTGCGGTGCATATCTACAATACTCTCATATATGAATGATTTCTTATATATGAACCGATGTTAATGTAAGTGCTATTTTAATGTTAATGGAATTGTATTAGTTGACTAAAGTTTGAATTTGTTGGAACTACAATTGTGCTATTTTGATGCACAATTTTAATGTTAAGCCGGGCGTCCCGACTTCTTCGGAAATTAATGCGGGAATAAAGTAAGAGTTTGGTTAGGATTATCTTTAGGACTTTTTGGTGTGCAAGAGATATTCCACTCTATAAGGAAATCTCTTATTAGGAAATAAATAAGGTTTCTTGTAAAAGATGTTCCAATCTATAAGGAAACCTTTAGAGATTGCTTGGATTACAAGTCCCACTAGAGGGCTATATAAGTAGGGAGTCTCAGAATCTTTTGGGGATAAGCAACAAAGAAAATATTTTCCCTTCCTTCCACCCTAGCCGCCGCCCCTCCTCCCCCAATACAAGACGCGCCCCCCTGCGACCGCCGCTACCCCACGCCGCCGCCCCGCGCCGACGTCGGTGTCGGTGTCCTCTGCCCCCCCCCCTGCGATCTGTGGATATGCTGGTATCCGGAGGCTAGTACGATCCACCCACCACCATGGACGACACGAAGAAGCTCCTCACCGATCCGATGAAGCGGTTCTCCACCTTCACCACGCGCCTCGACAGGGCTCGCCGATCATGTCTCCGTCCTCTCCGGTAGCAATCCGGCGGAGGATCGTAGGCTACAAAAGATTACCGGAAGCCGAGAAGGATATGAGGATGGCCATGGAGGAATCAGTGCGCCTTCATCAAGGCGTACACGAGGCGGATCTCCACCCCAACCGAGATGAAAGCCGAAGCCGAGAAGCGACTCACCGCCGTCCTCGACCCGACCCGGCGCCGGCGGCTGCGCCCGGTGTAGGGCGCATGCGCCGACCCCCCCCCCCCCGAGCACTTCCCAGGTCTGACACCCCGCCTGCACAAGCTATCCTTCCCGACGTACGACGGCAAGGATGATCTCCTTCCATGGATCAACCACTGCGAACAATTCTTCAGAGGACAAGGTACGCCAGCAACGGAGCAAGTCTGGTATGCTTCTTACCATCTCACGGGAGGACACAGCAGTGGTACATGCGCCTGTCCCAGGAGAAGACATTGACAAACTGGGCCTGCTTCGCTTAGTACGTCAATAAACGCCTCGGCCCAGCAGCCCGGCGCAATCCGCTGGGGGAGCTGGCATCGCTACGGAAGACTGGCACCGTCGACGAGTACACTGAGCAGATCCTGGCGCACGTGGCTCGCGCCGAGCACCCTGACGACCAGCAGCAGGTCAACATCTACACAGCGGGACTAGGTGAACCGCTGAAGACCGACGTCGAGTTGCAGGATCCCAAGGACATGGAGACGGCCATGTCGCTTGCCCGGGGCATACGGCGACGCCTCTCCATCCTCTACAACTCCGGGAAGACGACACAGTAGCGGGGCAGGGCACCCGCGCCTCTGCTCACTACTGCGCCTACGACTCCGGCATCCGCAGCATCAGCAACATCGACTCAGCCGTTCATGGAGGTCCAGCTAGCAGTGCCAACATTGATGTTGATGTTGTGGACGCCGCACATGAGGCGACATGTTTGTTCTGCGCTTATGGCCGCCTTTTTGCAGTTACTTGCCGATTACAGATGCGTGAATTGCCTGCTTGCTCGCTTAGACGTCAGGTAGATGCATGCGTCACACATGTTTGATGCATACACCTACGGTACAGGTCCTCATGTGCCTCCACCCAGTGCTCAGCTGGCTTTCCGTTCTCAAGAGCCCGCTCCGACGACCAGGCCAACATCCTGCCTCCTATATATCTTCACGTCGCCAAGCCGGAGTCTACCGGCGATATGCGACTTGTTAATGTTGCGACGCCTCTTACTGTCCGGCGCCATCATATCTCAATTATCTGGCTAACAGTTCTAGGCAAAAACCGTGTGACACCGCCAACATGCATGCTGCTATGCAAGTCTGGATCGAGAAGATAAAATAGTCAAATAGTTTTATTTCTCACCCATTATATGGAGGATGATGTGAAGCCATCACCGTTTTTCTTGATCCCTTGCTACTGGTTCTTGGTCCTTGGTCCTACCGCGCCCTCACTAGTACGAGAATCGTTCATCACTACTGCCGGTATCACTGCCGAAATTTAGTCCACCGGCAGCGATGAACCGCGCCCGGCAGTGATGAACCGTTCAGGCGCAGTAAAATCAGAAACTCCACGGACTCGACCAATTCCGGCAGTGAAGATTTAGATCACCACCGGGTTGAATCGTTCCCTAGCAGTGGTCTTGATGGACACAGATCACTCGCGGGTTTGAGTTAGAACCGATAGCGATTTGGGAGGGGGAAGCAAAAATACGATGACAAGGAACAATAAAACAAACGACAGAAACAGAAGATTAACACGCATCAGATTAACAAATGACTGATCCATTAACAAACGACACAAACCAAATTAAACTGTCATACCCAACTGATATAATAAATTAACATAAAAAGAAAGCGGCTGGCCTAATTAAGCCGCCTTCTTGGCCTTCTTGGCTGCCCGCCTGGCCTTCTTCCTGGCGGCCGACTCCATCTCCTCTAGTTTGGCCGGTATCCCCTCGGCGAGGGTATCGGCCAAGTACTCGATCTGGAGGGCGATGATGGACTTCTCCTCGAAGGGGTGATTTGCCGTTGGTAGGCCAACTTGGTTGGCCAGGCTGTTGAGCTTGTTGAAGGCGGCACTGAGGCGCTGCAGGGTGACCTTCTCCGCCCGGTTGGCAGCCATGTCGATCGTCGGCGGCGTCAGCGACCCGGCTTACTATGTAAAGGGGGTAGAGAGGGGAGTGTGTTTGGAGAGTGGAGTGTTGGAGAGCGGACCGGAGACAGGGGGGTTATGTACGTATAAATAGGACTCAACCGCGATTTTTAAGACGAGGGAACAGTAGAACGCAAATGATAGAAAATTGAAGATTAACACGCATCATATTAAACCGATACAAGGAAACAGTAGAACACAAATTAAACGATGATAAAGAGATTGACATGCATCGATTAACCAACAACCGATTCCTTAGCAAATTAACCACACGTATCATTGTATCTTACACATCCACACAAATCAGACAACAGATAAATTAACATAAAAAAGAAGAGAACCTAGGCCGCCTTCTTGGCCGCCCGCTTGGCCAACTTCCTGGCGGCCGCCTTCCTGGCCTCCTCCTCCATCTCCTCCAGTTTGGCGGTATCCCCTCGGTGAGGGTATCGGCCAGAGAGTCGATCTGGAGGGCGTAGAAGTTGGCCCTCTCCTGGAGGGGCAGATTGACCTTTGGCAGGCCAACATCGTCGGCCAGGCCGTTCAGCTTGGTGAGGGCGGCGCGAAGGCGCTCCATAGCGAACTTCATCTCCTCCTGATTGGCGGCCATGTCGACGATCGTCGGCGGCGAGTCCGGCTTTCCTGTGAGAGGGGTGTTGACGGTAGTTATTGTCAACTTTTTACCATAAAATAATAGATCATTGTGAACAAAAACACTAGAAGATAGGGTTTATACTAATGATTTCCATGAGTTTTGGTGCACACTCAGTTTTACAGGTGAACTCTGGAAAACCCCGAAAAATCAGAGAGAAAAGAGGATAAATGAAGACACCGAAGAAAAGGACCAAATCAGGGCGATTGGTATAAATTCCAGGGGTCCAAATGAGAAGAGAAGACAGCTCGCAAAGGCCGGGGCCCACCTGACACCAGGGGGGCCGGGCGGCACCCCCCTGTGGGCCCACGAGCCCAGCTTCTGGAAGCTTCCTCCACCGACCTATGGGAACCCTAGAATTCACTCCAACCGTCCATTAAAGTCAGTTTGATTCAACGGCTCACATCCATCCCTCAGGGCTATAAAAGAAGGGGCAGGGCTCCCCCCTGAAACCCTAATTCATTAGTCTTTTCAGTCGATGAGGAGAGGGATCCCTTGAATGGATCTATCTCTTAGGTTTAGCTAGCAAGAGAAGACTAGATCTTCATAGATCTAGTCTTATACATAGAAATAGTAAGATAGAGAGTGAGGGATGAGTTGGGAAGAGCTGCCGGCCTGTCGGTGCTCTCTCTTCGGCTTGTACTTCAGTGGATTCAAGTTCATCTTGTCTTCAAGATTTCTCTGGTAATTTACTTTTAATCTAAGTTTACTTTGTTCATATTGTCTATCTAGTTTGCGTCTCTTTTTGAGTGCTTTATTCCTATATTCTAGAAGGAGTAGAGTGTTAATTCTTAGCATAGGCATGGTGCTTAGGCTAGGGTTAATCGTAAATGCCCCTTACTACTGGATATTGGTGGTAGTATCATAAAGGTGACTTTATAGCTTTATTGAATCCTCTGTAGCCCACCATCCAGTTAGTAAGACTTGTAGCCTTATTGATGCGAGTAGGGAGGAAACTCTGCTTTGTTCCCTATTAGTTATCGGCCAAGATAGATTGGTAGAAGACATTGTTTACCCCAGTTAGAAGTCAAAGACCCTTAGTTATCCTCTTTATTGTCTCTATTTATCCTAACCTTGTTGCTATTCCTAGTTACCATAAAAACCTTCTAACTATCCTAAACTCTTTTTAGTTATCTTAGAACTTTTATAGTTATTATAAACTCAAATTTAGTTACCCTTTTAGTTGAGTTAGATTGTAGTTAGCCTCACATGTTTCCCTGTGGATTCGATATTAAAACCCCCTGGGTGAAAGCTACAGCGGTATCTGTGCGCTTGCAGATTTTTCCTATTTATTTTGTGTGCATTAAAAATACCCAACAAGGGGCACGAAAGAGAATTAGTGTTGGACAACGGAAGGGGGGCGGGGCAGGGTATAAATATGGCGTTTCCAAAAGACGGTTCGTCGGAAAAACTTTAACGGCGACCGCTGCGCCCAATGGCCGTCTCCTCGGCACTCAACGGCGACTGTATTTTCCAAGTAACAACCGACAGTTAATTGTTTGTTTTTTACAAATTTTACATTGAACAAGTTTAGATTCAAATCACATTTAAGCGCTATTTAATTTTAATCGCTCTTTGAACTGAAAATGAAACAGTGCTGGGACCATTATATTACAAATGATAAAAAAACAAAAAATATTAGAGGAAGGCCGCCAGCCTAGTCCTTGTCCTCCTCCTCCTCCTCCTCCTCCTCGCTGGCATTGTCCTTCTTGGCCAAGGCCTTGAGGACGATCCCGGCCAACTCGTCCCACTTTCGGGCGTAGAGATTGATCTTTTCTTCCGCAGGTGGCTCCACCTTTGGAAGAAGTCCATGGTCTGTCCGCCCGGCTCCTTCGACTTCACGAAGGCGGGGCTTGAGACGATCGAGGGTGAAATCCCTCTCGATTATCTCTTGAAGGCAGCGTTGATTAGAATTGGCCGCCTCCTCTAGCCGACAGGCCAGAACCTCCATCCGGTCCCGCTTAGGAGAGGGCGGGACGTAGGAGTCGAAGTCGTCGTCGGACTCGGGCCCGGGGTCAGCCGCCGGCGCCTCAACCACCGGATCCTTGCCCTTGGCCTCCACCGCCTCCATCTCCTCCCTGGTGCGCTTGTTGGATCCTGAGCCTGAGGTAGCCATGGTGCTGATGATTGCAAAGAGAATGTGGCTAGATTAGAGGAAAGGATGAACGCCAAGATCAGAGTGTGTGCTTAAGTAGTGAGTTAGCCGGCTGCTCCACTTCCCCACAAACGCGGCGTCAACGCAACCACTCGGAATTCCCACAATCGCCGGTTGGAATTCGCAAGATCACTCTGCTGGCACTGCGTTTCCCGTGACAGTTGCGCTTTGAATTCCTGGGCTGCGTTTCCATGGCGGACGACAACCAGTCTCCACATTCATTGATCACTGTCGGGCCCACACATGAACCGACAGTGATTAACAAAACGGTGAAACAAATAGTTATATGAGTAAAAAATTGATTTATTGAAATCATTAATTTTATCTCAGCGTTAATGCATTTCGAGTTCAACTAACCCCGTTCGCCTGCCACGTACTACACTCCGTATTATAAATTTTCATTTTAGCAGATATAAAATGCATCGCCCAACGTAGGTACGTATAGGCTACCGTGTAGTGTTCAGTAATAGGTCATGGCCTGTGATACGTCACGGCTGTAGCCTTGAGAATCGTATTGCTCTAGTATTCACTACCGGTTCCACTTCAATAAACCGACAGTGTCTCTGCTTCCGATGAGAAAAGGCTGTGCTCCCTGCTGCTGCGTCGACGGGTTATATCAATATCAGCAATAACACTGTCGGGTGCACTTTCAGAACCGGTAGTGATCACATATATCACTTGCCGGTGGTCACTACGTGGCGTGTTATGGAGTATCACCGCCCGGGTTAAAATCGAGAACCGCGGTATTTTGCATTGTCAACAGGCGAACGATGCGCCATGACGGCGACCACTGCGCCATTGCGAGGCGAGAGCACTTCGCTGCCACGTTCTCCGTACCATGGCCACGGTGCTTGGTTTATGCGGTGTAAATTATCCGGCGGTGATCATTCATATCACTGCCGGGGTGCATGGAAACCGGCAGTGATTAGTCATTACCACGGCTGTTGGCATTTCTAAACGTCGTCACTAAAGAGGTAGGTAAAACCTAACTTCTCAACGACGCCTAGAAACATTTGGTATAAAATAAATCTACACTTACGTTGTCACATATAAAAGTCTTTATATACGCAAGCGCACGATATAAAAGCGGAAATAAACTTTATACCATTGTAGCACTACACCTAGGATGAACCGGTATCGTAATTTATATTTTCCCAAAGGAAGGACTGTGAGGCAATATTCATATGACTCATGGCAATTCTATATTCTATGCACATAAAATCAATCATTCCAATACTATAGCAGGGGTGAATACAAAAGACAAATGATGAATAAATAAAGATAATAATAAAAGATAAATAAAAACAACAATTAAAGATAAAACAATGCCTAGGGTATTCCATTGAGATAGAAAGATATAGAGACTCACTAATATTAGTATAGATATCATGGTTATTACGAGATAGACTTCAAGTAACTATCAATCATCAAGTCAAAGCATAGCATGTAAAATATTCTCATGTATAGAACAATCAAATCATATTATATATCAAGAGGGATATCAACTAAGGAGGATTTATAATGAGATAAACCAGCCTCCGTCGCGACCATATCCTAACGTTAACCATATGATGAAGGAGGATTATAGAAGACTCAATAAGGCTGTCACCCTTACAAACTACCCCAAACTTCAGCATACAGAGGTCATCCGCAAATAACTTATATATAAGCACCATGCCTACATATAACTTATGACTTAACCCCCTCGAGATAAAGGCTAAGTTGTCCACGATCTCAAGCATATAATAATCAATAACTAGAACTATATCAAATATCAAACTAGAATATACTAAGAACAAAATAATCAATAATATAAGAAAGTAAAGCATAATCATAATGAGAACTCAAGATAAATTTATTACCGAATATCTCCAATATAATAGATCTGAAATCCTGAGTTGAGCTCACAATCTCCTTTGAACAATTAGACAATCCACTACTCTTAATCCTTGAAGAACTAGAGCTCTCTAATCTTCTAATCTCTGGAAACCCTAGTACTACTCTCTTACAATATATCTAAACCCTGAATAATCTAAAGACTAATAACTTCTTCTCTGAATTAGGGTTTCAGGGGGTAGCCCTGCCCCTTCTTTTATAGCCCCCTTGGATGAATTTCGGCCCTTGGATGAAACCGACTTGATTGGACGGACTAGATCAACTCCATAGATCGGTTGTAGGAAGGTTCCGAAGCCGGACACGTAGATCCCCGGGGGGTGCCGCGCGGCACGGGGGCGTGCCGTCCGGCCCCCGCCTGTGGGTCTGCCCTCCGGCCTTCTTCGAGCTTCATTCTCTTGTCATTTGTACCCCTGGAATTTACTCCAATGCCCTGGATTTTGAACTTTTCTTCCGTTTCTTAATTTCCTCTCTTTTCAGCTCTTTTTCGGGGTTTTCTGAGTTCTTCCTGCAAAACAGTGTATGCACCAAAACTCGTGGAATTCATTAGTAATAACAGTATTTATCTAGCATTGAACCTTGTTTGATGGTTTAAAACATATATAAAAGTGGTCAATAACTACCGTCAACAAGCTCCCCCAAGCTTAACTTTTGCTAGTCCCTTAGCAAAACAAAAGTGCACACACAAGAGAATTATAAACTAATTTAACTTTCAAACTTACTCTTATCCTTTTTAACCATGGGGCTTTTTAGCATTCACACAAATCTTGGGTAATTGAAAGACGAGAATGATCAAGTGAGCACTATGTTTCAAATTCCTCCTTCAACTGTCATACCCAAAGTTTTTATAAGTTTAAAATAAAACTCAGAGATTCATTGCATGACATTCTCAAGTCACTCATATGTGGTATTTATGGATCCTCTCTATAACACTCATAGTGATATGCTCTCTCTCAAAGTAAAATCTCACTCACTCTCTAAAAATAATGGCTTATGTGGGGTTCATAGGAGTGGCACTCAAAAAATTAGGCATACTTGCAAAGATTATATTTGTAAGTCAAACAATGGATCCAAAGAGAGTTAAGTCATACAATCAAATCAAGAAGTGCATGAGTGTGGAATATGGTCGAATATGTAGTGGCTAACCTAATTCTACTTTGCTCCTTTTTAGGAATAAACTCTCTCTTATTTTGATCTTTGGAAACATAAAGGAAACAGGGGCTATCTTTTCTCTTCTCCCCCCCCTTTTTTTTATGAGAGAGGCGGGCATCTAAGTACCCATTGTTTTATTTGGACACTTATCCTTTTTTACTCTCTTTTCTTTTTAGGGAGGTAGGCTCTACTCGCCCGTAGGACACTTGTCCATTTTTCACCCCCTTCTTTTTTCTTTTGCATAGCCCCATGCTTCTCTTTTGACAACATAATTATAAGAGAGAGACAAATAAACTTTGGAGCATTTATTCACAAATGACCTAAGAAAATATTTTTGGAGTGTTTCCTCCCGAGTAGGAGCATAACACATTTTCTCGATGGAATGAAATGAAAGTGGATGTGTACTCCCAGGGTAGGAATAGCATAATGATGAATATATATATAAGTGGATGATGGAGTGTGTACGTGATCTTGATTTTATGAGTGACAAACCTCTCATATGGTATACACAATGCTTGACAAACTTCAAATCAAAGCAAATAGCATATGTGACTGGAGGTCTTTCCTAATCTAGATATCAAATATTTGGCTCTGGTAGGAATTTAAACACTCATTCATGTAGAATCTCATCATGTAAAGATTTTCAAGTTTTCAAAAGATAAATCTCTGGGAATCTAGTCTCATTTAGAATAAGAAAATATAGCAGCTCAAACTATCTCATATCATATCCGTCAATTACCTAGATAAAGATCAAGCATATGCAACCCACGGTTCTCAAAGTGTAGAGCAAATTATCATGTCAAATTAATTTATAACCCACAGATAAATCAAGCACTAGGTATTTTCAGAGATTTGAGCATACTTAAAACATGAGACTCTACTTATATACAAAGACTCTTAAAAACAAGATAATAAAACAAACTAAAAGCAAGCAAACTAAAGCTAGAACAAACTTGAAACAAAAGCAAACTATGTTACACACTCTATTTTTGGGTTTTCATTTTATCACGCAAGGAAGGGAAGTCTACCAACTAATTTTTATTTGGTTTTCTGGTTTTTCACATTTTTATGGTTTTTCTTATAAAAGCATAAAGATAAATAAATGCATAAATAAATGAGTAAAGAAAACTTACCTGACTGGGGGTCCTCCCCCAAGCTAACTGATGCAATCACTAAGGTGGTGGTGGTGGTGTAATGTGTAGTCCCTCGAACAGATACATCCAGTTGGTTCTGATTTCTTCTTGGAATCTTTGATTATCCTCTCCTATCTGCTGCACTCTCTCCTACAACTCCTGCTGACCTGTCTCAAGATGATCCATTCTAGTACCAATGTTAGTCAACATCTCACCTACATTCTCCTGTGGTGGGGGCTCCTGGCGAGTGTACTGCTGATAAGTGGGATAGGGTTGTGGTGGCACATAGGGAATGTGATGTGTGTGCTGCTGGTGGAAAGCAAATGGTCCTGGAAGGTTTTGTTCATAGGAGGGTGCTGCAGAAAAAGACATACGCCCTCCTTGCATACTAGACTCTCCATGCTCTTGCTCTTCATATACATTGAAACGTCCCTGGCCCCAATTTTTATTTTGGTCTCCCCAATGAGTACTAGTTGATGATTCTGATTGTTGGAGGACTGGCCATTCATCTACTCCATATTGCCTTGATGGTCCAGGTTGCTCAAAACCAATAAATTCTTCATATGCTGGAGTAGGTGTAACAGGTTCTTGATAGTGAGGCTGTGGGTTTCTGGTGTGTCTAGATGAGCTTCTCCCAAAAGGTACTCCTTCCACCTGCAAGTCAAAGACAAAGCTATCCACAACATACAACCCCAAAGAAGGGTTGGGTAAGATATATTCATTAATGTAACCCTTATAAAACATGACATATTGGTCTCCATTCTTTTTAAGCAGGTGAGCATGATTGAAAAATGCATAACCACCAACAAAACGAGGTTCAGAAATATATTCAATGGTAGCATTTTGCAACAAACCAATGTTATTAGCAATACGGGTAATCCAAGATGTGCAAGAAATTTTTCCTCTCTTCATACCAACCATATCAATCCAATGATCAACCATAAATTTGATAGGGGAAACTCTAATCTTTTTAATCATGGCATACATCAACTTCAGTTCCTCTATTCTAACAATTCTAAGTTCATCTCTAGGGAACAAAGTTATTGCCAACCATCTATGCAAGAATCTTAAAGTGGGATGGTGGATTTCATCAGTGCTAGGCTTCTTTCTTGCTCTCAACACAATGCCAGAAATCCTTAGCCAAAAATTATCTCTATCAAAGTCTCCCAAGTATAGATCAATATCAACATGGCAATTTTCAGGAAAACCTAGCAATTGACTAAGTTGCATCCAATTCACAGAAAATGGTTTGTTGAACATTCTAAAAGATACTCCATGCTCTAGTAACTCTAGGGTGCATAAAAATTCAGTAGTGAGTAACCTACACCCTCTTTCATTGATCTCCCAAGCATCCCCCCATCCTATGCTCCTAAAAACTTCATTAAATTCTACATCCATACCGGTAGAAGCAAGCAAATCGGGGTCAATGATGGGTGTCATGACAAACTCTTTCTCCTTAAGTTTCCTATACTTGGCCTTCTCTTCATCACTAAGAAAATGAATATCCTTGATATTTAAGAGAGAATGATGCTCACCATGGGAATATTGAGATGAAGATCCTCCTACGGAAGGTCTTGGTGAATCAAGGTCCATCTCGGAGTGTGCTTGGTGTGAGCTCTCTCTTGATCTACTTCTTGTCACCATGGATGAAAGGGATTTCCAACCCTTCATGGTTGCCTTGCTGCAAGAAATTTCTCCACAAAAACTAGGGGAAAGGTGAGGATTAGAGAAAATAAGCAAGGATCTATCACTTCACCTTCACTTCCCTTAATCTTTTCTCAAAAAATAGCTCAAGGTGGTTCACGAAGTTGTGCTCGGTTTCGTGGCCATTGGAGTGGTTTCTGGAGGTGAGAATGAGATAGAAAGGAGGTAGGAGAAGAATGGGAGAGAGAGGTGGTGGTGGGGTGCCGCCCGGCCCCTGGCTAAAGCCAAGTGGGCCCCACTTCCTCGAGATGCTCCTCTGCCATGTCTTGGTCCTCTCAATTCACTCCAATGCATGTCTTTTGTACAGAATGGTCCCATGTGGGGTTGGCCTCAAAATTTGAATTTATGAAAAAGACAAAAAGTGTGGTAGGTGGGAGAGATGAGTGTATGACATGTAGGTCCCATGTGTCTCTGTATTTCTACCGTATAATACCCCACAAAATGTAGCACAACAAAATTTATTTTATGAATCCATGAAAAATAAGAATTCTAATGATGGTAAACTCATAATTTTTCTGCCTCCACAATAAATATTACTTACGGGGTTTGGACACACCATAAATCCTATTTATATGGGGCTTGGAAAAGTTATAATGAAAATTTATTTTAGAATTTTCTAGGCAATAAACATGGCGAGAAATAATTAAGAATTATGCATAAAATTAAAAGCGTAGATTCTTACAGAATTACCTTTATTGCGGAGCCGGAGTAATTCCATCTTCGGTGGATATAATTGGTTGATCTAGTGCACCTTCTTGCGCCGGAGATATCACTAAGTTCGTGTCTTCATTAGCTTCTACTAGAGAGGCTTGCTCCGGTCGTGGCTTGAAAGCAAACTTCTCTTCTTGTTCATTAATAGTGAATTTTATTTCTCCAACTCCAACATCAATGTGAGCAATGAGTGTACTTAGCAGAGGTCTTCCGAGTATAATAGGTGTCCTTGTATCTTCTTTCATATCAAGCACCACAAAGTCAATGGGACAACAAAGCTTCGGTTTGTCTTTGGAACATTCTCTCGCTATTCCAATAGGATAACGAATTGATTGATCTCGCCAATTGCAAGCATATTGAAGTAGGTGTGAGTGTCGTGAAGTTGAGCTTGTCAAAGATTGTCTTTGGCATGACACTGACACTAGCTCCAAGATCACACAATGCACTCTCAAAAGTTTGACTTCCGATCGAGCATTCAATAGTAGGATGTCCAGGATCCTTCTTCTTGATAGGCACGGTATTCAATATTGCCGCACTACACACCTCTGTTAGATGAATGACTTCCAGGGTAGGAAGTGGCCTTTTATTGTTGAGGATGTCTCTAAGATATTTTGCATAAGTAGGCACTTGCATGGCATCCATCAACGGCACATTGATATATAGCTTCTCAATCACTTCTATGAACTTTTCAAATTGCTCATCATTCTTGAGTCTTCTCTCTTTCCGTCTTGGAAATGGAAAGTTTTGTGTATCATGATAATCATGCTGCATCTCATGATTTTCTGGTGTAGCTTCTGCTTCTGGTTCAACTCTCTCTTCTTCGACTTCGATCACACTTTGTGCTATCACTGACTCTGAGGGCCTCCGTGCTCCCTTAGGATAAGGTGGGTCACGTGTGGATTTACCCCTTCTGGTAGTAACATTATGCACTTGCTCGTGACTAGGAGCAATAGGCATTCTAGCAAATAGGTGCAACACCTGAGATTTTATCTTCCTATTAAAGGCATCTTGTTCTTGAAAAGCAGATGAGAACTGATCCAATCTTGCATTAACACCTTCTAATATCTTATCATGGGCTGTAAGCTTCTTTTTGACCATCTCATTAACTCTTGATTGCTGAAGAATTAACTCTCGTAGAGGAGGTTGCTTAGCCTTGTACTCTCCTTGATACTTGCCCTGAATGATTGGTTTTGGCTGAATTTCTCCCTGGTCCTTCTATTGTAAACTGACAATACTGAGATCCTTGGATTCTGGAGACTCCAAACGTTTTCTTTTAGATTAAATGCGAGAATATGCATCTTGAATGGCTTGTCTAGCTTCTTTGTATCTTGCTCTGTCCTCAAGCCAATCCATTAACACATCCATCTTAGTTGACACAGCACGTACTTCTTCTGAAACTTCTTCACTCTCATAGCATGGCTGAATGTTGCATGATGTCCATCCATGATTTTCTGCTATTTTCTCCATTGTTTCTTGAGCTTCTTCAATAGTGAGGGACATGAATGACCCTCCAGCAGTAGCATCGAGATGTTCTTGTGATCTTCTAATTAAGCCACGGAAGAAGGTCTGTATGAGCAGCCATTCTTCCATTCCATGATGTCGGCAATCATGAATATAATCTTGATAACGCTCCCATGTATCTGGAATAGTTTCTCCTTTCAACTGCTGAAATGTTGTGATTCTCCCTCTCATCATATTGGTCTTGCTAGCTGGAAAATACTTCTCTAAGAATGCTTCGGCACATAATGCCCAAGTAGTGAATTGCTTCTTTTCCATATAGAACCAATGATTCGCTCTTCCCTTCAATGAGAACGGGAACAAATGAAGGAGTATTATTTCATGTGGGATGTTCTTGATAGCAATGGTGCTACAAATCTCCAGAAAATTCTGCAAATGAGTAGTGGCATCTTCATGTAGCTTCCCACTGAAAAAGTGATGGTCTGAATCAGGTTCTTGAGGCTCGGCTTCAACTCAGAGTCTTCCTTGAAGTTCAATTCTGGTCCAATACGAATATTCTCAATGCTAGGATCTAAGAATTCATGCGAGTCTTGGATGCCATAGCGTCAACCGACTTCAAATCCTCTTCTTCAAATCTGGTTGATAATAAATCGATGAGAAACTGATGATCCACAACCAATTATGATCTTACCTAAAATAAATAAAAAGAAAAAGAAAACAAGACAAGGGTGATCCTGCTAAAGTAAAGGTTATGATTTTATGTAATATATTTTCTAGTCTAGAGCCATATTTACTCTTCCTTCCCCGGCAACGGCACCAGAAATGCTTGTTGGCATTTCTAAACGTCGTCATTAAAGAGGTAGGTAGAACCTAACTTCTCAACGACGCCTAGAAACACTTGGTATAAAATAAATCTACACTTACGTTGTCACATATAAAAGTCTTTATATCCGCAAGCACCACGATATATAAACCGGAAATAAACTTTATACCATTATAGCACTTCACCTAGGATGAACCAGGTATCGTAATTTATATTTTCCCAAAGGAAGGACTGTGAGGCAATATTCATATTACTCATGGCAATTCTATATTCTATGCACATAAAATCAATCATTCCAATACTATAGCGGGGGTGAATAGAAAAGATAAATGATGAATAAATAAAGATAATAATAAAAGATAAATAAAAACAACAATTAAAGATAAAACAATGCCTAGGGTATTCCATTGAGATAGAAAGATATAGAGACTCACTAATATTAGTATAGATATCATGGTTATTCTGAGATAGACTTCAAGTAACTATCAATCATCAAGTCAAAGCATAGCGTGTAAAATATTCTCATGTATAGAACAATCAAATCATATTATATAGCAAGAGGGATATTAACTAAGGAGGATTTATAATGAGATAAACCGGCCTCCGTCGCGACCATATCCTAACGTTAACCATATGATGAAGGAGGATTATAGAAGACTCAATAAAAAGTGTCACCCTTACGAACTACCCCAAACTTCAAAGATACGAGAGGTCATCCCTAAATAACTTATATCTAAGCACCATGCCTACATATAACTTATGACTTAACCCCCTCGAGATAAAGGCTAAGTTGTCCATGATCTCAAGCATATAATAATCAATAACTAGAACTATATCAAATATCAAACTAGAATATACTAAGAACAAAATAATTAATAATATAAGAAAGTAAAGCATAATCATAATGAGAACTCAAGATAAATTTATTACCGAATATCTCCAACATAATAGATCTGAAATCCTGAGCTGAGCTCACAATCTCCTTTGAACAATTAGACAATCTACTACTCTTAATCCTTGAAGAACTAGAGCTCTCTAATCTTCTAATCTCTGGAAACCCTAGTACTACTCTCTTACAATGTATCTAAACCCTGAATAATCTGAAGACTAACTTCTTCTCTGAATTAGGGTTTCAGGGGGTAGCCCTGCCCCTTCTTTTATAGCCCCTTGGATGAATCTCGGCCCTTGGATCAAACCGACTTGATTGGACGGACTAGATCAACTCCATAGGTCGGTTGTAGGAAGGTTCCAGAAGCTGGACATGTAGATCCCCAGGGGGGTGCCACGCGGCACCGGGGGGGGGGGTGTGCCGCCCGACCCCTGCTTGTGGGGTCTGCCCTCCGGCCTTCTTCGAGCTTCATTCTCTTGTCATTTGTACCCCTGGAATTTACTCCAATGCCCTGGATTTTGACCTTTTCTTCCGTTTCTTAATTTCCTCTCTTTTTCGGCTCTTTTAAGGGGTTTTTACGAGTTCTTCCCGCAAAACGATGTATGCACCAAAACTCGTGGAATTCATTAGTAATAACAGTATTTATCTAGCATTGAACCTTGTTTGATGGTTTAAAACATATATAAAAGTGGTCAATAACTACCGTCAAGAACGGCCACGAACACTACCACGACATCTGGCCTATAAAAACGGCTAGTGCGGCCCTTGGTTTTGCAAATCAGTTCTCTTGGTCCTCTTTCTTGATACTCTGCCTGTTCTTCTTCCTCGATCTTCTTTGCTACTCTCCACATGGCCTCTCTATGGGAGAAAGCCCTCCACGTACAGATATCATTCTTATGCTTCTTAGGCCACCAAAATGGTTCACACACAAGAGGTGCTACGAGAGTCTTACTGAAGATTGAGCAGCGCCGAAGGTTAGAACCGATGTGAGATTCACGGAGCCATCCGGTTCTATGTGCTTGAGAGAGTGGACAGCTGGATTTACATGTCCATGAGAGACATGGCATCCTCCGGAGAAGATCATAGCCATCTATGAAAATCTCCTTCAATCCATGATATATGGCCATGCATGATCTTCTCCTGCGGATGCCTATGCATGCTCTCTTTGGACTAAACCACGCCTTGGGTGAGCAAAGAAAATTTGCTTGGCATGTCTCCTCCGGCCTTTGCTTTGTGGATTAAATGTAAATCCAGAGTCATGCCCTCCTTGTAAGATCGAGCACAAGAAACCTCACGAGCACCGACGAGACCTCAACGGCACCGATGGGCCTTCAAAATCCCATCGGCATTTCATCGACAAAGAATCACATAACCTTCGGCATTTTTATTTTAAATGTGTTTGTACACTTTGATGATAACATTGATCTATTTGTGGAAAGGTCTTTGTTATCATATATGTAACTTTTTTCAAGGTCTTTGTTATCATATATGTAATCGGATATTGAAGTTATGTTTTACGCTTGCTCCTCTCTCTATATATATAATAAAAGTATCGTGTTCTTTTCTAATGGATGTTTGCATTTATATATCATACGGGCGTAGTTCTTATTTTTTCGACGCACTTCTTATTTTTCATGGACGAACATAAATATATAAATGCTCTATGTACTAACCGAAAAGTTGGTAAACATCATTGAAACACACAACTCGAAAAAAGAAAGGTCCTGCATTAATTCCACGGCGGTGAAAGAGATTACACTCGTCGGTTTGAAATATATCACCGCCGGGTTTTAATAGAGCACCGACAGTGAAAGATACTATACTACCGGTTTGAAAATAAGAAACCGATAGTGATGAGCCTTCTATCGCGTTCATCACCTAGGATTTAGGAACCACGAAGTATGAGATTTTTCGGCCTCAAACTTTTTCTTAGACGTGCACATGCCATGTGTGAAGGAACCATGATGTTTGAGATTTTTCGGATAAGGTTTGGTATTTTTTTTCACTAATTTCCACGCGACGACCCCGAGTAATTACAGGTTGAACTGGGGTTACCCACTAACAGAGCCAGAGTGGTGCCAAATTTTTTCAAATGGTCTCGTGTGCCCTAGGAGGCAATTCGGTGTGTAGGTTGCTTTGCAAAATTCATAAGTTTGCAAGCTGTAATTAACCTCCTTCTATCGCGTTTATCACCTAGGAAAATCTAATAATAAAAATATCGATCGAAAAAAACCTAAGATCTTGTGTGGGGGCATAATTTGGGTGTACATGGTTGTAAAAAAATTCAAGACATTTCTACATTGTGGGAGTATACATGCTTCACAAAGGTACATGACCCCTTTCATCGGAACCATGGCTAGACAATTACATCCATAAGCTTTGCTAGGCCATCTTCGTTTCGGTGTCGGCTCGGCCTCAAACTTTTTCTTAGACGTGCACATGCCATGTGTGAAGGAACCACGATGTTTGAGATTTTTCAGATAAGATTTGGTATTTTTTTCAATTAAATTGAATTTCTACGCGACGACCCCGAGGAATTACAGGTTGAACTGGGGTTACCCACTAACAGAGCCAGAGTGGTGCCAAAATTTTCCACATGGTCTCGTGTGCCCTATGAGACAATTCAGTGTGTAGGTTGCTGCAAAATTCATAAGTTTGGAAGCTGTAATTAACCTCTTTCTATCACGTTTATCACCTAGGAAAATCTAATAATAATAATATCGATCAGAAAAACCTAAGATCTTGTGTGGGGGCATAATTTGGGTGTACATGGTTGTAGAAAATATTTAAGACATTTCTACATTGTGGGAGTATACATGCTTCACAAAGGTACATGACCCCTTTCATCTAAGCATGACTAGACAATTACATCCATAAGCTTTCTTTGGGTCATATTCGTTCCGGTGTCGTCTCAGCCTCAAACTTTTTCTTAGACGTGCACATGCTATGTGTGAAGGAACCACGATGTTTGAGATTTTTCAGATAAGGTTTGGTATTTTTTTCAATTAAATTGAATTTCTACGCGACGACCCTGAGTAATTACAGGTTGAACTGGGGTTACCCACTAATAGAGCCAGAGTGGTGCCAAAATTTTCCACATGGTCTCGTGTGCCCTAGGAGGCAATTCAGTGTGTAGGTTGCTGCAAAATTCATAAGTTTGCAAGCTGTAATTAACCTCCTTCTATCGCGTTTATTACCTAGGAAAATCTAATAATAAAAATATCGATCAGAAAAACCTAAGATCTTGTGTGGGGGCATAATTTAGGTGTACATGGTTGTAGAAAAAAATTCAAGGTATTTCTACATTGTGGGAGTATACATGCTTCACAAAGGTACATGACCCCTTTCATCTAAGCATGGCTAGACAATTACATCCATAAGCTTTGCTGGGCCATCTTCGTTCCGGTGTCGTCTCGGCCTCAAACTTTTTCTTAGACGTGCACATGCCATGTGTGAAGGAACCACGATGTTTGAGATTTTTCGGATAAGGTTTGGTATTTTTTTCAATTAAATTGAATTTGTACGCGACGACCCCGTGTAATTACAGGTTGAACTGGGGTTACCCACTAACAGAGCTAGAGTGGTGCCAAAATTTTTCATATGGTCTCGTGTGCCCTAGAAGGCAATTCAAAGTGTAGGTTGCTTGCAAAATTCATAAGTTTACAAGCTGTAATTAACCTCCTTCTATCACGTTTATCACATAGGAAAATCTAATAATAATAATATCGATCGAAAAAACCTAAGATCTTGTGTGGTGGCATAATTTGGGTGTACATGGTTGTAGAAAAAACTTCAATACATTTCTACATTGTGGGAGTATACATGCTTCACAAAGGTACATGACCCCTTTCATCGGAAGCATGACTAGACAATTACATCCATAAGCTCTGCTGGGTCATCTTCGTTCTGGTGTCGTCTCGGCCTCAAATTTTTCTTAGACGTGCACATGCCATGTGTGAAGGAACCACGATGTTTGAGATTTTTCAGATAAGATTTGGTATTTTTTTCAATTAAATTGAATTTCTACGCGACGACCCCGAGTAATTACAGGTTGAACTGGGGTTACCCACTAACAGAGCCAGAGTGGTGCCAAAATTTTTCACATGGTCTCGTGTGCCCTAGGAGGCAATTCAGTGTGTAGGTTGCTGCAAAATTCATAAGTTTGCAAGCTGTAATTAACCTCCTTCTATCACGTTTATCACCTCGAAAAATCTAATAATAATAATATCGATCAGAAAAACCTAAGATCTTGTGTGGGGGCATAATTTGGGTGTACATGGTTGTAGAAAAAAATTCAATACATTTCTACATTGTGGGAGTATACATGCTTCACAAAGGTACATGACCCCTTTCATCGGAAGCATGACTAGACAATTACATCCATAAGCTTTGCTGGGTCATCTTCGTTCCGGTGTCGTCTCGGCCTCAAATTTTTCTTAGACGTGCACATGCCATGTGTGAAAGAACCACGATGTTTGAGATTTTCCGGCCTCAAACTGGGGTTACCCACTAACAGAGCTAGAGTGGTGCCAAAATTTTTACGCGACGACATCGAGTAATTAAATGTTGAACTGGGATTATACATGTTTCACAAAAGCATTACATTTAATTGATAGTTTAACACGGTACAATAAGCAAAGTGTACAAACACATTAAGAAATAACCACCTCAAAAACACCCTTCTAGCACCTATGTCCGAGGTGGTTACAATGCTACCCGTTATGCTTACACGAATTAAGGCGGATAGGAGACCTCTGTGAAGAACCAATGTCTCTCCGTGTCGGCAAAGGCCCGACAGGAGACGGGGCTCATCTCCCAGCGAGGAAGCACGAGAATGCATGCTACTTGGCTCCTGCTTTCTGTCTTCCGGAGGTCCGTGCAACAATGGCATTGCACGAGCATCACACCCAGCTTTTGTAAGCAACGTTGTAGCTTAATCTTCTAAAACACCCTTCTAGTACCTGCTGTATACACTGTCTACCCATAATAAAATGTTTATGTGGAGGGCTTTCTCTCAAATAGAGGCCATATATGTGGATAGGAAAATGGGCAAATAACAGAAGAGGTCAGCCGGCGCACGGTTCGCCATACATGGCTCTCTGTGCGGGGCTATTAATATAGGCAGTGGTAGGTGGGATTGAGCGGTGGTAGGTGGCAACAGTGTGATCTTATCACCGTGAGCGGTGGTAGGTGGCAACAGTGTCTGATCACTGTCGGGTCAGCCGACGTTTAGACCCGGCAGTGAACCTTTAATGTAACACTGCCAGTGCCACTGCTCAACCGGCAGTGATTAACTATAGATATGGGCGCGCGAGGTAAAAATTTCACAAGTCATTTGAACCCCGCGCCATTCGTTCCAGCCTCGACGATATATATTGGCTGGCGCGGCGAGCTGAAATTTTCCTAGGTCATTTCAATCCCGTGCCCCATTCGTTCCCCACCAGCGTCGCCGACGGAGCACCACCACCACACACGCCGCAGTCGTCCATCACCCCCTACTGCGCCCCCGCCATTCACTTCTTCTCTGACGTCCCCAAACACCGCGTCGGCGTCCTGCGCCCTTCCACGGTGAGAACTAATTAGCCATTTAGTTCTTTGAGATTTTGCCTATGAGAATGAGACCTAATTCGCCGTTGTTCTCGCCTCGCCTCGCCCACTTGTTCATCCTCCACGTTGACGGGGGACCGCCGCTACACCGCACCGCTGTCTGCAGCCTCATGTCGTCCCCGTCTAGGCCCGACGCCGTACCTGCCGCGACCTCGAACTCCTCGATTCCGCCGGAGCAACGCCCCGTCCGCGCCCTCTGCTTCCTTCTAGGACGCCTGCGTCTCGCACCGCCGAGACAAGACAGGAGCGCGCGGACCGCATGGAAGCTCGGTGAGTGCGTCGGTCACTGCCTTTGAGTTATTCGTTGAAATGCCCGTGTTGATAACTCCAACCTGCTATTTCCCTTTTCTATTTAGATTTTGCTTTCAAACTGTTCAGGATCCTTATATAGTAGCAAATGTTTTTTAATTGGTCTATGGTGAACAAATTAGATTTAAACATTGTGGTCATTTACAGCATGATTGAAGACATACTAATGCTCGAAGTGTGATTGAAATGAGATAGATGTTGAAATTCATGAGTTTGTGGTGTTCAAAATCTTACTGTACAACATTTCTGAATGACATAGCATTAACATCCTATTTTGGTTGCATGTATAGGCAAACCATGGCGTGGTATGTAGTGCATGTTGGTCAAGTGCCAGGGATCTATCGAACCTGGGAAGATTGCTCTGCTCAAGTCTCTGGCTACCCTGGAAATTGTTACAAAAAATACAAGGCGGAAGCTGAAGCTTTCAGGGCCTACTATGGTGAAAACTTTGACTATCAACCAGCCCTAGAGATTGATGAGAAGCCTCTCTCCATAGATATGAAGATTAGGAGAATTGCACTTGGCCTATGAAAGATGTCTTGATTTCAGTTATGGCTATTGTCATTATTTTTCTTATTTGGAATTTGATGTCCTAGGCTTAATTTCGTAGAACATTAGGTGGAGTTAGTTGTATGTAACCTTTGAACCATGTAATGTTTTGTCGATTTTAATGTATATATGATGCTTTTATGGGTTTAAAAATAGCTGAATTCCACGAAAATTCAAAAATTTAAAACAAAAACGCCGGGTGGCATGGGCCCGATAGTGAATGAGAAACAAACCGGTAGTGTAACTACACCAAACACTATCGGTTTGAATTACAAACCGTCATCTATTACAGAAACATCACTGTCGGCTGCATTAACCAACCGATAGTCTCCACTCTAATAACGCCGTCGGGTTGAAATCAGCCGACGGTGTTCACGTAAAGTTCGCCGACGGGTCCAAAGTAAACCGACATTGTTAGCTCTTCGATACACCGCCGGCTCAATCTAACCTGATAGTGTTATCCCCGCTCGTTGGTTCGTTAAAGCCCGGCGGTGCTCTCAATATCAACTCGCCGGCCGACTTCGAACCGGTATTGCTTGGATCAAAAATGCTGCCGGTCTATGGATCACCCGACGGTGTTCGGTGACATTGCGATGCCGGTTCGATATCAAACCGGCAGTCTCTCCTCGAATCACCGCCGGTGTTTTGACCCGGTAATGTTTCGAACCCCACATCACTACCGCTATGGGTTCCGCCGTTCGGTTTTTCGGCAAAGAAGGGGGGTTGGAGCCCGGCAGCGATGAACAATTCTGTAGTAGTGCCTGATGCAGCTGATTTGAGCTGCGATGCCACCGCTCCTCTCCATGGAGCTATGCCGGCGCCGATGGATGCCCTTCCTCTTCAACGGTGAAAAGCCAAACGGCATTAGGGCTAGATTAGGGGAGGGCAGTGCAGCCGGGCTAGTGCCACGCCCTAGGGCCTCGTTGCCATGGGAAGATGGTAGGATCTTTCTTGGTATGTGGATTTGTTTGTTATTTCCTTGTCTAGATGATTACATTACTTTAGATAATTTATTAACCAACCTTGAATTATATATTAATAGAAAAAACAATAGATTTCCTTGTCAAGGTGATTACGTTACTTCTTTTGATAATTTATTAACCAACCTTGAACGACGTCTATCGTATCTATTGTTTTATTTTATATACTAATAGAAACAATAGATATTTCAGATATATATTATATTAATTAACCAAATGTGAACGTCGGTGGTTACATCTTTTTTCACGTAATGAAAGCGTTTTCCTCCCAAGCAGTAATATTTTAGGTTATTTTTTTTTTTACAAATGGGCGAAGGTGGGTAATTCTGTAGAGAAACGTTTGATCCAATGGTTGTGGATGGTTGAGTCTTTTGATTTAAAAACTCGGTCGGGTGGGGAAAGACCGCCCCACCGGCATTGTTCTTAACAAGAAACCTCGGTTTCCCCGGCTGAGAAAATCCCCGAACCTCAGCCCCGCCCGACACTTGGAGCTTCTAGCCCATGGGAACTACGATCCTCAATCCATTTGGAGAAGATCGGGGCCGGAATTACACCGAACCCATGAGCCGGTATACCAACCAGAGCCCACAGCTCGATCCATACGGGACCTGGGCGAGCTCTTAACTAGTGCTTTGGCACACGGGACTGACGAGAGAATTTTTTTTAACCACAGCTTGAAATTCGCTCCCACAGGGATTCGAACTCAGGACCTTTGGAGTGCCGCTCGAGTGACTTAGCCAACCGGACTAAGCACCCTTTGGCAAAAAACGAGACCCAACCTAGGAGGAACTAGGGGGTTTTTCATTAAGAAGAAAATGAGGCGCGTAAATCCGTCCCTGATGGGGATCGAACTCGGGAGCGGTTGGTTCCACACTGGAAGCCAACCACCTAGGCTATCGCCCAGTCCTCAGTCTTTTGATTTAATGGTTGGATGTTTCTAATTAATGTGTGAATTTCTAGCATTTTATCTTTTTTTCTAGTGCATCTGGTGAGGATTAACGTGGAGCTTCCGTTGGAGCCTCCAATTAGTAATAGTAAGTAATAGGAAGATAAGATGTGCACTTGAACTTGTTTTTTAAAGCAACCTGCAAGAGCATTGATGGACTATATAATTACTAGATTACATCAAACAAAACGCACCACCGAAACTATACAATACCCACATGACAGAAACATCTAAAAAGACAGAAATTTTAAAAAAGACCAAGAAGCCTTCTCAACACCGACAATGAAGCCCTAGCAACCTGGACGAAGGGAGGCAGGGTTTTCTCAGTTCATCATCCTTCAAACAAATCTTGCAGCATCTCTTCCAGCTCCTTGGGAGTGAATTTTGGGTTGGTAACTTTGGTATCCTCAATGTATTTTGTGTATATTGGAATGTTTTTGTCAGGCGCAGCCTTTCCCTCAACTTAGGATTTGGGACCTTCCAATGCTTTTGGGTAGTGTAGGTTTTCTGAAATGCGAACTCAAACTTGGTCGGTGGTGTAAAATTTGATGGAACGAGACACCTCATCAAGGAGGCCTCGGCTGCATGTTTATATAGGATAGAAAAGCCCCATCGTGGCTTGTATAAAATCCAGATTACAGGAAAGATTATATCTACCATATCAACAGCCGACAGTGGCGGATGCAGAACAAGGTTGGGGGTGCTGATCTCTTCTTTTTCCTCTCTTTCTCTATTTCTTTCCTCCACATCTTCTTCTCCCTCACCCTCTCCATATTCTCCATTGATGCACCAGCTGTATGGGGACTGGAGCCCCCTTTAGATCTGCCCTGCCGATACATACCATAACTAACACATATCTTAACACCCTCCCACGATCTCATCCGGCCATAAGGTTGAGATTGTTTCTGAACTGTGCTAACTTAGATGCGGCAATTGATTTGGTGAGGCCATCCGCAAGCTGATCACTTGTATCATAAACCGAACCTCCAAAAGTTTCTGAGCTACTCGCTCTCGAACAAAGCGAAAATCAATTTTTATGTGCTTTGTTCTAGCATGAAATACGGGATTTGAAGACAAATATGTCGCACCAATGTTATCGCACTGTAGGCGTGCAACCGGAGGTTGTTGTATGCGTAGTTCCATCAACAATTTTTGTACCCACATCAACTCGGCGGTAGCATTGGCAAGTTACTTGTATTCAGCTTCTGTGCTAGAACAAGACACTATTGGTTGCTTACTGGCACTCCATGAAATCAAGTTGGAACCAAGAAACACTTCATTTGAGTTTGTTTACTGTTCCAAATATTCATTTTTATAAGTTCTCAGATTTTAAAATTTCAAACAACCTCACACGGAGACATGCTCTATACCAAAGTTGTAAAGCTAAATGAAATGTACAATGTAGTTTACAACATTTCCATCGAAGATGGTTCAGAGGGCCAAGTACTACGGAATACAAAGATCCAACGGGACACTAACACTGGAAATGATTTTTGTTAAAGTACATTGATTATAATAGACGGAACACACACAATAATACATAACACAAGGAAAGAGACGTACGTGACTGCTAGCTGCTTCACAATCGCCCCCATATTTTGATTCGATGGTAGGAAAGGGTTGTTTGCATCATGCATGGGCGTGCACGTGCGCCATGCATGGTGCAGTGTGAAATTATATTGGTCATTCCTCGCACTACTCCGGGAAAGGTATATCTGCTAGGTCCTCCCGGAACGGCACTGGATCATCTTCGTCGTCCCCAACGTCGTCGGCGCCAGCAGCCTCCCTCACATTCTCTGCGTCAAACCGGGAAGAGTCTGCCACGTGCGCCGTAGTAGTGTCTTTCTTGAATATCAGGTAGACCATGGCGATGAAGTAGATGATCATGAGCGTGACGACGGGAATGCTGATGAGAACTTTAGCATACATGGGCAGCGAGTTGTGGATGAGCCACCCAAAGAAGCCCGTGCTCAGGAAGTAGACGCTGATGCCGATGGTCAGAACCCCTAGTGCCCATGCAATCACCAAAATCTGCAATATATGGAACATTCAATTCGTTGAAAGTTAACGTGCGTGTAAAGAGCGCGGCGTGGATTGATTCATTAGCGGCTGTTTTTATTTAAGTATAGATAAGCTTACGTAGATGGAGTTCTTGTGGCGGGCCATCTTTATGCTGCTGCTGCTGAACTTGAGAAGAGGGATAACCGAGAAAGGCAGCACAAAGAAAATGATCATCTGCATGTAAAATAAAAGCAAAACATATGGAGCCGGTTAGTACCACCACTACTATTTTCATGCAATCATTGTTATAAGAAAATTTCATTTTTGAAGCGAACTGAGCGTAGCTTAGAGAGTAAGGTTTATTGTGGTGAAACTTACCAATAAACCGGGTTCGAGTCCTCAACTCGGTACGGTGCTCGCATTTTTCTGTATTTATATACTTTAGGATTTAATTGGCGCTATTCTTTAAGTATATATATAGATGATGTGCCTATCGACATCGAGGCGCCTACGGTGACTTTATCAATCTCTAATCTGCCGGCTCGCTCTCCCTAAGGTGCACCTAGGGGTAGGGTTGTGTGCGAGTATTCATAGATGTGAGTGTGTATGCGTGTATGTGAGCGTCTAATTTTACTATGTGTTTCGCAAGAAAAAAAGATGAGAATTTTAGAAAAATTACGAGTATGTTTCACAAAAAAAAAAAAAGCATTTTAGAAACCTACAAGTATTTGTCACGTTGGTTGAAGAAAACTACAACCTGAGTGTCCTATTGCAACAACCGACCATCTACTTACAAGTCAAATTGCAAAAAAAAGTGACCATTTTACACGTGGTGTTGGCAGGTATTATGCCAAAATAGTTGTCGGTTTCTGCAATGGCAACGTATCATGTGCAACTAAACTTCGTGTGTAACCTATGCAACTATCAATTAAGGCCACAAGATCTGGATCCAATGTCCGCAGTGTTTTTCACTTTAACCCTCCACCTGTGGGGTTTAAATCTAACCCGTGTGTATCCGGTGTTTTTCACTTTAACCCCTCCACCTGTGACATTGGATCTAGATCCTGTGGTCTTAATTGGTGGTTGCATACGTTGCACACGAAGCTTGGTTGCACAGGATATGTGAACATAGTTGTAGTTTTATGAAAGTTGATTTTGCTTTAAAAATTTTAGCCATTAATATACATACACAAAATATATTGACACGTGAAAATTATATATTTTATATAAAGTAGTGTCACAGATCTAATAAATAATATAACATACAGGTAAATATGTTTGTTTAGGGGTATTTGAATCCAGGGTGAAAATTTTGCAGTGTCACATAGGACGTTTCATGGATGTCGGAATAGGTGTTCGGATACTAATAAAAATAATTAATTACAGAACTCACTTGGAAACCTCGAGGCAAACAATGTGTTAAGCCTAATTAATCCGTCATTGGTATATATGTACTGTAGCACAACACATTGTCAAATCATGGATTGATTAGGCTTAAAAACTCGTCTTGCAAAAATTGTCGCAAATCTATGCAATTAGTTATTTCTTCCGTCTACATGTCAAACATTCGATGTAATGGGGCAAAAAAAATTTGAGGAACTAAAGAGGGGCTTAGAATGAAATCCACATACCGATGCGATGATGATGAGATGACCAGAGCCACTACTGCCTCCAATGATGGCAACGGTCAGACTGGGCACAATGGCGACGCCGCGAGTCATCAGGTTCCTCTTCCACTTCTTCATCTTTATGTCCAAGAATCCCTATGATGAATAATGATTACGTCAGTACACTGCCATGTCGGCCCTACATAGGATAGCAAGGAGGCCAATCGAACGAATTATCTGAAATACTACTTTCCTTTCGATTACTGTTCTTCTTCCAGAAGAGCCCACGACATGATACCCTCAAAAGGCGAGGAAAGTTTAGCTCCCTCCCCAGCGCCCGCTCCAACGGGCGACTTCGGGCGACAGCGCCGCCCCCTCCGAGAACCCCCTCTCCGTGCTCCTCCGGCCGCCGCCCCTTCCCATCGCCGCGCGCGGCGGCCCGCCAGCGCCGGCTGCCCTGAAAAAGGGCGCCGCCGCATCCCTCTACTCTCCCACCCCCCCAGCTCCTCCACCTCCACCTCTCCCCGGGCGGCGAACTTCGGCTCCTTGTGCTCGGGCTGGCGGCTGGGTGGCCGGATCCGGGCCATGTGGGACCCCGGATCTACGGCGTCCACGGGCCGCCCCACCCCCCCCCCCCGTGACCTTTGGAGGGACCTCCTGGGCGGCGACATCTCCTTGTCCGTCGGCGTCCTTGCCGTGGCTGGCCCACTACCGCCGACGACGTCGGCTGCCGGCGCCCGGGCCCCGGATCTACTCATCCTCGAGCCGCTCATCTGCAATAATCATTATTTAGGCTCAACATTTGGGGTTGTTAGGTGGAGGATCCCCCACGCCTCATGTTTCTTGCTTTTTGTTTGTTCGTGGTTTGGCCCCGGTAAGTGTTTGCTTACCGTCGCCTCTTGTAACTTTGTTTCAACTTTATTCTGCTTAATGAAAAACGGGCAACGGCGTGGTCTTAAAAAAAAAACTGTTCTTCTTCCAACTCTTCCTTCTTTCACCTCAATTCTTCCTCTCCTGTACCCAGATTCTCTACCTTCTAGTACCTTCTAGAACTTGTTTCCACTGAATCAAGCTATCTGTTAGCCAGTCTATTTGGGTTGCTAACAGATTAACACAGGATCGGAGGCACAAAAAGGCTCACAGGAGTTAAATATTTAGTTTAATTAATTTAACTCGTGAAAAGAATATATATGTGCTTCACAATTGCTAGCTGTTTACGACGTGAAAGATGGTTTATACCGAAGTGGCATGTGCATGCACACTGAGTACGCCCTTAGCTAGCTAAGGTGAATTTTGTTTTTGTAAAGATGTGGTCTTGCTAATGGAATTTGCTAACACCATTATTGAAGGCCTTACCTGCATGATGAACTGAGCAGCGTAGGTTCCGGTTATTGTGGAGCTCAATCCTGAGGCCAAGAGCGCAACGCCAAACACAATCCCGCTTGATTTGCCCAACACTCTCTGAACAAGGCCAAATAAATATATACATAGGACATGCAGTGAGATCATAACATGTTAAATGCTGGATTATGCGATCGATATGCGGCATCATACACTGAGGAGAAAGGATGACGAGCCCAGCGTAAGGTTGCTGCAGTTGTTGGCATCTTCATCAGAGATATCACTGGAGAAGCAGATGGTCCCAGTGATGGCGACAACGACGATGTTGAGGACAAGTGCGATGAACAACGCAAAGCCAATCTCCAAGATGAAGAACAGGCGAGCTTCCTATAGAGTGGAGAAATGGGATGATGCATGATTCGTTATATGTGTTCGTGCGTGCGTGCGTTCGTGTGTGGATCGGTATGGTATATAGCTAGATAAAACACACACAGATCGACATATAATAGGGGTGTGTGCATGTGTCAAGTGTGATGGATGTAACCGGAGTGTCTCGCGTTAATTACTTTGATTCCTTTTGCTGATGCAGGCGTCTTCCTCGATAGCACCAGCGCGGAATGCATGAACAGATTGTGTCTGTGTACAGGGAAGTCAGCAATTAGTGTGTTAAAAGTAACTAGCTAGGGCCGGGTTTAGCTCTTTTAATCTTTGATTGATTACTTACGGCACCACATTGGCTCCGATGATAGCAATGGCGAGTCCGAGTGCACCTGACCCATTTAGCCTTGGTACGAACAGCCCTTCAAAGATTTTCAACACCGGTGGGTGCACCAAGCTCAGCTGCACGCAGAAGCATGACATAACGACCACTATCATCATCGAGATCAACAACTCCAGCTTCCGTACCTGTTGCAAAAAAAGCATCACAGTGCACACTTCATTTCGATCTGTCTACCGTACGTTAAAAGAATATATCTCTGATGAAATACAATTTCATGAAAACAACTCTCCAAAAATAATTACTTTAATTAACCATGGATTTGTTCCTAGGTTTTATTCCTCAGATTTAGCTTGCATCAACTAAAGTAAGAATGTGCATGATTGTTATTGAAAATCCTTTAATTTAGTGAGCTTGTCTTGCTTGACTTGGTTTTTACCACAGCCTTTCACTTACATCGGTTGCCCTCTATACCTGTTGAAACATGGGGCGGTTTGTTATACCCGTGAGATGGTTTCGTCACTAGTAGAGAGCCTAGCTGTAATCCCGGTTTCCAACCCCCATTTACTCCTGGTTTTAGAAACCGGACTAAAGGTAGTGTCCTGGATCACGCAAAACTGATCATTGGGACGAAAAAATAAATGAAACCCTAGAGACCTCTTGCATCGTGTGAGATTTGAACCCAGGACCCCTTGCCTCACGCATATTTAGATTCCTTATCAACTCAGCTATACACCATATGTGACAAAGTCCTTGGCACTCTCCTTTTGAATTGACCCATAGGGGACCTTTAGCCCTGGGTGGGAGACCTTTAGTCCGGATTGGTGACACCAACTAGGACTAAAAGGCAACCCTTTAGTCCCAGCTGGGACTAAAGGTTAGAGGACTTTTAGTTCGGGTTGCTAACACCAACCGAGACTACATGATGGCTTTTTTTAGTCCGGGTTGGTATTACGAACCGGGAAAAAAAGGGTCTTCGGTGCCCCTTTAGTCCCGGACTTTAACACTACTGAGACTAAATGTACGAATCGAAAGTTGTTCCTCTACTTAGTGCGTGCCGCCCATAGGTTCCATTGGCCAAGCCTAACGGAGCCACAACCAAGTCCCTATGTCTAACTCAAATTAAACTAAAAGACTAGGCTGATGGGTACGCACGAGGCATGCACTAGGTTAAATAGGCTATGTATGCAAGTTGTTTGAAAATTGTTTAATATATGAATACTCTAACTAGTTAGACCTTGAGTTATAATTACTGCCAACAAAGATCTCATGTAGCGACACTTTTATAGAGACACTTTACCATTTGACCTTATAAATATGTCATAATATATTATAAATAACCTAAATACTACTTTACGCACACGCAGGACGCAGCCATGTGGAACGCACACCTTCTCCACCGTTGGATCCCGCAACCACCCCACTTGCATCTAGATACCGCACGGGAGTGTCGTCTTCCACGCCCGCCACCATCTCCTCCTCCAACCGGGCGCCCCAACTGCTGCCGGAGAACGCCTACGCCGTGCCCGCCGCCACCTCCACCTCCAACCCCGCGCCCCCACCGCCTCCCTTGCTCGTGGACATGGCGAGATACCGGAACTGGCGGTGGCGGTGGTGGATCCACCGGATCCGGTGGTGCTGGGGTAGGTAGGCCTCCCTCCTCTCTCTCCCTTTGCTCTCTTCCTGGATTGGGCTAGGGTTCGGGTGAGGGAACCCCTTCTTCTCCAACTCTGGTGGGGTATAGATGGCCGGCCGGCTGGGGGAGGTAGGTAGGACAAGCGGTGAGCATGATGGATGGGCAGCTTAGAGTGCGGTTGGCGGTGTAGGGGGCGGTCGGGCCTAGTCGGGGCGGGGGCGCCATGGCTGGACTTCTCGCGGAGCTCACCGGAGTTCGCCATGGCCGCATCGAGGCAGGGGCAGGAGGATGGGGAAGGGGAAACAGGTGGTCGCCGCTGTCGGTAGGCTCTCGCCGGAGCTCTGGCGAGACCCTACCGCCGGCGGCTGGGCGGTAGCCGGAGGGGCATGCTGGAGGTAGGGGCAGGTGTGCAAGGCCGACCCGCTTCCGCCTGCGCGTGCAGGCGTTAGTAAAGTCCTATAAATAAAGACAGCTTTTGTGGCACTTTAGAAGGTGTCACAATTATTGAGACACTACTTGGGGCATTTTAAACCATAGAGGCATTTTCTTGAGTCATTTTATAAAATGCCATTACAGATTATTAGGGGCATCTCTGAGACACTTTAAATTTGACCTTAGCCCCATAAATACATAATTTGAGTCATTATTTTAATATTCTTGGGACACTGTTTTGATCTTCAACTATCAAATAAATATATATATGATGTCGAACGTGTGTGTGGGTCGTTGCAAGGGCCAAGTTTCTAGCAAATCAAATGTGTTATTGAATTTTGTAGACAATGGTGCTGGAAATCGCATGGAGATGCAATGTTACGCATCTACACTAGGCAGCGTTTACAGGTGTGTTGGTAGCTGCACACAAGGCGCATGAGGACCGGGCCCGACGGACCAGATCGATGATGGAACTGGAACACGGGGGCGAGCAGCTGGGTGTGGTGTGGCCGACGCGGTCAACCGGGCACGTGGCGCCACGTGGGATCGTGGGAGATGGATGAGAACAAGAGCTCCCGGCCCTATATGCTGCAGTGCTTGTGTCATCACGGATTCATCACGATGACGACCTGATATATGGCTGATCGGGTTGCAGCAGGAACGAGGGACACGGACGTACAGAAGCATGCATGATATTTTTTTTTATTGTTCGGTCGCGTGGCTACTGCAGGCGAGCAGTACCGGCCGGGTGAGACCCGGTGTCGGCGACGTACGGCGAGTGAGCCTGCTCGTTATTGCACATTTTTTGGCGCCGATTGGATCCAGGGGAGGCCTTGTTTACATTGGTATATACTCAAACATCCGGTGTGACATGGTTAAAGTTTAGCCCTATAGAAGATCCAAACCGGACCATAAATATGCACGTAGTTAGCTGGTTTTTGAGTTGGAATAAAACTATCCAACGAGCTAATTCAACCTAGATAATTTCAGCTAATAGCGTTGGAAAAAACAAATTGCCTTAACCTTGAACCAAATTTCCCACTTCCGCCAACTTGTTTGGTGCCAAAGAAGATGTGTGATTAAACAAGGGTAGTAGATACATAGCCAATTACCTTGATCCAACCAACAAATAGATGGTGGATCTAAACAAACCCAAGTTAATGGTTACCAAGCTCAAGAAAACCTCTCTGACATTGGCTTTGCGAGAAAAATACAAAGTACTAAGAATAAGATGCTCAGTTGAATGTTACCCCATATCTTTCAAGTCCAATTAGCAAGATCGAGGTTACGCCTGTGAGGACTACTCCAGCCCACATTGGGATGTGGAATAAAAGGTTGAAAGCAAAGGCAGTTCCAATGACTGAAAAAGAGTACAAAATTAGAGGAGGACCCCATCAAAACTTGACAATGTATATAGCATGCATTAATAATCGCACAACCCAGAAACCACTACTACAGTTGTAGGGGCAGCTCGGCCAGCCACCCGTCCATCTTTGAGGTCAGCAATCAAAGAAAAAAATTAAAGGACTATTCTTGCAACTGGAGGGATATGATGTTAATTAGTTTATGTCAATCCCTCCTAACCCCAACCTGATGGTATATGGTGCTTAATTGATCACCATAGTCCCGGGTCGCTATTGTTTGCCAAGGTTTAGTCCCGGGAGCGTAGTCCCGGCTAATTTACCGGGACTAAAGTCCCTTGACAACCGGGACAAGTGCGTTTCTGCACTAGTGCATGTACACACAAGACCTACATGTTATTTGGTTAGATAGAATGGACGGATTGTTATATTGTTGGCTAACCTTCTGTTAGGTCCGCGGAGATCACAGCTACCTCTGCCATTAACCACAGACAGATCCTCACAAATGTTGGATACTCGCTCCTGCATGTCTCAGCAAGAGTTCTCCCTGACAGATAATAAATTAGCCAAAAAAATATTTGACATATGTGCAATGGAAACAAGAGTTTCTGATTAGTACGCCTATTTCGTTCTCTTTACCAGTGACTACTCCAAGATTAGCTGCTAATGATTGTATGATCATCGAGAATATGATGCCAATCAGAACCACCCATAGGAGCTGATTAACAACACAGGAAACACCACACAAGTGATAATAAGGAGTTATGTTTATGTCGTTATGTTTTCAAAAATCTCTGATCTCTTGCTTTCAACTGAAAACGCTTGTACCTCGTATCTGTAAGAGCCACCCCCTTGAAGATCTGTCTCCACTGTTATGTTACAATATATAGACCAAGATATTATTAATCAAGAGTTGGAGACGTACAAAAGGTACACATGTAATTAAGGCGGCTGGCGAACTGATCGATCGAGCTTACAATTGTTTGGATCCATGTAGGCCACAGACACCAATAACCCAGGCCCTATGTGGGCCAGGAGCCTTTTCCACTTAGGTTTCTGTAAATCCAACAAGAAAAAGAAGAACATGAACGAAGTTTTTTTTTTTTTGGCGAAGAAATACTCTAGATTCACTGAAATAAGCTACGTGCTCAATGGAAATGATTAAATATCATCAATATGAGACACAAATACTAAGTACCATGGCTTGATCCCTGCCTTCAAGACTTGCGGCGTCTTCTTGCAACCCCGAGTTATTAGCTACCGCGCTCGCCCTGCTGCTATCCATCATGGTGGATTGGTGAAGGTCTTAAGCTGTTCACATGGCTATGGACCTAATAAGCTTGATTCCGGACCTTGGAAGATTTATTTGTAGGGATTTTCGGCAACCATCAGTTCGGCCAGCCTGGTCAACGTACTGGAAGCTAGTTTATTTTATTTGTGATGCTTACTGTGTATAAAAGAAGATGCCGAGACTGAGTCAGCTAGCGGTTGGGGGGGAAACTAAAGAATGATTTCGATAAGATTTCTTTTTGACAAGCATCGTTAAGATGCATGAGTGCAACCTGCACACAAGCATATATATCAATAGACGTCCAGCCGAATGGTAATTCGAATCTGTGAACACAATGTTGAGATGTATCCATGTGTGTATGATGAATGATTGACACAAGTGTGAGAGGTTTTGAGCTTATGGTTGAGTCATATTTCATATGTGCTTGATTATGCTAATGGCTAATAATCAGAGGTGTTGCGTTGAGTTGTGTTGTGTTGTTTTGTGTGCGTTGTGCAACATGTCTCCTCGCATGTGGTGCGCGGATGTGGAGCTCGGAGGCGGTGTTCAATGGCAAAGTAAAGGTCAAAGTAGAGAGGGGCCATGTCGATGGCTGGCCAGGAGCAGAGAACGATGGACATGAAGCTTGGACTGAGGGACTAGAGTGCCGGAGGACTAGCTGCGCTGGCTGACACCTAGGGACATCCACAAGTGCAAGTGTACATGGGCGGACACGCATCTGCATAAGAGATGTAGATGGCATCAGTCAAGTCAAGAAGGAAGGTGAAGGCATCAAGCTTGGTGGAGGTCGGACACGTGACGACATCGATTAGTCATGTCAAGCGAGGCATGCACAAGGGTTTGCCGTTGCAGGGAGGTGAGCGGCGAGGAAGATGCGACCGGCGGGGAGATGGGTCTGGCGGAGGGAGTCAAATGGTGCGCCGCCAAGCTGCTGGTCCATCGACGCAAAACCAAGTCGAGCTTGCCCGGAGCCATGCGCAATTTGGTCTTATCTGCCACCGCAACGCCTGAGGGTGACCGGTGGAGCCGCATCCGCCGAGGTGGTGTGGGATAGGCACGGTACGCAGTGAGAAGGGACGGGGTCAGATTGTGGGTGACGGCTGCTCGAGAGTGGAACGAGGTAATAGGATCAGGTTTTTGGCTTTTTGGGTTTATATATGCGAGTAGAAATTGGGCCTGGACTAGATATCCATTTCTCTATGCCCTCGATTTGTGAGTGGTTATGCATATTTAGTGCTGATTTCTTAATTCATCAACAAGAATCCGTAACAGATTAAAGGATTTGTTGTAGTGAAACCATCGGAGGACGGTTTGCTGGTTTGGGCCTCAAAACTAGGCATGGATGGTTTGGTGGTTTGAGCCACAAAACCATTGGTGACGATTTTGGGGCCTCAAAACTGAAGAGTGGCGGATAAGCTTGCATCGAATGGACACATATTTGGGACTAGATGGATTATCAGCATAGGGGTGAAAATGTGGAAGTGGTAATCCAAATTCATATCTGCCAAAACGTGAATATGAATATCTATATCCGCACTCTTTTCTAATGTGGTATCTTATGTGGATACATTAGAAATCATTTTTCATCATCCGAATTCGTATTCAAAATAAATGTGGACGCGAAATATCCGATATTATCCGTATTTGTATAGCAAAAGCCCATTTTTAGAGCATGCCATAAATATATTATTTTGATTTAGTTTGAATTTGATATATTTATTAGTATAAATTATTTTCACATCATCCGTTTTATTATTTTTAGAAAATAATTTATATTAACAAGCAAATAATTTATTAATATTTATTTATTTCATTTATTAAAAAATATATATTTTTTCATTTATTAAAAATATAAAAAAATATTTTCATGGATGATCATGGTGTACATGTGTTATATCTATATATCTACCTTCATACTTTATTTTTTGTGAGCTCCCAATAGTGCTTATGAATAGTGATGTTGTTGACATACCGGGTTTCTAACCTCTCTCAGATCACTGTCCATCCATAGTAATAGGTTTCCCACCTCTCTCAGATCACTGTATATCCACATTAACGGATTTACTGTTCCACAACGGGTTCATTACTATTCATAGGGGCCTACTACTGTGCCTTAACGGGTTTGCTACTTTTCCTGAAGACCCGTTTCTGTACCATAGCGGGTATGTTACGGTTCACATGAACCCATCACTGTACATAAACGGGTCCACTACTATTTCTCAAACCCGACATGGTTCATCCATAGAACGCATTTTTTTCCTCTTTTTTACCCTTCCACGCTCTAGTTATTATTATTATATTATTATTATTATCTACCTTTATACTTTATTTTTGGTGAGCTCCTTTAAACGTCGTGGCCCGAACTACAGTGTCCCTCCCTCACAGCCTACTGTACATTAATAGTTCCACGTTCGTAGCCGTCCGATCTTCATCCAACGATGCATATCCTACGTCCATTCCCGTGCCACTTCTAATTCTACCACCATCCTCCACACCCTAGACGCTCGTGCCTCCACGCAAATCGGCGCCGCCACCCTCGCTGTTCCCTGCCCACCACCGCCTACACCGCGCCGCCCCGGCACCCCTCCTCTCCCCGGTCGCGACTAGGAAACGAGATGGGATGGCAGAGGCGCCGGAGAGGCGTTGGCAGGGCCGGCTAGCAATGCAGCCCGTTCGAGAAAGATGGAGAGAGGGAGAGATTTCTGGTTCGGGGCTCGGTCTTTCGTGAAACAAGACGCGGACGGTGGATCACTGTTAATGTACAGTGCTCTTACTACTTTAAACCTGGAGATCCGGATGAACAGTGCCACACTAAAAAAAGCAGTGTTGAACTACAGTAGCGAATCACACAAACAATACCAACCCGTTAAGTAATACCAGGTCCTATGAACAGTACTTGGCACTAAGAAACAGTACCGGGTTCTACGGACATTACCTAACCCGCTAAGTAACAGTATCATATCCTACAAACAGTAACTAACCTGTTAAGTAACAGTGCCAGATCCATTACTGCACAACCCGTTAAATAGCACAACCGGGTTCATCTTGCCCCGCCTCCTCCCCACGCGCCCACTCTAGTTTTATCCATTCTTGTTTGTCTTGTGATGATTTCGTTGTTCAAGCCATCAACAAAGCGAATGGAAAATTGCTATAATTGCTACCACAAAAATTAAGCTGATATTCAAATGGAAATCCGAATTCAAGGTGTCCGTTTTGTATTCACATCAGACAACATCCGAATTCGTATTCGCATTGGAATTAATAGAAATGTGGTAAAAAGTGATATCTGAATCCGATTCCATGCGAATCCAATCCAATTCCATCCCTAACCATAGAAACTATGAAGTGAGTAGAAAACACTGCATGTATCTTGCTCATGTTCATATGATTTGGTAGCGTTGGTACTTTTGGTAGTATAATAATATAAGAAAGACTTGTATAGGAAGCATGAGCTTTTTTATGTCATGAGCGCCTGTCAGGCTGTCACCCAACGTGATGTGTCGGTAAAAAGAATTTTTTGCAGATAGAATTTAATATGTCGAGGAATAAAAATAGTACTATATACAGCGTGGGATATGACGACTTCGTTGACTTGTATTTTGGCCGAGCGTGCAGTTATACCTGCGGAGGAATAAAAATTGAACATTGGATATGATACCCGTCCCACTATCAATTATACCTGCCCAGTAGAAGATGTCCCACATACCACCAGTAGCCGCATCCAAGGTCAACTCTCTCCTCTCTTTGAAAATATTAGTACGTACTAGGTATGTGCAGAAATATTATGTACTCTGACCAATGGCTATCTTGGATATAAAAAAGCTGTATTATCAATCTCTGTACGTAACTACTCTGCTCGGTCCCGAGATGTTAGTCACATGGGTTGAAGTAAAACGGCAAGTGCTAGCCCAGTTTCTGAATGGAAATTAGGCCCTTCACAACTCAGGTACAACTATCACAACTCACGTCACTACTTGCAACTTTCGCTATCAACAACTTTGCCAAAAAAGAAAACCCAAATAATGCACCTCCACTACTATAGACAACTTGGAGCACCAAGCACCAATAACCATGGGGGAAGCGCCAAGACGGTCGGCAAGAGGTCCACAGCAAACACTGGATCGCCTAGCAAAGCCTTCTAGAAGGAAACGATGCTTGGAGCCAACCCGACGCCACAACTTGTCTCTGGTTGCTCCGCCACCGCCGCCGTCATCGACTGCATCGGGCCTATCCTGCCGCCGCACTCCTCATCCTCCCCACAGCTGTCGGGCGCTACTGCCGCCTAGTCCTAGTCGCGGCTGATGCAGGACGGGTTGGTGATCCCCTTCGAGGACATGCCTTGGTGCCTACATTGCCGTGGCAGTCTACCTAGGTTTCGGTCGTCGACATCTTCCTTGTCAAACCTTCCGCGCCCAGTCCATTGTCCTCTCTTTCCCCCTTCGCGCCCCCCCCCCCGGTCACCCTAGGGATGACTAGTTGGGGCGCTCCAAAGCCCGTCGTTGGGCTGACGAGGACTCTGAGGTGAAGGGGTCTTTGGTGAGCTTCCTGACCTCCTACCTTGACGTAGTCTTCCTGGGGTCGCGAGTTCAGGTGTCGCCCTCTAGGCGGTGGCTCTCGCGGCAGCACCGCTGCTGACCGGGGCAAGCGAACCCGGGTTGGGGCCTCTCATCGTCACCGGCAGTGTGCGCGGCAATGCTGCCGGCAGAGGCATTGCAGAGGCCGCAGCAATGATGCTAGTACAAATCCTACAAAGGTAGAAGGTACAGACAGCTCTGTTTTGTTCCATATTTATTTAGAAAATGAGATAAAAATATATAACTATATCAAAGCGAACTTGATAATGCTTCAGCTTTTCATCTATATGTGGTTAACAATTAACATACAGCTTTAGAAGCCAAGTCTGTTACATTTCATTTGGAAACCAACAAAAAAAAAGAAATCCTATGTGGGGACTTGTCTTCTGTATTGGTTGCACTCTGATCATCATCCTTCGAACAGCTCTTGCAGCATCTCTTCCAAGTATTGGGGACCGAACTTCAGGGTCTTAACTTTATTATCCTCTATGTATTTGGTATAGCTTGGAATGATTCTCTCGGTGATAGCATTCCGAAGCATTTTCCTCAGCTTAGGGTCTGGGACCTTCAATAACTTTTGAGTGGCATATGTCTTCTGAAACTCTGACTCGAAGGTATGCAGTGCTAGCGAAGAGTAGTGTGTCCTGAACAACGAAAGAGGTGTAATCTTTAACAAGCATGACAACAACGGTGCCCAAGATACCTGTAGATATCTTTCCATGTAGCCATCGACTTTACTAGTCAGGTCTGTAACAGGGAATTGCATGTGAAGATGAGCATCCTGGAGCCTCTCCAATATGAAATATGAATTGTTGAGCAAGAATAGGAGCCAACGGCTTGGATCTGGAAATGATTTCGACATGCTGACAAGCATTTCTTCTAGGCATGACATCATCTCCATGATCATGCTGTCGAAAGGAGGTAGGTATTCAATCCGAGGCACATACTTACCAAGCGTAGCTGCTTCCAATACTATCGGAGCCACTATGGAGTAATTATCCAGCAGGAAGGTGACATGGCCCATTACCGACCAGGTGAGCTTGTGGATGTCTGATGAAGTTTGAGCAGCTGCCGACGACGATGAGTCCTCCATCAGCTCCAGAATACGGGCCCAAATCTCCTCCAGTGTGCTCCATATGCCCTCTAGGGCCTTGACATCCTTTGCTCGCAAGAAGCTGAGTATCTCACCCCGTATCCTGCTAACTTCTGCAAAGGGCGTCCAGAGGAAGAGCACATCAATCTGGGATAAGGCGTAGGACAGAGCAGCACGCACACGCACTAGGTCACTGATTTCTGGAACAGTGCAAGAACCCCATTGGCAATGAAAATGTCACAGGTGATAGTGTTAGGATCCAGAGCAACTATGACATCAACAAAAGTGAGCATTTTGAACATGGTTTCTTGCACAAACCGGGCGAACTGGAACTGATCTGAAAAAGAGGAAGAATTCTCGGCCGCCATGCTGGGATGTTTTTCTTTCTCGCAGATACTGGCCAGGCCGATGACGGAGTGACGACGAGGACGATCCGCGAAGTGCGACGCCGTGGAACGGACGGTCTCCATGATCTCGGCGAGAGCCCTGCTCCAGCACTGTGCATCATCGAAAGCATGCTGGAGTATCCCTTGAGATGTACCATCGGCGAGGTGGAGGACCCAGCCGATGCCCAGCTCGGTGAACCACCACCTGGTCCACCTCTCCAGGACGCTGCAACTCGCCGCCGGCGACGATGCAGGGAAGAACTCCTGGGCCAGGCTTTTGATGATGCGCTTCATCTGATCCTCCTTGGCCAACTCTCTTCCCCAGGACACGTCCTGATCACTGTGGATTTTCAACTGCAAGCAGTCAAAGTGCATGGCCCTTGCCTCCGACTGTGGTGATGAGCCGCTTGATGTAGTGTAGCCAGTCGAGAGTATGGTACCTGATGATGAGCTACTAACGGTCTGCCAGCGGCGGTAGCTCCAAGGACCACGGCCTCCATCCCTGCCCATGGCGTCCATGGTTCTAAGTCAGCTACACCTAGAGCTAGGTACCTAGCAACTTGCGATCTGCAGATATGAAACACCTTGTGGCATGCAGGCAGGGCTCCTTTGGATTGGAGGAAAATATTTATAGAGATCGCATTCCAATGGAATCGTCTTCTATCTCATCGTTTGGAAGAAAGGAATAGCAACTTGTGATCTGTTGGCATGCACGCATAAGGGTAGTGCGTGGACGGTTGAAAAGCCGTGTATCCCTACTTGGGGTGGTGCACGTAGGCTCCTTTATTCTTGTTTCTGAGGAATCACGCTCTTTTCGTGCATGTTTACCTGACTGAGTGCAAAAGATTATTGCTTGGCCGGTGCTGGACCAGGAACCAGAGGCATCTTTATGCTTGTGGCGGGCCGGAGCAGATGCTTGACATATATTTGGCGCAACATCGACCGAAGATGCAAGGAGGAGGCCGGGTGTTGTAGGAAAATGTAACGAGTGATCGAGTGACCGGCTAGGCATGACTCACTGGCAGGGCTAAGCATCCGGTGACCGGCTCCATAGCGTACTAGCTTTGCCTTCAAAAAAAGGTGGCCTACGATGAAATCAGAGCATCACACTAGCAGAGCTACAATATGAAGAAAATTCAGCATCCAAGTGCCACCTGAAATAAAATAATGTTATCATTTGCTTCTTACCTCTGGTCGGTTCTCATCACACAAACAAATAAAATGATTGTTTATCAATTGTGGAGTGGTGGGCATCAGCGCAACTAGTTGCCCTGCTCTCTGTGTTTTCTTGGCACCACTTGAAATTGGCATCACTTAGGCAGGCGTAACGTTGTTGAGGGCCTTATTGCCACAGCCCTCACAACCTTTTTTCCTGACCATTTTCTTCTCATGCACTCCCAATGCCATAGTGCCAGCCGCCTCATCCTTGGCCCATTTTTCCTCTTGTACCTCCCATCCATGGAAATCCTCTTCCCTACACAGTGGTGATTCGCGATGACGGTGGGAGCCAAAGCAAAGAAGAGCTACCCTATTGTAGAAGTCATAGCTGAACATATTTTTTAAAAAAAACACATACTTAACTGAAACTATTTTAATCGTAGCCAAAACTATACTACTTAATGTCTTGTTTAGATGGACTAGAACTAGTTGTTAGCCATGACCAAAAAAATTGCTTGCTGAAAATTAGCCAACTAGTTGTTAGTCCATAAATGTTCTGATCCCGGAACTAATTATTGTGTCTATAGATTAGAACTAGCTCTTAGCCCGTGATAGTTGAGCTCAATGGACTAGAGAACTAAGAATTAGTTTAGGCTTTAGCTAAACTTTTTGTAGAATCTGCTTTAGCTAAACTTTAGCAAATTCATTAGTCTACATGTTTAGATCCTCAAGTACTACAGATTTGTCGAGATTTGAACAGGGTCTAAACAAGCTATCTAGCTACCCTTGTGAACTGCATATTTGTAGACACCAATCTGCTGAACGATGCTGAGTTCAACCGTTAGCCAATGACTTGCAGTCACATCCCGATTGGGAAACCAGGACTAGAAGGGGTTTCCCAACCGAGATTATATCCCCATCCGTTGCTAGAGTATGCTGATAAATTAATACGGTCATTGATGGACTTGTTTGAAGAACCAATTCGGAAGCAGTGAGCGTGTCCCGACAATGAAAGGCCATGTCATTGAAGACGTCTAGCTAGTCTTTGCATGCTAGCTGGAATGTCCTTCAGTGTGGTGAGCTACGTGGCGTGTCGAGCAGGGACAGAGCTAGCGGTGAGGCAGGCCCGAATTCCCCCATGAAGTTTTGTGGTGTTTTTGAATGGTAGGAAGGGCTGGAAACACGATCTAGAAATTGAAGAAGACAATAGTCGTGACATGGGCCTTTTCCTCACCCTTGGCGGTGTTTTCATTTTAGGCCCACTATGATCCAATTGGTGTCCCACATTTTTACATATGATGGTCCACAACCCACCTCTTCCCTATCTCTGCAAGCATGAGAAACTTTGCTCGAGTATCGATACCCGGATGATTCACACCGCACCTAATGCTACGTATGAAACTTTGGATGTAGCCAACGACGTCGTCCGCCGCCGCCGTTGGCTGGTGGCAACTAGCAAGCCTCCGCCTTGGGCTTGGTTAGGGGTGGCAGTGGTGGACTTAAGAATCCAGGTGAAAACCCTACCTAGTTTCTCCAGGTCGGTGACGGTGCTGTAGTCAAATCATTTGCCTTATTAGAGGCGTCGTCGAAGTTCCTATTCGTCGGGGCTGGCTAGGGTCATAAAACCTACTCATGCTTGTCCTGCATTGTTGACATTTGCGGATGTCAAAGTCCGTACCTGAATGCAGTGCTATAGAGCACTACCATGGCCCATCTCCCGTTGCTATCATCAGCGGCGGACCCAGCCGAAGAAATGAGCTAGGGCGGATCACTAAGTACAACTACAAAAGCTCAACGATATAATTGGTTTCTAGCATATAATTGAACAAACAAAAGTTACAAAAGAAGTTTGTAGGAAACATACCAATCCTATTACTCTAAGAACTATGGTGAGGCCGCTTTGCGGTTTGCAGGTAAACTCATCTTTCAATCTTTCATGGATTGAAAAGTCTTCTTGATTTTCTCGGGATCAAGTTCTCTAAAAATCTCCTTCTCAATGTAGCACAAAGCCAAGTCATTAAGCCACTCATCATTCATTCTGTTTTGCAAATCAGTCTTGATTATTTTCATGGCTGAGAAAGCTCTTTCAATTGATATCGTTGCCCTTTGGAAGAAGCAATGCTAGCTCAATGATGTGATGTACCAACGGAAATAAAAGGTTTGCCTTACTGTCAGCCAACTTTATGGCCAAACTTGCAAAATCATGGCAAGCTCTATAATCATCAACTCTTCGCACATGTAAAATGAATGTCTCAAGTTGATCCCTTATATTGGAACGATCAACAATTGAAAAATCTTGATCATAGATCCTTGTTAGACAGCAATCTTCTCGACATTAAACATAGAGAATGAATCTCTTGGATCAAGACAAGAGAAGCAAATACATAACTCGATGATACCGATCCATCTCTATGAGAATAGCATCAAGTGCGGCCAAGAAAGTGTCAACTCGATAACGATGTTCTTTAGTTATCAACTCATCATCAAGCCTTGATCAACCCCATCTTGGCCTATGTTCACTGAAATCTGGCAACTTTATCCTTTTTGCTAAACAAAAGGCTTTCACTTCTTCAAATAATGACTCCCAACCTTCATTTCTCAAGTTTACCGAATGTGTTTTGACATCAACAAGCAATGATATGGCCTGAATTAGATTATTGACCAAAATGTGTTTCTAATGGTTGTTGCTTAAAAGGAAAGCAATAAAAGCAAAATTCTGCGTCAACAAGCAATGTCATAGCCTATCACCCAAGTCATGTCTCTTTCTTCATGCGTCGTGCCTATGTGTGCTTCAAGTTCATCTCCGCATTGGTTTGGTTAGCCTAATTGATGTTGCCACCGTTGACCCTTGGTTGACAAATGCTTTGGCGTCGTCTCTGTTGGACCGGTCACTACGTCGCCAAGGTCACTTCAGGCGTCTCCCTCATGTTGAAGGAGCGATGGCCCCACACTTCTGTTGATACTTTGTCGTGTTATATTTGGCGGATGCTTTGTTGTTGGGGCAGATTGTTCACCGTTGTATTCTTTGTTTGGTGGATGTTTTGTCATTGTGTTGTTGGGGGGATATTCCTCTCCGCCTTATTTTTGTTTGTCATCTGTGTGTCGATTGAGGCGTCTGGCGTCTCGCCATGACATGCTGGTATTTGTAATATAAATTTCTGCTCAATGAAATACGTGCAGCACACATTCTCAAAAAAAATTAGTTATTTCAAAATTGCAGTTCTGTAGTGCTTCAGGTTTTCCTCTGCTTCACATATAGCCCCAGAAGCAAAGGCATTTGTAACAACACCACTTTATTAAAAAAAAAAAATCAACACAAACAGAAACCCTGTGGCAACTTGGCTTCTGTGTTGCACTCTCAGTGTTTATCATCCTTCAAATAGCTGTTCCAACATCTCTTTCATCTCGTCAGGGCTGGATTTTGCGGTGCTAATTTTGTTTTCCTCTATGTATTTTGTATAGCTTGGAATGATTTTCACGATAATAGCATTGCGTAGTCTTTTCCTGAGCTGAGGATCTGGGACCTTCCATAACTTTTGAGTGGTGTATGTCTTTCGGAACTCATCCTCGAACTTAAGCAGCGGAGAGTAGTTTCTCTTGAAACAAACAGGTGTAGGATTTAACAAGCTTGACAATATGGGTGCCCAAGAAACTTGCAGATAGCTATTCACATAGTCCCCAACTTTGCCAAATAGGGCTGCCTTGATTTCTTCAAGAATGAGGGACCCTTCAGTTTGGCCGACTGGTAGCTCCTGCCTTATAAAGTACAAGTTGTTGAGCAAGAATAAGAACCCAAGGCCACGATCTGGAAAGAACTGTGATCTGTTGGCAAGGGTTTCTTGTAGACAAGACACAATCTCTCTAATCATACTCTCCAAAGGTCTTGTGTATCTATGCTGAGGTACATACTTGACATGGCTAGCTGATTCAGACAAGATTTCAACCACTGACCAATAACGAGAGTACAGCAACCTGATGTACGTGACTACGAACAGAGTCACCTTGTGAACGTCTGATGATTCTTGTGTATCTAGAGAACACGACAAGTTATCTCGATCCTTGGTGGACTCCATCAAAATCTGCTTCATTGTGCTCCATATTGCCTGAGCCACCTTGGTCTGCTTTTCTGACAGAATGCCAACTATCTTGTCCTTTGTTCTTTCAACTCCGCCAAAGGGAGGCGACTTGAATAGCCATCGGATAGCTGATAATGCCTCAGGCAGAGCATCGTGCACAACGAGAAGGGCAAAGAGATCAGCCAGTATAGGATCGTGTGGTGCCCTCTGGTTCCTAACGTCTTCAAGTATGACGTCAACAAAAATGAGAAGTTTTAACATTGTTTCTTGGATGAAGTGTGCAAACTGGAATAGATCCGGAATACTTTCTTTTTCAGCGTTGCACGCTATGAATTGTATGGTCTGGGTGATCTTAGCGAGGGCCCTGGTCCAGCTCCGTGCATGATCAAAAGTATGCTCTAGTTTTCCGGCAGATACATAATCATCGACGACATTGAGGACCCAGCCGACGCCCAGATGTTTCAACCACCAATCTAGGACACCGATGTTACCACCTTTGTCTTTGAGGCTGCAATCGTCCGACGGCGATTGTGCGCCGAGGAATTCCTGGATCAGGATTTTGATTTCCTCTATGTCCTTCGTTATTTCCAGGTAGGAGTAGTAGTATACCTCCTCCTTCTTTTGTATTTCTTTGCTGATGTCTGTTCCATTGCGAGACTTCTTGGTTGGTCGAGACCTGTCCTCGTCCAACTCCAACTCCATGTGTATGGCAGCTTCGAGGCCCAGGGACGAGATAGAGGAGAGGCGAGAGCTGTTTGATGTGTAGCCAGTGGAAATGGAGACGATGGTACCTGCTGATGTGTAGCCGCTAGATGAGGTGGAACGGGAACCACGGGTGGTTTGATCGCGATACCAGCTCCAAAGCCCAACATCTCCTCCATTCCTCCTGCCCTCCATGCTCGGCTGCTTGAAACCTTATGCGTGAGAGCCGAGAATGGGGATTGGTGGCCGGCGTCGCGAGACCTCCGATCTGCCGTCGTTTTATATATTTTTTTTTTCTCCCGTAGCTGTGGCCTCCGATCAAAAAGCCAAAATACCTGATGAGTAATTCAAAGCGGCTCGACAGCGTCGCCGGCGAAGACGACAACAATGCATGGCGTGCCGGCAGCATCTCAGCAGTCAGAGGTCGTCCAAATAATGTCTGTGTCGGACGAAACTAAAAATGCTCCTAAGCGATGATGCCACAAAGCAGTAGCAGGGAATGCAGAACATGTAAAAAGCAAGGAATGATGAGCGATGCTGAGGTGATAGCACATCAGACACATAGTACCTTCTAAATTCTTATAGAGACAGAGACATAGACAGGGACAGAATGGCATGCAGGTTTTTTGTTTTTTGGTGCTGTATGCTTCGAATGAATTACTTTAGCCGATGAAAGATGTTTTTGCGTGTCGAAGTGGTCACCATGGTTGTAAAGTCATAAAGTTTTTTTTTTTAAAAGGAGGGCAAAAGTTTTATCGTGATTTCTATTAGACGAATAAAGAAAAAGGTAAGTGCCACTGCCAGTCCAATTTTTTGACTGAAAATCGGGCCAGAAAAATCATACAAATTGTAACCCTACTCCACCTGCACATCTAGATACCAAGTCAACTCAACTCGCACCACAACTAGCGCCCACTCAACTCCTTGCTTGGTCGGATTGGGACATCGACACAAGCCTCCACCTCTTGGTCGGATTGGGTCATCGACGCGAGCACTTGACACCACTAAACTTGGACGGATTGGGTCATCGACATGAGCTACCACTCCACTAAAAGCCCAAAGAAAGTAACTAAAAACAAAAAACTACGCCTACTCCACCACTGACACCAACCGCTCAACACAAACACGGAAACGAAGAACTAGCCTTGCCCGAGACGTCCCAATCGAGTCAAAAACCACAACGATGCCTTCAAGAAGGTCACGAGGTCCAAGCACCGCCGTCGCCCGTCCAGGGCAGGACAGGGTTTTCACCCGTGGAGAGTGCCGGGGATGCGACTCCCTTCACGGGGGAACGACACCTGCACGTGTCACTATCGCCAGGCCTTCGCCCAAAGAACCCACAACACGGACGTCGATCGAGACGCCGGGACACCGCTAGAACCAAAAACGTCATTGCCAGACAACCAACAGAAGCCTCACCGAGAATTGATGCGCCGTCCACGCAACCAGCCGCAAAGCTACGCCAATACCCCGCCATCAAGACCGCCTGCCGAAAACCAGCCTCCCGCCGTCGTGCACGTCCACCAGCCACACACTTCGTCCATGCCCAAAAGGTACCAGATCAGAGGCAAGGCCCCAAAACCAGCACCCCAGTGGACGCCAAGGCCTCCATCCTCACAACGAACGCCCCACGACATAGATTAGGATCATGGGGAAGGGACGACATAGACGGAGGCCGCCCCTCAATGCCCAGCACAGGCCCCAGTCCACCGCCGCCAAAGCAAACATCACCGAAAAGAAGGAGGGGACAAGCGAGAGAGGGGGGGACCCCGCCGCTGTCCCTTGCGCCCGATGAGCACCACCTCCACAACAACTTTGCTGGCAAGCCCCGACGGAGATGAACGACCACCACCGAACTTGGCACCACTAGCAGCACCACCATGGCACAGCATGCGAGCCAAAGCTATAGTCGGCCATGCCCCCGAAGCAACGCCCGAAGGAGCCGAACGACCACCGAATAGAGCAGCACCACCTCCACAACCCTCCACCAAGAGGGTGAGCTAGATGTGACCGCGCGTTGGCGGGAATCGACCAGGCGGCGGTGGATCCGCCACCCCACCACCGGAGAAGACCACCGCCGTCAAAGGGGCTGGCAGCAGCCCCGCCAACGCCGGGACTAGCCGCAGCGGACCGGATCCAGACCCCCCCCCCCCCCCCCTGCGCAGCCACCACCGAAAAGGCGGATCCGCGGCTCGGAGCCGTCACCACTGTCACCACACCTGCCGACGTCACCGACAAGGCCACGACGGCGAGCGGCAACAAACCAGCTCCTGCACCACACCTCCACTCGCCACTCCTTCACCGCCGTATAGCTAACCAGTCCGCTCGCCGGGAAGCCAGATACCGCCACCACCACGAGAAGAAGCAGATCTCCACCGGGAGAGCCAGAGGCAGCGGGGGGAACAGGAAATACGCCGGGCCACCGCCGTCCTTGCCCTCCACCGAAACCCTGGTGGTGAGCTCAGGCGGTGGCCAAGCGGGAAGGCTGGAGGGAGGGGCTCTAAGACAGGGCGCCGCCGCCGCCCGCCGCCCGTGTCGCCTGAGAGCGACGCTGGGGCCGAAGAGGTCGGGTCTGTTGCTTGTCACCCTCAAGTCAGAATGTTGTAAACCCCTTTGTTTTTTTTTTTTTTCCTCGTCTAATAAAAATCTGGCAAAAGCTTTTTCCGCCTTTCGAAAAAAAGATGTTTTTGCGTGTTTGCGTAGTTCATTGTAATTTCACAGTAGGTCTAATAGTTCCTCGTTAAATAGACAACAATCCAAGAGGTTTCATTTGATTTATCAAAATATGATAAATCATGCATGATATACTACATATGTCTCGAGCTAGTGCTAGAATAAAGCACATTATCTTTCTTCAAAAAATAAAAAATAAAATAAAGCACAGTATGCTCTTCATCGTTTGATGAGGCTGTAAAGCAGAGACAGATAAATCATCTTGGATGTATGATCAGTGGTTTTGGTTTTTTATACAGGTAAACATAAAGGCAAACGGAGATACTCTAACTCTGTTATCCTCTATGTATTTTGTATAAGTTGGAATATTTTTCTCTGAGATCGATCGACTTGTGCAGTATTTTACCTCAAATAAGGATTTAGAACCTTTCACTGCTTTTGGGTCGTGTAGTTTTCTGAACTGTGCACTGCAAGAGCATTGATGGACTGTATAATTATTAGATTACATCAAACAACACACCACCGAAACAATACAGTACCCACATGACAGAAACATCTAACAAGACAAAGAAATTTTAAAAAAGACCAAGAAGCCTCCTCAACAATGAGACGATACAAGAAGCCCTAGCAACCTGGACGAAAGGAGGGAGGGTTTTTCTCAGTTCATCATCCTTCAAACAAATCTTGCAGCATCTCTTCCAGCTCCTTGGGAGTGAATTTTGGGTTCATAACTTTGCTCTCCTCTATGTATTTTGTATATATTGGAATGTTTTTATCAGTGATAGATTTGCGCAGCCTTTTCCTAAGCTCAGGATCTGGGACCTTCCAATGCTTTTGGGCAGTGTAGATTTTCTGAAATGCCAACTCAAACTTGGTCAGTGGGGAGCTTCTCCGTCTCTTGTTCCTCAGTAGTCTAGGATTCAACAAGCATGAGAACAGCGGTTCCCATGAAAGTTGTAGATAGCTCTCGATGTAGGCATCGGCTTTGATAGTGAAGGCTTCCACGTGGGCTTGGATAGGACAGTAGAGGTGAACGACAATCACCAGTATGACGTATAAATTGTTGAGCAAGAATAAGAACCTGCGACTGTGATCTAGGAATGACGATTCTGACCATTTGGCAAGCTTTGTTTCTAGACAAGACGCTATCTCTATTATCATACTGGTCAAAGGTGGCACATCTCTAATCTTGGGCACATACTTACCGCACCTAACTCCTGCAGATAAAATTCTATTAATTGCCCAGTAATGATAGCCGTGCAGGAAACTGATGTACTGCATTACAGACAAAGTGGCCTTGTGAACGTCTAGTGATCCTTGTGGGGCTAGAGAATTGGATGGGTGCTCTCTGTCCTCTATCAACTCCAGGAAAACATTTTTATTAATCTGCACCATTGTGCTCCATATGGCCACACTGGTCTCCTCCACGTTTGCTGTTAAGAGGCGGTCTAACTCATCCTGCATGCTTTCAACTTCTTGTTGAAGTGGCGAATCCATTGGTAACCGGATCTTTGCTAAGCCACTAGGTAGAGCCTTGTTGACAGCCACCAGGACACTGAGGTTATCTACGGTAGATTCAGTATTAGGACCAACAATGACATGAACACAAGCGAGCATTTTGAACATAGTTTGTTGTATGAATTGTGCATAGTGGAATTGAAACGGAACACTAGCTCCCTTCACACTCTCAGTCTTAGGTTCTTCTTCCTCGCAGATACTGGACAAGCCGGCACAAGAGTCGCCATTGGGAAAGAGCTCCACCATGAGACGCATGGTTTTCTCGATCTGATGGAGGGCATAGATCCATCTATTCAACCTTTGAGCATGAGAGATTTTTCCTGTATATGCACCATCAGCGATGTCGATAACCCACCTGACGCCCAGATGCTCCAACCAGGCCTCCACGACAGCACTCATGATGCCTCCTTGATTTGCAGTCACGATATTACCGAAGAATTCCACCAGCAGGCTTTTAATTTCCATCAGCTTGTAGTTATACTTCCTCAGAACGTCACTTAAGGTCATCTCAATTACTTGGAAAACTTCAGTGAGCTTTATCTCGGTTTCTTTGTGGGGCTTCTTGATTGGTCGATCAAACTCTGTATCCTTTTCTTCCGTTTCTTCACGGGGCTTCTTGATTGGTGGATCAACTCTGTATCCTCTTTTTCCATTTCTTTGTTGATTGGCCGGTCAAATTCTGTATCATCCTTTTTTCCGGTTTCTTTGTGGGGCTTCTTGATTTGTGGATCAAGCTCTGTATCATTTTTTCCCGTTGGCCGACCAAACTGGGTATCATTTCTCTCCGAAATTTTCTACAATAATTGAGAAAAAAATCAATGGCTCATATCGACCGAGAGCGGTCGATCTGACGGCTATAAAGGCGGTAGGCAATGGGAGGCAAAAGCGCGGAGGCAAAAATTGCCTCATGGTGTGTCTATGACAGTGGACCATAGAAGCAAAAATCGCCTCCCCGCTGCCTCCACAAAATGGGAGGATTAAGAATGGGCGGTAATTGCATTCTTGTAATTCTTTTTTTTTTTAAAAGGGTAAAATGGTAACCCTCCTTTCTTCATCTGACTGCTTTCATCGTCACGAGGAGTCGAATGGTGAGATCCAGGATTGGTCCTGCTTACATCATCTCTCGCCTTCATCTTGGCACAATTGATGAGCGGCAAGGCCTCTGGCCCTCTGCTAAGCATGGCAGCCTGTCGGAGACTACTAAGCAGAGAAAGAAGAGTACGAAGAGCATCATGATCACCAGCGGTAGTGTCAGCAGAGCTTCGATCCACTTGAATTCAGTGGCGATTCACCACACGTAGTTACCCACAACGACAGCAGCCATCGTGCACACAAGAAGCGTTCCGGTGACCCTCCTACTGACATCCATGGCGCTGTCGTCGGCGTGGCCATCTGCAGACTTGTCGACCTCAGGTGTGCCCGTGCCCGTCGGGATGTCCACGGCCATCTGCAGACTTGTGGACAGTGATAATGATGATGATTTCAACATGCATGGGTTTGATATGCCCAGCGTGAGTATACGGGGCGGATGCGGGGCAAGGCCGCCGGCGCTTACGCTGCGGCGTGGGCGGCGGCGCTGACTTTTGAGAGGGCGAGAGGGACGGCGAGAGAGCGTGCGTGGGGTCCGGGCTGTGAGAGGAAGGTCGGGCCGTGGCTGAGACGAGGACGGGCTGGCGGGGGATCGAGAGGACCACATAATGACCTTATTACCCTTAATTAACAAAATAGATATTTTCTGAAGGCAATCGGAAGCAACAGGAGGCAATTCCAAGTATTGTAGAAGGGCTCTTTTTTGTTTAGCCACTTCCTCTAGCGTTGATTTTCGACGCCGACAGCAGAAAAAAGAACAGCTAGCTTTTTTTTTTTTTTTTTTTTTTTTACACACACAAGAACGCAGACGCCACAACACGCACGCACACTCACCCCTATGAACACACGCACGCAAACCCTACCCCTATGAGCACCTCCGGCGGACCGGGTAGCCGGCAGATCTGAGATTCTCGAAGTCACCATAGGCGCCTCGTCGTCGACGGAACGCCGCTACCACTTAATGCATAACGCCGGTAAATCCTTGGGAAAATCCCGGAAAGGTGCGAAAGCACCGGGATTTGAACCCCAGTGGGTAGCGTCCCCCACCTGGACCGTCCTACCATTGACTACAAGCCAATTCGCAAAAAAGAACAGCTAGCTGCAATTCCATTCGTCGTAATTTGGACGGCCCATGTCAGCCCAATTACTATCATGCCCTGCATTGTTGCCTTCGTTGGCGATAACGATGTGACCTCGGTATGTTCAGATTTGTTTTCATACGAGGCAGATTTGAGCTGCATGCCTGTTAATTCAGAATCTAGGATACAGCTGGAAGAAAAAAAAATCTCCATCCCAATGCCAAGTTGAATATACACACAGAAAATAATAAGCTGGTAAGGCTACATGAAAATAAGCTCCATCCCATTGCACTCTCGCTGTTGTTTCTCACAACAACTCCAAAACTCCTGCTGCGGTGCTTCCGCCGCGCCTTAGTTGTCTCCGCCGGCGACGATGATGATGCCGAGGCACCTTTGGATTGATAACTCAATTCTTTTGGCTTCGAGGAGGAAACAAGGACACGGGTCACACGCGGCGACGACGGACGCCCACGAACGGGGAATAGATAAAACGACGGCAGATCGGAGGAAGTCGCGGCGCCCGGCCGGCCTCCATAATCTCCATCCTCCTCTCGTCGGCTCTCACGCAAGCGACGCGAGCATGCAGAGTAGAAACAACGGAGATGGCGCAACTTGGAGCCGGTATCGCGAGCACACCACCCTTGGTTCCGGTTCGTGCTCATCATCATCTAGCGGCTACACATCAGGTACCATCGTCTCGACTGCCTACACGACGTCTAGCAGCTCTCGAGTGTCCACTTTCTCCATGGAGGCCGCCATACACTTGGACATGATGGAGTTGGACGAGGCCAGGTCATCCTTATAGCCGTCAGATCGACCGCTCTCAGTCGATATGAGCCATTGATTTTTTTCTCAATTATTGTAGAAAATTTCAAACAAAAATTGTAGGAAGCAAATTTATGTATGCGACTATTTTTGTGTGTTTGTATAATTTGTTGTAATTGTACACATGGGCTAGTAATTCCTCAGTATATATATATTTGTCTCCAGACTCCAGTGCTAGACCAAAGCAGAGTATGGAAAAGATAACGGGAGTATATTCTGAGCTGTTCATCTCTTGAAGCAGGAAACCAGAGATAGATAGCCAGCAGACTAGAAGAGGGAGTGTTAGAGCATCTCCAATAGTTTTGGTATTTTTGATTTGGCATTTGACTTGGTTGCCAACTCCCCATTCTAAATGTCAAGCCAAAAAAAAGGTCTCCTCCAACAGTTTGCTATTTTTGATTTGCCATATGGGAAAAGTGGGGCCGGGAGGGGGCGGTTGTTGGTTCAAGTCGCCATGCGTCGGGCATGCAAGTGACGCACGCAAGAAATGCCAAAGCTCCCAAGTTTGGCAAAAATGCCAAAGGAGGACCTGATTTTGCCAAACTCACTAAAATGCAAAAGGGATTTACAAAACTGTTGGAGCATTGTTTTCTAGACTTTTGGCAAAAAATGCAAATGTCAAACCCATATGCAACACTGTTGGAGATGCTCTTAGATATGCAAGTTAGAAGAACAAGTAGTTTCTTAGAGCAACTCCAACCATCCTCCTAAAAATAGCTAAAAATAGATAGCTAACTTGTAAAATTTGAGAGCCCAAATCTACAATTAACTCTAGTGAAATTTGAGCAGTCCAGTTGCAAAACTGAAAGCCTCAGAAATTCTTAGCGCCTATGGAGCACCCTATACAGTTCCTATCCTCTAATAAATGAAAGCCGATACAAGATATTTCGGGGGAAAAAAAGAGAACATGAAGATCAGTAAGTAAACACCACGCGGCAGCAGACAAGGTAATCAAGTTGAATCTTCGCTCATCTTCAATTCAAAGGGCAAAAACAATATAAGGTCTATTTAGTACTGAAACTGTTTTTCTAATTTCTTTTAGCAGTTCTGCTGATAAAGCTGAAGCAGTTTTAGTTATCCACTTGGCAAAACAGTACACAAAGACGACGAAATGTTGAAAAAAAACCCTATGTATTTTTTTTCTTTTTTTCCCCTTCTTTCCTTCTCTCTCCCAACGCTTCTGTTCTTCGGGCCAAGGTTGTGATCGATAGCCGGTGCCTAGGACTTGACGGCCGCCCTTGCCCCACGCCCAGCAGCCGAGCCAGCTCGCAGGCCCTGGTGAAAACTATGTTGGAGCCTTTTAGTAAGGAGTAGTTTATAAAAAATATTGAGTCCTTTATCGATCTCCAATGCTAAAAATAATCTATTACTAAATGCTACCAGCAGTAAGTAGCCTAAAGTAAGCCCCAATCTTCGTATAAGTTACAACATATGTCATTATAAATGAAAGGGTCCATGGCCTAGTGGTTACGAGAGTATTAGTAGGACCTAAGGTACGACAGCGAGGCGTATGTGACCACTTCGTTGAGGATTTGTTGTTGAATTTGAAAAAAGAACCGCTGTAAAAAAATCTCCAAAATTATATGTTACCTTAATTAAGTAACCCAAAATCTAAATTACTCGCATTCATCATTATACAAAAATGTTCCAAATACCTTATATATATGTCCTCCTCATTGAGTGTGCTGAGTCAAAAAAAAATGTATTTCAAGTATACAATGGCCCTTTTCACAAAAAAAAAAAAAAAGAGTTCACAACAGCCCACACGCACGTCACAGGGCCATTGCGGCCCAATCACCGTAACATTGTACCTTCTGGCCTGTTAGTTTCTTCAAACAGCCAGGTTCGTTCACCCATTCTTGGCTTCTCTTCTGTTGTCGTGATCGACACAGGCGTGCTCACTGCTCACACATTGTGAAACCCTGTACACGTACACAAAGGATGATCGAGTAACTTGGCTCTCAAATTTATCATGTTTCTTAAGATAATAACCAGCAACCATTCCCCTTTTCTGTCAGTGCAGAATTCACATGCATCTCCTTTCCTCTCCTGGTGTGCATAACAGAGCAGAACAGAGTAAGGCTGAGGGAAAAACATAGCTCATTTACAAAATCAGAACACCAAAGTTACAGCTTGTACTACTGCTGCATATATACTGCATCGCTTTCGAAGCTGCTTGGATAGTATCATCTGGTACTCCTAGTGTCTAGAGAAATTAGGAGCCCAGATGCTAGAACAGGTGGCCTGTTTTTGCAAAGAAGAGCAAGTGAATTTTATTCAGTGCTGCTGCTATTACAAGGCAGGGGGCAGGGGTACAGATAAACTCTCAGCTGTTCCATTTTTTAGATACTTCAATACAGAAAATATTCAACAATTACACAAAAAAGAGAACTACACTAACAAACTTGTGGTGCTTCAGCTTTTTCCCCCTGTTTTTCACACAGTGCTTCAGAGATCCAGTCCTTGGAAGCAAGCAACAACATTTTGTTCCAAAACCCAACCATAACACTAAACACAAATCTAAGCAGGATTAACCAAGGAATACTATAGACATATGGTGACTTGCCTTGTATGGTGTGCACTAGCTCATCATCCTTCGAATAACTTCCCCAGCATCTTCTGTACCTTCTTAGGAGTGATTCTTGGGGTGCTAATGTTGTTATCCTCCAAGAACTGTGTGAAGACCGGGACGACGTTCTCAATGATGGAATTCCGCAGCTTTCTCCTCATCTGAGGATCTGGGACCTTCCAAAGCTTTTGTGTTCTGTAAATATTCTGAAATTTTGACTCAAACTTTGTTAGACGAGGCGAGTATCTAGGTATTCCAAAGCAACAAGGTGTACCAGGATCCTGCAAGCATTTCAACACCGGTGCCCAAGAAACATGGAGATAACTACTGATGTGGTCATCGATTTTCCTGTTGAGGGGCACCATAGTGAAATCCAAACGCCAAATTGTGTGAAGCTGCTGGAGTAAGTAGTAGAGGTTGTTGATCAAGAATAGTAACCTGAGGCTCTCATTTGGGAAGGCCCTAGACGACACTGTGGAAGGTGTTATCTCTAGTGAAGAAACCATCTCCATGATGAGGTTGCTGACATGGCTCACGTTTTCATTCTCAGACACAAATTCACCGCGGAGAACTGCATCATCTAGAATGCGATTAACCGAACCGTAATTGGCCCACAACACCTTGGTGTAGCTTACTATGGAGTTTGTGACCTTGTGAATGTCACTTGAACCGCCGTCATCGTCCGTCCTTGTCCAGGCCATGACAAGTATTCATGGTCTCAACAATTTCACCCCATATGGCCTCATCTAACTTGGCCAGGTCTTCCAACAAGTGGTCTCCCCATGGCACCGTCAGTAGTACATTCTACTTGTAATGTCGGGGATATGTTGGGAGGCCATGGAAAGAGCATCATGCATGTCTATTAGTGCCCGAAGCTTCTCAGCCGGTGCCGTGCCCCGCCTATCAAGTAGTTCTTCTTAAAGCAGCAGCAATGTCGACGAAAAGGCAGCATCTTGAGCACAACTGCTTGGACTAGTTCTGCAAATTCAGAAGCAGATGGCTGCTTACTCGTTCCTTCCTTCTGGTGCTGCCCCTGTCTCGCATGCGTACCATCCATCGAGACTCGTAAGGATGGATTCGGCAATCTTTAAGTAGAGCATGGATCCAGCTTTCTACAAGAAATTGGAAGCCGTGCGAAGTCACGACACTTCCTGAAGATTCATATGTATCGGCGAGATCGAGAACCCAGACGGCGTCCAGCTCCGAGAGCCACCTCTCCAAGGCACTGCGATCATCGCCACGGAATTCTTCGACCAGGCCCTTGATATGCTCGAGCTGCTTCGCCTTGTCTTCCGCGAGCTCCTTGGCTACATAAAGCTCCTCCTCCACGTTTTCTTCCACGACCAGCGCCGTGGAAGGAAACGGATGGAGATCACGGCCGCGGTTCTTCGGCTGAACCGGAGGTGGCGGTGGTGGTGGTGCCGGTGTAGGTGGTACCTGAAGTGGTGCTGCCACCACCGGTAGGCTGCAGCAAACCGCCTCCGCCGCCCGTCGGCGTCATGCTCGCCGCTGCCCCTCGATGGCATCCATGCTCTCCGCCAGGCTGAGACCACCGCCATGCGAGCCGTTCACACTGCTGGAATTATATAATGGAATGGAATCAATCAATCAATCTAGAGAGCGATGCAAATGAATTTTTGTTTTATGCTTCAATCAATTCAATAATGAATCAACCTCAACAAAATTCCACAAACCGTGTGTCCAGTTTCCATGACGAGTCCACAAAAGGTGTCCCTTGACTTTGACTGTACTAGTGTAGCCGTGCCGTGTAGGATGCACTGATATAGCTGAAATTTTCATGATGTTTATGACGCGTGTTGATTGTTGAAACTGACGGCCTGGCCTCATCTGGATAAGGCCTTATAAATCAAACCTTTTCAAAACTTTAGCCATCAATACTTAAAATTCCTCAGCAATTCTCTTGTTTCCTATGTGGTTTGGTTTTGTCCTGCTAACAAAGTTCCTCGGTCAGCATTTCAGATCTCTTGATGAGTTTCAGAAAAAGATTTAAAAATTATAAGTATGCATTGAAAAGGCAAGATTATTTTAGATCACATCTTGTGTTGTCCGTCGCCCAGCCCATCTGAGCTGCGCCTCAGCTCCATTGACGCCACAAGCTGTGCAACTCAAATGCTCCGCGACGCTGCTGCTGTACAGTGCACACTGCATACTACACTCTACATAGTATAAACATCTGTTGCCGTTGTGCATGGTGAACTTACCGCATGGGGAAAAGACGATACCAGCAGCGCAATGGGGGCATCACTCTCTGCTTTTAGAAATAAGAGTCTTCAATTACGGCGTAGCAGTGCAGACTTGTAGAGTTGCAGGTGCCTAAGGTAGTGTCCCTCAAGGTTACGCACAGATGCAGCAGCACACTCCATCGAGTATCAGTCCTCTTGCCTTCAGCAGCTGTGGGATAGGATGCCTCCCAATGCCGTACGTGGACACCAGCGTGGTCCAAGAAACAAGTCCTTGGCGTACATTTCGTCGAACAACTGGCGTGCGGGTGTAGTCTCCGGCAAACATCGTCGTGGCGTCAGTGCGCTGACCAGGGGCGTGGCGCGGTGGCGGCAGAGGACAATGGAGCGACAGCATGAGGTAGCTGTGGCGGCGGATGAATGGGAGCGCGGCAGAGGACGGACACTACGGCGGCGGACGACTAGCTGCTAGCATGAGTGCACGCAGGGAAGGTCGGGCAGTAGGTGAAGTCGGTCCAAGAGAAATAAAACCAGCAGGCCGAAATGGATCATGGGCTTGGAGGTCGGCTCGGGAAAAAAAATGGAAATTTCAATAAATAAGAGAGAAAAAGAGATATACTAGTAGAGCTTCAAGATGGATTTGTGTTTGAAAGAATAAAAATAAATAGAGTTCAATTTTAGATTATGTTTTAAAATGTATTGAGATAGTTTTAAAATGCATGATTTTAAATTTGTATTTTTTTCTAGGGCATTACACCCACATACGTAATATAGAAGTCAAAATGACAAAACTTACAAAAACAACGTTCTCATACCCTGTTTGGTTAATTAGACTTGAGATTTTTTTTAGTCTTAGGACTTTTTTTAAGAAAAGTTTCTCCATAAGGTACTTTTAAGAACTTCTAGGAAAAAAGAACACATTACGTTATATAGCATATTGTGGGTTTTCTTTCACGATCGGGTGTTCACGCGTTTTTACAAAGAGAAAAGCATACCGTGGGTTTTGGCAAGCAGCATGGTCATGGCCACGGTCAGTACCACTATCTGTATATTAATAATATTATATAGGAGGACAATATAATGCTGATGTTTTTTTCAAGACGCGTTGTGATTGCAACACTGTTGAGTAATTCTATGTGGTCCCCTTGTTTCAAAAAAAAAAAAATTCTATGTGGTCTCTCATCTGCTGACGCACACTCATTTTTTTTAAAAAACCGGGATAACATTTCATATACATAGATAAAGGTTTACATTGCAACTCTTACAAAAGCACCCTTAAACAAAAAGAAAATTACAAATTGGCCCACACAAGGGTATCCCGGTCGTCTTCGTCACCAACGAATGGAGGAGCCCCTCGACGAGCAGCCACCGCACCAGAGATAGAAAAAGATGCACACCGATGTTGCAGCTTGAAGCCAACGCCCTTCCCGTTGAAGAAACTTCAATCTTTTCATTAGCACAAGTAGCATGCCCAAGACAACATGTCGTAGAATCGTTGGACGCGTTGAGATTGCAACACTGTTGAGTAATTCTATGTGGTCTCCTTGTTTCAAAAAAGAAATTCTATGTGGTCTCTCATCTGCTGACGTACACTCATTTGTTTTAGAAAACCAGGATAACATTTCATATATATATATAAAAAGGTTTACATTGCAACTCTTACAAAAGCACCCTCGAACAAAAGAGAATTACAAATTGGTGCACACAAAAGGTTTCCCCCGGCCGCCTTCGTCACCAGCAAATGGAGGAGACCCTCGACGACAGCCACCGCACTGAGTTAGAAGAAGATGCACACCGAGGTTGTAGCTTGAAGCCAACACCCTTCCGAATGAAGAAACTTCAAATTTTTTCATTGGCACAACAAGTAGCATGCCCAAGACAACATGTCGTAGAATCGTTGAACGCCCAAGCCATCGAGGATGACCATCGGCCATCACGCCGCCGAGAAAACAGGGAATGAACTCCGCAAGCTTCGTAGGCATCCCAAAATCGACGGACAACGCAGCAACCGATAGGGGAAGAACAAACCCCAAGCAGTTGCAAGTAAACCACCACCCGGTTTCTCGACATAGTGGTAGACATACCTACCTAAAACTTCAACGGAGAAGGCATCGTCGCCGTTGCGAAGCGAAGAAGACGAGGAAGGGACAAACACCCTCACGCACGAGATCTGAAGCTTCGAAAGAAACCCCCAATGTGGTGAGGTAGAAGACACCCAACCCTTCGCCGTTGCTAAAAGAGAAGACGACGAGGCAGAGGAAGAGCCGGCGAAGATTATTCGTAGATGGCGACGCCGCCTCCACCAGTCGTACGCCGCAAGGATCCGACGGCCATCTGATAGGTGCCACCGAAACCCTAACCCTACTATAACTAGCTATACGCGGGGGGAAAAGCAATCCGCCGTCGATTCAACCGGTCCTTCTCCTCCTTCGACGCCAGCGAGGGCGCTAGAGGCGAGGAGGACGGCGAATCGACGGAGGAAACGCGAAATCACCCTCCAGTTGCCGCTCTCAATTGTAGAGCTCTCGAGAGGTCGAGAAGGATCGAAACTGCTGATGCATGCTCATGGTCAGATATATATCACCCGCTGAGCTCCCGTTCTGCTTTCACTGAGCCCGTGCGCGGTGTGCTATGGGTTGCCAAGTACTTGGGCTGGTTGGATTTTTTTTCAAAATAAGTACTTGGGCTGACATGGGCCGTCCTAATTACGTGGGCTTACGTGTGTCTATGCTGGACGAGACGTTGATAGTAAGTCAGTAACAGAGAATGCAGAATGTGAGAGCAGATCGCTTCTAAATTCTGATATACAAACATAATGTCACAGCCCAAGACGGCGGCTCGGGCTCATGGGGCCACTAGGCCGAGACAAACGCGACTGGGAGGCAGCCAGCCACCTGGCGCGATCAGCCATCGCGTGATTATTTTGGTAATTAGGAATTAAAGTCTCTTTATAAATAAAAGGATATTGGAGTTTTTTTTTTGACGTGAAAAGGATATTGGAGTTTGATTAGGATAAAGATTGGAGTTTGTTTAGGAAATAGGGTATCTATCTATCTATAATCTATAATCTATAATCTATAATAATCTATAATAATTCTTATAAGAATAAACCCCACTAGGTAAATTCTCTCAACATGCAAAGTGTCCACATCATCCCCCACTAAGTGAACCACTAGATGTTCTATCTTTTCATACAAAGTGTCCACATCATTACCCACTAAGTCCATGTCATTTCCTTAATAATTAAAAAAAATTCACATCATCCCCAATCTCTACCATGTGAAATAAATCTTTAACATACAAGTTATCTACATACGGTATTTATTCATCACCTGTTCCTCTATAATGTGATCACATATTCTATACTAATGTTTTATCCTATCTGATTCATTAAAATAACTTGCAATCAAATTCTTATATATATGTATACATAATATAAAAAATAGCATATAGTAAATGCTACGCATAAGAAAAATATTTTTAAGTGAATGCCGTGGAAACGCGCGGGATGTACTCTAGTTTCAATCTATAAGAAAACCTTCCGGAAGTTTGTTGGGATTGCAAGTCCATTAGGGACTATAAATAGGAGATGCAATCTATTGGAATAATCTTTCTCTCTGCCCACTGCTGTCGCCCATGCCGCACATGCCATCGCGTGCCGCCCGCCGCCCACGCCCTAGCAGCCACCGTCGAGCCCCCGAGCCCGGCTCGGCTGTTACATGTGGTATCCGGAGACCGATCTCGATCCTTCCACCACCACCGCATTCCGAGCTCAAGCAATCTTTCGACAAGCTCGTCGCCGACCTCCGCATCAAGTTCGGGGACATCACTGCAAGATTCGACAGCGTCGACGCCCGACTCGCCGCCATGAACAGCGACCCCATCACCAACGACACCAACGAAGAATGCCGACCATTATTATAAATATAAAAGGAATAAATGAGGAGTCTCTTCTGAGCTGTTCATGGCTTAATTAATGCTGGAAAGCAGGAACAGATACGTAGCCTGTTGTGATGTGTGATCTCAGTGTTTCCTGTTTTGTACAGGTGAACAGATATGGAGCCGGAGAGCTCAGCTTTGTAGGAACAATACTGAGATATACAAAGATGTTTCTTGCATGGCTATATAGTCTGTTCATTCCAAAATAGCATCTACTGACATTTGGTCATTTGGACAAGTAAATGGTACCGATTATTGTTATATATAGCATCACGTACTGATCTGCCTCATATGAAAAGTAAAACACATAACACTGAGATATATGTGTAAACAGGTTAACCAGCCACCTTTACAAATCATTGCACTAGCTAAGGCTATATGCTGATGAAAAACCTCCTTGAGAAACATGACAAATCACTCCCCAATGCATGACGAGAAAAAAGAGGATCAGTAAGTAAGCATCACTGTTGTTGGTATACAAGCCTAAAGCCAAAAGGCAGAATGTACATTACACACATACAGCTATCAGCTGCTCAACATTTATTCAGAAATGAATATCACAGGAGAGATACACAAATGAAGTTTTGTAGCGTTCTTCAATTTGTTTCAATACAACTTCAGAAGTCAAATCATTCGAAGCAACCAAGTTTAATCAGAATTCCAACATAAATAGAAGAAACCTATGGTGACTTTATCTGTCTTCCGTGTTGCAATCTATTCATCATCCCTCGAACAGCTCTTGCAGCTTCTCTTCCAGCTCTTGGGGAGTGAATTTTGGGTTGGTAACTTTGCTATCCTCTATGTACTTTGTATAGCCTGGAATTATTTTTTCGATGATAGCTTTGCGCAGCCTTTTCTTAAGCTCAGGATCTGGGACCTTCCACTGTATTTGGGTACTGTGGATTTTCTGAAATTCAGACTCGAACTTGGACAGTGGAGAGGACTTTCTCACCAGACGCAGTGGTGTAGGTTTGAACAAGCATGCCAACATTGGTTCCCAAGATACCTGTATATAGCTCTCTGTATAGTGCTCGTCTTTGCGAGTAATGGAACTGATGATGGCTGCCAGATCCACTTCGGTACAAGAGAGACTATTTTGGAGGTGCTCCCGTATGAAGTTTGAGTTGTTGATGAGGAATAATAAGCCAAGGCCTTTATCTAGGAATGATTGTGACTTGGTGATGAGTTTTTCTTCAAGACAGGACACCATCTCTGCGATCATGCTGACGAAAGGTTGTTCCTCTTCAAGTCTAGTCTGAGGCACAAACTTACCAAGGCTAGCTGCTTGGGATACAAATAATGGATCACGTTTGTATATAATAAAAAGAAACTGCATGTGATTCATTACTAAGCAAGTGGCCCGGTGAATGTCCGATGATCCTTGTGGAGTTTCAGCACCTAACCAGTCCTCAATTGACTTGAGCATATGAGTCCTTTTCTCCTCCAGTGCGCTCCATATGGCGTCAAACGCCTTGCCCTGCTTCGCTGACAAGAGGCTTAGCATTTCTTTCTCTATCCTTTCAACCTCTGCAGGGGTTGACGAATGGAACTGCAATCTGATCCCCAATAACACCTCGGTCAGAGCTCTATTCACAGTGATACAGTAAAATAGAGATTCTGCTGTGTCTTGTGTCCCAGGTAAAGCAGAAAGAGGTTTACTAACCAAGTCATCAACAAAAACGAGCATTTTGACCATTGCTTTTTGGAAAAACAGTGCAAACTGTAGCGGATCCAGACTAGTAGCGGCTTGTATCCCGCTCTCTGCCTCTTCCTCCTCGCTATCCCCAGGCATGCCCACAAAGCCATGACCACGGTCGGGAAAGAAAGACTCCGTGAGATGAATGGTTTCCATGATTTGTGTGAGAGCTTGGATCCAGTTCCCAACTCGATCAGGCGAGAGTACCAACTCAGATGCACCAACATCGAGTTGGAGAACCCAGCGGACACCAATCTCCGAGAACCACCTCTCCAGGACGCAGATGCTGCGGTTCTCCGCCGGCACACGGAAGAATTCCTGAACTAGGCTTTCAAGATGCTTCATCCTCGTCTCCTTCAACGTTGCTTCCTCGATTTCTTTGCGGCGCTTCTTAATTGCTTGAGCAGACTCGCCATCCGTTTTGTCGTAAGGCAAGCAGCCCGGTCGGCCAGCCCGGCGGGCCGCCATTGGTCTAGGCGCCGAGGGAGCGGGTCGCCGAGGGCGGACCCCTCGGCGCCTCAAGAGTGAAGCCCATGTTTTCGGTGTTTCTTGTGAGACGGTTTTTGCAGGTGGCGTTCCGGCGGTCCCGAGACCGAAGGGCAAGAGTTCGAGGCCGCGTGGCCGGAGGGCAAGCATGAGTGGTCCCTGGGAACAGGTAGGAGGCCGGAGCCAAAATACCAAGACACACCGTGCGGCGCGGGAATATCCGGGAACATCGGGGTGGTTGAAGGGCATCTTGGGCATGTAAAAATTTACGAATGTGTATAAATAGACCGCCCCGAGGGCGTTGTAAAGGAGGATGGATAACAAGTAATACAAGCCCAATTACTACTTTCGTATCGTGGTTTTCGGTTGTCCATAGGGGTGGCACCGCTAGAACAATATGCAGCAACGCTAGGCCTAAACTCAGGAGACGCCAACCGGATGTAGGAGTGGAAGTCCGGGTCGTCGACACCCAAGTAATGGAGCATCTAGGGGCGTCACACACTCGGCAGCGACTGTCCGAGGTGGATCCAAACGCGCTATCGGTGGCCCATGGCCAAGCAACGACGGCGACGAAACAATGGCGTCAACCCCCGAGATGACTCCAAGTTGAGCGCAATATAAAGTTAAAAATATATTATTAACTCGTAGCAACGCACAGACACATATTTTCTAGTAAAATAAAAGAGAGAAAAAGAGATAGTTTTGGCTAGAGTTTCAATATGGATTCGTGTTTGAAAAAAAAAAAAAAAAACAGAGTTCAATTTCAGATTATGTTTTAAAATGTTTTGAGATAGTTTTGAAATGCGTGATTTTAAATTTGGATTAGAAATGACAACTTACATCAAAGCGGATACCGGATCTTTAGGGAAAAAAAGAGAAAAAGAAGATCAGTAAGTAAACACCACTGGTGTTGGTACAAGCCTACAAGACAGAAGCTACATTACATACATACTGCCATCGGCTGCTCAACATTTATTCGGAAATGAATAGCACAGAGAGGTACAAATTGCGAAACGAAGTGTCATAGTGCTTAAAATTTTTGTCTACATAATATACAGCTTCCGAAGTAAAATCATTTGAAGCAACATGGGATCTAAACAAAATGCCAACATTTATTTTTAGATAAAGGATAAAAATCCGGCCTCATCTATCTGTGGATAGAATCAGACCAATTATTACAAAGTTCAAACCCAACTTGAAGTTTTGCTGGATACAAATTCCAGCCACACACACTGATAGCCAACAAAACAAGCAAATAAAAGTCTTTGACTAAACATAACCAATGTGGAAGAAACCTATGGTGACAAAATGCCAACATAAATGGAAGAAACCTATGGTGATTGTATTTGTCTTCCATGTTGCAATCTATTCATCATCCTTCAAACAGCTCTTGCAGCATCTCTTCCAGCTCCTGGGGAGTGAATTTTGGGTTGGTAACCTTGCTATCCTCTATGTGTTTTGTATAGGCTGGAATGACTTTTTCGATGACAGCTTTGCGCAGCCTTTTCCTAAGGCCAGGATCTGGGACCTTCCAAAACTCTTGGGTAGTGTAGATTTTCTGAAATTCAGACTCTAACTTGGACAGTGGGGAGTACTTTCTCACCAGACGCAGTGGTGTAGGATTGGACAAGCATGCCAACATTGGTTCCCAAGATACCTGTATATAGCTCTCTGTATAGTGCTCAACATTGCAAGTGATGGAACTGATGATGGCTACCAAATCTAACTTGATACAATACATACTGTCTTGGAGCTGCTCCCGTATGAAGTTTGAGTTGTTGAGGAGGAATAATAAGCCAAGGCTTTTATCTCGGAATGATTGTGACTTGGTGATGAGTTTTTCTCCAAGACAAATCACCATCTCTGCGATCATTCTGACGAAAGGTTCTGCCTCTTCAAGTCCAGTCTGAGGCACATACTTACCAAGCCTAGCTGCTTTGGATACAAATAATGGATCAACTTCCCAACAATTGTACAGAAGAAACTTGATATGATTCATTACTGAGTAAGTGGCCTGGTGAATGTCCGATGATCCTTGTGGAGTTTCAGCACCTAACGAGTCCTCCATTGACTTGAGGACACAAGTCCTTCTCTTCTCCATTGAGCTCCATATGGCGTCAAATGCCATGACCTGCTTTGCTGACAAGAGGCTTACCATCTGCTTCTCTATCTTTTCAACCTCTGTAGGGGGCGACGAATGGAACTGCAATATGCTCCCCGATAACACCTCGGACAGAGCTCTGTTTACTATGAGACAGGAATTGAGAGGGACCAAAAAGGTGTCTTCTCGCTCAATCCGCTCCTTTATGTTAATAGATTTACTAAACACGTAATCAACAAAAAGGAGCATTTTGGCCATGGCTTTTTGGATAAACAGTGCGAACTGTAGCGGATCCAGATTAGTTTGTTTCCCGCTGTCTACCTCTTCCTCCTCGCTAATACCAGGCATGCCCACAAAGCCATGACCATGGTTCGGAAAGAAAGACTCCGTGAGATGAATGGTTTCCATGATTTGTGTGAGAGCTCGGACCCAGATCCCTGTATTCCCTTTGCTAGGATATGTCCACCCAGATGCACCAACATCGAGTTGGAGAACCCAGCCGACGCCCAACTCCGAGAACCAACTCTCCAGGGCACTCATGCCACCGCCGCCGCCACCTAAGATGCTGCGATTCTCCAGCGATCCACGGAAGAATTCCTGAACCAGGCTTTCAATGCGGTTCATCCTCGTCTCCTTCAACGTTGCTTCCTCGATTTCTTTGCGGTGCTTCTTAATTGCTTGACCAAACTCGGCGTCCTTTTTGTCGGGCTCGGGCGTGCCCAAACTGAGCTGCAATTCCAACTCCATCAAAGCAGCAGCCTCCATAGAGATACCATAGGAGAGGCGAGAACTGCGAGAGGCGCCAGATGTGTAGGCATTTGATGAGACTATGGTACCTGATCTGGAGCTGCTGCTGATGGTGTAAGAACTGGATCTAATCTCCTCGAAGCGCCGGCGGTAGCTCGAAGAAGGCCCCCCCGCGCCGCCATCCCTGCCCGTCGCCTCCATGCCAATTGCAAAGTAGCTAGAACTGCTGGAGTGGGTGGGCGTTTGCGTCTGGAACTTTTGTTTTGGAACGAAGAGAGAAGGTGGTGGATGATACTGATAGTGTCGCCTTTTGCAAAGGAGCTTTGGTCGTCGGCCAGGATTCCATCCCCCATGAACCATCCACGAAAGGGAACGCGCGCGGCAGTATCGACTTTCGAGCAGGACACAGGACGCGCTTTCACGCCGTGTTTAGTTTTGTTTATTACTAAAGACTGTCTTGTAGCTCAACCCCAAACGAATCTGCACATGGCCTCCATGCTATTGCTAATTTGCTGTCGCTAAGCTATACTATACCTTGCGATCTGCAGAGAGAGATTGAGCCAGGGATCGGAGTTGCAATATGGCTGCCCCCACCCCCCATCGATTTAGAGCCTATATCTGTTGACTGTTGACTTATTGACTTGGCTCACGGTGCACACCAGGCGGATTTTTTTTAATTTAACTTTTGTTATAAAAAAAACAAATTTATTCCCGTTTAGAAATTATTTGCACCAGGTATCCTTTTGATCGTGTCAGGAGGGCCGGCGCGACTTCTTCACACTGTCGCGCCACATGCAGTGGGTGCTGTCATTGGGTGGGGACGCCACTGGCAGTCGGCACCAAAACTGCAGCGCACCAGCATCACACAGTTATTATTTACGGCTACTGCAGTGCTGCTGCTAGCTGCTTCTCTCTTCACTCCGCTCCTTGTATATTTGCATCACTGCCCTGCTGTTTTGTTTCATGTCATCTGTTTTTACGAAGGATTGCTCGTCTCCTTCCCTGCCTTTGATGCAAATATAGCAACATTAAATATAGCAATGATCTCTCATTGGCATGCATGTGTGGCCTCAGCTGCCTACATACAAATAAAGAAAGGCAGCTAGCCAGGGTGGCATCCAAGGGCCCAAGTATATAGCGACCGTTGCTATATTTACATCATGCTAATGTTGCCGGTTATAAATAAAGAAAGCCAGCCAAAGAGCGACAACAGACACACTTCAATAATCAATAAGGTAGGAAGGAAAGGAAGCCACTCCCTTGTCAATCGATCCATCTAGAGGTCACTCCTTCATTCCTTGAGACGATGAAGCAGCATCATCAGCTCCTCCTCTCTCTCATGTTTCTCGTTGCTGTCGCAGCAGCCGTTGTTGCTGCCGAGCCACAGCAGGTATGTCTTCTCTTCTGCATCATCACTGAATCGGCTCTGGTTCTCCTTTCTCTCATGAAGATTGAACAAGCATCATCGTCAGGTCATCTGATTCCATTTCTGAATAATGAGCACATTAATATCATAACATGGTCCGTATGTCCATGCAGGCGGGGATGAGCAGCGAGGCGAGATCCCTGCTTCAGCCGCCAAAACTAGGTAATGTACATGACAAGCAAGCAAGCGAGTCTCCTCGTACATACATACAGCATCATGATAGCTATATATACAGACAGGCTGCAGCAGTTTCATTCATGTCTGTTTCTGTTTTGCGTTGCATTGCATGCAGACTGCCCGTCCAAATGCTCCGTTCGCTGCCGCAAGAGCTGGAAGAACGAGATGTGCTTGAAGATGTGCAACATCTGCTGCGGCAAATGCAACTGCGTGCCGCCGGGGACAGGCCAGGACACCCGCAACCAATGCCCCTGCTACGCCACCATGAAGAACCCCAAAACCGGCAAGCTCAAGTGCCCTTAGAGCGTCGGCAGGCAGCGGCCATGGATGTCACTGATCTGGAGAGCAGAAGTTTCTCCATGTCATGCCAGCTCTTTGCAATGAAGTAACCAGTCCATTAATCCATACATATGCGGATTGGAGTCATTTCAATAAAACCAACAAGCATTGTATTATATATGCAGAGTAAGAGTACTCATATATGCATGGTTCTTAGTGATCATGATCATGATTGTGAGACCCAGCCCATTGAGCCTAGTTGGGCCAGGCTGAAAGCCATGGTTACTGTAGCATCGCGAATTACAACCACCAGGAGCACCAGGAAGTTTAGTACCACATCGTGAAACGAAGTTGAGTTCGACCAGCTTAAAAGCTTCGGCCGGGGAGGCTGTTAACTCTGGATCGATCATTTTGCGCGAAGCGAGGACGAAAGCGCAAAAGAGTTAATTAGCAGGTGTGGTCCATTCAACGTGTAGAGTGGATCTTAGCCGTCATCCCGGGTCGGGGCGTTACAAATGGTATTCAGAGCCAACTCTCGCGGTTTCACGGACGTATGGATCGGGAGCTCGGAAAAGTTGCGCATGGCTCCGTAGAGGGCATGGCAAATAGACCGAGGAGCTGGTAATACGTACGTGAGCCAAGAGGGTTGATCCTGGACATTTGTCCCGTATGGGTAAGCTGGTTCGACGAGGACGTCGAGTTCTTTGAGGGTGGGTGGATGTGAGACCCAGCCCATTGAGCCTAGTTGGGCCAGGCTGAAAGCCATGGTTACTGTAGCTTCACGAATTACAACCACCAGGAGCACCAGGAAGTTTAGTACCACATCGTGAAACGAAGTTGAGTTCGACCAGCTTAAAAGCTTCGGCCGGGGAGGCTGTTAACTCCGGATCGATCCTTTTGCGCGAAGCGAGGACGAAAGCGCAAGAGAGTTAATTAGCAGGTGTGGTCCATTCAACGTGTAGAGTGGATCTTAGCCGTCATCCCGGGTCGGGGCGTTACAATGATCATGCCCCTTGAGCTTTGATATAATAAGCAATGAACTTACCCTTCAGCTGAGATGTAAACTGGTTTTCCAGTAACCCTTTTATACTTACTATGTATATATATAAGCAGGGCCATGGATGTTTCATGTTCTGTTTTCCATGCATGTTTCTTGTTCTGTTTTGAGTATGGAATAAAATGTTGTTGCTTGGAATGTTTAATCATTTTTGTGCCCTCTTGAGGTGTCAATCCGACAACGAGACAAAGTAGGGATTTATCTGTAGAAACAAGGAAATATGGTAGACCAGCACTTCGAAAAGTGCTCCCCAAAGCTAGGCAACGTACATACACATCAGAACTGATATTTTTCTGAGGAAAGACCATGATATGATATTAACCTCCAGCATCCATCACCTCTGGGAAAGGAAGAACTCCAAGTCTGGGTGCCTATTTCTACTCATCATCCCATTCAGCGTCATTTGTAAAATCTCTCCTTCAGAATCTGTCAGTGCAGAATTCACATATCCCAGTGTGCAGAACAGAGCAGAACAGAGTAAGATTGAGGGCAAAAGCAAAACAAACAAAACAACTCATTTGTAAAATCATAACAACCAAAGTTGCTTCATATGTACCGCAACGCTTTTAAAGTTGCACTATTGGTGTGCATAGTTTTTTTTTTTAAAAAAAAATCCTAAGTATGGCTTTGCAAAGTGTTGGAGATGCAGTTCCGAACACCAGACAGACCTTCGCACGACGAGGCCTTGCGCGAGGTCTCCGAACACGAGGTAAGACCTTCGCAAGGCGGAGCCTTGCGCGAAATCTCAGAGGCCTTGCGCGACTCCCGCCCGAACGATGCTTCGGGCGGGCGATGACGTAAGCGAAACGAAAGATGATGAGAGAGACAAATTAGGGTTTCACTATTTTCTCCCCAACCGTCTTTACACCAGGGATGCCCCCTGCTTTTATAGGCGCACGGACGCCCTTTGGTCCAAATACAAGAATGCCCCACGAATATTCCTTAAATATTCTCTACGAATTGTAGAAACCCGAGGGCATCCCGGTCATCTGTCCAGCCACTCGTGGGAGAAAGGAATCGCCTCGGTCCGGCCCAACCAAGCTTCCAGACTCCTCTTGTGCACTAACGGGCCGGCCCAAGCTGCGCGGGGGCCTTGTGCTGCGCTGGGGCCTTGCGCCCAGGCCTCGTTTCCCAGCTTCGCGCGTCGGCCTTGCGTATTCATCTCCAGCCTTCGTATATTTTGTAGTTTTGGCCTTGCGCAATCTTGCGCGAAGGTTCCCGCGTAGAGGCCCTAAGAGAAGGTCCTGCACGAAGCTCTTGGCGCGAAGATCCAAGCACGAAGGTGAGCTTAGCTCATTGAACCCCTGCCTTGCGTGATTTTGCTGCCAAGGCGCTTGCGTGTTCCGGTGCGGAGCTCTCTTGTGCATTTTTGTACGAAGGCCCCAAGCAAAGGTTCCCGCGCGGAGGCCCCCTTGCGCATTCTTGTGCGAAGGCGCCAAGCGAAGGTTCCCGCGCGGAGGCCACCTTGCGCATTCTTGTGCGAAGGTTCCCGCGCGGAGGCCACCTTGCGCATTCTTGTGCGAAGGCTCCAAGCGAAAGGTTCCTGTGCGGAAGCCACCTTGCGCATTCTTGTGCGAAGGCCCCAAGCGAAGGTTCCCGCGCGAAGGCCACTTTGCGCATTCTTGTGCGAAGGCCCCAAGCGAAGGTTCCCGCACGGAGCTCTCGGCGCGAAGGTGAGCTTGGCTTGGCGAGTTCCTGCATTTAGAAGTAAACAGAGAATTGACGAAGTATTCTCATTCGTTAGCGCAGGTTCACCTTACTCGGTGCACAGGCCCAACAGTTCCCCCCCAAGGTCAAGGTCCGGTGCAAGACGGTCCTTCGGCCTTACTTCTCCTGGAGCTCCGAGAGGTGAGGCTGCGCTTAGCATCCTTCCCCCCCGTCCGTCCTTGCTCTGGAGCTTGGGGGTTTTTGTATTTTTCCTTACTCTCTCTTTTTTTTTATGAACAGAGATTGCAATTTACTTTCATACATGAGTTGGTGGCGCTATAAAGGCATCAGGATCTAAATGTTTTAATTCTGCATACTAGTTAGTGATGTTGCAGAGGCTTATTAAATTGCTTTCTCAATGCTGCTACAGGTGGTTGTTGGTTTTCAAGGAGAGGAGTGGTGTGTGGATGCCTATAAGAGGCCCCCCTCTTCTGCACGCCACACTGTTTCACCATGTCCCTGACCGCCTACAGGCCCGTTCGCAACTAGCCATTGCGCTGCTTCTCTGGGCGTGGGGTTTTGCTCAGACATTGCGCCTGGAGATTGCGGTGTGGTGAGCTTTGCATGCTAATGGTTGCGGAGGCTCCAGAGCTATTTGGAGAGGAACTCTCGAACGTAGGGTTCTCTCTTTTTGAACTCTTCACTAAAGAGGAGTGGGACAACATGGCTAAAGATAAAGGATTGACCTATGTGCTAGGCGCGTCGAGAGTCACCGAAGGGGATATCAAAAGGTTTGAGCAACTTGGCTACTTTCCCAAAGGGTGGGCTAAGACTCCAAGTGTTGAGACCCAACCCATTCTGCCACCGTACTAGGAGCCTTCGTTGTGTGAGAAGGCTCCGTCGTCTGATGGGTGGGATGTGGTCTTCACTGATTTCTTCCAGTGCGGTCTTCGCACCCCTTGCAGAAGGTTTGTGGCATCAGTTTTGGACACTTTCAGCATTCAGCTTCATCGCTTGACACCTCGCGCGGTCCTCGCGCTCACTAAGTTCTACTGGGCTTGTGAGTCCTATGGCATGGAGTCTGATGCCAATGTGTTTGTGGAGCGCTATGAAATGCATTGCCAGTTCTCGCCGCGTGGTGACAACCCCAAGCTTCAATAAGGGCGTTGCACTTTCATCCCAAGAAAAGGCAAGAGGATCCCCGCTTGGAGCTTTCCTTCACCCAGAAGAGCAGGTTGGACAATGGCTGGATGGATCATTGGTTCTATGTGAAGACAACACTAGTGCAGGGTAACGGTCCTCGCTATGCGTTTGCTTCAGAGTTGACACCTATGCATGGGTTAGCATTTGGTGTGCCTTCCAAAAATAAGCCTCAGAGACATGAGATGTGTGAGATGGCCTTTGCTTTGGCTTGCAAGTACTTTGGTGGTAGGGACTTGGTGGAGGAGATTATTACTGCCAACTACTGGCCTCTTCGTCGGGATAGGAATAAAGATGGGAGAAAAGTGGAGGTTGAGGTGAAGGTGCTACCAGAGCTACCTTCAGCTGAGGGCATCCCTTGCCCTGTACTGCGGGCTACTTTACCTTCTCGGGTGGAAGGGTCCGACTACTTGAAAAAGGTTGTTCTGAATGGCCGTGCTATCCTTGGTGAGGTATCGAAGAGAGAGTATGTGCATCAACGAGCATGCGGAGCAAGTGAAAAGCTAGCCACTGAGTGACCGCACCTTAGGTGTGCCTACTGAGGGTTTGGTGAAGAGTGTGAAAAGGTTTAATCGCTGTTTCTGGAAACCATACGGTGCTGACGAGGCTCGTGACACTGTCGGGCTCTTTAGCAACAAGGTTGGACTTTCTACACATAAGCCAAGCATAGAGTTTGGATGCCCCCCCCTATTGTTGTGTTACTTATAGTTGAAAACTTTTGTGGGCGCAGGCAAGTCAGGCGCAAGGCGGTGGTGAGGGTGGTTCTAGCTCAGCCGCGAAGGCTAGTGGATCGATGCCTACACAGCTCCCCGAAGCTACTCACTCTCTCGTTAACGTGACAAAGGTACCTCTCGCTCGTGCTTATCTTCGAGGTGGCTTCCCACTTTGCACCATTTCAACTTTTGAACTTAACCCATTCTTTTTTTCTCTTTCTATGGCCTTGCTAGGATACCAAGCATGCGAGGGGGAAGAGGGTGTCGTGGCCAACACAAATGAGACAACCAAGGTATTAACTTAGGCTCTCTCTTTTCTCTCTATTTTTTGGCATGCGACTAACACAATGTGTTTTTTTTGTGTGTTTTTTCTTTCAAAGGTGGGTCTTAACCGAATGCAAAAAGCTGGTGGATCGGAGACTCCAAGGCCCTCCGAGGCTCCGTGCATTCTTGTTGCAGAAGTTCCCACGATAGTGGGTTGCTTGGCCACTCTCTGCAGGTGCCACCTTGCCTGATAATGTCATTTGTTTCTTGACCCCCCCCTTCCTATTGTACTAGGACAAAGAGACGTCTACGGGAGGAATATAGGCTCTTACCTAGCTCGAACCTACTCAACCTCCTACTAACATGGAGACAAACCTACTTATCCTTCCATTCTCTTTTTGAAAGTATGCATACAAGGCACTTGTACAAGGCACTTGCTTGCATGATTTGAATGTATTCATATATATATTTTTTCTCCTCAGGGATCAAAGGTTGCTGAGGCAAGAAATGGAGGGCCGACATCTTGCCGCTTCTTTGCTATTGCATGCAACGCTGTTGCTGGGACGCCCAACGTGCCTGAGAACAACGATGCTGGGGTCCTACCACCTCTGCACCTACGGGAGACTTGGTTGTGCGAGGTTGGTGCCACACAATTTAAGACCTTAGACTACGTTGGATTTATTGTGAGCACTTGTTAAATGCCGCGCACCAGCCTTTGTTGCTGAACTTGTGCAAGGCTCTGAACTTGTTATTTATGTTGGGTGAAACTCCTGGCTATTGTGACAGAGTACTTATTTAAGTCAGATGAAACTCCTAGTTATGCACTTGCGCCTTGCTAAAGGAAAATTGTTGGTTTGGTGTGTTAGCTTGGTTGGCATGATTTTTGTTGTGCATGGTTGCGCCAGTATGGCATGTTTGGGCTAGGCGAGAGTCTCAACCTTGCACTTGCGTTTGAGTTGTCACCCGTAAGGGCTCATTGAGGGGCCTTGCGCCTGGGGTGTCCCCCGCCTTGCGCACGGCTAAGAGGCTGGGCCTTGCGGGAGGTTCATCAAGATTTTTGTTGCTAAGGCTTGTAGCCTTGCTTAGATGTTATTAGCTGCGTAGGCATGAGACGAAGGCTCCTGGCCTTGCGCTCGACTCATGTGTGTCGTTTCGGGCGCTAGGTCCGACTAAAAGCAATCGTAATGATAGAAAGCAATCACCGTGTTAATCGTCGGTGCCTACTTTTCTATAGGACTTTTTCTGACTAACCACTTTGTAACGAACAGGTTCCTGGTGCCTGTGTTTTTCAGGACTTTTCCAGGCATGAGAATAACTCCTGGTGCCTGAATTTCTCAGGTCTTTCCCAGGTATGAGAAAAAACTCCTGGTGCCTGAATTTCTCAGGTCTTTTCCAGGTATGAGAAAAAAATCTTGGTGCCTGAGCTTCTCAGGTCTTTTCCAGGTACGCGGGCCTTTGATGGCCTTAGAGGTCGTTGTGTGGTAAAGAACCTTCGGTTTACACCGCGCAAGGTCCTCCAAGCAAGTTTTAGTTTGTCGAATAATGGGCCATCTACACAGCCAATTTCGACTCTTTGCACGAATTCGTTGGGGAAACACACACTTTATATAAACTTAGAGGAGTTTTTACATAGGTCTCGCCTCATTAAAAACCTCACCTCCGCTAGGGGTCCCCTTGTGAGGAAAAGAGTACGAGCCTTTTTTTGATAGTAAAAATGCATAAAAAGTAAATGCCTTGGCTCTTGTGTACACCATGCGAGAGCTTAGGTTCTTACAAGTCATATGTAGAAGCAGCGAAGGTTGTCGATATTCCACGTATGGTCGTTGGTGACACCTTCGATTGACGTCTGCTCAATCGCCGGACAGTCATATGCATTAGCTTGCGGGGGTGGCTGCGTATGAGCCTGAGGTGGCGTGTTGTTGTGATACGAAGGGTAGTACTGCAGGGATATGGGTGGGTGGGGGTTTGGTTATTGCTGGGGTTGTACGAAAGTGTAGTTTACTCCCCTAGGCGGGGCTACAGGTGGTGTCAAAGGCACTTGGTTCGCTTCCTGTTCTGCCCTTTCCCTGGCCTGCTGAATCTCTAGACAATCACGGGAGGTGTGGCCTTGCTCTTCTCCATGCACGAAACAATACTGTTTCCTCTGCTTTCTGGACCAATTCCGTCCTTGGTCACCCGGCTTTGCCTGGGGCTGCCCCTGGGATGGAGGTGGATGTGCTGGTGAAAGCTTTTCTTGGTTTTGGGTGCCTCCGCAGAAAGTGTCTACTATGAATACTTGTTGCCCTTGCGCATGCTGGTTAGGTACACCTTGTCCACCTCTTTGGTTGCTCTTTGCTTGTTGCTTGTTTTGGTTTTGTTCCTCCAATCTTTTGCGATAGTCATTGTCTGATCTACACCACTTCTCAAACTGCTCGCACAATTGCTGCATGGTAGTTGGTTTCTTTCGCGCCAAGTGTGAGGCGAATGGACCTATGCGGAGGCCCTTGATAGCTGCGTCTATCGCGACTTCATCTGGCACATCGGGTGCCTTAGCCTTGATCTGCAGGAATCGTTGAAAGTAGTCTTTGAGGGCTTCGTTGTGCCCTTGCTTGCACTGAAAGAGGTCCATGGAGGTAAGTGATTCATCCACGTAGCCCTTGAAGTTTGCCAAGATTTTATCACGTAGGTTCTCCCAAGAGTAGATGGTGCTTGGCTTCAACATAGTGTACCAGGACATGGCATCCCCCTCTGCTGCAATTATGAAAGACTTGGCCAAAACTGCATCGTCTCCGCCAGCTGATGCTATAGCCGTCTCGTACCTCATAACGAACTGATGTGGGTTTGTTCTACCATTGAAGCGCGGGAGCTGAATGGGTTCGTACTTCACCGGCCATGGAGTGCGTTGTAACCCTTCAGACAATGGTGATTTTGGATCGAAGGTTTGAGTGCTAGTCATCGGAGGCACCATGGTCGCAAGGGGGCCTTGCGCCGAGGGAGGAGGCACCACGGGCGCAAAGGGTCCTTGCATCGAGGGTGTTAGATGGGTAAAGTTCGCCAAGTGCGCAAGGGGATCTGAGGCCCCCGTAACGGGCATGTCGGACATGCTGAGGATCTCGGCCTGAAGCAACGCCATCTGCTGCCTGAGCTCTGCTGCTTGGGCTGAGGCGTGTTGTGCTCTTTGTGCCTGAGCGAGGGCCTCCGCCCGCCTTTCCTTCTCATGTTGTAGAACTTGAAGTTGGGCTCGTAGTTGCTGAAGTTCTGCTTCATAAGCTTGGACTGTGGGCACGGCTGCTCTGTCTGCTCTCGGTGTCGCTTGCGTGTTCACGTTGACCGTCAGCTGAGTTGCTTGCGGGTCGATCTCTGTCTCTCCTATGACGCCTTGCGGGAGGTCGTCGCCCGCCTCTGCGTCCTCCAACTGAGGTTCACGTTGCTCGATCGCAGGGCCCCCATGTGGAGTTGCGTAGACGCTTCGTGCCCCTCGCCTAGGCCTCGGCTCCGCAAGGCCAGAGGCTCTGGACTGAGCTCGGGGAGCACTCTTGCTCTTGCCAGCCATGATGTGAAAATTCATGAGGAGATGCTTCGGGCCCCACGGTGGGCGCCAAATGTTGGAGATCCAGCCGAACACCGCATGCACCTTCGCACGACGAGGCCTTGCGCAAGGTCTCCGAACACGAGGTAAGACCTTTGCAAGGCGGAGCCTTGCGCGAAATCTCGAGGCCTTTTGGCGACTCCCGCCCGAACGATGCTTCGGGGCGGGCGACGTAGTTTAAACGAAAAGATGATGAGAGAGACAAATTAGGGTTTCACTATTTTCTCCCCAACCGTCTTTACACCGGGATGCCCCGCTTTTATAGGCGCACGGGACGCCCTTTGGTCCAAATACAAGAATGCCCCACGAATATTCCTTGAATATTCTCTACGAATGTAGAAACCCGAGGGCATCCCTTGTCATCTGTCCAGCCACTCGTGGGAGAAAGGAATCACCTCGGTCCGGCCCAACCAAGCTTCCGGACTCCTCTTGTGCACTAACGGGCCGGCCCAAGCTGCGCTGGGGGCCTTGTGCTGCGGCCCAGGGCCTTGCGCCCGGAGGCCTCGTTCCCGGCTTCGCGCGTCGGCCTTGCGTATTCATCTCCGACCTTCGATATTTTGTAGTTTTGGCCTTGCGCAATCTTGCGCGAAGGTTCCCAGCGTAGAGGCCCTAAGAGAAGGTCCTGCACAAAGCTCTTGGCGCGAAGATCCAAGCACGAAGGTGAGCTTAGCTCATTGAACCCCCGCCTTGCGTGATTTTTGCTTTGCCAAGGCGCTTGCGTGTTCGGCGCGGAGCTCTCTTGTGCATTTTTGTACGAAGGCCCCAAGCAAAGGTTCCTGCGCGGAGGCCCCCTTGCGCATTCCTGTGCGAAGGCCCCAAGCGAAGGTTCCTGCGCGGAGGCCCCCTTGCGCATTCTTGTGCGAAGGCCCCAAGCGAAGGTTCCCGCGCGGAGGCCACCTTGCGCATTCTTGTGCGAAGGTTCCCGCGCGGAGGCCACCTTGCGCATTCTTGTGCGAAGGCTCGAAAGGTTCCTGTGCGGAAGCCACCTTGCGCATTCTTGTGCGAAGGCCCCAAGCGAAGGTTCCCGCGTGAAGGCCACTTTGCGCATTCTTGTGCGAAGGCCCCAAGCGAAGGTTCCCGCACGGAGCTCTCGGCGCGAAGGTGAGCTTGGCTTGGTGAGTTCCTGCATTTAGAAGTAAACAGAGAATTGACGAAGTATTCTCATTCGTTAGCGCAGGTTCACCTTACTCGGTGCACAGGCCCAACACAAAGGGTTTTGACAATTACATCGAATATGTGGTTTGCACTGAATATTTTGACGGCAAGCACAGCTTTAGACTTCTTCATTTGCAACTAAATATCACAGTGCGTTCCCTTAATTAGGTATGAAGCTGACATTGTTTTGGTACAGTTCTTCCATGTGGATTGCAAATTACAATACTCCAGGAATTGGTTGCTCTACATACGAATCCAAAACGTCTTGTCCCACACGTAGGTTCCTTACCATCCACCTTCGTAACAAATTTGAGTTGCAATGAGGCGGTATTAATGCCCTCACATTAGCCCCGGGTGGTGTGTGGTGGTGTTCCTGCCCGGTACTAATGAGCCTTATGACATTACTTTGGGCGTGTTTGATATGGGCCAAAAACGGCCGGGCAGGCCCGTGGGATGCAGCCGGGCGTGTTTGATAACAGCTGTTCCCCAGCCATGCCCTAGCGATGCAATTTACCTTCTCTCTCCTGGCTCGCGCCGCACGCTCCCTCGCTGCGTTCCTCCTCGGCCTGGCTCTGGCGGCGCTCGCGCTCGCGAATCTTGGGCGTCGGCGGTGGCTCTCGCGGGCTCGCGGGCAAAGGGGAAACTTCCTCGTGCGCTTCTTACCTGCCGTTGCCTTCTTCCGTCTCCTCTCTCGCTAGCAGATTTCTTCTTCTCCAAACCCTAACCGCTCCCGCCGAGTTACCGTCGACGAGGGGACGTCCATTCCGCCGCGCGTCGGTCGACTTCCCCGGGCTTCCTCTTGCCTCCCGCTGTGTGGATCTGCGTCCAGGCGGCGCGGCGCTCTCTCGCGGGCTCCGGAGAGACCGGTCTTCTTCCTCTTCTGCTCCGCCTCCGGTGAGGCGGTCTTCTTCCTCTTCTGCTCCGTCTCCGGTGAGGCGGTCTTCTTCCCACGGTCGGCTTCGTCTGTGGTGAGGCCGGTGGTCGTGGATCTGCTTCCCCGTCGTGGATCTCCTCCCGAACACCGTCCCCGGCTAGACCCGAGGTGAAATCCACGATTTGTCCCCATTTCTTTGGTTGCTAGTTCACTGGTTGGTCGGATCTGTGTATTGTTCAATCATGTTGCCTTATACCTGATTAAATCTCATTAAGAGGGCGGCCAGGCGTTTTTGGCCCATATCAAAGACGCCCTATTGCTTCATGTTGCCTTATTATTCCTGATTATACCTGATTCATGGCCAATGATGCAAAATAATCATGTCTGAGGTGGCTCCTGCATTTGTTATTGTTGTGTTTTTCATGGTGTTCATCGAGACCATGGGAAACATCCATACCAGGCTTCACATGCCCTTCTACTTTTGTTGTGGCTGGGTATGGAAGCTACCATGTTCTTCATGGATATCATGACATTGTAATTAGTACCTTTCTCAAAATGCCACCAATGATGCTTATTGTGCTACTAATAATGTGTTTATATATGCTGAGGCCTGTTTTTTTGTTGCCTCATGATGCTTTGCACCTTCTGTTTTTTTGGCCTATGATGCACTCTTTGTAATCTAAGGTGCCAAAACAATCTAAGGTGCCAAAACAATCTAAGGTGCCAAATCATGGTTCTTAATTACTCTTACTTGATTCATGCTAGTCATCAAGTGTTGTGCTACCATCCACAGGACTGCAACCATTACAGCCTCTGGCCTAATAGGATGGCATCTTGTGGTTGGTCTTCTCAACACTCCATGCCTGATATGAGATATACTATTCTGCTGAGGCCACTAGTTTATGCCTCATATGAGATGCCACTATTCTGCTGATTGCAGCATCTGTGCTGAGGCCTTTGGTTGAGGCTTTTCAAGCAATTTTTGTCATTATATGAGGCCCTGTTCTCCTTTCTCTTCCTTTGAAGCAATTTCTGTCATTATGAGGCCATGTTCTCCCTTCTTTTAAGACATTTGTGCACATCACAAGAAAACTGTTCATTTTTGTTTGTATTGCATGTGTTTCTTGGCTGCATACTTCTCCTAACCATGTTATAAGGTATTGTGCCTCTCCCCATCTCCTCAGTACTTGTCAAAGCTTCTGTCGGTGCTAAAATGAAAGAACATCGAGCTCCTCACTTCATGAGCTCAGAGGAAGAAGTGAGGGGCTCAATGTTCTTCTTTTTAGCATCAGGCTTCACTACTTGCAGCTTCTCAGTTTATTTGGCCTGTGATGCAATGCTGAGGCCACTTCCATTTGGTTTTTGAATCTCCTACTTTGGTCCTTTGATGATTGCAGCTATTTGAGGGAAAGTATTGGCCAATGATGCAGCTAGATGTGTTTGATTTATTGACAATTCCTATATAGGTTGATGGTCCATAGGGTAATGATACTGCAAGAAGCTTGATTTGTTCATTCATTCTGTTTGGTTGATGGCACATGGGCTGAGGATACTGCACCCTGGGTTTGATTTAATGATTCCATCAAATTGCTGAGGCCACTTGTTTATTTTCTTAAACCTCCTATATCACACTGATAGTCGAGGTCAGGAGAGAGAAGGTAAATTGCATCCCAGGAGGCATGGTGGGGAACAGGGTTACAAACCTGTACTGTTTGTTCATGCCTGCCATCAAACTGCTGTGAGACACCATTCAACCTGTACTGTTAAAACTCAATGTTGTTCTTTTGATGTTGTTCATCGAATCGTCGAGAAACTTACATGCCTCAGTTCATCTTTGCCTGAGGCTGTAAGTTCCTCGATGATTTCATGGGCCCAATCTTCCTGGTTGAGGCTGTGATTGAATCTTTTACAAACACCACAGTTGCCAAGTTGAGGCGGCTCTCAGGAGTTTGTGGAAGATTCAATCACAGCCTCCTTGGCACCTATGACAGTTCTCTTTGGATCTTATGGATATGATGATATTTCTGTTTTCCTCCTAGCCTATGATGAATGCATTGCCAAAATTATATGATCTCCCACTTGTTGAGGAACCGGGCATATGCACATATTATTCATGAATGTCATCGAGACGTGGATCGACGCCCATGCCCAATGCAAATCAAGTATCATCCAAAGATGACTTGTGGCTAGGCCGACGCCGTCGACGCCTTCATGGCCTTCATGACTTGTTACCGCGTGGGAGAGATGCCTAGCTGTGGCCCTTAAGCTCCAAGTGGGAGTGATGTTTATGGAATGGCAATGCAATCTGAGGCCTATGAAGATTTTAGAACTCAATGTTGTTCTTTTCTATTGGCCTATGATGATTTTTAATGGCAGCTAATGGCTTCGAGGTAATGGGGATTTGTTTTCATGTTGTTCATTGAATCATCCGTAAAACTTACATGCCTCGGTTCATCTTTGCTTGAGGTCAGTAAGTTCCTGGATGATTTCATGGGCCCCATGAGTTGTATGCTTGAGTTGGTATGCTCCAAGCCACAAAAAAAGTGAAAATCTGCCATTTTTCTGAGGCCAAGCCAATCTTCATAGTTTTTTCTGAGGAACAGTACATCACAGCCTTCTGTGGTGGTTGGTGAGCACATGTTGCAAACCGAGGTCATTTTCTTACAACATAACATGACAATCTACTCATCTCATTACCTCTTTTGTGTTTTTTTAATGCAGTGATGGCTTGGTATGTGGTGTACCGAGGCAGGAGGGTTGGTGTGACCAGCTCATGGGCAGTTTGTGCAACTAAAATCAGTGGGTTCCCAAACAACTTGCATCAGGCCTTTCCTACAAGACAAGAGGCAGAGGTCTCCTACTTGCAGTACACTGGAGGTGACCAAGTCCCTCTATTGGACCGTGGCCCTCAGCAGATTGCACCTCCTGACAATGACCCTCCCATTCCTCCCCAGCTAGTTCCTGCTGACCAAGTTCCTCTGTTGGACCATGCTCCTCCACAGGTTGCTCCTCATGGACCTCTTGTTGCGGGGGCCTCATCGCCCACCTATGGTTGCTTGTTCTTCTCTAGCACCTAATGGTTGTTGGAGGTTTATGTATTCTTTGTATTCTTCTAGTGCTGGTGGTTATTCTACTGGTGCTGGTCTTAGTTGTTCTCCATGGCCGATGATGCAATGCTGAGGCCAATGTGAACTGTCACCTGTTGAATGTTGTTCTGGTCAACTCAAACATGAACTCAATCTTGTTGTTTTGAATGGCCAATGATGCATTTCATAAAACTGATGTCAAATGTTGTTTGTTATTAGCTGAGGCCATTAATTTAGACGTTATCAAACAATTTAATCTTGTATTGCACCTCAATTATGATGAATCGTGTGAGTTCAACCTTCATTTGAATCTGTTGGCCCATCGTGGGCCGGGCCCGAATCAAACACCGCCTCGGTTGGAAGTTGGAGGTAGTTGGGGTTGGGCCAGGCTCTCGGGTCCGAATCAAACAAGAAAAAAGCTGTTGGGCCAGCCTCTTCACAGCCACGAAATCAAACACTAGCTCTTGGCCCGGTGTAGCCGGCCGGGGCGGCCCGGGCCTGCTCGGTGGCCGGCTCCTCGTAACCACGAAATCAAACACGCCCTTTATGTTTCACATCACTACAAGAGATGACCCCTTCTATGACAATTAGAAGTTTATCTTTTGTCAGAGAAGGTGGGTCATTTGACCTTTCGCGACAATTACAAGCTATGTCGGGTTCTAGTATAAATAGTTTCTTTGATGATGCCTTCAAAAAGAAGTTTCTTTGATGTGCGAACACATGGTTGATCCTTAACCATATGTTTAGTTGTGATGAGTAATTGATCAACACTTAACACTTTATTTCTATTTTCTTTTATCCTTTAGTTCGGTTACACTTACCCCGACACATGAGGTGTGTCGGTTAACATGTCTTTTGGCTTGTGTTGTGCAGGTGTGGAGCTCGGAGATGGTAGCTGACGGTGGAGTGAAGAGAAAGTAGGGTGTGCCATTCTGACGGACCGGGAGCGGTGAAGGGTGGACGTGAGGCTGGCTTGGCTCGAGGGACTCAGACACCGGGTGGCTAGCCATGGTGGCTGACAGTTGGGACATCGACAACCGCAAGAGTGCGAGAGTGATTGTGTTGGCTGGGTCAAGATGGCGAGTGTTGCAAGTTGGGAGAGACTTGGCGGCTCGGGCGGTCGAAGACGGTGGTGACACGTGTCAGCGGGGATGCGTACGCGGTACGCTACTCGCAAGCGGTTTGATGGTTACGGCCTCAAAACCATAGGCGCCCGGTTTCGTGGTTTGGGCCTCAAAACCACGGGCGCGGGTTTCCTAGGGTTTTCGCCTCAAAACCTAGGTGGAATTCGGCGGTGGAAGGAAGACACGGGTGGCATCGGGGAATTCGCGTTGGGTCGAAGCTACCGATGAGAAGGCGCGGTGGCCGTCGGATCAGAAGATATCCAAGTCCAACCATTGTGCCCCTGGCTATGTGGTTCCGGCATTTGTATCCTTAGGGGTAGTTCACCACTAGGACTTGGACTATAAATATCAAGGCAGTTCCTTCCCCCGGACTTGCCAGTCTAGTTCCAGTTTTTCATTGGTAGGGTTTCCCAGTCTCTAGTTTTCATCTCTGAGTGTGAGAGGTCCACTATAAAACTTTTTGCAGTGATCTGAGTAGGAACCACACCCCTTAGAGTGCGGATGCCCTCTAGGCTTTGTCTCCGATTCGTGTTCACGGAAATTTGATTGAACTCTTTTTGTGTTCTTAGTGTTCATCTTCTCTTGGTCTGGAATTGCTTGTTTGTGGACCGTTTGGACGATTCTTGTTGCTTTGCAATCCGATCACGACCAAGTAACTAAGTGTTTCACTAGAGGAATTGGATTGAAATCACTTGTGTCTACTTATTGGAGTGATTTTTTGTTCTTGCCTCAAAAAGTTCGTTTTTATTTCGTGATTTGATTTTTTCGTCGATTCGCTTGGTAAGGATTGGATTTTTCTTGGGGGTTCGGTGCCCGGATCATCCGGCTTAAATCTTGTGACCGAGATGGAGTTTTGATCCAGTTTGGATTGATTTGGTGTTCTTGGTGAACTTTTCTGCGTCAGCTTTCGAAAATACCTGGATATGTCCGATATGAATACTAAACATGTTTGATATTTTTGACCTTTATGTTTTGAGCTCAAATTTGGTGGAGATCTTTCTCTCGGTGTCTTGAAGTCGTGTTTAAAAAATCTCATGAATTTATGACACCATTTATTGTGGTTTTCACTTTTTCTCCCATAGTACGTTATGCTGCTGTATATGGGACAAGTCCGATATCCTTACCGACACATCGAAAAATCTGATATTCATACCGCACAAGTCCGGTATAAGTCCGAGTTTGGACTCTTGGTGCTGATTATTTGGTCAATTGCTTTGGGAGGCTATTTTAACACCCCCCCCACTCCCCTATAGTCGTCTTTCTCGGTCCTTCATGATGTGAGTCCGTCCCAAAGTTCTTGAATTTTGAGTCTATACATAGTTTTTTTTTTTGAAAGGTAATTCGGGGAGAGCTTCCCCACCTACCGGTTTCAAAAAAAAAAAAGTCTCGTTTTTAGGGGAACGTGTCGTCCGGTTAATCCCGGAAAACCGGACTAAAATCATACAAAGAACACACACAAGAAACGAGAAAGACGAAAAGAAAAAATACAACACCGTAACACACGAACTCTACAACGATGCCTCGAGGGAGGTGGATAACGTGAAAGGCGCCACCATCGCCGGCCAAGCAAACACACCGAGCTCGGCAAGGCATTCGCCCGAAGTCTTTGTGCTTTGGAGTTGAGCGTAGTGGTCGAAGCAGGAGCGGCACAGGAGGTTCTTCAATGACGCCTTCAAGAAGGAGAACCGTCACGGCCCGGAGTAATCCGGGCTAAGCTTTCGCCCAGAACCTGAGAGGGGAGGCCACATCGAGCTGTCGTCTGGATGAGGACGTTGTGCTGTCGCCACCACTTGTCGGTCGCCGCCACACGCCGCGGAGCCTCTCGGACTCGCCAGCGACGACGGAGGCGCGCACCGGCAGCGTCGGCCGCCGCCACACGCCACGGAGCCTCTCGGACTCGCCCGCGATGACGAGGGAGACGCCTGACCGACCGCCTCGGCCGCCGCCATACGTCGCGGAGCCTCTCGGACTCGCCCCGCGAACGACCGGGAGGCGCGCAGACGACAGCGTCGGCGCCGCCACACGTCGCGGAGCCTCTCGGACTTCGCCCGCGACGGCGGGAGGCGCGCCCCGAGAGCGTTAACCGTCACCACACGCCACGGAGCCTCCGGACTCGCCCGCGATGACGAGGAGGCGCCGCACCGCCGCCTCGAGCGCCGCCATACGTCGCGGAGCCTCTCGGACTTCGCCGCGACGACGGGGGCAGCGACCGACAGCGTCGGCCGCCGCCACACGTCACGGAGCCTCTCGGACTCGCCCGCGACGACGGGAGGCACGCACCGACCGCCTCAGCCGCCGCCATACGTCGCGGGCCTCTCGGACTCGCCCGCGACGACGGGGCGCACACCATTTGGCGAGCGGTGGCAACGGCGACGGTGGTGTGGCATTCCGTCGAACGCCTGGCCCGGCGCCACCGACTGAAGGAGCACCGCCATGACGGAACAACATCTGGGCCGTCCGCGTCCACACTCGGCTTTCGACCACCAAGGGAGGGGGAGCTCGAAGCGGGGATGGTCGTGGGGGAGGAGGGGCTTCAAAGGCTACCTTTGCTGGGAGCCACCATGCAGCACCAGAAGCCGTCCCAAGCTCCGGGCGAGGGGAGGAGGCCGGTGACGGAGCTATTGGAGCCCAGGCGCGCGGTGGGCCGGCAAAGTGGCCGCCTCGCCGGATGGAGAGGCAGATCCGCCGCCAAAGGATGTTGAGGTAGGAGACGACGACGTGGGGTGGCAGGCGGCCGCCATCGCGTCGCGGTCCGCACGCAGCTCCACCGGGTGAAGACGGAGGGCTCGAAACGGAGGGGACCGGATCCGAAGCTCGGGGCCCTCGGATCCGTCACCCAAAAGCTCGCAAGCGGCCGACCTTGAAGCTGGAAAACCGGAGTCGAGGGGAGGGTAGGAATGGGAAGGAAGGAGGGCGCTGTTGGCAGGGGAAGGGATGGGGCGAAGCTGGGTGGCGCCCGCCACCACCTTCCCTCGCGGCCGTGGCAGCTACCAGCGGCGCCGCGGGTGGCGGCGAGGAGGAGCGGTGAGGATGGGGAGTGCGGCGGCGGCGGGTGGGGTTCCGCCCGGGTCGCCCCTGGGAGCGACGCGAAAGGTCTCTATACATAGTTCATCAACTTAAGTGCAAAATTCATAGATTGTATCTCACCTGGATATTATTTGAATAGGATCTGATAACTATGTCTATTTACCCATTTTGTATGTGTCCAGATCAAGTTTTTTTTCTTTTAGAAGTTGCTTGATCATTGGAGCGAGAAAAGTTCCTTGATTCGAGTTCAAATTTTAAAGTGCTATGATTTCTTAACTGAAAAAATATTATACTTGAGTTCGTCAAAAATGGGGATTTCCAGGGATTCCTTCCTTAGATATATCTTACTGGCTCCGATCAATTGCGTGCAGGGCGATGTTTGCACTATGGCAATGCATGCTGTGAGTGAAGGTGGCCGAGAATGCATCAGGGAAGAAGGGGCGATCGATAAGATCGAGTGCTAGCTGCGCACGGAAGGGACAATAATTCATGCTTGACCGCGCCGTGGCATGCAAGGAAAGTACAAATGTACCACACAGGCATGCTAGAGGTTCCAAAGACACCACTCCATGATTACAAATCCTAGTTCACTCAGACTCAGTCCATGTCGTGTGTGTGTGTGTGTGTGTGTTAGCAGTCTGATCGATCGAGATGGAGTGGTTGGAGGACGTTGAGAAGACGCTAGACGAGGCCGACCCGTCGTCGGAGGCGCAGCGGTGGGGAAGACGCTGCATCTACCGCGTGCCAGCGTCCATCAAGGATCCCTGTCCCAAGGCGTACCGGCCTCAGCTAGTGTCGTTGGGCCCCTTCCACCACGGCGACCCCGAGCTGCAGCCGATGGAAGAGCACAAGCGCCGGGCGCTGCAGCACCTGCTGCGGCGCGCGGGCCGGCCACTGATGAAGGACTTGGTGGCCGACGTGCAGGACGTGGCCGAGCAGCTGGAGAGCGCGTACGGGGATGACCTCGATGACAAGTGGCGCGGCAGCGAGGGAAGGAAGCGGTTCGTGGCCATGATGGTCGTCGACGGATGCTTCCTACTGGAGGTGATGAGGGCGACGACCATCGACGGCAAGTACACGGGCGATGATAATTACGCGCACAACGACCCCATCTTCAGCCACCATGGCGTGCTCTACGTGGTGCCCTACATCCGCCGTGACATGATTATGCTCGAGAACCAGCTGCCATTGCTCCTGCTAGAGAAGCTCGTCGCCGTCGAGACTGCCAAGCCTACGGTACGCAAATTATATATTGTTAATGCGTTTAATTTTCTGAATAAACGTTACTTAAACACATATGTCTAGCTCCAAGATGATGGTGCTGATCGACGAGGATGACCATGTGCACGCATCACGCAGAATGGCGATGTCATCAACAGGATGGTGCTGAGGTTCCTGACCCCGACGCCCCGGCTGCCACCCTCCGGTGTCCGCGTCGGCCTCCACGCGCTGGACATGCGCCGCCAGAACATGCTCTACGGCCCCTACCAGCACCACCATTATCGGCGCCAGGTTTCGGCCGAGACGGACCTAATCCCGTCCGCGGTGGAGATGTACGAGGCCGGGATTCGGTTCAGGAAGAGCAGCTCGGAGAGCCTCCACGACATCAGCTTCCGGCACGGTGTGCTGAGCATGCCGGCGGTGACGGTCGACGACTCCACCGAGTACATGTTCCTCAACATGATGGCGTTCGAGCGGCTGCACGTCGGCGCCGGCAACGACGTCACGGCGTACGTCTTCCTCATGGACAACATGATCAACTCCGCCGAGGACGTGTCGCTGCTGAGCTCCATGGGCATCATCGAGAACGCCGTCGGCAGCGATAAGGCGGTGGCCAGGCTCTTCAACAGCATCTCCACGTTCGGAGTGATGGAGCCTGGGAGCGCGCTGGACGCCGTGCACCGGGAGGTGAACGCCTACTGCCGGAAGCCCTGGAACGTGTGGCGCGCCAACCTGAACCACACCTACTTCCGGAGTCCCACGTCTTTCATCAACTTCCTCGCCGCAGTCGTCGCCCTCGTCTTGACCGTCATGCAGACCGTCTATACCATTCTGTCCTTCTACAACCAACTATCCAGCAGCGCAAAGACGGAGGCGCCAGCTCCCAAGTGATGATCTTTGTCTTGGCATATATCTATCTGGAAAGCTATCTTTACCTTCATCTTGTGCAGGTACGCGAGCATCGGCACAACAGTTCCACTTTATTTTGCCCTTGGGCTTGAGGCGTTGTGTGGCTGTCAAAATCCTTTTCTAGTTAACGTTGCCACTTAAAAAGCCCGCACCATTACGCTTACGCGTCTACATTATCAGCCATGATAAGTTTCTCTCACAACAAAACAGCATGGCTTTACAAACATCATTGGCCTCCTCTGGCAGAGATCATTGAACAGATTCTGCTTCGGGTCCACAAGAATCTGTACCAAAATACCTCTGTACAAAATGGATTCTCAAAAGAAGCGCCATCCAAAAACCGGTGAATCCCGGGAGCCAAAAGTGGCTCCCTTCCAAGCCCGCAGCCATTTGGCATCCCTCGTCTACTAATTAAAAGAAGAACTTGTTTTGTCAAACGTTTTCCATCTTCAACTCCACCAAAGAATCGATCTGTTTCACCAGGAAATCCCGGTCATAGCTGTTTTGGCCACAGCCACACAATCCTACAAAAGAGGTCCTTTATATATTCCCATTACTAGAAAGTCGTGCACGACCTGCTTGTGCGATCGAACGGCAACGCTTGCGAGCGGCGTTTACCTTCCCAGAGGCGTTGATGCTGCCTCCTCACCTTGTAACGGTAGCGTTGCCCCTCTACTCCGGGTGAAAACCTAAATCCATTTTGTTGGAGCGTGTGGTAGTGGCGTCAACGACGTCACATCCTTGTTGGAGGCACTGTGGTGGAGGGACGTTCTCAGACATACCTCACCATGCTTGTGGTTTCACTCTTGGATGAGTCTGACCTAGGCCGCCAGTCGTTACTGATGTTTTCACAAGTGTCCTTCGTAGCGTCTCTGCTCCGTCGGCACTCTCCTTGATAGTGCCAGAAAATCAAATGTCGAGAGATGCTTTCACCGCTACCGCCTTTCCCATCCATGGTTTCCTCCCCGTGGACATCGTTGGATGGTGGTGCGTCGTACTAGATGTGCTGGAGGATGTCACCATCAGTTTTTCAAAGGAGGTCGTTGTTTTTGGTGATCCTAGGCTAGCGTGTCTTTCACTGATCCTTGATTGTGGAATATCAAATGTCGGGTGTTGTTTCCACTGCTACCGCCATTCCCCATTAGGAATTCCTCCCCATGGATGACATTGGATAGTGGTACGTGGGCCCAGCTGTGCTTGAGGATGTCACCATCAGCTTCAAGGAATGGTGGAGGGCTCTATGGCCATGGTGAAACTGGCGAGTATACTGCTCGGCGAAGGGTGCAAATCGATGTTCAAACGACGTCTTTGGACTTGTGTATAAGCAGTGGAAGGCGCCGGTTGAATGGAAGACGAAGGGTAGGGACCTAATAGTGTACTTCATTGTAATCTTTACTTTATGTTAAGGTCTTATTATAAAAGGGGTTATATCTTAATTAAAAACCCGATCCCTCTCTAAAAAAAAAAAAAAAGACATCGATACATAGATAGATATTATTAAATTCATTATGTGAAAATACTTTTACAATATATGAATACTGTGTTGTCAGCATATGTAAAATCTGCAAGGTGATTGTGGTAATATGTCAAATAAAAGTTTGACTTCAGACAAGTATACGTGTGGTGTGATCTAGAAGAAAGTATTCCTCACAGGAGTTCATCGTAGCCGAGTCTATATCAAGGCACGCCACCCATTCTTCTTTCTTTGGTACATCGAAACAGAGTAGGACAGAGCAAAACAGAGTGACACTTTTCAGAATAATCTTATTGCCTTGTTGCAGTAATCTCATTCAAAAGTATATGCCTTAGTTTGGCTCATTCGACAAAATTTCATTACTATATCTTATTGCAGTGATAACATATACATAAGCACAAAAAAAAAAAAACGTATAGATACATGGAATGGATACATAAACAATTGCACCATGGTAAGTTCATCTCCTTCTTTGGCTCTTCGCCTACTTGTTCACCCTTCGAATAGCTGCTGCAACATGTCCATGAGATCATGGGGAGTGATTCTTAAGGGGCTGATATCATTGTGCTCCAAGTATTCTGTAAAGCTCGAAACGACCTTTTCAATAATAGCTACCCGCAGCCTTCTCCTCAGCTTCGGGTCTGGGACCTTCCAAAACTTCTGACCATTGTAAGTTTTCTGAAACTCTGACTCGAATTTAGGTAGAAGGGAGTAGTTTTTCCCAAAGCAGAGAGGCGTAGAACTGCACAGGCATAACAACACCGGTTCCCAAGACACTTGCAGATATGTTTCGACATAGTTGTCAATTCTTCCCTCAAGGAATTTGTTGACCTCCGGCACCGAAATTGGATAGAGGTGCTGCCATATGAAGTAGGAGTTGTTGATCAAGAATAGCAACCTTAGGCTCTGGTCTGAGAACAATCGAGATTCTTCTGCAAGCTTTTCATCCAGACATGACACCGTCTCCATGATGAGGCTGTTCAGGGGGCTCATGTTGTGAATTGTAGGCACATACCCAGGGAAACTTGCTGCAAACTGTCCGATAATCTGATGCGCTGTTGCGCAATTGGCCGACAGCAAACTGATGTAGCTTACAATAGCCCGAGTGAGCTGATGAACCTGCGCTGGTCCTCGCGGAGTTGGAGCACACCACCGCGAGCCACTGTCCTCCTGCTTCGTGGACGGCAGGAGACGGGCCCTGACCTCCTGTATTATGCCCCATATCGTCTCGTCCAGCTCGCCTTCTTTCGATAACAAGAGGCTGGCTATCTCATCTGTGATCCTCTTGGCTTCCACAGATGATGTGGAACAGAAGGACAACCGGATGTCCTGGGACGCCCTGGACACTGCCTGGCGTACACCTAGCAGTGGCTGGAGCATCTCAGCTGCTGTGGGTGACAGTGCTCCATCAACAACCTCACTTGGAGTTCTGATATAACACGGAGCAACTATGGAGTCAACAAAAGGAATCATCTTCAAGATGAATGCCCTGGTGAATCGTGCCAACTGGACGTGCACAGGTCCTCCCTTGGGAACACTAGTAGGTGTACTAAACATGGCAGTGAGATAAGAGTTGCGGACAGATTCCGCGATGTCAGTAAGTGCCCGGATCCAGCTCCCTGCGAATTGCAGCAAGCTAGTGGTTGCATCACCGTCGGCGACAGGGCGACGGCTGACGGCCACCATCTCCGGGAGCCAGCGCTCTAGCACAGTGGCGTCTCCATTGGCCGAACAGAAGTCGTCGAACAGGCGCTTGACGAACTCAAGCTTCTTCTCTCTGTCTTCGCAGACCCACCAGCTGAGGCAAGGTATCGGGTCGAAACAAGCATGGCGGGGCAGCGGGGTAAGGCACCCAGATCTGGTGGTGCTGGGGGTCGACAGGGTGGTAGTGGTAGTGGTACCTGGGGTGGTGGCGGTGCTGCTGCCGGGACTACTGGATCGCAGCTCCCGCCGCCAGTTCGGCTTCCAAGGAACATCGCCGAAAACGCCGGCGAGCGCGCAGGATGCTGGTGATGACGCACCTTTGGCTTCCATGTTCTCCCGCGACACGCTAATACGCTAGCTAGTTGCACGACGCGCTGGGGATCACTTGAAACCAAAACAGTCGATGAATCCATCCAAAGTCCAGACCCTGGAGTGGCTTCGCCCAAAAAGGTGTCGTTGACTTGATTTGGGTCGTCGTGCGGATCAACAAGATACCCATCCATATCATGATACCGTACCATCCACTTGTGACAGACAGGTAATTTCCTCCGACCTAAATTGTAAGTCGACCTTTTGACACAATTTTGACCAATCTTATTTAAAAGATTATATAAAAATAATACTATTTTTTTTTTGTAGTGACTTACTTTATTAATAAAAGTTTTTAAGAATAACTTAAAGTTGACTATGTCTACATATTTTTTTTTTTTGAAAAACGACGAGTGGTTTAAATTGAAAGTAAAAATACCAAACAACTTACAATTTGGGAGGGAGGAAGTACCTCCAAACGAGTTGCTGAGCCACTAAATACAGAAATTGTGTATATATGTTGTTGTTGTTTTCATGTAAAAATAAATTAACTCTTGTAGAAGTCCTATATAATTTTGATGTGTTGGCCATATGGACCAACGGTAATTGGGTGACAAGGTGTAACGTTCCGCTTCCTCGAGGTCGGGACTGCTTACATCGCAGCTTTCTTAGAACATAGACTGCCCTTACGGACCAACACCAGTCTTTTTTGTGCACTTTATCCACACTCATGCGCACTCGAGAAGAACTTCATGGTCGGTCACCCATTGCTAAAAGCCAAGCACGCTTAATTTTGGAGTATAAGAGATGGTCTTCCGAAAACAGGTTGCAACTTGTTGGTATGTATGAGTACTGTCACGCCCCACTTTTTAATGGGACTTTTAATCTCGCGTATTGGCGCCAGGATCACGCTACCAATACGTTACCGAGTCACAGTAATGGAAACCAGTTATAGATGAACTATTCCGAGCATATATTGACATAGGATAGATGTACTTACAAAATGTGTTGAAGACACCACCACTGATTATATTGATCGAGTAGCCAACCGTGAAGCGTGGGTTTATCCGTGACGGGTCTGCTAGAGTGCTAGACCGTCTGGGCACAACTCCATGTTCCACAGGCAACTTGAGCGCGGATGGAATTCCTGGACTTCTACGTCTTTCTCCTAAGCAACGCCTTGTAAACTTCTACGTCGTGGGTCTCCTACTTCGACAAATACCTTACCTTCGGATATGCCGATATCCGTGTAAAAAATAGAGGGGTGAGTACAAACGCGTACTCGGCAAGTCCCAACCAGGGGGTTGTAATTATTAAGGGTTTGGGCCCCAGCGCAGAGTCTCTCTAAAATCGCTCTCGCTAGTTCCCCGGTTTATCTCATGTCATCACCGCTGCCATGACACCACATGTTAGTCATCATCAAAATATATATCTAATCATAGATGTTCGCCCTAGCACTTGCCCATTCCAAGGACGTGGCTATTCGAATAGATTCAATTAACTCTCGCAGAGGTGTACAAATTTCCCCACACGATAGACACCGCCCTTACCACCGCGACTTGGCTTAGACAGCCTAACGAGATCCGTACCGGCTTGGGTGCTACCCTAGGTATATTGGTATAATCTTCACCACGACTTCTCGGGGGTTGAAGGACAACACGCCACCCTAAGATGACGCATCACCCTAGACAATATGGTGATACCAAATCACCCACGGCTTTGCGGGTAATACCTAATTACCCAACCTATACCATCAACACCACTCTCAATCTCAAATCATCAATATGTGCCTCTAGCACTGCGCCACCGCGCCCAAACACTTCCGTGGAAGACCACTCAAAGATCCACGCCAACCGGACATGGGGCCACTCTCCCCACCTCTCGCTCCTAATAGGTCGCTTGCTTGCCCGCTCCGCCACCTTGGATCCCAATTATACCTCAACCCAACGGGGTGTGAATCAAGCCGCCCCATAAACGACGTGTGGGTCATGCGTAACATTATACTAGGTAGAAGGTCTATGAACCGGTCCTTAGGGGAGGCGAGTATCTCTCCTCAGAACCCCTCGCGGCGATTCCCGACGTGGTATTTAGGCTCTACCGGACTACCACTACTCACCTCTTTTGTTGGTTAGGGTTCATTAGGCATTCTCATGTTTCTCTTGATCACAACGTATGAGCGTGAGATAACGTGGATGATTACGTCATCCGGCTTAGCTCCATAGCTACGTTATCGCTCACACCACTATTTACTAATCCGATTTATTATTATCATCATCATTATATCATCATATTAAGGTCATGATTAAAGGGGGGGGTAAGGACTTGCCTGGGATGTTTTTTACGATCGGCATCGGCCGAACGCTCCTAGCTTTGTCCCGAACGGAAGCTCCTAATCGATCGTCGAAATCTACCGGCTACGATCGGGCGATAAACCTAGCTTGAACTATGACATATAAAACAAACATAGAACATTATGGTGGCAAGGGGTTAGATGCATAGAGCTAGATTTTTGATGAATTATGGAAGTCGCTTTCACGCGAAACGGAGTTAGTATGCATGAGATATGGATTTTATAATATTAATCCCTAATTAAATCATTAGGGTAATATTATAATATAATTTTATCATGTAATAATATTGGAACTAATTACATGATAAAATTCTATAAATCAATTAATGAATTTACAAATTTTCTGGGAATTTTTCCGACAAGGAAAAAAGCATACTTATAGTAATCAGGTAATGACATTATCGGGTAGCCGTAGCATTTACACTTGTGTACACAGAACGTGTCCACACACGGGGTGCCACGTGGGTCCACGTGGACGCCACGGTGGCTGCCACATCAGCGCCACGTGGGTGACGGGGGTGCCCCAACCGCAGTGACGGCGTGGAACGGGGGATGACGTGTCTCTCCTTGCCATTGGTCGACGCCATGACGGCGCCACGACAACAGACGACGCCGTAACCGCTCCCGTCCGCCACTCCTTTGCGGCGGGCGTCGCCGGAATGTCGCCGAGAGGGCTTCCCATTGTGCTTTGCTCGCCGCTGGGGCTCGTTGATCCCTCTCGCTTCCCCGGGTTGGTGGGGTTGCCTGGGGCGACGGGGCAAGGCTCTTTCCACGGCGACGGCGGCACTGGCGGAGCCGGGCGGCGGCGCTACCTCGCCGTAGTGCTAAACTGCACAATAGCAAGGGAAAATAGGGGAAAAAGGAAGAGGGGAGATCAAGGAGGCGTACCACGCTGCCAATTGACCGACGACGACCCTGTGGACGGCGGAGCTCAGGTTTCTTCCCCGGCGGCGGCGGATTCCCGATTTGGGGGAAACGCGGATTCCGCGGCGTGGAGGAGAGGGGGAGGGTAACCGAGGTGAGCCCGGTGTGTTCCTGCCCGAGGCGGAGCTTGTGAACTGAGGGGCGAGGTCGATCGAGAGGCCGAGGGGGCCTATTTATAGGTGCGGCGGCGAGAGCGTTGCCGTCGAGATATTTTCTCGACGCGACGATCTTTTCCGACCATCCTTGCTGTGGCCGTGGACCTCGGGCTAGTGCTCCACGGCTGGAACACGGTGTGCTCACCTCCGGAAGTGAGCCGGCCGTCGGGGCCACGCGCGCTACGGTGGCTGCCGCCCGCCATGGCCGGACGCTGGGCGGCATCCAGCTTGCGGTGGCCCCTGTTGGCGTTGACGCCACCGCTGTGCACTCGGCGGTGCCTGGTTGGCTGGCCGGGCAAGGTGAGTGGGCTCGCCGTGTCCCCCATCGTCGTCTACATCGCCGGGCGTCGTCTTTTGCGGCGGCAGCGCTCCGGCCGGAGCACATGGGGTTTCTATGAGCTTTTACCCTATCCCCGTTGCACGCCCTCGTGGTGAATGACGATCTTGTGGCCTCGCTACCGGGCGCTGTGTCGCGCCCCGGGGTGGTCGCCGGCGACAGCGGGGCGGGACCGTGGTGTCCCCGCGTCGTGCCGCGTCCCATTCGGAGGAAGACGACGACCGGCGGGACCCGGTCGTCGGTGGGTGGTGAGGCGTGGAGCTGGGTTGGGCTCGCTGGGCCACGTTGGGCCAACGTCTTGGGCCGGTCCGTTCGCGGGGAGAGAGGGAAGGAAGGAAAGGAGGGCACCGGCCGGGCCGGGCCGTAAGGAGGAGGAGGAAGTTTGAGCCCGAGAGCTCATTCCGATTTCCCTTTCTTTTTCTCATTTCTCCTCCTTTACCCTTTTCTCATTTCTTTCTTCTCCCAACTTTATGTGTGTCACATATATATGTTCATATTATAAATATTCATACAATTACATGAATATTCTCATGACCTTTATCTTGAGAATATTTATTTAATAGTATTTGTATGAGTAGAAACATATAGGTGTACACACGTTTCCCGAAGATTATTATTTCATGTGTAACTTATATATTAAAAATATTCATATGAGCACCTTTATATTTCTCGACTTTTGGTGTCGAGAATACTTATTTGTTGTGCTCATAAAATATTAATATATATAATTGGTACGCATGGGTTTTCGCATTTGATTCCCGAGAAATTCATAATTCAATTCTCATGCATTTACTTCCATAAATAAAATCTAGAGCTTACCTTGCATCCTTTGCGACCATAAAGCTCAACAAACAACAAGCAAGGTTTCCTATTTCTAGATGGTGAGGGTTTGAATGCGGGGTTTTCAAAAACAGGGGTTTCGGTTTTAGCGGAAAAATAAATCAAGTTTTAGTTGTAATTAGAAAAAGTTCAAATTTTTAGTGAATTTTAAAATGATGCAAAAACACGGGTGTTACAAGTACCCTATTAATCAAGCCCCGGGCCGGGGTGTTACATGAGGGGAGAATTTAGGTAGCCAACAGATCTTAGCTAGTTGAGTACTAGCCTAAAGTTGGAGATGCTCTAACCTCTCGATGAATCCTATTTTCCAAATAGGTCCAAAATGTTTTCCTTTGTTTAAAGAGGGACAAACTACTCACTCTTACGTTTGGATCCACTAATGCTAACAGTTAACATCTTAAATTAATATTAGTTGTTTCAAATAGGTCTTATTAAAAATACTAAACTAGTATTACCTAGGGGTTGCTAACTATCATCAATATCAGTTAGGGGATATTAAGGGATTTGTTTGGTTTCATGGGATTAGGGACTAAATGAAACTAAAATACTCCATCCGTATAGAAAAAAGACAGTTGTTTTAGATAAGGTTTTGATCAAACATTGAGAATATAAAATATTAATAACTTTTAAGTCGTTGAGTTTAGAATGTGAAAATCATATCACTAGATTTGTCTTAAATTACTTTAATGAAAATATATATATATAATTTAACAATAAATATTTTTATAAAAATGAGAAGTCAAAAATTTGCTTTGGAGACTCAGATCGCTGTCATAAATGATTTCTTTTTCCTATACGGCGGAGCATACAACAAAGATCAAAATACCCTTAATATGAGACAAAGGAGTGGGGACCAACAAATTAAAAGGTATGGGCTGTAAAGTTGATCCATTAGTCCCAATTAACACCTTCTAGTGTGTCCACCATGTCTAGCTTTTTGGTTAGGTAGATCTGACGTGACAAGAAAAAATAGAGAGATAGTAGTCATTGGCGACGAGCAAATAGCTGATCTATGTTACATAGCTTAAGAACATATGAGAGGAGCATATGGATCCCGTAGTACTAGCAATTACCATTGTCGGTGTCCTAAAGGGGCAAACAGACTAAAGACTATACCAAGAGCAGGCTGTAGAGAGCGCTGCATGGAATCTACATCTTCCCCGAGACCACTACGAATGTCTATACCAAGCGTCGGTTGAAGAGCGTACTCCCTCCGTCCCATTTAGTTTGTCATCCTAGATTCAGCGCCATCTTTTTCGATGATTCGTCTTATTCAAATTTTTTATGACTTATTTTATCAATAAAGATACTTCAATATTTATTAATTTAGTTTATTATTTACATAAATATTTTGAATAAACCGGACGATCAAACATGAATTTGAAAAGTCAAAAATAACAAACTCTATGGGACAGAGGGAGTAGCATTCTGTTAGCAACGCTACTGGTTCTACCACCCACAGACAAGGATGGAGAAACAAGTGTCTCCTTGGCCCAAGCTGTCCAGACAAGGCCCAAGCGGTGCATCAAGCCCAACCTGAAGGTTGTTGGCTCGGAATGGCAGAAGCGTTGACTACATTCACAACTCACAGAAATGAGAGAGGCAAAGAATTATAAACCAAAATTTGTATTCTGAAATTAATCATTCCTCTACAATTGCTTGTTCTCCCTCTTCTCGCTAGCTTCTTCCTTCCCCGAACCAATTGTATCTCACAATTGGTATCAGATTCACTTCAAATCCTGGAATCGTACACTTCTCTTCCCCGTTTCACTCGGTTGTAGCGCTCTCTCGGTGCCATGGAACCGAATATCAAGTTGGTCCTCGACGAGTGAAGCTGAACGGCAAGTTCGACGCCGCCGAAGCAAAAGCGGTTCGACATGACAGAAGTAATATTGTCAATGGAGTTGGAGTTTGGTTCTTATTTGAGGTAACCATAGTTGTTTCATTTTTATTGTTGGTTTAGTTTGTCCTATTATACTATTAAATTTGTTTTTTAACAATTAATTGCATGTTTCGCATAAATCTTACTAGTACTAATACATGTTTTGTCATGTTAGAAATGAAAAAGAATAAGCCTAAAGAGCCCATATAATGACCCATTCACTTTAGGGTCCTTCAAACTATAGAGCTGGCCCTGAATGTCCCTTTCAACATTTGCAAACATTGTATCATCTTGTACTGCCTAGTGTACAATATTTATTTATTAGACTATGGGTATGCCGCCCCATGCGTCTGACAAGCTCAAGATGTTTCTTTCATGCAGCTAAACAGAGTAGAACAGAGCAAAACAGAGTGAGACTTTTTTCAGAATCCAATCTTTTATCGTCTTGTTGCAGTAATCACATGCATAAGCATACGTTTGTTTAACACATTTGGCAAATACTATTAATATCCTATTGCAATTATCATTATATACATAAGTACATGCAGTAATCAAATTTTTTCAGAACCTAGTCGACTGAAGCAACAACTTGTTCCAAAACTGAACATACATAGAACACTCAAAGGATACATAAACTATTACACCTGTGGCGACTTTGGTCTCTTTCTTTGGCTCTTTGCCTACTTTTTCACCCTTCAAACAACATGTCATCTGAAGCAACAACATTCTGTCCCAAGACAAAGGAAAACTAAACACAGTACACGTGGATTCATAAACAATTATATCCTGTGGCAACCTGAACTTGTTCACCCTTCGAATAGGTCTTGCAACATGTCCATGAGATCATGGGGAGTGATTCTTGATATACTGGTACCACTGTATTCCAAGTATTTCTCAAAACTTGGAATAACTTTCTTAATAACAGTCACCCGGAGCCTTCTCCTCAGCTTAGGGTCTGGGACCTTCCAGAACTTCTGGGCATTGTAGGTTTTTTGAAACTCGGACTCAAATTTAGCTAGACCTGGAGAGAAGTACATCCCCATGCAAAGCGGCGTAGAATTGTACAGGCACGACAACACCGGTGCCCAAGACACCTGCAAATATGTTTGGATGTAGTTTTCGATCTTGCGAGCGAGGCCTGCCATGTGGGATTCCAACACCAAAGTTGGAGAAAGCTGCTCCCATATGAAGTATGAATTGTTGATCAAGAATAGGAACCTCAAACTCTGGTTTTCGAACGACCGTGATTTCTCACCAAGTTTTTCCTCTAGACATGACACCGACTCCATAACAAGGCTGGTCATAGGGCTCACCTTGTCAAATCTAGGCACATAACCACGGAGCTGAGCTGCGTCGTCGACGAGTTGATGCGCTGTTGCCCTATTGGTGGACAGCAAGAGGATGTAGCTCACCATGGCACGGGTGAGCTCATGAATGTCTGATGATGTTCCTTGTGGAGGTTGAACACTTCGCGACGAGCCATGGTCTTCCTCGGTGAGACGAGTCCTAGACGTCTCCTCCATCATGTTCCATATTGCTTCATCTAGCTCGCCTTCTTTGGGTAACAGGAGGCTGGCCATCTCATCTGTTGGTGTCGAGAGGACGGCATCGGTACTAGTTGTGGTGGTTGTGGTAGTGGTGGTGGTGGTGGTGCCGATGCTGGTACTGCTACTGTAATCTACCAGATTAGTTCGTAGCCAATTCGGTTTCCAATCAGGCTGCGACGAAGAACCATGGCCGCCGCCGAACATGTCCATTCTCTGCTGCGCGCCTGTTTAGGAATCTACCTGCATGAACTTGACTGGGTCTGTATGCGCCTTAAGCCTATCAGCCTGTGACCTGTGTGGAGAAGCCAGCTACACGATGACACTGACGAAATCACTCAATTCGCATGCCCTTACAAACACGCTGCTCAGTATTGGCTTTCACGGTTTCACTTTCACCTGGGTGGCGCTCTGCCCTCAGGTCGCACATTCGAATCCTGCCAGCCGCGTAGCGTGTGATTTTGGTGCGAAAAAATGTTGCGACTTGCGACTTTTTTATTTGGAATACTACGTCTGAATATCCCAATTTTGAAATTGAAATTTCTTAACGAAATCATACGGAAGAACTACCAACATGAAATTAAAAAGTTATAAAACTTTATAGTTGACAACTTCTTCATCTGAAAAAACATTTCGTGAACTTCTTCATCTGAAAAACATTTCGTGGGCCCGGTCTGGCAAATAGGCCTTTTAGCCTCCCACTGGCCAACAGGTCCTAGATGGCCTTCAATTGAAAAACCACCAAAATAAAAGTTGTAGATCTTGAAATGTTGTGAAACTTTGTAATTCATTATGTTTTCATTTGAATTTTTTAGAACCTCAGACGATCAATTTACAGTCGGTTTGGCATACTACGTGGGGAACCAAAATGGAATTATTATATATTTATATACAATAATGAAAAGAGGAGGGTGTGCGCGAGGGGAGGTCTCGAACTTGAATCCCGCCGGGCACGTAGCGTGTGATTTCGCGCGAAAAATACTGGGACTTGCGACTTTTTCATTTAAATCAAAATGTCATGGAAAACTAAGTTTGAATATCCTAATTTTGAAATTGATTTTTTAAACGAATTCGTACAGAAGAACTACCAACATAAAATTTAAAAGTTATGAAACTTAGTAGTTGACACGTTCTTCACTTAAAAACATTTTGTGGGGCCTATATATATATAGTGAAAACAAGGAATACATATCTGGAAGCAAAATGACTAAATAAACTTGTGATAACTTGTCTACCCTTCAAATAGCTCCTCCAGCATCTCTTCAAGTTCCTTGGGAGTGACTCTTGAGGCATTGACAGCATTATCCTCCAAGAATTTTGTGAAGGCTGGAATCACTTCCTTGATGATGGTTGCCCGTAGCTCTTCCCTCAGCTCTGGGTCTGGAACCTTCCAGAGCTTTTGCGTAGTGTAAGTCTTCTCAAACTTTGCCTCAAATTTATATTGTGCTGAGTATCTGGCGAAGCAACAAGGTGTATGATCATGCAAGGGCTTCAACACCGGTGTCCAGGATACTTCCATATAACTGTTTATGTAACCATCGATCTTGCGAGCTAAGGCATGCACAGGGTCATCCATAAGCCGCTGATGATCTGTACGAAGCTGATGCCATACAAAGTAGAAGTTGTTGATCAAGAATAGGAACTTGAGGCTCTGGTCTGAAAATGACTCTGACACTCTGATGAGTGTTTTTTCAAGTGAACGGATCATCACCATGATCAAGTTGGTATTCTCATCACTTGTTGCTGCTAGGGTGCCCTTACTATAAACACAGAGTGATGCTGCAACTTCATGAACAGTAGAAGGATCCACCGCAGATCGGTTGTAGCTGGTCGTCAGCACAATCATATAGCTTAGCGCGGACTTGGTGGCTTTGTGAATGCCATGCGATAGGTCCAGTCCTGACGCTGTAGAGTCACAGCCATCACGCGTCAAGGACATGAACTCACTCCTGATGTAGTGTCTTGTGTTCCATATGGCCTCATCCAACATGTCCAATTTTGCTAGCAAGAGGCTACTCATCTCGCCGCTTACCGTAGTAGTTTCTGCTGGAAGTTGGATTGCGGAACAGAGCCACGAGTCCCAGAGTTGGACATGTTCTATGGTAGCAGCGAGAGCATCACGGATGTCTATCAGTGCCTGGAACTTGTGAGATGATGCCACTCCACCACCATTTCCGGAAACAATCCGGTGGTCGTCTTCGCTGCTACTAGGATCAATGATTTTCAATGCAACAACAACATCAACAAAAGGGAGCATCTGCAAGAAGGTTGCTGCGAAAAATCCCACCAGCTCGGACGCAGGTGGCCAGTTCTGTAGAGCATCTTCTTGCTCCTCCTCCTCCTCCTCCTGGCTACGATGGTACCATCCAGTGAAGCTAACGATGGCTCTGCTGATGACGTGCAGAGCGATGACCCAGCTGCATGCAGTGTGCTGGAGTCGTCGCGAGACGAAGGCCCTCCCTGCAGAGGCGCCCAGCTGAGCGAGGTGGAGAACCCAGCTGACCTGCAACTGCTGGAGCCACCTGTCCAAGGCACCGCTGCTGGTGGAGTCGTCGATTGAAGCAGCCACTCCGAGTCCAAGGGATCCGCCATGGATGAGATCCCTCACGTGCTCGCGAGTCTTCGCCTTGACTGTCTCATCGTGACCGACCTCCACCGGATCTTCTTCCACGACCAACGTGGAGGTGTTGGGAGGCATGGGCGATTGGAGGGCATGAACAGCTAGAGCTGGGACGCTGCTGCTCGTGGTGGTTGTGGTTGTATGGGTGGCGTTGGACATAATGGTGCCGGTGCCTGAAGCAGTGGTGGTGGTGCTACTGATGCCATAGTTGATGTAAACTGAAATGTAATCAGCCTGCTCCCGCTGTCGTGCCCTCTGGTTGGGGCCGTTGGGGTTGGGGTAAAGGTGACGCACAGAATCGCTGCCGCGGCGGCGGCGCTCGGTGGATGGGGATGAGACCCTCGACCTCCATGCTCCCCGCCACTCCATATGGCGCCGGTGAGCTAGCTTGCTATAGGTATTAGCTGCTGTAAATAGCTAGACTAGTATGAAAGGTTATTATATAATAATAATGTGTATTATTGCCGATGCATTTCATAATTTTCATTTGTTACTCTCTTGTTGACTTGACCTCACCTCACCGGCCTGTCTGCTTCTGGTTCTGCCCGTTTTCAAAACGGCAACTCCAGTGGTTCTGCCCGTCTTCACAAGACCTGTCATGACCGTAAATAATTATTCTAGTTCTCCGTCGTCTACAAAAGAATATAACTAGGTATAAATATTATGCCAGTCAAACTAGTTAGGGCTTTGACTAAATTTATAGTACATAATATTATTATTAATGTCCCAAACTAGAATCTCTTTAATTTTCTTTGTTTCTTTCCACGTTTCCTGATTTGTTACACTTGTTTTCCTTTTTATTTTAATAAATTTACAGCAAGAGACAACCCCTCATGTTTCATATGAAAAAAACTAGATTTATCATTAAAATAATTATAATCAATTTAGTAGTACTTATATTGTACTATAAATGTTAGTATTGTTTATATAATTTTGGTTAAACTTGAAATAACTCCTAAAAATGAGTATATGTTTCCTTTTACGCACAGAAGTAGTATATGTTAACATATATTACCTCCGTCTCAAAATAAATATAATGTTATTCTCACTTTCTAAGAAGTTAAATGTGTTTAAAAAAGATATTAATCATTAAATATATCTTCATATAATGTAAATTTATTTTGAAGATATAAATGTATGCAGTATTTTCTATAAATTTAATTATTTTTTAAAAAAAGTACCAGTACGTAACATATAATGACACTTATTTTAGGACAGAAGTAGTTTAACAATATAGTAGGGTATTATTTCGTGACAAGGACGATTGCAATTGTAGTGAGGATTCCTCTTTAGCTTTCTGTGCCCGTTATCGTCCTGGTCGTAAGTACGTTGTCCACACACGATGAAGCTTCAGCAAGTGGCCAGAAACTCAGCAGGTCCTTCCTTGCCGTTGTCCACACGGTAAAGGGCATGGCCATTAAGCCATACATGATACACGCCACATACGTGCATACCTATAGAGTGAACGAACCTCATCCGAACCAACGCATTGCGATCAGCACATGTCACTCTCGTACTTGTTGTCTTTTTTCCTCCAATACACATAAGGTTCCAGCTGCTCCCTCCCGATCCGAGCGAAACAGAGTAGAACAGATCAAAACAGAGTATCACCTATTCTGTTTTTTCTTAAAAATAATTGTTGCTTGGTCCATGGAGACTTGAGAGCGTATCTATGTAGTTGTCAGATTTCTGGAACAAAAACTGCGCACGTTAATGCTTATTACGCGCATGCATGGGTTATTGGTTTCTAGTGGCTACGCTAATCTGTAACATCCAGCCCGATGCAAAATCACATGCATGTTTGACTACTCGGATTGTATTTTTGTATGGTGTGTGTGTGGAAGCGGAAGCGCGCCGCCTCATGAACAGGTTGCTTTACAGTTCTATATGCGCGCAATCTAGGATGTAACAATTTGTACATGGTACAATATTATTTATGTAATCATAGTTTGCATCATAGTTTATCGAACCGGACCGGAGATCAAACCGTCGGCTCACCGGTCTGGTGAACCTGACCGTGTAGGCTGGTCTTTTAGCGGTCCAACCGCCGGTAAAAACTATGCATGCTAAGCTGTCCCTAAAACTGCATAAGTTTATAGGTCCAAAGTTTTTTATAGGATATCCTATGTAATGGTTCACTAATACCTCTTTAGGAGGATAAATGGTTGGTTGACTTTCTATCAAAAAAGTATCCATCTTTATATAACACTATTACTAGTAAGAAACATACTGCAGTGTCTGTTATGTACCCGTCAGTATCTCCTTTCGTAGGTCTCTAACACTCTAATGGAAGATAAGTAAAAAAAATGGAATTAGCTAGTTGTGGAAGTTGTGGTTGTACGACTTGGTGACCACATATGGGGGAAGAAGGACGAAGCGAGAAGCCTGAGGCTTTGGCTGGGCTATGAACACTAATGCTGGAGAGGTGCGTGAGATGATACAGCAGAAGCCAACGGTAAATAATCTAGTAAAAGATCCACCCATTGGACCAAACCACCACAAGAAAATACTCAAATTAATTAAACTGTGATGCTTTCCTTCCTTCCATGGGGAGTCTTTGCCTGGTGGATGCGGTTTCATAATTCGGGATAGTGAGGGCGACGTTGTGCTACCTGGAAGAGGAAGATTAGATCACCTGATGAATGACGACTTGAGGTGGAATTGCATTGCATGCATGGTGTGCAGCAGGCTGCGAATCACTTGGGGATCGGCCATTTTGTCCTGGAGATCGACGGACACTCTTTTTTTTTTTTTTGAAAGATTCAGGAACAAGCTGTTCTGGCTTTGGATTAATAAGAAGAAGATTGACCCAGTTTTTGAGGGTAACCGGGCCCGAAAACCACACCCACGCCAATACAACAGAGAGCACGACAACCCAAAGAAAGATTGGATCCGAGATGCCTCGCCTGAGTCTAAACCCACAGCGCACGCCTTCAACAAGGTTACAGCGTTCGGAAACGCCGCCGTCGCCGCCGTCCATGACGGATCGGGTTCGCACCCGTGGAAGGAACTAGAGACGCGACGCCCCCATCGGGGAAGACGGCGCCCGCAGCGTCGCCATCGCCGGACTTTCGCCCAAAGACTCTAGAACAGATGTCGGCCCGCTTCCGGATCCGAGGAAAACGCCACCGCCGCCGCCGCCGTCGCCCAACCGAAACCTCGCCCGGGGATCGACGCCGGCCGCTGGCGCAGCCGCCAGAGCTGCATCAGCCACCCCCATGGCCGACGACAAGCCGGAGAACCAAAGAAACGCCCCGCCGCTCGCGTGTCCACTTGTCGAACGCCGGTGCCCGCCTTCGTCTTCATCTTCGCCACCGAGGCCTCCACAGCGGCTCAACCTCGGGAGCACATGCTCACACCGGGAGCCCCGCGGACTGCCTCGGTCCCCGCCGACGCCACAGTTTCCCTGGCGGCTCGACCGCGGGAGCATAGACGACGCTCACCGGGAGCCCTGGACCACCGGAGCGCCGAAAAACCCCGCCAAGCCCCATGGACGCCGATCGAACATCGGCTTGGCCATCAAGGGAGGGACTGCGAGAGGAGTGCCGCCCCCAACGCCCGGCATAGGCCAAGGCACCACCGCACGCGCCGCCGCCGCGCCGGCCGCCACCGCCGTGCCACAACGCGAATCCGACCTTGAGGAAGAAGGTCGGGGACGCGGAGCGTAGAAATTCCGCCATCCCCGGCCTTGGCGCCGCCCCCCTTCAAGGTCCCGATCCCGCCGAGACAGAGGATCTCGGAGCTTCCAACGTGCACGGCCGCCCCCATGGAGCCCGACCACACCAGCGCCGCCCACCGACCTGGGTCGCCGGATCCGGCCGCCGCCGGGCACCGGATCCGCCGGCCCGGCCCCGGGGTGGCGGTCGACGCGAGCGGGAAGGGGGTAGGTGACGCCACGGTCGACGGAGAGGAGATCCCGCCGTCGCGCCGTCACCCGGCGTCCGTGCTTGCCGGGCCGCTGGCCAGGCGTCGTCGTGGCGCGGCCGGCGACCTCGTCGAGCCCGCCGCGACTCCGACGAGGCGGCGCCGCCGCCCGCCCCGCCGCGCCGCCACACCACCGGAGGGGGGGCCTCGCCGCCGCCATCACGGCGGCGGGCCGCGCGGCCATGCCGGCGGCCCGCTCCCAACGCGGCGGCGGCGGCGGGGAAGAGGTGGGAGGGGGAGCTTCGGCGGCGGCTAGGGTTTCCGCTCGGTCGCCAGCGTGGGGCGACGCGAGCGGGGGAGTCCGATTTCCTCTCGCAGAGGAGGAGCTTATGGACAGAGTCTCCTTGCTCTTCTTAATTCTTCTTCCATCGACGGACACTCTGATGGGCCAACAAGCTTTGAAGACAGATATGGAGGTACTCTTTGTCCCATGCTGGAGGTTTAGTGGATGAGCTGAAATCTTTAACGTCTCTATGTCTTTGTAATTGTCGCTGATGATTTGTCATCACCCAGGTCCAAACAAAAAAAAGGTTGTATTAATTTGGTACGGCGAAACGCGTCTTGCAAGTTGCTGCCTCCGATCCCAGCGTCCTCTTCATCAGTTGCAGCATGAATCATTCCCCAGACCGGCGAGTGAAATCAAGCATATCGCCGGTTGCTAGGGGATCGGAGCTGGCTTAAGCTTAGCATGGAGGGGGGGTGGCGGCCCCGGGCCGTCTTCTTCGAGGTACCGGTGGAACCCTGGGTATTCCTACGAACCCCTCGAGCAGATGGGCTCCGCCGTTTCCTACAACGTTAGCGGTAGCTCCAGATCAGGTACCGTAGTCTCAACTGCCTACACATCTGGCGCCTCTCGTTCATCTCTCTTGAAAACGATTAGGGTTTTGGGTAATAATGGAATGCATTGATCAGTGAATAGAGTTGTGTACATATAGGCAACATGGGGAGCCGGATACGGCAGGCCCATGGGCCGAGTCATGTTTACAATCTAACACTCCCCGCGAAGATGAACTGGGAGCACCGCGAACATTTAGATCGTTCCTAAACTCGACGAAGACCGAAGTCGGAAGACCCTTGGTGAAGATGTCGGCGTCTCGAGATGTAGTAGGCACATGCGTAACACGAACTTCTCCAAGAGCGACACGATCACGAACGAAGTGTAGATCAATCTCCACATGTTTGGTCCGCCCGGTGCTGCACCGGGTTGGTAGACAGTAAACAAAGACCGACATTGTCACAAAGACACAATGGTGGCTCGACGAAGAGGACAATGGAGCTCATGAAGGAGTTGTCGTAACCAACACGCCTCCGCAACTCCATTGGCGACAATACGTACTCGGCCTCAAAGATCGATCTGGAGACGATGAGGGTCGACGCTTCGACGACCAGGAGATCAGATTGTCCCCCAAGAACACACCGTAGCTAGACGTGGAGCGACGAGTGTCGGGACAACCAGCCCAGTCAGCATCAGAGTAAACTGTAAGTGCATCAGGTGAGGTCCGGTAAAGGTGAAAGCCAAGATTCAATGTTCCCTGAATATAGCGCAGGATGCGCTTCATAGCAGTGTGGTGAGGCTCCTTCAGGTCATGCATATGGAGGCAAACCTGCTGAACTGCATAGGAGATATCCGGACGAGTGAAGGTGAGATATCAAGAGCACCAAAGAATATCGCGGAACGTGTCGGGTCAGCCACCGAACACCATCGCCAGATAGCTTGGCGTGAGTATCAACAGGTGTCTTTGCAAGGCTTGCGAATCACTCATACCAAAGATGGTCCGAATATCTAGCATATACTGCTTCTGAGAAAGAAAAAGACCATCAGCTCTGCGCTCAACTGACAAGCCCAAGAAGTGGTGAAGAGGACCCATATCAGTCATGGAGAATTCCCTCTGAAGAGCTGCAATAACGCGCTGAAGAAGGCTCGGCGATGAGGCTGTGAGTACAATATCATCCACATAGAGAAGCAGGTAAACTGTGTCAGCACCTCGGCGAAAAATAAAGAGGGACGAATCAGCCTTGGACTCAACAAAACCGAGGGAAATGAGATATCCAGCAATCCGAAGGTGCCATGCGCGAGGAGCCTGCTTCAACCCATAGAGAGACTTGTTCAAGCGACAAACATGGTTGGGTCGAGAGGGATCAACAAAACCTGAGGGCTGTGCAGCGTAGACTGTCTCATTGAGTGTCCCATGGAGGAAGGCATTCTTGACGTCAAGCTGATGAATGGGCCAAGAACGTGACATAGCCGTGAGTGAGAACAACTCGACAAAGAGCGTGCTTGACAACCGGGCTGAATGTCTCATCATAGTCGATGCCGCCGCTCGAAAGTGAAACCCCGAAGAACCCATCGAGCCTTGTAGCGGTCAAGAGAACCATCAGCCAGAAACTTATGCCGAAAAATCCATTTACCAGTGACGAGGTTGGTGCCCGGCGGTCGGGGAACCAACGTCCAAGTGTCGTTAGCCTGGAGAGCATCGAACTCGGCCTGCATTGCTGCCCGCCAATGAGAATCGGTGAGGGCAGCACGGACGCATTTTCGACAATCGGAGATAGAACGGTGGTGTGGAGGTTTAGTCGGTCGGTCGGCTGCACGAAGCCGGATTTGCCGCGCGCCCTCATGCCGTGATCATTGCTGACCGGCACAATGGACGTGGCGACGACGCGCCCCGCCCTGCTAGCAGCAACCTAGGGCATGGTGACCGCAGGGGCAGCAGGGTCGGGCACGAGCTCGCCCGAGCTAGGGGCACCAGGGCTGCCGGGCGGCGGCGTCCACCGGGCCGCTGGCCGGCGAGTGGTGTGGTGTCGGGGCTGCCGCCGCCGCCGGGGGACACCCCCCCGCTAGGTGGCGAGCCAGGGGTGTCGTTGGAGCCACCAGGAGCACCGGGGCTGCCCATGCTGGAGCTAGGCTCGACAGTGGGCAGCGAGGAGGCACCGAGGGAGGAACCTGCAGTCACAGTGCTAGCCCTTGGAGGCGCAGCATAATTGTCATCATCATGTAAGAAATCCAACGTGCCAGGATCCGACGGGGATGTGGACATCTCGGAGAAAGGAAACACGGACTCATCGAACACCACATGGCGAGAGATAATGATCCGGTTGGAATGGAGATCGAGACATCGATAGCCCTTGTGGTCGGATGAATAGCCAAGGAAGACACATAAAGACGATCGAGGAGAGAGTTTATGTGGGGCAGTGGCGGATAAATTTGGATAACACGCACAACCGAACACACGGAGACGAGTGTAATCTGGGTGGGTGTCGTAGAGTGCAAAATGCGGTGTGCGGCCGCCTAGAGTCGTGGTGGGGTGGCGGTTTAAAAGATAGGTGGCGGTGTGAAGACCTTCGACCCAGTAGACCGGGGGTAGGCTGCCTTAGAAAAGCAAAGAACGCACAATGTCGTTGATGGTGCGAAGAGCGCGCTCGGCTTTACCGTTTTGCTGGGAGGTGTGGGGGCAGGACATGCGAAGGACGGCACCGTGGGAGAGGAAGAACGTGCGAGCCGAGGAGTTGTCAAACTCACGGCCATTGTCGCACTAGACGGCTCTCACGGAGATGCCAAACTGCGTGCGCACATGAGCAAAGAAGTTAGAAATAGTGGTGAAAGTATCGGATTTAAGACGAAGAGGAAATGTCCAAGCATAATGTGAATAATCATCAATAAGCACAAGATAATATTTGTAACCGGACACACCGCCAATGGGGATGTCCAAAGATCACAATGTATTAAATCGAATTTATTGGAGGCACGGAATTGGAAGACCCAAACGGAAGATCTAACATGACGCCCAAGTTGGCAAGCATGACATAAGTGGTCGTTTTTGGGTTTATTACAATTAATGGCCTAGGAGCTAATTAGCTTGGACAAAGCTTCGGAACCGATATGGCCGAGACGACGGTGCCACAAGGTCGACGTCAGGGCTAGTGTGCTGCTGCTGGTGGGTGGGAAGAACGGGTAGAGGTCACCCGTGCTATTGCACCTGGCGATCACGCTCCGTGTTTGCAGGTCCTTCACAGAAAGGCCAAAAGGGTCAAACTCGATAGAGCAATTATTGTCAATGGTAAAGCGACGAACAGAAATCAGATTCTTAATAATGCTAGGAGACACTAAGACATCATTAAGAACAAGAGGTCGACGCGAAGTAGGAAACAAGTATGACCTAGTGGAGGTAATAGGTAACAAGGATCCATTACCGACGATGATCGAGGAAGGACCAGACAAGGAGGGTGAGCGAGGAGACGAGAGTATACCAGAGTGGGCGGTCATGTGAGAACCGGCGCCCAAGTCGGCATACCACTCGACGTTGTTGCCCGGTGGCGTCAGCGACATCGTGTTGAAGTTGCTGACGAGGGATGCCTGATCCCATGACCCGCCGGCCATAGGGTTCCACGGGGCGTACGGCGGGGTGCCGATGGAGGAGCCCGCCGAGGAGCCTGCTGAAGGAGGTGCACCGGCGTAGCCGAAACCAGGGGGTGGAGGCTGGTAGTAGCCCCCCTGGTACGGCATCATGTGCAGCGCGTGTGGCGGCTGGTCATAGGCGTGCGGTGGGCGCATCACGGGGCCAGGGAGGGCGCGGTAGCCATGTGGCCACAAATGCACCGATCCGACCCGGGGTTGCCGCCAGGGGTGGCATGGGTGCGCCGACGTGGCCCCCGCCGGGCGCCACCAGGGTTGCCCACCCTCGCCGCCATTGCCGCCGTTGTTGCCGCGCCCACGACGGCGGTTGTGACCGCCGCCGCATTCTTTGTGCCCCCCCTGCCTCCATTCCCGCCGCCGCAGCCCATGGGCGCGGTAGGAGGACGAGGGGGCTGGGGCGCATGAGCAAATACGGGAGCCGCCCCGCCTTGAGTCGGAAGCGGACGTCGTGAAGATCGTTGACGCCGATTTCCTCGAGGAGCAGCAGGGTGCGCGCCTCCGGGAACGTCGGGAATGGGCGCCGCATCTTCGTGTTCGACACCATGTGCCGAAACTTCTCGTTGAGGCCGCGGAGAAGAGTGAGGACGAGCTGCCGATGGCCGATCGGATCGCCAAACTCCTTGAGGAAGGCAGCCATCGCCTCGAGGCGGCGGCGGTCCGTGATGGGACGGATCGCCCCGCTTGAAGGAGCGGAACTCGGCCTCCATCGCCAAGGCGCGCGACTCCGCTGCCCGAGGAATTCCTCCTCAAGGTAGAGCCACGCATCGCGAGCGGATGGATCACGGATCATGAGGGCTTGCTGCAGGTCGTTGGAGACGGTGCAAGAGATCCACGTGAGGACGCGGCAGAGTCCATCTCGCGCCCAAGCCGTCGCGTGGGGTGGGAGGTGTCGGTGAGTACGTGCGCCTTGAGGTTGTACTTGCCGAGGGCGGTGAGGAACGAGGGCCGCCAAATGCCGTAGTTGTTGGAGGGTTTGTCCAAATGTGGACGGTGACGATGACCTTGATGTTCATCACCCGGCCGCCTGGGCGTGGATGGCGGCGTTGGCAGCCTCCTCCTTGTCGAGGGCCTCGCCGCCGCTGGGCCTCGGCCGCCGCGGCGCTTATGGCCGCCTCGGCGGCGGCATCAACCATGGTGGCGGGCGGCTGGTGGGAGCCCGGCGATCGGTGTGGATCGGGCGACGGGACGAGGGTCCCGCGATCGGACGCGACCCGGCGCCAGGAGGGTGGATGGGAGTGCGCTCGATCGATCCCGGCGATCAAGATGACCGCGCGGCAGGGGTAGTAGAGGCGCTTGGTGGGTGGATCCCGGCGATCGGACCGTGACCGGCGGCAGGAGGGGAGAGGTGGAGGGGCTCGGGCGATCAAGATGACCGCGGCGCGAGTGGAGTGGAGCCGCGATGGATCGCGGGCGGCGGATTAGCGAAGCAGGGTCGCAGGATGCGCACCCTCTGTGATACCATGAAAACGATTAGGGTTTTGGGTAATAATGGAATGCATTGATCAGCGAATAGAGTTGTGTACATATAGGCAACATGGGGAGCCGGATACGGCAGGCCCATGGGCCGAGTCATGTTTACAATCTAACATCTCTCCAATGGCTTGGAGCTCAAGATCCATGGCTACGAGCACCTGCCATGGGGCCAAAGGACCAAGGAGGAGAAGATGAAGCGCGTCATAGAGCTGCAGGTCAACGGTAACGTCAAGGGGTGGTTCACGGAGCTGAAGGTCGACTGGGTTGTCGATGTCGAGCAAATGAATGATGATCCAAGCTGGATCGGCTGGGTTGCTCCGATCTGGATCCCCGCTCTCGCCGAAATCGTGGAAACCCTCCGCTTCATGCAGACAGTGACCATTCCTAACCAGTTCTTCTCACGGAGCGTGTCGAGCAAGATACTGCAGAGAGTGAAGAGCAAGCTATTCTTTACCAATGAGGTCGTGACGGATGATCGTACTAGTATTCCAGATCACATTCAGATTGCAAGATTTACCCAAGTGGCCATGTTGAAATTTCTCGCTTATGTCGATGTCCTAATTACTGTGGATTTTGCTCAAAAATCTATAAATCATCCTGATTCTTGGAATCTGGAAACACACTACTACCGTAGGTCGTTGGATATATTGCTGCGTGTGCACGATGCTCTTTCCAAAGCCTTACACGTCATCGAAATGTTATTCATTTCCAGTCCCCCAGGAGAAGTTCAAAGGATACTGGGCGAGATATTGGGCCTCTTGTCGACAAAGGAGGACAAGGCGCTTGACGCCATATGGCACACATTGAAAGACTACACGACTCATGTCCACAAGCAGATTCAACACTCTCAGCTATTCAACAACAAGGATCATCGGACATTCACAAGGTCACTCGGTCCGTGATAACCTGCATCAGCTTCCTGGTGGATAATAAATCTTCATTGGATCTAATTATGACTGAAGTAGATAATGGAGGTAAAGGGTCTGTGTATGAATCTCGTATTGTAAACCAAAACATTTTTAACACCATGATGATCATCAGGATCATGGCGTCACGCCTACAAGAAAAGCTTGCCAGACTGTCAGACACATTTCCCAATCAAGGCCTTGGGTTCTTATTCTTGCTCAACAACTCACACCAACTACACCAATGTTTGCTTCTTCAACCTGGGTGGCATGCCGAATCCCTTTTACCAATGTCCATGGCTACATGCAGAGCTATCTACAAGTATCTTGGGCTCCAGTGTTGTCATGCTTGTTCAATCCTACTACTCCTCGTTTCGGCATAGGGAAATGCTACTCCCCACCGACTAGGTTCGAGTCTGAATTTCAAGAGACTTGCATCACACAAAAGCACTGGAAGGTCCCAGATCCTGATGTTAGGAAAAATCTGCGGAAAGCTATCATTGAGCAAATCATTCCAGGCTACACAAAAATACATAGAGGAGAACAATATTACCACGTACACGCCAATATTTGCTCCCCAAGAACTAGAAGAGATGTTGCAAGACCTATTCGAAGGATGATCAACACAATACACCCCCAATGACATGTCATTGTTGGTTTTCATCTATATTTATTTCCCTTTTCAAAATAAATGTGGAACACCTCAAAGCTATCTCTTTTTCTATGTTGTATGCTTGTACCAGCATCAGTGACAAATGATGTTTATATGCTCTTTCATGCCTCATTTTATTCTAGTCCGTTCTCAAGTTTCATTTCTCCAAGTACGTGCATTAACTGAAAATATGTTTATTAGAGTCTAATAAAATATAAGAGCAGTATCCAGATGTGTACCATGGTTAATCCTGGTTATGTTTGTAATCACTGTTTTGTTTCCGAGTTGGAACAAAATGTTGAAGCTCTGTGCGAGTCGACGAAATCAAGCTGAAGCACCTGACCGGCCTGCTCGCGCCATTGGGCCAAGCCAGGACACTTCCGGCCCAGTCAGCCGTTTTTCTTTTTTCGGAATTTATGTTTTCCAGAATTGCTTAAATGTGTTGATTTTTGTTTATTCCATAAATAAATAATCTGACATCCTAAACTCATGAAATGTTGTGTATCTTCTATATGTTTTTTCTACCTATGAAAAAATATTAAACCAAGAAATCACTAGTTTTTGTATGTTTAAAAATTACCTCTTTTATTTAATAAATACATCTTCCACGAAGTTTAAAAATTAAAATATTGAGTCCTTTATCTCCAATGCTAAAAATAATCTATTACTAAAGGCTACCAGCAGTAAGTAGCCTAAAGTAAGCCCCAATCTTCGTATAAGTTACCACATATGTCATTATAAATGAAAGGGTCTATGGCCTAGTGGTTACAAGAGCATCAGTAGGACCTAAGGTACGACAAATGGTGGCGTATGTGACCACTTCGTTGAGGATTTGTTGTTGAATTTGAAGAAAAGAATCGCAGTAAAAAAATCTCCTAAATTATATGTTACCTTAATTAAGTAACTCAAAATCTAAATTACTCGCATTCATCATTATACAAAAATGTTCCAAATACCTTATATATATGTCCTCCTCATTTAGTGTGCTGAGTCAAAAAAAAATGTATTTCAAGTATACAATGGCCCTTTTCACAAAAAAAAAAGGTTCACAACAGCCCACACGCACGTTACAGGGCCATTGCGGCCCAATCACCGTAACATTGTACCTTCAGGCCTGTTAGCTTCTTCAAACAGCCAGGTTCGTTCACCCATTGTTGGCTTCTCTTCTGTTGTCGTGATCGACACAGGCGTGCTCACTGCTCACACATTGTGAAACCCTGTACACGTACACGAAGGATGATCGAGTAACTTGGCTCTCAAATTTATCATGTTTCTTAAGATAATAACCAGCAACCATTCCCCTTTTCTGTCAGTGCAGAATTCACATGCATCTCCTTTCCTCTCCTGGTGTGCATAACAGAGCAGAACAGAGTAAGGCTGAGGGAAAAACATACAGCTCATTTACAAAATCAGAACACCAAAGCTACAGCTTGTACTACTGCTGCATATATACTGCATCGCTTTCGAAGCTGCTTGGATAGTATCATCTGGTACTCCTAGTGTCTAGAGAAATTAGGAGCCCAGATGCTAGAACAGGTGGCCTGTTTTTGCAAAGAAGAGCAAGTGAATTTTATTCAGTGCTGCTGCTATTACAAGGCAGGGGCCAGTGGTACAGATAAACTCTCAGCTGTTCCATTTTTTTCCGAAACGGCTGTTTTAGATACTTCATACAGAAAATATTCAACAATTACATAAAAAAGAGAACTACACTAACAAACTTGTGGTGCTTCAGCTTTTTCCCCCTGTTTTTCACACAGTGCTTCAGAGATCCAGTCCTTGGAAGCAAGCAACAACATTTTGTTCCAAAACCCAACCATAACACTAAACACAAATCTAAGCAGGATTAACCAAGGAATACTATAGACATATGGTGACTTGCCTTGTATGGTGTGCACTAGCTCATCATCCTTCGAATAACTTCCCCAGCATCTTCTGTACCTTCTTAGGAGTGATTCTTGGGGTGCTAATGTTGTTATCCTCCAAGAACTGTGTGAAGACCGGGACGACGTTCTCAATGATGGAATTCCGCAGCTTTCTCCTCATCCGAGGATCCGGGACCTTCCAAAGCTTTTGTGTTCTCAGAAATATTCTGAAATTTTGACTCAAACTTTGTTAGACGGCGGCGAGTATCTAGGTATTCCAAAGCAACAAGGTGTACCAGGATCCCGCAAGCATTTCAACACCGGTGCCCAAGAAACATGGAGATAACTACTGATGTGGTCATCAATTTTCCTGTTGAGGGGCACCATAGTGAAATCCAAACGCCAAATTGTGTGAAGCTGCTGGAGTAAGTAGTAGAGGTTGTTGATCAAGAATAGTAACCTGAGGCTCTCATTTGGGAAGGCCCTAGACGACACTGTGGAAGGTGTTATCTCTAGTGAAGAAACCATCTCCATGATGAGGTTGCTGACATGGCTCACGTTTTCATTCTCGCACACAAATTCACCGCGGAGAACTGCATCATCTAGAATGCGATTAACCGAACCGTAATGGCCCACAACACCTTGGTGTAGCTTACTATGGAGTTTGTGACCTTGTGAATGTCACTTGAACCGCCGTCATCGTCCGTCCTTGTCCAGGCCATGATAGTATTCATGGTCTCAACAATTTCACCCCATATGGCCTCATCTAACTTGGCCAGGTTTTCCAACAAGAGGTCTCCCAAGGCACCGTCAGTAGTACATTCTACTTGTAATGTCAGGATATGTTGGGAGGCCATGGAAAGAGCATCATGCATGTCTATTAGTGCCTGAAGCTTCTCAGCTGGTGCCAGTGCCCCCGGCCTATCAGTAGTTCTTAGAGCAGCAGCAATGTCGACGAAAGGCAGCATCTTGAGCACAACTGCTTGGACTAGTTCTGCAAATTCAGAAGCAGATGGCTGCTTGCTCGTTCCTTCCTCCCGGTGCTGCCCCTGCTCGCCTCTGTACCATCCATCGAGACTCGTAAGGATGGATTCGCAATCTTTCGTAGAGCATGGATCCAGCTTTCTACAAGAAATTGGAAGCCGTGCGAAGTCACGACACTTCCTGAAGATTCATATGTATCGGCGAGGTCGAGAACCCAGACGGCGTCCAGCTCCGAGAGCCACCTCTCTAAGGCACTGCGATCATCGCCACGGAATTCTTCGACCAGGCCCTTGATATGCTCGAGCTTCTTCGCCTTGTCTTCCGCGAGCTCCTTGGCTACATAAAGCTCCTCCTCCACGTTTCCTTCCACGACCAGCGCCGTGGAAGGAAACGGATGGAGATCACGAAGCCGCGGTTCTTCGGCTGAACCGGAGGTGGCGGTGGTGGTGGTGGCGGTGTAGGTGGTACCTGAAGTGGTGCTGCCGCCACCGGTGCGGTGCAGCGAACCGCCTCCGCCGCCGTCGGCGTCATGCTCGCCGCTGGCCCTCGATCGCATCCATGCTCTCCGCCAGGCTGAGGCCACCGCCATGGGAGCGGCTCACACTGCTGGAATGGAATAAATCAATCAATCAATCTAGAGGGCGATGCAAATGAAATTTTGTTTTATGCTTCAAACAATTCAATGAGTCAGCCTCAACAAAATTCCACAAACCGTGTGTCCAGTTTCCATGACGAGTCCACAAAAGGTGTCCCTTGACTTTGACTGTACTAGTGTAGCCGTGCCATGTAGGATGTACTGATATAGCTGAAATTTCCATGATGTTTATGACGCGGTGTTGATTGTTGAAACTGACGGCCTGGCCTCATCTGGATAAGGCCTTATAAATCAAACCTTTTCAAAACTTTAGCTATCAATACTTAAAATTCCTCAGCAATTCTCTTGTTTCCTATGTGGTTTGGTTTTGTCCTGCTAACAAAGTTCCTCGATCAGCATTTCAGATCTCTTGATGAGTTTCAGAAAAAGATTTAAAAATTATAAGTATGCATTGAAAAGGCAAGATTATTTTAGATCACATCTTGTATTGTCCGTCGCCCAGCCCATCTGAGCTGCGCCTCAGCTCCATTGACGCCACAAGCTGTGCAACTCTAATGCTCCGCAACGCTGCTGCTGTACGGTGCACACTGCATACTACCATAGTATAAACATCTGTTGCCGTTGTGCATGGTGAACTTACCGCAAGGGGAAAAGAGTGACGATACCAGCAGCGCAACCCCATTGTGGCATCATTCATTGCTTTTTAGAAATAAGAGTCTTCAATTACGGCGTAGCAGTGCAGGAGAAGGTAGTGTAACTCAAGGTTAGGCATAGATGCAGCAGCACACTCCATCGAGCATCAGTCCACTAGCCTTCAGCAGCTGTGGGATAGGATGCCTCCGAATGCCGTCCACCTCAACGTACGCGGACACCAGCGTGGTCCAAGAAACCAAGTCCTTGGCGCACATTTCGTCGAACAACTGGCGTGCGGGTGTAGTCTCCGGCAAACATCGTCGTGGCGTCAGTGCGCTGACCAGGGGCGTGGCGCGGTGGCGGCGGAGGACAAGGAGCGCCAGCATGAGGCAGCTGTGGCGGCGGATGAATGGGAGCGCGGCAGAGGACGGACACTACGGCGGCGGACGACTAGCTGCTAGCCTCTGCTAGCATGAGTGCACGCAGGGAAGGTCGGGCAGTAGGTGAAGTCGGTCCAAGAGAAATAAAACCAGCAGGCCGAAATGGATCATGAGCTTGGAGGTTGGCTCGGGGAAAAAAATGGAAATTGAATAAAATAAGAGAGAAAAAGAGATATAGTAGAGCTTCAAGATGGATTTGTGTTTGAAAGAAAAAAATAAATAGAGTTCAATTTTAGATTATGTTTAAAAATGTTTTGAGATAGTTTTAAAATATGTGATTTTAAATTTGTATTTTTTCCTAGGGCATTACACCCACATATGTAATATAGAAGTCAAAATGACAAAACTTACAAAAACAACGTTCTCATACCCTGTTTGGTTAATTAGTCTTAAGGTTTTTTTTAGTCTCAGGCCTTTTTTAAAAAAGTTTCTCCATGAGGTACTTTTAGGAACTTATAGGAAAAAAGAACACATTACGTTATATAGCATATTGTGGGTTTTCTTTCACGATCGGGTGTTGACGCGTTTTTACAAAGAGAAAAGCATACCGTGAGTTTTGGCAAGCAGCATGGTCATGGCCACGGTCTACCACTATCTATATATTATTAATAATATTATTATATAGGAGGACAATATAGTGCCGATATTTTTCCAAGACGCGTTGTGATTGCAACACTGTTTAGTAATTCTATGTGCTCTCCTTGTTTCATAAAACAAATTCTATGTGGTCTCTGATCTGCTGACGCACACTCTGAGCTCCGGTTCTGCTTTCACTGAGCCCGCGCGCGGTGTGCCATGAGTTGACAAGTACTTGGGCTGGTTGGATATTTTTTTTAAAAAAAAAAACTACTTGGGCTGACATGGGCCGTCCTAATTACGTGGGTTTACGTGTGTCTATGCTGGACCAGACGTTGATAGTAACCGATGATGTCAAAACAGTCAGTAATAGACAATGCAGAGCATATAAAAGTATGGAATGATAATAGCGATGCAGAATATGACAGCAGATCGTTTCTAAATTCTGATACAAAAGCCTAAGACGGCGGCTCGGGCTCATGGGCCACTCGGCCTGGACAAATGCAGCTGGGAGGCAGCCAGCCGGGCCGTGCTAGGCGCCGACCTAGTCGGCCACGCCGACCAGGTCGGCCCAGCTATAGGCCCGCCTAAAGGCCCAACTACAGTACCGTCGTCTTCCTCCGGTCATCGTCATTCTACTACGGGCGCCGTTGTCTTCTTCCCCACCACTTTGCTCCCCCACCCCCACCGCGCGCCCCTAGGGTTGCCCGGGGCCCTAGCTCGCCGGAGCTCCGGCCAACCCTAGGGCGCTCCCTTCTTCCCACTTCCTCCTTCTTCTCACGCCACCGCTGCCGCCGCCGCCATGGACGACACGACGCCCCCCGCCGCGACCCGCACCCAACCGAATGAGGCCGACCCCGGCCCCGCTCGGCGGCGCCCCGGCACCTCGCTCACCGCCCGGCCAAACCGCCGGCCACCGCCAGTGTCGATGGCCACGGCCATCCCGCCGGGTGCTTCTATAGCCGGCGACGAGGATGGAGGCAGTGGGGACCATGTTGGAACCCTAAACCTCCGCGGGCGCCCTTCGCTGGCAACCCTAAAGCTACGCCGGCGTCTACAGTTTGGGCGAAGGTCATCGCAGTCGTCCACCTCTCCTACCGCCTCCGGTGTGCGGGCCAAGCAGGCCATGGGCTGGCCCACCACGACCTGGTCGGCACGAGCTTACGCGCCAACTAGTCGGCGCGGAAGATCTGCCCAGCCAGCCACTGGTCGCGCGCCAATCCTAGCAGCCTCCGCGTGATTATTTCGGTAATTAGGAATTAAAGTCTCTTTAGAAATAAAAGGATATTGGAGTCTGATTAGGATAAAGATTTGAGTTTGTTTAGAAAAAGGGGTATTTAAATCTATATGAAAATCTTTTAGGAGTTTGTTTGGATTGCAAGTCCATTAGGGACTATAAATATTGGGGATGTAATCTATTGGAATCAAGCAAGAAATAAACATTCCTCTACCGGTCTACCCTAATCTCTCTCTCTCTCTGCCCACTGCAGTTGCCAATGCCGCACACGCCGTCGCTTGCCGCCGCCCACTCCCCTAGCAGCCGCCGTCGAGCCCCTGAGCCCGGCTCGGCTGTTACATGTGGTGTCCGGAGGCCGATCTCGATCCTTCCACCACCGCAATGGACATTGCCGAGCTCAAGCAATCTTTCGACAAGCTTGTCGCCGACCTCCACAACAGGTTCGGGTAGATCACTTTGAAGATTCGACAACATTGACGCCGACTCACCGCCGTGAACGGCGACCCCATCACCAACGACACCAACAAAGAATGCGCACGATTATTATAAATATAAAAGGAATAAATAAGGAGTTTGTTGACACTCAAAAATGGCGTGGTCTAAGTCATGGTAAAAATCCGGACTTAGCCATATTTTCAAGAGCTAACCCACCGCAAAATTCTCGAAGAGGATCGAAAACGGCTTTTGAACGCGGACCGACGCACGGGTGCATCCGTCCAGCGACCGATCACACGCGGCCCGGCCAAGATCGCGCCACGATCGGTTTGCGTACCTCTCTGTTTCACCGATCGGACGCGGTCACCGGAGCGTCCGGTCACCGTCTTTGTGAGTCCGGTCAGTCGGCCGAAATAGGCTGATTTTGGGGCATCGACCGGACGCGCCCTACGAGTCCGTCCTGCGTCCCGTCCTCCTGTCCGTCGGGTCGCGCGACGCGATCGATCTGCGCACCCTCTCGCCGGACCCGTTGACCGGAGCGTCCGGTCGGGGTCTAGCTAGCGTCCGTCAACCCGACGCGGCCCCGCGGTCCGTACGAGATCCGAACCGATTTGTTTCCAATCGTGTTTAGGTCGGTTTTTGGTACTTGGAAACGTCCAAGGACGGTTTCCTAAAAGGATAAGACCACCCTCCTCTATATAATAAAGAGGTTCATGGCCGATTTGATCCCATCTACATCCAATCGACATTTTTTCTATCTCCTGTCCCGTTTGTAGGTCATCTTCTTCTCTCAACCCCTCTACGTTGCTGTTCGGCGGTGATCTCCGTGTTCTTCGTCGACGTCCTAGGGCGCCACGCTGGTCCTAGGGCACCCCTCACGTGCGTCCTCCCGACGGGTCTTCCCGGAGGTGCGTTCGGAGGTTCTTCCAGCCGTCACCGAGCTCTACGCGCCCCCTACCGATCTCTAGATCGGTTTGGGTTGCCACGCTGCGGTGCTCGCTGCTACAAGGTTGTGTGCAGCCTTCGTGGGCGTCCAAGGCCCTCCCGGTGTGTTGGTGTGAAGCCCCGGTTTTGCGTCAACAGAGTTCTTCTGAGCTGTTCATGGCCTAATGCTGGAAAGCAGGAACAGATACCTAGCCTTGTGATGTGTGATCTCAGTGTTTCCTGTTTTGTACAGGTGAACAGAAATGGAGCAGGAGAGCTCAGCCTTGTAGGAACAATACCGAGATAGACAAAGATGTTTCTTGCATGGCTATATAGTCTGCTCATTGCAAAATAGCATCTACTGACATTTGGCCATTTGGACAAGTAAATGGTACCGATTATCGTTATATATAGCATCACGTACTGATCTGCCTCATATGAAAAGTAAAACACATAACACTGAGATATACTCCTTCCGTCCCAAAATGTTTGTCCCTTACGCTTCCCGAGAAACAACTTTAATAAATTATAGATTCAAAAATATTAATATTTATCATACATAATTAGTATCATTGGAAAGATCTTTGAACCTAGTTTTTTTATCAAATTTATCTGAAAATACAAATGTTGCACGTATTTTGTACAAGTAGAGTCAAAGTTGTGACACGAAAACCAAAAGCGACGGACATTTTAGGACGGAGGGAGTATGTGTAAGGTTAACCGGCCACCTTTACAAATCATTGCACTAGCTAAGTCTATATGCTGATGAAAAACCTCCTTGAGAAACATGACAAATCACCCCCACAAGCCTAAAGCCAAAAGGCAGAATGTACATTACACACATACAGCTATCAGCTGCTCAACATTTATTCAGAAATGAATATCACAGGAGAGATACACAAATGAAGTTTTGTAAAGTTCTTCAATTTGTTTCAATACAACTTCAGAAGTCAAATCATTCGAAGCAACAAAGTTTAATCAGAATGCCAACATAAATAGAAGAAACCTATGGTGACTTTATCTGTCTTCCGTGTTGCAATCTATTCATCATCCCTCGAACAGCTCTTGCAGCTTCTCGTCCAGCTCTTGGGGAGTGAATTTCGGGTTGGAAACATCGCTATCCTCTATGTACTTTGTATAGACTGGAATTATTTTTTCAATGATAGCTTTGCGCAGCCTTTTCTTAAGCTCAGGATCCGGTACCTTCCACTGTATTTGGGTACTGTGGATTTTCTGAAATTTGGACTCGAACTTGGATAGTGGAGACTTCCTCACCAGACGCAGCGGTGTAGGATTGAACAAACATGCCAACATTGGTTCCCAAGATACCTGTATATAGCTCTCTGTATATTGCTCGACTTTGCGAGTGATGGAACTGATGATGGCTTCGAAATCGACTTTGATATCAGAGAGACTGTCTTGGAGCTTCTCCCGTATGAAGTTTGAGTTGTTGAGGAGGAATAACAAGCCGAGGCCATTATCTAGGAATGAATGTGACTTGGTGATGAGTTTTCCTTCAAGGCAAGACACCATCTCTGCGATCATGCTGATGAAAGGTTCAGCCTCTTCAAGTCCAGTCTGAGGCACATACTTACCAAGGCTAGCTGCTTGGGATACAAATAATGGATCAACTGCCCAACAATTGTACAGAAGAAACTCGATGTGATTCATTACTGACCAAATGGCCTGGTGAATGTCCGATGATCCTTGTGTAGTTTGAGCACCTAACCAGTCCTCCAGTGACTTGAGGATACGAATCCTTCTCTCCTCCATTGAGCTCCATATGGCGTCAAACGCCTTGCCCTGCTTTACTGACAAGAGGCTTACCATTGCCTGCTCTATCTTTTCAATTTCAACCTGTGCAGGGGGTGAAGAATGGAACTGCAATCTGATCCCCAATAACACCTCGGACAGAGCTCTATTTACTTTGAGACAGGAATTGAGAGGGACTAAAGAGGTGTCTTCAAGCCGCTCCTGTATACAAATAGATTTACTAAACATGGCATCAACAAAATCGAGCATTTTGGCTATGGCTTTTTGGAAAAACAATGCGAACTGTAGCGGAGCCAGACTAGTAGCGGCTTGTTTCCCGCTGTCTACCTCTTCCTCCTGGCTAATACCAGGCATGCCCACAAATCCATGACCATGGTCGGGAAAGAAAGACTCCGTGAGATGAATGGTATCCAGGATTTGTTTGAGAGCTCGGATCCACCCCCACGTGTCATATATGGTAAGATGCCCGAGTGCCCACGCAGATGCACCAACATCGAGTTGGAGAACCCAGGCGACGCTCAGCTCCGAGAACCAGCTCTCCAGGACATTGTTGCGATCCGCTGATGAGTGCGCAAGGGAGAATTCTCGGACCAGGCTTTCGATGTGCTTCATCCTCTTCTCTTTCAACGTTTCGTCGGTTTCTATGCGGGGCTTCTTGATTGGTTGAGTAAACTCGGCATCCATTTCGTCGGCACCCAACCTGAGCTCCAATGCCAAGTTTTGCAAACGCAAAGCCACCTCCAGAGATGAGAAGCCAGAGGAGAGGCGAGAGGCGCCAGATGTGTAGGCAGTTGATGAGACTATGGTACCTGATCTGGAGCTGGAGCTAATGGTGTAGGAACTGGATTCAATCTCCTCATGGCGCCGGCGGTAGCTCCAAGAAGGCCCCCCCGCGCCGCCATCATCCCGGCCCGTCGCCTCCATGCCAATTGCCAAGAAGCTAGAACTGCTGGAGTGAGCGTTGGCGTTTGGAACTTTGTTTTGGACTGGAGAGAGAACGTGGTGTCGATGATAGTGTCGCCTTTTCAAAGCTTTAGTCGTCGGCCAGGATTCCATCCCCCATGAACCACCATGAACCACCCACGGAGGGAACCCGCGGGGCAGTTTCGACTTTCCAGCGGGACAGGACGCGCTTTGCGCCGTGTTTAGTTTTGTTTATTACAGAAGACTGTCTTGTACCTGAACCCAAACAAATCTGCACATGGCCTCCATACTATACGTCTATACCTTGCGATCTGCAGAGAGGGCTTAGGGATCGTAACGCAGTGCAAAATGCTGCCCCGATCGATTTAGAGCCTATGGCCCTATACGTGTTGAGTCTTGACTTGTTGACTTGGCTCACGGTCACATAGATATATATGGCAAAACGGAGGCTCTCATGATGAATATACATTTTATACTAGCACGCGCACTCGCTGTCATTCCCAACTGCTCCCTTGTTGGCCACTGCAAACCACTCCTCATTCATGTAAATATAAATATAATAATTTCCTTCTCTGACGGCATCATCTTCTTGCTCCTTTTCCATTGAATCATGGAAACAACCATATATAATTAAAGGGCCGGGTTGTTAATGATTGTCAGCTTCTGCCTTTCAGCTCAAAATGGGGGTGGACTATTGCGAACATATGGTTGATTTAGGTCAAATGTATTTAGTTGTGTGATTGAGTGATTGTCAACGGTCAACATTTTATCTTTATTTTCCTTTATTCCTTGTGCTTGGGCTATGTTCACGGTACACATGGAGTGTGTCGGGACGTATCTCTTGGTTTGTGTTGTACAGGTGTGGAGCTCGGAGATGGTAGCTGACGGCGAGGTGAAGGGGTCAGTGAGGACGTGTCGGGCCGGCGGACCGCGGAGGTGAAGAACGGATGTGAGGCTTGGACCGAGAGACCGGATCGCTGGGTGGCTAGCTATGGTGGCTGACATTTGGGACATCTATGAATGCAATAGAACGCGACAGGACCGCATCGATCGGATAAAGACGGCGAAGCGTGCAAGTAGAGCGGGCGGCTCGAATGACTTGGCGACTCAGGCAGCCAAGACCGACGGCATGTGTCGGAGGTTTGGTGGTTTGGACCTCAAAACCACCGGTGGCCAGTTTCGTGGTTGGACCTCAAAACCACGGGCACGGGTTTGGTGGTTTGGCCTTAAGACCATCGGTTACAGGTTTCGTAGGTTTGGGCCTCAAAACCCGCGCAGATGTACCGGTGGACGGAAGGACAGCATGTGTGGCGGCTTTTGGGAGATTGCGTTGAGCAATGCTATAGATGAGGAGGCGCGGTGGCCGTAGGATCAGAATATATCCAAGTCCAACCATTATGCCCCTGAACAAGTAGTTTTGGTAATTGTATCAGTAGGGGTAGGATGGTCATTGTGACCTAGACTATAAATAGAGAGGGAACCCTCCATCTCAGGTTCCCTCTCTAGTTTCCAGTTTCAGTTATGGTTTCCCAGTCTGTAGTTGCCCTGTGTTGGTGTGGCTGAAAGGTCCTAATGGCTAGAGGGGGGTGAATAGCCTATTAAAAATTCTTGCAACAACACTAAGCAACCGGATTAGTACAAAAGATGGCGAAGCTAAATAAGTGGTGCTACAAGCTATCTATGCAAGCCACAAGACAAGGGTGATAATTCTAATATCTCTAAGACCACACAAGTGCTAGGTCTCTAAGAATACTCCTAGGTGAGCAAAGTAAACTAACTAATTCTATCACTAGGAGCTAATCTATTCTAATCAACTAAGCAACCTAGCAAGACTACACAAGAATATCAATGTAAGTACACGTGGAGGAGTAATCGATATACCGACGTCGATGTGTAGAGGTGGAAGCCAATCACCATGATCACCAAGAAATCTCCAACGAGCAAGCACAAGGTTGACACGATGATTTTTCACCGAGGTTTACGTGCTTGCCGGCACGCTAGTCCCCGTTGTGGCGATGCACTCACTTGACGGTTGCTAAGCTTAATGGCACAGTGCCAAATCCCCGGTGGGAGCTCAAGCACACCGATCACAAGAGAGGATCAAACAAGCCACGAGCAATCCACTAGTGCTCTTTTCGCGAATCTCCCGTGGGGTAAGGAACGACCCCTCACAAACCACCGGTGTGGCCTCAAACAAGCTCCAATCGAGCTCAACACCGCCTCTTGCTCCAAGCCGCTAGGGAACCGGGCAAATTCCCAAGAAAACAAGAATCCCGCGGCATCTCCAAGGATGAAGTGCTCTAGATGCAACCAAGCAATGCAATGCACTTCTATCACTCTCAATCTCACCAAGAATTCGAGTTATGGATGGAGAGATGAGTGGAGAGGAGTCTCAAATGCTCACAAGCAAGTTAGAGTGTTCAAATGTGCAACAGAGAAGCTCAATGAACCGGCCATCCAAGTATATATAGAGCTCCCCTCGAAATAGAGCCGTTGAGCTTCAAAATGGGCATTCTGCGCAGCGACCGGACGCACCGACTGGACTCACCAGCGGGTCCGATCAAGCGTCCGGTCGCACCATTTTGTGCGTCCGGTCAGACAGGACAAGCTCCTCAGGCCCACGGCTGACAACGTCTTCAAGCTTCCAGTCGATGGTTCCAGTCACCGCGTCCGGTCAAATTCCCGAGCGAAGTCGAAAACATGCTCTCTGCCGGACTCACCGACCGGGCGCTTCCGTGAGTGCGTCGGTCAAGCCTCCTGCTTCCGGTCGCGTCCGGTCAGCTGATTCTGCGAGTTCTTTGATTTTTGTTGTCGCCTTTGCTTCAACCTTTCTTCGCCTCTTGCCATAAATTGCCAACACGTCGAAGATGATCACGTTTTATCACAAATGTTAGCATGTCAAATGATTAGGCAAGATCGAAGTTAGTGCTCTCACTGTCCTAAATGCAATATGCAAGTCAATTGGACCTAGAAGCACTTCACCAAAGGATTGTCATGGCATCCCCTCTTGATAGTCGGCCATCAATCCTATAATGTGATCACACGCTCTATTGTGTCTTGATCACCGAAAGAAAACCCTATCAAGAATACCTTTGCCTTGATCTCCCGGGTTCCTCTCAAGCCGATCACCGAGCTTGACGATCCACCATGTCCATCATCATCGTCCATGTTCATGATCATCGCTCCACGTCATCCACGTAATCCTATCTCTCAAGTCACACTTAGAGCAAAGGATTAGTACGACAAGTGTTTCATCAATTTCCAAAACCAAACATGAGATTTCAATCTCCCCCTTTTTGGTAATTGATGACAACCAAATTCACAAAGATATGAAATAAATTCAGTTGAACTTGAATTGCTTGTCCATAGCATTTTGGTCATGAATCAAAGTTTGGACAAACATTTCAAGGTTCGGTTTTGGTAGTGGTAGCTCCCCCAACATATGTGCTTCCATGTGTTTGGATCAATTTGGCACATATGTATGGATAGAAATTTGGGGAGAGATACTAATACCAAAAAGAGATGCTAAGGTTAGAAAAATCGGACCTTTGAAGCGTGATACCAATCGGAGTCCTTAGCATCAATTGTAACTAGACATTCATCAAAAAAACTCAACATACCTCATGAGATCAACATTATAGGCATAAATGTGAGCAATGTCTAGATACATCCTATGCATGCTAGTTGGTCAATACACCAATCAATTTTCAAAAACTAGCATACACCAAGCAATCATGTATATTGAATTTAGATTGCACAATGCACCATTTCATCATGATCATGCACATACAAATGCACAAATAGTCTATGAGCTTGCTCCCCCTATTTGTGATATCCTTTGCCAACATCTTTGTGACTTATTTCTCCCCCTTTGTCAACAATCACCAAAAAGGTGTAAATGAGAGAAATTAAGTCAATCAAAGGATCAAATATGGTCTCATCTAGATCACTTGCCTTTCCATGTATTCAAGTTTGAACCAAGGACAAGTTTTTTCACACCTATACATAAGGGTTATCTTGCACCATGTTAGAATACACATCAATAGCTCATTTTCTAGAGTTGACACTAGGATTGCAAGCCCACAAACATGTCATTGCAGCCGGTGCATGCTGTGCTCAACTACTTTGGATGAAGCAAACCTTAAAGGATTACGGATGTCATTTCACAAAGATACCTCTTCTTTGTGACAACGAGAGTGCCATCAAACTCGCAGATAACCCTGTAGCACACTATAGAACAAAACACATAGACATCCGTCATCACTTCTTGAGAGACCACGAACTTAAAGGAGATATCGCTATTCGTCATGTGAGCACCGAAAAGTAACTAGCCGATATCTTCACCAAGCCTCTCGATGAGTCAAGGTTTTGTGCTTTGCGTAGTGAGCTAAACATTCTCGACTCTCGTAACTTGGTTTGAATTCCAGCACACATGCAATCTGTTTGAGACACTAGTTCGACATAGGAAAAGTATGTGAAAACTTTCATATTGTGTTTCAAAAGGATTTCAAATTCTAATCCGAAATTCAATGCCATTGTTTTGTACTGATGATTTGTCCCTAGCAATGAATTTTGATGTCTCTGTATTCAAGTCTGAGGAGAAATAAGTCAAAAGTGGCAATATATATGCTCGATGACTAACTGGAGCGGCGCAGTGCAAGGCCTTCGTCGGCGAAGGCCGCACTTAGGGTCTTCGGGCCCGGTCGGATCCGAACCGTTTTTGGGCCAAAATCTTTCTCTTTCCTTTTCTTCCCTTGGCCCGACCGGTCCTATCTTTCTCCTCTCTCGCCCGACACTTTCCTCACGCGCCCCTCTCTTCTCTCTCTCGCGCGTGAAGGAAGAGCCGCCAAGTGCCGCGCGCCCCCGATTGCCGCGGGCCGCCGCCGCCCGGCCTCTCCGCTCGTCATCGGCCGGTTCTGCTCCCTCTCCCCGAGCAGCTTCTCCTCTCTTCCCTTCACTCCACGAGTCAAGGTAAACCTAACCCTAGCTATGGAGAAATTGCTCGATCTATGCAATGTGCAACAATTTTTCATGGATTTCTGTTCCTAAGTGTTGTATGAACCCTAAGGAAGTAGTTTTGATGAGTGGAATCAATCAATTTCATACCTCCATGAATTAGGTGATTTAGGGGAGGGCACGGCAATGTTGTCCCCAAATAGAACATGACTGTTCTTAGCTGCTTCCAACAGCAAATATCCCTCAAATTGCTTACTTCATTGATCTGTGAAATCGATTGACTCCAAACATTGAAGAAATTTCACTTAGGATCATACTAATCCTTTTGAATCTATGGACATTTTTGCACAAATTCTGAATTTGTATCTGAAATTGTGATAGTCAAGTGACCTGTGCTAAATAGATGCATTAGAAAGTTTATTAAAATGAATTTTGATGACATTTGAGCAAGGGGGAGCGGCAGTGCCGCGTGCTTCACACGGCAGTGCCGTGCTAGCACGGCAGTGCCGTGCCTCCTGCGCGGCAATGCCGCGTGGCCCAGGCTCTGACCCTGGACAGCTTGCTCAAAATCATCAACATTTATTTTTCTAACCTTCCTACTGCATAGATTTGGTCATTTTACTTCCTATCATTGACAGTTTCTGATCAATCTCTTAAAATTGCATAGATGGATCCCGGAGGTGATCCCCATGGCAAGAGGAAGATGAGGGTGAAGGTGATCGACAGAAGAGGCCGTGGAAGGAAGAACCTGAATAGGGCAGGTGGAAGTGGGACAGCTAAGCTTACTGAGCAGCAGCAGCAGTACGGATACACCATCATTCCACCAGGTGACCAAGGCACCCCTGAGCACCTGTCTGTTTATGACAGCAGCTACATGCGGTAGGTTGAGGGTGTATTTGAGATGGCAGCCCCTGTCAACGATCCTCCCATTCCAGTTGTGAGCTACCTCAGGAAGCAAAGAGAGGTAGCAGATGCAAGAGCATATAATGTCTACAGTGATGAGCAGACTGAGGGCATTGATGAGAGGTTTTGGGCAGCATTCCATTCAAACTTCTATCTGACAGTACTCTTCCATTCTACCAAGAGCAAGATCACCACTATGCACTACATTGACTTTGAGAGAATGGCAGAGAAGGAGGAGGATGCCTTCAATGAGGCAATTGAGACCTGTGACAGGTTTGAGCTGACAGACATCATGTCCTTCAAGCATGATTGGAATGAGGAGATATTGAGTCAGTTCCATGCCACCTATCACTGGGACAGACAGTCAGACACCATTCACTGCATGACTGACAGGAGGCACTACAGAGTTGATTTTGTCACTTTCTGTCTGATTCTTGGTTTTGGGGCTGATCACAGGTAGTACACAGATATTGATGAGATTGATCCTGTTGAGATCAAGGTGATCAGGGATTGCTGGGCCAAGCCAAGAGATGCTGATGGCAAGAGGAAGGGATCGAAGGATTTCTTTTATGCGATGAACAACCTCTGCAGGTGTACTATTGACCCCAAGGATGGGGCAGCCTCTGACATCAATGGGTATGCCAGAAATCTTCTTGCTCATTTCAGAAATGATGAAACTTTCAATGTGGGAAAGTTCATCTGGAGGCAGCTGGCAAATGCCATGGATGATGCTAGGAGGAACCTGCCATATGCTCCCTACCTCATGTTCATGATTGAGAGGGTCTCGAGAAACCTCTATCCCAAGGACTGTATTCATACAGTCTACAACATTGAGAAGACCCATGGCTTGGAGAGAGGGAAGACTAATGGCAGATCCACTGCAGGAGGCACTTCTGCTGGTAGAGAGGACTTAGAGGTGCCCTCTAGCTCTAGACCCAGGAGGCACAGCAGGTCTAGATCCAAGGTGAAGAAATGGATCAAGGCTATCTTTGGGCACTGTGCATACGCTTCTCAGCAGACCTATGAGATGCGCAGGGAGGTGAGGCAGGCTTTCAAGAGTGTTAGGGAGAAGCAAGGACTCCCAGTTCCTCCTTCCATTCCTAGGCCACCACAGTACGACCTCCTAGAGCTTTCAGGCACCAGCAGCTCAGATCAGGATCTCTCAGACCTGCTTGGTTCTTTCTCTCAGCAGCCAGCTCGATGCTCCACTCGTCGCTCCGCGTAGGCCAGTGCAGCCATTTTAGAGGAGGAGGATGAGGACACAGCTTCCAGCCATCAGGATGAGTCTAGTGAGGAGTGACTCCACGCCTCTTCTTCTCTTTTCTATGATCTCTTTGGTGCTTGACGCCAAAGGGGGAGAAAATTAGAAGAAATGAGGGGGGTCAAACTTTTTCGACGCCCTGGTGTTGGTTGTTGGTTCGAGGATGTTGCAGCAGTTGGAGCTTCAGAGTTTAGATCCTTTGAGAGTAGCTTGTTAGGTGTGAGTTGAGAGAAACTCTATTTTATGTAATAACGCCACCTATGACTTGTTATTTCTCAGATTTGGTCGTTTGTTTGTTTAAACTCTATTTTAGATAATCTGCTGCAAGTTGTTTTTATATATCATGTCTTGTTTGCTGTGGTTGACTTATTTCAGCTCACGTGCGTTTCGATAGGCGCCCGATGCCACACCACTGGCGCCAGCAAAGGCCGCCAAGCACATCAGTGTAGACAGACTCCTTTGTGATCAGTTTCTGTTGTCATATGCATCACGGCTATTTACTTGTGACACCTTTCTGAGCACCCCACAGCAACCATGGATGTAGTGGGAGGCCTTGCACACTTTCTAAATGTGTGACTTGACTTTCATGTCAAAATTGAGAATTCAAATCTCACTCACACATTTAGGGGGAGGCTTCACTGCACCTAAATATGTGAAATTGATATCTTATGTCAATTATGAGAATTCAAAACTCACTCACATATTTAGGGGGAGGTTCCTACATCCTTGGTCTTCGTAATCTAAGTTTAATTTTACATCTTATGTAAGCTCTAATTTGGTTGTCATCAATCACCAAAAAGGGGGAGATTGTAAGTGCAATCAAGCTCTAAGTGGGTTTTGGCGTTGATGACCACCGAATTAGGGAACTAATGAGATTTACGAAGATGACATGCAGGGAATAAAAAGTGGAGTTGATGTACAGGTCCAAAGGCATCCATTAAGCAAGATGATGGTGTTTCCGGATCAAGACATTTAAATTATTTCATATTTTGAATCTTGAGTTTAGGGAATGCCGTACTATCAAGAGGGATCCTAGGATTCTCGGGTACCTGTGGACCAAGTGCTCTAAACATCAAATCGGACACAAAACTCAACTCCAAACCCGATCGGCCGGCTTTTCTTCAAGTTTCACACCTTCTGGCCGACAGTTGGAGCGGCGTCTCACCGTGCCCACGCGGGGTGCAGCCGTGTGGTCGCTGGCGGCGAAAGCCACACTTAAATCCTACCGTTGGGTCCGTGGGGTATAAATACCCATCCTACCCCTCCCACAACGGAAACCTGGCTCACTCTTCTTCTTCCTCCCGACCAGAACAGCCAGGAGCACCTTTTGCTCTCTCTCTCTCCCCTCTATTGAAGCACCTTGAGCTCCCCACTCAATCTCTCACTTCCCACCAGGGATTCTTGAGGGAAACAGCTGCAAACTTCGATTGGAGACCGGATCTACTACTTCCCCCACTTAAAAGAGCATTTGGTTCACGTTTGGCCGGAACCCTAGGGTTCTTTACTCTTGGAGCTTGCTCCTAGACAGCTAGGCATCGCCCTTGAGCTTGCCCCCTTCGTGTGGCAGCCTTGGGAGGTTTGTAACCTCACTACAACAGCAATACATTACCCCACATCTCTAGGGTTAACTCCCTAGACTTGTGAACGAGGGAAAAAGCAAGCCGGTGGGCAAGCTAATTAAGCCTTGTGTGGCAACCTCAACAACGTGGACGTAGCCCAGCCTGTGTGGCGCGGTGAACCACGGGTCAAATCCTTGTGTCACTTGTGCTCTTTACCTTATTGCATATTTTGTCTTGTGAGAAAGGGCTTCGACCTGATCTACCTTATTGCAGGGTTTCTGTCACCTTTGGCCATATTTCTGTGGAGTATTTGTATGCAGGAATAAGTGTGAATCACAAGCACCACTCACATAGCTCTCAGATTCACCTTGAGATCACCTCTGTCAGGTGACTCGCGGCAAACCGCCGAGGGGCCGCAGCAGTGCGCGCCCCAAATACTCCGACAGTCGTCCAGCCTCGGTTTTGGTTATTCTCTGTCTCTGTCTGTCAGGTTTACGCCGCAGTGCCGTGCCTATACGCGGCAGTGTCACGCCTCTCTGTACTGACAGTGTGCTTAAGTTTTAACATGTCGATTTTTGGGGGTTAGCCTATTCACGCCCCCCCTAGGCTTCCATCAAATCCTACAGTCCTTAGAGGACGAAACCCCGAGGCTCGGGCGTCCCTGCGCCCGGCCCGGCCGAAGTCCCGGCCTTCGTCCCGGGTGGACGAAACACCTAGGCTCGGGCCTCTCTGCTCTCGGTCCGCGGCCTTGGATTCTTAAGGTCCCCGGGGACCAAAACACGCTGCATTCGGCTCTCTGAGCCGAACGCGGGATCGCCAGACTATCTCCTGTCTTAGTCTCCTTGAACACTTTCTTTAGGGCCGAAAGCATGGGGTGGCCAGGGTCTGGCCTCCTCCCCCCAACACCCTGAGTGGGAGGGGTCCAAACAACTATTTTTGTGATCTTGTTTGTAGAAAGCACACCCCTCAGAGTGTGCATGTCCTCTAGGATTTTGGGGTTAGATCGGTTCACCTGTGTGCTGTGATTTTGCTCTGAGTTTTTGTGTTCTATTTTCGCATCCTTTTCTCCTCCCCCTTCTAGTGCTTGTTTCGTCGTTTGTGGACCGTTTCTCATTGATTCTTGTTGCGTTGATTCGTTTATGACCAAGAACCTAAGTGATTCACCAAAGGAATTTGGTTGAATCCTCTTGTGTTCACGGATTCAAGCAATTTTGTGTTCGGGTTGTTTTTGGCTAGAGTTTGAACGTGATCTGAAATTTCTCTCGATTTTCTTGGTGAGGTCCAAAATTTCTAAGGGGGGAATGGTCACCCACATGTCTAGATCATCTAGACTTAATTTCGTGACCTAGGATCGAGTTTGATTCGAGTTTGGGTGAGAGAACCACCGGCGGCGTTGTTGTTCGTACTAGATTCAACAGCGCGACAGTCTGGCCTTGCTCGGTCGCGGCACCAACAGGGTTACAGGAACGGGTGATTTCTCTTTTAACCGGCGAACAGTCCGGCTAGTGAATGCGGACAATTCGGCGTTGAGTTCTCAGCCAAGTCCAGTAGGGTTGCAGATGCATTTGTTTTTCGGGTCCTGGCCGTCGAATAATCCGGACTTCGTGATCGGACAGTCCGCCGTTACCTGAGCGCGACCCAAGACAGTCCGAGGTTTGTACCGCTTTCGGTCAGACAGTTCGAAATTTGAACGGCGGACAGTCCGGCATCTAAGCCCGGACAGTCCAAAGTGCAAATATCGGCAGTGACCAGCAGGTGTTTTTCTGAGATTTTTGCCGGCAGACAATCCGTATCCACATCGCGGACACTCCGGGGGCCGGAAAAATCGACGACTAGACACTCCGCAACTGGCATTGTTGTGCTGTTTGATTTGGTTCTGCTCGGTCTAGTGTCGATTTTTTTTTCGGTTGATCCGCTGTGCGTCTAAAACATCTTCTAGCGCATCCACCTAGTTACCAAGGTCGTGATCTTCCGTTTGCGTGTGTGGTTTGCTTTTAAGGGGATGTGAGAGGTACAAGTTCGACAATTCGAAAGAATTTTTTGAGTCTTCTATTCACCCCGTCTAGTCGTCTTTTCGGTCCTTCAACCGTCCATGGAGCCAACCGCATCCGCTCCACTGATCCATACAACAGGCGGTCGAGCACCAATTGATCCATTATACAGGAGTTGCTTTGCTTCTTTGCCCCAATGGATGTCAAGGATCGATCCATGTGTTGTTGCTTGTGTTCAAACTAGTACGTGTATTATTAAATGTTGTGGCAAATATGGCCCATTACTCCATTAGCCCAAGTAGCAGCCCAGGTAGAAACTCTCTCGTCTTTCGTCTCTCGTGCAGTCGAGTAGAGGTGGAAGATGTTATATAACAAACATTCTTGTAAACATTGTACTGATCTGCCTTGTATGAAAAGTAAATCTCATAAAACTTACATCAATGTGTATAGTGGTTTTACCAGTCACCTTTACAAATCATTGCATTGGTAGTGCCCCTGGGATCAATGGATTACTGAAGTTTTACTACCGCAGCCAAGAAAGGGGGAGGGAGAAGTGAGCAACCCAAGAAAGAAAAAAAAAAGATATGCTTGTACAGTCAGCTACCGCTATATGCAGATGAAAAAAAAACTCCTGAAGAAAATGACAATGGACGAGACATGATTTGAAGAGAAAAAGAAGATCACTAAGTAAGGACCACTGGTGTTGGTACAAGCCTGAAGCCAAAAGGCAGAAGATACATTACATACATACAGCTATCAACTGCTCTACATTTATTCAGAAATGAATACTACAGGGAGATATATATGCCAAATTAAGTTTTCTTTTTTTTTTTGAAACCCCAAATTAAGTTTTCTAGTGTGCTTCAAATATTTGTCTACATCACAGCTTCAGAAGTCAAAACATTTGAAGCAACAAAGTTTAATCAGAATGCCAACATAAATAGAAGAAACCTATGGTGACTTTGTTTGTCTTCCGTGTTGCAATCTATTTATCATCCTTCGAGCAGCTCCTGCAGCATCTCTTCCAGCTTTTGGGGAGTGAATTTTGGGTTGGTAACTTTGCTATCTTCTATGTATTTTGTATAGCCTGGGATTATTTGTTAAGACCGTGCCTGCCACTGTTGAGGATCCGGCAACAAGAGCTGAGCAAGTCAAGAGCAACAGGCCGGCCCGCGAACGAAGGCCCAGTACCCGCGTCGCTGGTTCACTTTGGGTCCGTTAGAGAGTATCGTTGTATTGAGTGCGAGTACTTAAGCAGAGAGGACGGGAGGAGGCCATTCAGGCAATTGTAAACCAAATTCGAATTTGCTAAGATTCATCGTAGTTTCTCCTACCTACTTCGTCTACCTCCGATCCCCCTGCTTCTCTTCTTCCCCACGTCTCTTCCCTGCTAACATATTTTTCTGATGACAGCTTTGCGTAGCCTTGTCCTAAGCTCAGGATCTGGGACCTTCCACAGCATCTGGGTACTGTAGATTTTCTGAAATTCGGACTCGAACTTGGACAGTGGAGAGAACTTTCTCACCAGATGCAGTGGTGGTGTAGGATTGAACAAGCATGCCAACATTGGTTCCCAAGATTCCTGTATATATCTCTCTATATAATGCTCGACTTTGCGCATGATGGAACTGATAAAGTCTACCGTATCGAAACAATAATAGAGACTGTATTGGAGAAGTTCCAGTATGTAGTTTGAGTTGTTGAGGAGGAATAATAAACCGAGGCCTTTATCTAGGAATAACTGTGACTTGGCGATGAGGTTCTCTTCAAGACAAGAAACCATCTCTGTGATGAGGCTGTTGAAAGGTGTGATGGAGTTAGTCTTTGGTCTACCTCAGTAAAAGAAGAATACATTAAATCCACAATGAGGCACACGCCTCAGTTCAAGAGAGTGAGTGAAGCACAAAAGAGAGGCCGGGGACTCCCTGACCGGTTCGGTCAAAAAAAGAAGCACAAAAGAAAGTAAGCACAACCGGATTTGTCACTATGTCCTTCCTTAACTTAAAGGTTGAAAGGTGGTGCCTTTCCATATGCAGTGTGAGGCACATATAAGGATGGCAACTGGTCGGGTTCGGATCGGGTGGAGTCTCCGTGCATCCAAAACCAAAACCCGAAATCGAAACCCAAAACCAAAACCGAAACCAATTCAGGTGGAAATCTATCACCAAAACCAAACCCGCGGATAAACCGAAACCCGAACGGATACCCAAAACCCGCGGATAACCCGAAACCGAACGGATACCCGTAGATATATATACACATATTCACATGTATAAAAAGAGAAAACAAATAATAAATATTTTCATGAGTCAACTTTAATAAATTTAATAATCTAAGTATAATAAGTTACTATTAACATATTATAAAACATGAGTTTTAATTCTAAATGATTTATTTCGAATATCCAAGTGAAAAACTAAACCCGGCCCAACCAAAAACCGAACCCGAAAAACCGTGGGTGAAATTCCAAAGATCAAAACCAAAACCCGCAGAATCAAAACCCGCGGATATCCGAACCGAAACCCGAACCACTGCCATCTTTAAGCACATACTTACCTAGGCTTGCTGCTTGGGATACTAATGGAGCAACTACAGACTTATAGCTTACCAAGTTGATGATGTCGTACATTAGTGAAGTAGTGGCCCCGTGAATATCCGCTGATCCTTGTGCAGTCTGAGTACCTGACGAGTACTAAATGTTCCAAATACTTTGTATATGGACGACTATTGCGCCCGGACGTCCGGACGCACGCCCGCGTCCGGACGCCCACACCTACTGGGCCCCGCTCGTACCTTCAGGCCATCAGCCAACCGCGCTAGGCCGCGCTCCACTCGAGCAGACAAAATGCAACACCCTGTTCGCCTAGCCCCAGCGCACCCCCCTCGAGCGCAACACCCTGTCCAGCGTCCGTCCGGCCACAACGCGCCCCCAGCGCCCCAGCTTGCCTTGTAGCCCGTGAGATGCAGAGAAGACATGAGAGGATCAGGCAGCTATCGCCGTGCAAATACACCCGATCTACTTTTGAACACTAAAATGTTTCGAGCAGGCGTAGGTGTGATACTAGAATAAAAATCCAATTCAACACCAGATCTGCTTCGAAACTTCCAAAAGCATATGAAACATTTCAAACATGCAAATGAAACATAGACTTGTAGTCATTGCAACATTAGCAGGTACCAAGATACAATTTTGAAACATACAAATAGAATACTTGCAACATAAATCCAAAACATTTGAAACACTCGAAAACACATACTGCAACATCCATATATCTCCATTGAAACATATGTGGCACTTCATATATACTCCAGATCTGCTTTGAAACTTCCAAAAGCATATGAAACATTTCAAACACGCAAATATATAACATAGACTTGTAGTCATTGCAACATTAGCAGGTACGAAGATACAATTTTGAAACATGCAAATAGAATATTTGCAACATAAATCCAAAACATTTGAAACACTCCAAAACACATACTGCAACATCCATATATCTCCATTGAAACATATATGGCACTTCATATCTACTTTTGAAACAACGAGATGAAACATCTGAAACACTGATTCGAAACATCTGAAACATTGATTCGAAACATCCGAAACAATCATTTGGAACATCTGAAACACTCATAGTCGCGCAGTCACAAACCTACCTGTGTGGGGATTGAAACAACTATTGCAGAGAAGAGATTGAAGGGACAAACTGCAGAGAAGGAGCTCCATCTCGCAGCACGTCTCGGCTGACGCCTCTGCTGTCACTACGACGTGGAGGACGCGGCAGAGAAACGCGGACTGGAGGGGCGCGTCGGCGGCAGGAGGCAGCACGGCCACGACGGCCACCAGCAGCGCACGCTGGTCCGCGTCGTCCACTCGGACGACGTCCGGCGCGGGCGGGAGAACCCCGGTCAGGACGCGCTCCGCATACGCGGCGAACGTGGTGGCAACCAACTCCGGTCCCGAGCGGCGGCACCGCAGCGCCGTGACCACCCTCCGGAACGACGCCGGCGACAGCGCCGCGGGCTCGACCGCCCACCACCCAGCCTCGCCCCGGGCGCGTCGTCGGGAAGAGCGCCTCGTTACGGACCCCGAGCGCGACGGTGTCCGCGGCGAGTGACACCAAGCTCGTCGGCGGCCAAGAGCAACGCCTCGCGGGACTGCAGCACGGCGGCGGAGCTGGGGAATGACCGGAGCGCGACTGTGCAAGGACCTACCATGGAGCCATGGAGCCGGTCGGTGGGGATGAATGGGAAGCGGCACGTTCGTTAATGAATGTTTCCGCTGTTCTAGTAGGAGCTGCGTTGGTTTAATTGGGTCGCAGCCCATGAGCGGCGTCCGGACAGGACGGACGCCCGGTTGTAACAGTTTCCGTTTGTATATATGTCCTCATCATTGATTGTGCTGAGTCAAAAAAAAATGTATATCAAGTTTACAATAGCCTATTCACAAAAACAAAAAGGAAAAAAAAAAAAGAGTTCACAACAGCCCACACGCACGTTACAGGACCACTCCGGCCCAATCACCTTAACATTGTACCTTTAGGCCCGTTAATAACTTCTTCAAACAGACTGGATCGTTCACCCATTCTTGGCTCCTCTTCTGTTGTCGCAATTGACAGGGCGTGTTAGCTGCCGACTGGTCGGCGCGGATGCGTGCGCCGACCAGGTGCGGCCCAGTGTCCGTTGCTGGGCTGATTCTATAGGCTTTTTCCTTTATCGGCCCAGTTCCAGTTGACTGACTGTTTCTTTTTTTTTCGACTGTTTCTTTCTTCTTGAACTGTCTGTGGGCTTTCTTTTCCCCACACCGATTGTGGGCTTTTTTTATTATTATTTCGAAGACTTCTTTTCGTTGGTGACTATCTCACGAGAATTTCCGTTCAAAAAAAAAAACTCACCGGAATTCAAATATTTGTACTGCTATGATTTCAAAGTTGACACGATTTTTACCGAACATGTTTTTTAAAGTTGACACTATAACGTGAAACAACATTTCATACAGAACATTAAAATTCTGAGGTGCACAATTGAAATATTTTAGTGTTCTAAAATAGCACAAAATTGCATAGAGAAAACCAAACTCCCGAAGAGAATTTAGCCGAATCATTACTTTTGCTGTCACTTTGGTCAAGTCTTCGTATTGTTTGTTCTGCATCATTAGCTTCCACGGAATTCAAGTTTTTGAGTATTGTGCCGAAGCACTCAGTGGTGCCGACTTTAAGTTCTTCCCGAAGCCAGTTAGGTGCTGGACGCTGGTACAGAATGAAACAGGAACAGTTCAAAGTTAAACAATTAAAAAAATTGGAAAAGGAAGCGCATGGCAGGAACAAGTGGAGGCATACTTTCTTTGATTTTTCTGCAACACCAAATGGAGTGTTTGGATCTGTAGGGAACACTTCTGTTACACTACCAACACCAAACGCTGCAGGTGGGACATAACTAGATGCTGCTCCAAAAAGCGGTGCAGCATGCATAGAAGGATCCATCTGTAGGTTCAAAAGAGTAGAATCACTCATGTAAGGGGACTTAACAGAATAGATCAGTAATTCAAACAGGTTTACAAACCTGTGTTGTTTGTGCTGGCACAGGATCTCGAGGCATGAACCCTACTGTAGAGGTTGCAGGTATATCATGATTAGATGCTAGTGTTGGAGCAGCTGGGATATTGGAATTGATATTTGTGTGTACTGCCAAATCAGGAGCTTTCCTACTGTTAAATTCCAATAAGATTTGTATCAATAAGATGCTAGTGTTAGAGGCTATATCATGATTAGATGCTAGTGTTAGAGGCTGTATCAATAAGATTTGTAAAAGGGAATAGGCAAAAAAAAAAACTTGTGAAAAGATAAAATGTATTCATCTTTCGTACAAAGAAAGAAAAATGTCTTCTAATTTTCACAGGTCTAGGACTAAATGAAAAACGAGAAGTAGAAAACAAGACATTGCTGGCTCAAAAATGAAAACGAATGTGCTAGCAACAACCACAAGATATGAATCAGTCAGTGCTCATAAAGTTTCTTGAGATCGAATAACCTTGGATGTTGTTTGCTATTTGGTTGAATGCATCAAATAAAATGTGGGGTTGTACTCTCCAACGGCTGCATTAGCTTGAACAGTTGAGCCTGAATAATAATGAAAATTTCATTCGTAACAGAAGAAATAGTGAAAATTTCAAGAGAATAATAATGCACACTCTGACATATAATAGAAAGAATTCAGATAGTAGTAAAGATTTGTTTTTGCCGCAAGAGTTGACAGCTCAATTTGATGTAATAGATGACAAGATATTCTGCTTTTGCTCGAAAGGATGCCTCAAGAAACTCAGCTTCTTTCTTCCATATATCTTCATTTATTATTAAGCATATGAACTTAACATTTTATTAAGCATTTATTTCAACCATATATCTTCTATAAAAAAAAACTCGTAAAAAGGGTGGAGTTATCATTTTCATGCATATATTAAGACAAAATCAATGGTTCTAATATTCAAGGAGCATAACTACATTTAAATTTGAATGCATTAACAAGAAAAAAAGAAAGAAATCAAATCTGTGTATTAAACCTGCATGGTATTAACGTTCCTAGTGCTCCAGCATCACAACAAACTGACTGAAGAAATGTGACAATACAAGTTTCAGTCTACTGAATAATAAACAATTGTTCACAAAAAAAAAGAATGTAAATTCGAAGACAAATCTCATTTATAGCAACAAAAGTTCAGAGCCAGCTTACGTGGCTCAGAAGCTGTTAGAGATGTACTCTGGTGTGTTGCAGTCTAATAACACATAGTACATAACAAAATCTAGCAGCACATGTAACAGACGGTACAAATAGAAATGATCCAATGGAATAAGATAGCAAACCTGCATCTAGAGCTCCATGAACCACCACGGATTCAACAGCATAAGGATCTTCATCATCGTTGTTGATTTCAGGTGTCAGAGAATGCAAACTCCTCTGTACGTTCCTCAAATCTTTTCTATCTGGAAAAATTGTTTTGATGCTTGTCCTATTTTTAGTAATACAAATCAGTGAATAAGAACATTAACTGGAATGTCTGTCACTTCCCTTTAGATACTATCTGGATTTCTGCAATCAGAGAGTTTGTTCTTCTTGTGGTAATAATCTACTGCACAGTATGATCCTAAACCAACAACAGAAAGCAAATAGCAAATCGAAGGATGTCATAGTATGCTTTTGGCCTCTATGTTTTTTGTGAAACAATAGATTTGCAAAGAGTGAAAAATCATGGTTCGCCGAACCAATCGAATCAACGTCACAAAATAGACTGCAAGGGAAAAAACAAGTCCTGGGAAAATTATAGGCGCTCGGATCATCACCGGAAGCAGGCGGCCTAGGACTCACCTTGGCATTAGGATCTGGCGCGTAGAGGGATCGCCAAACCTTCTCTGTATGTTCCTCAAACAGAACCACTCTTTATTTTGGCAGACTTGGTGACCTCAGAGCTAATTTGGTAATAAACCTGAATCAATGTAGATATCTGTTACCACACATATTTGTAGTAGAAAAGCATGATGATCATTGCATGAATATGGAGCATGACAGATCTAATGAATTTTTTGTGAAAAGGCTTTAGGAGGCAACCATATTCAGTCTGTAGACATACAGGCTGACTTTTTTCACACCACAAATACTTGGAATAAATTAGGAAAGCACAATCCAGAAAATATATTTAGCAATTCACATGTAGCTGGTCTTGAGAACCACTTACATTCGGTATAAATCCTAAATACTCACTAATAGAAGAAGATTTCAATGCTAGAAAAAAATAAATCATAAGATCAGCACTTACTTTGTTCAATAGCAATAGATGCCCAAAATACAGGGACTAAATCAAGCACAACAGAAACCAAAATCACAGTATCACCTCCATCTGATTGTCCAAATATGATCGATAGAGTAACAGAGTACTGCACAAACATAATTTTCTTTAGAGAAATAGTTAAATAGGCAGCTAGTTTTGTCACTGCATGTAATACCATTATGAACAATAGAACATTGTAAAATGTTCCCAGCACATAGAATCATGCACTGAGAACATCGAATTATTTACAATAGAACATAGAAGTATAAATGATAGAACATGAGACTAATGAATGAGAACATAGAGGTATAAACTAGGAACATTCACCAAAAACATTCAATGAGAACATCAAATTTATTTATAATAGAACATTGAAGCACGCATGATAGAACATGGGAATAATAACTTAGAACATAGAGGCATAAACTGGTTATGGACTTCATATTGCGGTTATGATATCTAGACTAGCACTCTACAACAGTTCGTAGTTAGACCAAGACTAGTAGATCCAATAAAGCTAGCCAAGAAAATGAAACAAAAAGAGTATATCTGAGGCATAAAATTCAAAAAATGATCTCATAATTGCATACTATAGAGAATAATCCATGGTAACAGCCATGAATTTACAGGTAAACATAAATATCATTTCATCAAACTGCCAGTAGATGAAGCAACCTATGGTTTTAAATTCAGAAGTCGCCACTAATACAATTCAAATCACGAGCAAATAACAGAAAATTACAGGAATAATAATGAAGAGAAATCAAACAAACTAATTCCAGTGCTCCATCAATAAATTGAAAATTTACAGTGGACCTAAAAGAAAAGAGAAGGAAGATAATCGAACCAGTCACAGTTGGATGCGTCTGATAGAGAATGGACTGTTCCAGCAAAATCACTTCCAACTTGCTCTCCGCCCTACCCCCACGAGAATAAGTCTTTCAGCGAATCAAAAGAAAATCAAGGAGCTGGAGTGTTAAGAATTATAGAGAGTGAAGTTCACCCAAACTGGAAGCATGACACTCCACTAACATTCACTGAAAACATCAATTTAATTATAGTAGTACATCAAAGTACATATGATAGAACATGGGAATAGTGAATGAGAACATAGAGGCATAAACTGGCAACATTCACCCGAAATATTCACTGAGAACATCATTTAGTTATTATAGAACATCAAATGATACATGATAGAATATGGGAATAATAACTAAGAACATATAGACATAAACTAGAAATATTCCCCAAAAAAACATTCACTGAAAACATCAATTTAATTATTATAGTACATCGAAGCACACAAGATAGAACATGCAAACCATGACCGAGAACATAGAGGCACTAAGTCTGAAATAAGAAAAATATTTCTTAATGTGCTTTATAAGGTAATGAGTTTATTTTGAATTAACTAAATTATGTCACTGAAATTCAAAACAATGTTTACCGAATGGGATAACAAATAAATAAAAGCTATGGACACAAAAACACGATCAAGGTATTGTCAAAACCAGCCACCTAAAATGATATTCTATATTTGGGTTCATAAATAAACGTTGTCTACAAACACATTGGAAGAATGAAACGACTATTCTGTAAGAATAAGAATGAGTGTGAAAGTGAAATTGGGAAAATAAAGGAAAGGTAAGTAACATGAGTCAAAATAGGTAGTAACCTGTGTTGGGTCATCTTGTTCGAAAAGATAGGCTTTGTAGCCACACATACGATTTCTGTAAGTGCAAATAATACTAAAATAGTTAGTAGATAAAAGGCATCTGGGCATCAATCTCACATATAAAAAATTCCACTAAAATGATAAGCCATGAAGAAAGAGTGGAAGGGGCAAATACTGAATGGGGCAAATAGCGACTGTCAATAGCACTATTAGGATATAAGAAAATTCACAAGAGTGGCAGAGAAAGAAGGGAAGTGCACACTGAAATTTCAAGTAGTTGTGAAGATCATCCCATGAAATGCCTTGGAAGAAAAAGGGAAGCAAAGAAAAGGAAATATGAATGTCACACTGAAATTACATTGTCCAGGTAACATCCCTCCCAAAGGAATCCCCTAGAAGAAAAAGGACAGAACATCACATCTCCCTGGTTTATGAGGGAGCGAGCTACAAATTCAAAAACAGGAACACCACAACCCAACACTACTATGACCTTTTAGCAATAACAATATTTTAGAAAATGGAACTGAAACAGTGGGATGAGAACTGTGACCTTTTAGAAAATAGGAACTAAATCACAATGGAACTGCCCAGCCGAGCAACCTCTAATCCCAATGGTGCCTCACACCAGAACCCTAACCCTAAATTGACAACTATCACTGGCCTGAGAATGAAAAGAGAAATAAAATTAATTTGGGATGGGATGCGAACAAGATGGGTTCTCACCCAAGAGCACAAGAACAACAATGAATAATACATAGAACATCATTTACCACTAGAAAGAACAACAAATTAGAATGAAAAGAACATCACAACGTTGCTAAGAGAACATGACATCATTCACATTGTAACAAACAGTTGGCATGCAAGCGCTTACTTGCCTGATATAGTAAATGATATAGAAAGCATTCAGCCTGGGCATTTGGTAAATACCTATAGCTGTTATGTAAAAGGTACAATATACACTCCTAAACATAGAAATCTATTGGTTGATAGTGTTTTCTGAACCAAAACTCTAAACCTATAGCTGTTCATGTACATGCTATCTGAACACGCTAAAATAACACCTGCTAAAATATACATAAGCAATAAAGAGGATTAGTCAGATAAGTGGAAGACAATTTTCGCAAAATTTAGAAATAGAGCCCTCTTGGAGTTTAACAGAACACCTAAAGGGCAGACACCAACAACAAAGGAGACACCAGCTGGGGGCATTACCGGTGCTTATGGATGAATGAGCGTCTGCCGCTAGGATTTGCAGACGAGGCCAGAACGTGACGAGAAATTAAGGGCATGTAAAAGTACTTGGAATTGCATTAACAAAATGCAAATATATTAAACATGAAAAAATATTTATTGTTAGTGTCCTGTAAACCACAAACCAAAACTTATAGCTTTGTATACGCCAACTGCCTGCAAAGCACACACACCGAATGAAAAAATATTAAACCATGATGTCTCCGACCCAAATGAATGGGTGGACATTCCCTAGAACACAACAGGACACCACAAAGCAAATAGACTGCAAAGCACATACACCGAATCGAAGAACCGAAGTAGGATACTTAAACTTCTATGGAGAAGAAGCGAGTTCGAATCTCAAATGTCCAAGCCAACGGTTGACAAGAACACCTAAATAAATTCCATGGACCGTGGAAAGCTAATGCAAAAGGCAGAACACAATTCGAAGAACAAATGCAAAACCGCAGACGAAATAGAGAGCTGAAAAATTATGGCCAATGAGAGAAAACAGAAGTTGCTTGCTTTTGATAGTCGGTGGAAACAGCACCAAGTGCTGGGCATGGCACTCGGCTCAGCTCGTTTCGGAATGGAGACCTGGAACACCACAGCTCACGTACTGAAAGACAAAATAGATTAAGCACAGGCAAGCTGCAGCTGCTGGAAATCGATCCACCCTCACAGATAAACAAAAACAACTAGCAACCTGTGCTCAAGAATCAAATAAATGGACAATCAATTCTCAATCAGGCAATGCACACACATGCTGCTGCCAAGGCTGCTCGCCAGGTGACGCACACGACCTGACTAACTGAAAATACTCCAAAAATTCACGCACAAGTAACACCGTTGGAAGCACAAAATCATTTACGTGCACATGACTGAAATTAAATGAGCATGCAATGATTAATCCCTGTAGCTTGAAAGAAACAACACAAAATCTGAGAAATCAAAAACAGGTTTAGGTGTTGCACTTACTGATTGCCTGCTGCTGACAATCTGCAATAGAAAATTGCAAGCACGACTGCTGTTGTCGGCTAACAGGAGCTCCATAAAGCATGTGAAATATTAATCAAGAGCTAGAGTTAAGGCATGCCTGATAAAGAAATCAAATTAAGTTTCAGCCTTGAAAGACACTATCAGCTCACAGGAAATAAAAGCTAATTTACTGGAACATCTCACTACCAAAAGGATGAATTGCAGCTTCTAACTAAATCAATAACCACCTTATAATTTCAGTTCAGGAAAATAGATAGAGACAGGCAAGCAAGCTGCTACTCTTGGAATTCTGTAATATAAGTGAATAAACACAGGAGCAAGCTACAAGATGCTGAAGTGCATCTGCTAAAGATTACACCACGCTGAGCTGCTACTCTCTGAACATTAAACGGATTGCACGTGCAAGCAAACGAAAATGCCAGCCAGCAACTTACCTTCTTAACTGCGTGAGCAGCACAGGAGCCAAGTTGCTGTCCTTGCCGAAATGCAGTTGGTGAGCTCCTGCAGAGAACGAATGACTAACACACACAACGCAGCCGCTCCGGTGTCCTAACGACAGCTCGACCGGGATTCATCAAATGGCTCAACCTCAGACGCGGCAGCAAAGGAAAGCCAGGAACTACACTGCACCGTTTCTCTCAACAAATGTGCCCATCAGCCCCATCCAGAAACGCACGTAGAGAAAACTGAGTGCAAGAACAGAGTGCAGAAAACAGTGACGGGAGAAAGAAAATCGCTCGAGAACTGACCCAAATCAAAAGGATTCGAAACCAAATCTTGCACAAGTAATCACAACTGAGTTGAGAAGCTACTCCTACGAGATCATTGCCCCAAATCAACTCAAGCCTCAGAAAATTCAGATCAAGTGCAAGAACGTGAGTTTTCCCCAAATCACAAGTTGATTAATTTCTTGATGCACGAGTGGAATTGGTTTAAATACTTGGTGATCTAATTCATCACTCGGCAAAGCATCAATCATCAGAACAAAAAGAACGAACCAAATCGCTCCGAATCCGACGAACGAAAATTCCCCAAAAGTAAAGGGGAAAAACATTTTTCCAGGAGGGAGCGAAGAAAGTGTCCGCAATAAGGTTAGCTTACCAATAAATTGGAGAAAGAGATGAGATGCGAGCTTACCGCTATGAAGAAGAGCTGCCACCGCCACCGCCGCCGCAAGCGAAGAAGGGCAAACAGCCGCTCGCAACTCGATAGCTTACCAATAAATTGGAGAAAGAGATGAGATGCGAGCTTACCGCTATGAAGAAGAGCTGCCACCGCCACCGCCGCCGCAAGCGAAGAAGGGCAAACAGCCGCTCGCAACTCGACGGTCGCTAAACCCTAGGCCGTCGGGAAGGGAAGGGAAGAAACAGGGAGGCCGGAACCACCGTCGCACGACCACTGGAGCCGCTCACAACTCGCCGCTACAACAACCACCGGAAGCGAAGAAACAGTCGCCGCCGCACGGGAACCACCGCGGCCGCCGCACGGGAGAAACAGCCAGACGAGAAGACGCACCTTGATTCTATGTTCCTAGGCTTGTTGGGCCGAAACAGTCAAAATGCCGAATTTAGAGGGGTGGTCGGCAGTTAACATTGGCGGCAATTGACACAGGAGTGCTCGCAAATTGCTGAGACCCTGTATACGTACACGGAAAATTTGTCGTAATCGAGTAACTTGGCTCTCAAATTTATCATGTTTCTTAACATAATAACCAACAACTATTCCTCTTTCTGTCAGTGCAGAATTCAAATGCATCTCCTGTGCTCTCCTGGTGTGCATAACAGAGCAGAACAGAGTAAGGTTGAGGGGAAAACATTCATTTGCAAAATCAGAAACGAAAACATTCATTTGCAAAATCAGAAACGACCAAAGTTACAGCTTTTACTAGTATTGCATATATACTGCATCGCTTTTGAAGCTGCATGGATAATATCATCTGGTACTCCTAGTGTCCATAGAAAATAGGAGCCCATATGCTAGCACAGGTTACCTGTTTTTGCAAAGAAGACCAAGTGAATTTTATTCAGTGCTGCTGCTATTACAAGGCAAGGCAGGGGGCAGGGGTACAGATCAACTCTCAGCTGTTCCTTTTTTTTTTTTTTTTTTTTTTTTGAAACGGCTATTTTAGATACTTCGTTACAGAAAATGTTCAACAATTACACAACAAAGAGGACTGCTTTTCATCCAAAAAAAAAAAAAAAAAAAAAGAGAACTACTAACAAACTTGTGGTGCTTCAGCCTTTTTCTCCCTGTTTTTCACACAGTGCTTCAGAGATCCAGTCCTTCGAAGCAAGCAACAACATTTTGTTCCGTAACCCAACCATAACACTAACCACAAATCGAAGCAGGATTAACCAACAAAGCACGATTAACTAACAAACTTGTGTGCACTAGAATGCGATTCTCAGACACAAACTCACCGCGGAGAACTGCATCATCTAGAATGCGATTCACCGAACTGTAATTGGCCCACAACACCTTGGTGTAGCTTACTATGGAGTTCGTGACCTTGTGAATGTCACTTGAACCGCCGTCATCGTCCGTCCTTGTCCAGGCCATGACAGTATTCATGGTCTCAACAATTTCACCCCATATGGCCTCATCTAACTTGGTCAGGTCTGCCAACAATAGGTCTCCCATAGCACCGTCAGTAGATTCTACTTGTAATGTCAGGATATGTTGGGAGGCCATGGAAAGAGCGTCATGCATGTCTATTAGTGCCTGGAGCTTCTCAGCTGGTGCCAGTGCCACTGCCCGCGGCCTATCAGTAGTTCTTACAGCAGCAGCAATGTCGACGAAAAGGCAGCATCTTGAGCACAGCTGCTTGGACTAGTTCTGCAAATTCAGAAGCAGATGGCTGCTTGCTCGTTCCTTCCTCGTGCTGCCCCTGGCTCTGTCTTTACCATCCATCGAGACTCGTAAGGATGGATTCGGCAATCTTTCGTAGAGCATGGATCCAGCTTTCTACAAGAAATTGGAAGCCGTGCGAAGTCACGACACTTCCTGAAGATTCATATGTATCGGCGAGGTCGAGAACCCAGACGGCGTCCAGCTCCGAGAGCCACCTCTCTAAGGCACCGCGATCATCGCCACGAATTCTTCGACCAGGCCCTTGATATGCTCGAGCTTCTTCGCCTTGTCTTCCCGCGAGCTCCTTGGCTACATAAAGCTCCTCCTCCACGTTTCCTTCCACGACCAGCGCCGTGGAAGGAAACGGATGGAGATCACGAAGCCGCGGTTCTTCGGCTGAACCGGAGGTGGCGGTGGTGGTGGTGGCGGTGTAGGTGGTACCTGAAGTGGTGCTGCCGCCACCGGTGCGGTGCAGCGAACCGCCTCCGCCGCCGTCGGCGTCATGCTCGCCGCTGGCCCTCGATCGCATCCATGCTCTCCGCCAGGCTGAGGCCACCGCCATGGGAGCGGCTCACACTGCTGGAATGGAATAAATCAATCAATCAATCTAGAGGGCGATGCAAATGAAATTTTGTTTTATGCTTCAAACAATTCAATGAGTCAGCCTCAACAAAATTCCACAAACCGTGTGTCCAGTTTCCATGACGAGTCCACAAAAGGTGTCCCTTGACTTTGACTGTACTAGTGTAGCCGTGCCATGTAGGATGTACTGATATAGCTGAAATTTCCATGATGTTTATGACGCGGTGTTGATTGTTGAAACTGACGGCCTGGCCTCATCTGGATAAGGCCTTATAAATCAAACCTTTTCAAAACTTTAGCTATCAATACTTAAAATTCCTCAGCAATTCTCTTGTTTCCTATGTGGTTTGGTTTTGTCCTGCTAACAAAGTTCCTCGATCAGCATTTCAGATCTCTTGATGAGTTTCAGAAAAAGATTTAAAAATTATAAGTATGCATTGAAAAGGCAAAATTATTTTAGATCACATCTTGTATTGTCCGTCGCCCAGCCCATCTGAGCTGCGCCTCAGCTCCATTGACGCCACAAGCTGTGCAACTCAAATGCTCCGCGACGCTGCTGCTGTACAGTGCACACTGCATACTACCATAGTATAAACATCTGTTGCCGTTGTGCATGGTGAACTTACCGCATGGGGAAAAGACGATACCAGCAGCACAACACCATCGTGGCATCATTCTCTGCTTTTAGAAATAAGAGTCTTCAATTACGGGCCGGCGTAGCAGTGCAGGCTTGCAGGGTTGCAGCTGCCTACAGAGCAGAAGGTAGTGTAACTCAAGGTTAGGCACAGATGCAGCAGCACACTCCATCGAGCATCAGTCATCTTGCCTTCAGCAGCTTTGGGATAGGATGCCTCTGAAGGCCGTCCACCTCAACGTACGCGGACACCAGCGTGGTCCAAGAAACAAGTCCTTGGCGCACATTTCGTCGAACAACTGGCGTGCGCATGTAGTCTCCGGCAAACATCGTCGTGGCGTCAGTGCGCTGACCAGGAGCGTGGCGCGGTGGCGGCGGAGGACAAGGAGCGCCAGCATGAGGTAGCTGTGGCGGCGGATGAATGGGACCGCGGCAGAGGACGGACACTACGGCGGCGGACGACTAGCTGCTAGCATGAGCGCACGCAGAGAAGGTCGGGCAGTAGGTGAAGTCGGTCCAAGAGAAATAAAACCAGCAGGCCGAAATTGAATAAAATAAGAGAGATAAAAAAGACATAGTAGGGCTTCAAGTTGGATTTGTGTTTGAAAGAAAGAAACAAATGGAGTTCAGTTTTAGATTATGTTGTAAAATGCTTTGAGATAGTTTTGACTCTGTGAGTGGACGAAGCTAGCACCCGGGCAAGCCGGGCTAGAGCCTCACCTACGCATGCCAGACATGTGGAGCCCTACCTAAGCCCCACCTTAAATTTTGTGTCTAATTATAGAGATTAGGTGGTGCTAAGCTTTATTAAAAGAGGCTAAGCCCCACCTAAATCTTTTTCTAGCTTCGTCCCGAATCCATAAGGAATTTATCATGGGTGTCCAGGGTACCTGTATTACTGTATATAACTATCCAAGATACCTGTATATAACTATCCATATAGGCCTTGACTCTGTGAGTGGCCGAATGCATAAGGAAATTGTCGAGAGAAGCAAGGGTGAGTCGAAGTGCTCATGTATGATTTCTCAAAAAAAAAAAAAAAAAAAAAAAAAAAAATGCTGATCCATGAATTATGAGTTGTTCAGCAGGAAAAAGAACTTGATGGCTTGATCTTGGAATGATTCTGAACTGTTGGCAAGATTTTCTTCTAAACAAGACACAATCTCTATGATCATGCTGTCCAAAGGTCGTATGTTATGATCTGAGGCACGTACTTACCAAAGCAAGCTGCTTCAGATACTATGGAAACATTCCTTCAATAAAAAAAAAGAAAAAAGTCTACTTAACCCCCTAAACTATTGGAGTTTGTCTAACCATTACCACGAACTTCAAAACCGGTTAACCAATACCCTAAACTTTGCAAAACCGTTTAAATCACCCCTGGGGCAGTTTTGCTTGGTTGTTTTGCCTACATGGCAGCCACGGTGGAGTGGTTTGGCCACGCTGGCTCTTGGGTCTGCAGCTCATCTCACCGCCATGTGGGTCCCACTCGTCAGCTTCACCTCCATCCTCCTCCCGTCGTTCTGCGTTGCACGACGCGCTCGCGAGCCGCAACCGCCGCCCGCACCCACTTCCTCCCTCGTTCGTCAGACCGTCCCGGCGAGCCTCACCCGCTGCCCTTGCTGCTCTCCTCACTCCTTTCCTCTCTCGTCCCGCGCAAACATAACAACTGCAGTAGCGTAGCCACCACACCCGCCGCGCACGTGCTCGCTGTCGGCCGCCTATCCGCCGAAATTGGATCCTAGAGATAATCGCATAGCAGTAAGGATAGAGGACGGAAAGGCGACCTCGTCTACACTCTTAGTACGGCCAGAGGACAAAGCCCTCGCGGCCGTGGCCAAGACCAGCCGTGAGAACCTCGCCGGCGCTCGGTGGAGCAGGCCCTAGAGCCCGCGCGGTGGTCGATACAAGGGCAAGCTCCGCCCGTGAGAAATCCAGACCTCGGCCGCCGTCTGAAGTTGTCTCCGTCTGTGGTGGGAGGGGACGAGCGCCGGTCACCCAGTGTTGTCGCGTGGCTGATGGGCCTCGACGCGCTCCCACACGGCGAGGCCAACGCCGAAAAGGGACGAAGAGCTCAGCCGCTCCTCGCAGTCCACGCCCGTGCGCGTGCCGCGGGCCTCTCGAGCACGATCCGGCATCAGCTAACTATCGAGCGGGGTCCATGGCTGCCAAGACCAAGCTCGCTCCTCTCCATGGCCTCGCGGCGCCGCGACAACACGAAAGGTGGTGGCCCGGCCGGCTTCGCGCGGCGGATGCACCGGCAAAGGGCGAAGCGCATCCCGGGCAAAATTTATAGCGGCGGCGGCATTGCTTGGGCGAGCTCATGGCTGGGGCCAGGGGTGTCCAGGTGTGGCGGCGCCATGAGCGGCCAGTTCATCCACAACATGTTGGAGGGTGAGGATGAACATGACGAGCGGGTCCCACTTGGAAGTAGCACATCTAGCTTCTGTCCCTGCGTCACCATGTCAAAACCGCTCCACGTTGGCCGCCACACAGGCGAAAACACTAAGCAAAACCGCCCCAGGGGATGATTTAGACGGTTTTGCAAAGTTTAGGGTTTTGGTTAACCGGTTTTGAAGTTCGTGGCAATGGTTAAACACACCCCAATAGTTTAGGGGGTTAAGTAGAATTTTTCCAATAAAAAAAGATACTATGGGAACAACTGAAAGGTAGTTCTTTTACAGGAACTTTTTGCGTCATTACAGACAGAGTGGACTTGTGATTGTCCGATGATCCTTGCAGAGCTGCTAGAAAAAAGCAGAGCATACAGACGATTATGAATATAACAGGAATAGATAGGTAGTTTCTTCTGAGCTCTTCATCGGTTAAGACTGGAAACCAGGGACAGATACCTAGCCTTGTGATGTGTGATCTCAGTCTTTCCTGTTTTGTACAGGTAAACATAAATGGAGCTGGAGAGCTCAGCTTTGTAGGAACAATACTGAGATAGACAAAGATGTTTCTTGCATGGCTATATAGTCTGTTCATTGTAAAAGAGCATCTACTGACATTTGACCACTTGGTCAAGTAAACGGTACCGATTATTGTTATACATATAGCATCACGTACAGATCTGCCCCATATGAAAAGTAAATCTCATAACACTGAGATCATTGTATGAGATATGACAATGCATGAGGCGTGATTTCAAGAGAAAAAGAAGGTCACTAAGTAAACACCACTGGTGTTGGTACAACCGTACAAGCCAACAATACAGAAGGTGCATTACAAACGGCTGCTCAACACTTATTCAGAAATGAATATCACAGGGAGATACAGCTTCACAAGTCAAATCATTTGAAACAACGTCTTCGGTGTTGCAGCATCATCCTTTGAACAGCTCTTGCAGCATCTCTTCCAGCACCTGGGGAGTGAATTTTGGGTTTGTAACTTTTCTATCCTCTATGTATTTTGTATAGCCTGGAATTATTTTTTCGATCACAGCTTTGCGTAGCCTTTTCCTAAGCTCAGGATCCGGGACCTTCCATAGCTTTTGTGTAGTGTAGATTTTCTGGAATTTAGACTCGAACTTGGACAGTGGAGAGTACTTTCTCACCAGACGCAGTGGTGTAGGATTGGACAAGGATGACAACATTGGTTCCCAAGATACATGTATATACCTCTCTGTATAGTGCTCGACTTTGCGAGTGATGGCTGTCAAATAGACTCTGATATTAGAGTTGTATTCCAGCCTCTCACGTATGAAGTTTGAGTTGTTGAGCAGGAATAAGAACATGAGGCCTTTATCTAGGTATAACTGTGACTGGGTGATGAGCTTTTGTTGAAGATAAGACACCATCTCCATGATCAGGCAAATGAAAGGTGGTGCCTCTCCATGTCCAGTCTGAGGTACATACTTACCAAGGCTAGCTGCTTTGGATACTAATGGGCTCACTGTGGAGTGATTTTGCAGCAGGAAGTCGATATCAGCCATTAATAAGTAAGTGGTGTCATGAATGCTGGATGATGCTCCTTGTGGAGTTTGAGTAGCTGACGAGTACTCTTCCATTGACTTGGCGATATGATTCATTGTCCCCTCCAGTGTGCTCCATGTGGCTTCAAACGCCTTGCCCTGCTTTGCTGACAAGAGGCTTACCATTTCCTTCTGTATGTCTTCAACCTTTGCAGGGGGCGATGAATGGAACTGCATTCTGATCACCCATAACGCCTTGGACAGAGCACTATGTATGTTGAGACAGGAAACGAGAGGGTATGAGATGTACGGTGGCCCAGCTATAGGAATAGGAAGAGATTCACTAAACATGACATCAACAAAAACGAGCATTTTCGACATGGCTTTTTGGAAAAACAATGCTAACTGTACCGCCGGATATTTCCGACTAGTAGCGGCTTGTTTCCTGCTGTCTGCCTCTTCCTCCTCGCTAATACCAGGCATTCCCAGAAATCCATGACCATGGTCAGGGTCAGCAAGGAAAGACTCCATCAGATGAATGGTTTCCATGATTTTTTGGAGAGCTTTGGTCCAGCTCCATATCCTACGTTGCACCGATACGTCCGCCAACTGCCGCACCGGTATCGGGATACGTATCCGATACTTCGATACGCCGATACGCCGTCGATACGCCCGCGAGATGGACGCTGGCCTCGCGGCGAGGAGAGACGCGGCAGGTGGCCTCCGAAGCTGTGTTGGACGGGTGGGGCGCCGAGGCAGGGGACTCGGGCTGTGTTGGATCATTGGATGGGTGGGGCGCCGAGGCAGGGATTCCATTATTATACAACATTAAAACACTAAAACCTCTAATTATTATACAACATTATATGTACTTGCCGTATCGGCGTATCCTTGTTTTTTGGAAAATGCCGTATCAACGTATCGCCGTATCGGTATCGGCGTATCCGTATCCCGTATCAGTGCAACGTAGTCCATATCTCATCAATCGTAGGATATCCATGTACCCACGCAGATGCACCAACATCTAGTTGGTGAACCCAGCTGACGCCCAGCTCCGAGAACCACTCCATGCTATCGCTGCCGCTTAAGAGGCTGCCCGGCCCATGGAAGAATTCCGGAACCAGGTTTTCCATGTGCATCTTCATCTTCTTCTCCTTCAACGTCTCCCCAGTTTTTTCTTTAAGGGGCTTCTTTGATAGAAGAAAGTCAGCATCCTTTTTGTCGGTTTCTAACCAGGACCACGCGCCCACGCTGAGCTCCAAGTCCGTATAGAGACTAGAGGAGTGGCCAGAGGCGCCAGATGTGTAGGCAGTTGATGAGACTATGGTACCTGATCTGGAGCTGCTGCTAATGGTGTAGGAACTGGATCCAATCTCCTCGTGGCGCCGGCGGTAGCTCCAAGAACCTGCGCCTCCATCCCTGCCGGTCGCCTCCATGCCAATTGCCAAGAAGCTAGAACTGCTGGAGTCAGTGGGCGTTTGCGTTTGCGTTTGGAACTTCTGTTTTGGATTGAAGAGAGAACGTGGTGGATGATACTGATACTGTCGCCTTTTCAAAGCTCAGGTCGTCGGCCAGGATTCCATCCATCGTGAACCATACACGAAGCGAAACGCGCGCGGCAGTTTCGTGCCGGACGACAGGACGCGCTTTCACGCCAGCCGTGTTTTGTTTTGTTTACAGAAGACTGTCTTGTACCTGAAGTCCAGAACCCTCAAACAAAGCTGTCGCTATTGCTACTTTGCAGTCGCTAATAAGCTATACCTTCCCATCTTTTGAGGAAACTGGAGGGGCCGTAGTCCCTACAGGGTGAATATATTAAAAAGGAAAAATAAACAGTAGTTTAGCAGTTACAGAGGTTGTTCAAGAAAAAAAAAAGAAAAACAAAGTAGATAAAACAGAATCTCAGATCTAAGTCAATTCTAGCGATTGTATCCATTGATCAAAGATAATAGAAGAGCTTGGTTTGACTCGTAGAGTCACTAGGTTCAGCATGGAATCTTTCTTTGCATTGGGAGATAGTCTGTTGGTAGCCATTGAAGATTAAGTCATTCCTGGTTGTCCAAATAATCCAACTCATTATGATGACGGCTTCCATGAAGAATTGAGATTGTAACTGAATCCTGAGTGTTGAAACTTGGGTTTCCAACAAGGATGAGAAACCTCCGCCCGGGCGCTGCTCCGGCGGAGAGAGGGTGATAAAAATGTCTAAGTGTAGAAAGCTTAATAATAAATGGGAATAAATTCCATTCACCAACCATGAAGTTTGCAGTGTTTTTCAATGGTAGGAGGCGCTGAAACACAATTTGGAGGACGAAGAAGATGATAGTTATGAAATGGGCCTTTTCTTCACCTTCGGTGGCGTTTTCTTTTTAGGCCCAGTATAGTAAGATCCAATTGGTGTCCCACGTTTTTACACATGACAACCCACAACTCACTTCTTCCCTTTCTCTGTGGGTGTGAGAAACTTTGCCCGAGTCTCAACGCCCAGATGATTCGCACCGCGCCTAATACTACGTCTAGAACTCTAGATCCAGCCGCCTTTGGCTGGTGGTAACTAGTAAGCCTTCGCCTCGGGCTAGGTTTAGGGGTGGGCGGTGATGGACTTACATAATCTGAGTGAAAACCCTACCAAGATTATCTAGCCCGGTGGCAGTGGCACAACCGCGTCATTTGCCTTATTAGATGCGTCGTCGAAGTTCCTGATCGTCGGGGAAGGCTAGGGTCATAAGACCTACTTGTGCTTCTCCAGCGTTGTTATCGTCTATGGATGTTGAAGTCGTTCCTGAAGGCAGCGCTAGACCAGTGCCATGGCCCATCTCCCATTGCTATCACCCAAGTTGCGTCGCTTCTTCATGTGTTGTGCTTGTGTGTGCTTCAAGTTCATCTCCACATTGGTTTGGTCAGCCTATTTGATGTTGCTTCCATCGACCCTTCCCGGATAGATGCTTTGCCATCGTCGCTGTTTGGCCGGTCGCTTCGTCGCCAAGGTCACGTACTTTGGGCGCCCCCCTCATGCTGAGGGAACGAAGGCCCCACATTTTTGCTGATACTTTGTCGTGTTCTCTTTAACGGATGCTTTGCCATTGTGTTTCTGGGGCGGATTCTTTGCCGTCGTATTCTTTGTTTGGTGGATGCTTTGTTGCCTTGTTGCTGGGGGAGATTCCTCTCCGCCTTCTTTCTGTTTGTCATCTGTGTGTTCTGCTTTGGGCACCTGCCATCTCACCATGGCATGCCGGTATTTGTACTCTAAACTTCTTCCTAATGAAATATTGCAACGCATGTTCTCGAAAAAAAATAGTTATTTTAAAATTGCAGTTCTATAGTGCTTCAGGTTTTCCTATGCTTCACATATAGCCCCACAAGCAAAGACATTTGAAACAACACCACTTTATTAAAAAAAATCAACAGAAACCCTGTGGCGACTTGGCTTCTATGTTGCACCCTCAGTGTTTATGATCCTTCAAACAGCTCTTCCAACATCTCTTTCAGCTCGTCGGGACTGGATTTTGGGGTGCTAATTTTGTTGTCCTCTATGTATTTTTTATAACTTGGAATGATTTTCACGATGATAGCATTGCGTATTGTTTTCCTGAGCAGAGGATCTGGGACCTTCCACAACTTTTGAGTGGTGTACGTCTTTCGAAACTCATCCTCGAACTTAAGCAGCGGGGAGTAGTTTCTCTTGAAACAAAGAGGTGTAGGATTTAACAAGCTTGACAACATGGGTGCCCAAGATACTTGCAGATAGCTATTCACGTAGTCCCCAACTAGGGCTGCCATGTTTTCATTGAAAATGGGGGACCAGACCCCTCTTGTTCGGACAAAAAAAATGTTTTCATTGGAAATGTTGCCAGGTAGCTCCTGCCTTATAAAGTACAAGTTGTTGAGCAAGAATAAGAACCCAAGGCCACGATCTGGAAAGAACTGTGATCTGTTGGCAAGCATTTCTCGTAGACAAGACACAATCTCTCTAATCATACTGTCCAAAGGTCTTGTGCATATGGTCTGAGGTACATACTTGCCATGGCTAGCTGCTTCAAACACGATTGCAGCCACTGACGAAAAATGAGAGTACAGCAACCTGATGTACGTGACTACGAACAGAGTCGCCTTGTGAAGGTCTGATGATTCTTGTGTATCTAGAGAACATGACAAGTTATCTCGATCCTTGGTGGACTCCATCAAAATCTGCTTCATTGTGCTCCATATGGCCTCAGCCACCTTGGTGCGCTTTTTCTGACAGAATGCGGACTATCTTGTCCTTTATTCTTTCAACTCCTCCGGACGGAGGCGAATTGAATAGCCTTCGGATTGCATCGTGGACAACGAGAAGGGCAAAGAGATCAGCCAGGATTGTGTGGTGCCCTCTGGTTCCTTACGTCTTCAAGTATGACGTCAACAAAAACGAGAAGTTTCAACATGGTTTCTTCAATGAACTGCGCAAACTGGAATAGATCCGGAATATCTTTGTTGCCGGTCCCGGTCTCAGTCTCAGGTTTCTGTTCTTTTTCAACGCTGGTACTAGGAAGGCCCACAGAACCGTGACCATGCGACAACGCCATGAACCGTATGATCCGGGTGATCTTAGCGAGAGCCCTAGTCCAGCTCCGTGCATGATCAAAAGTATGCTCTAGTTTTCCGGTAGATACATAATCATCAGCGACATTGAGGACCCAGCCGACTCCCAGATGTTTCAACCACCAATCTATGACACCGATGTTACCACCTTTGTCTTCGAGGCTGCAATCCTCCGACGGCGATTGTGCGCCGAGGAATTCCTGGATCAGGATTTTGATTTCCTCTATCTCTTTCGTTATTTCCAGGTAGGAGTAGTATACCTCCTCCTTTTGTATTTCTTTGCTGATGTCTGTTCCATTGCGAGACTTCTTGGTTGGTCGAGACCTGTCCTCGTCCAACTCCAAGTCCATGTGTATGGCAGCTTCCAGGCCCAGGGACGAGATGGAGGAGAGGCGAGAGCTGTTTGATGTGTAGCCAGTGGAAATGGAGACGATGGTACCTGTTGATGTGTAGCCGCTAGATGAGGAGGAACGGGAACCACGGGTGGTTTGATCGCGATACCAGCTCCAAAGCCCAACATCTCCTCCATTCCTCCTGCCCTCCATGCTCAGCTGCTTGAAACCTTGTGCGTGAGAGGTGAAAATGGGGATTGGTGGCCGGCGTCGCGAGAGCTCCTCCGATCTCCCGTCATTTTATCTTTATTTTCTTCCCCGTAGCTGTGGCCTCCGTGTCCTCCTTCTCATCAAAAAGCCAAAATACCTTATGACTAATCCAAAGCAATATCGTCGCTGGCGAAGACAACAATGCAAGGGCTTGCCGGCAGCACCTCAGTCAGGTCCAAATTACGTGGGCTTACGATGTCCGGACGAAATTAAAAATTGCTCCTAAGCGATGATGTCAAAGCAGTAGCAGGGAATGCAGAACATGTAAAAGCAAGGAATTATGAGCAATGCTGAGCTGATAGAGTACATCTCTTCTCTACATCTATATACAACAAAAAAAGAACAAAATGTGGACAATTTTTGGTGCGATATTAGTTTTGGGTCACTTTGGCTCTGCCTCCTGCCACTACCGGAACCAGGGTCTAAGTCGTGTGTTCGGCTCTAAGCCGAGTGCCAAATATTGGGCACTCGGCTTAGAGCCGATAAGCCGAGTGCCCACCACGTTCCACATGGCATAGAAAACACTCGTCTTAGATCACCCTTTGCCGAGTGTCTACAAAGGCGACTCACGACTTAGGCTTGACACTCGGCTTAGGAGCAACCAAAGCCGACCGCCTACGGCGTGCACACCCCGGCTTAGGGGCGGGGGTCCCCGTTAACATCCGCTCCCCGTCGCCCACCGCCGTCATCCACCGCCACCTCTTTGCCGAAAGTGTCCAACGGAGGCACTCGCAAAGAACCCAAACACCTGGCTTAGCACATTCTTTGCCGAGTGTTTTCAAGAGCACTCGGCAAAGATTTTTTTTTTTTTTTTTTTGCCAATTGGCTTCAAACTTTTTCTCCATGCCTACCCCCTAACAAAGTTTTGTGCATTTAAAAATTTATTTGCTATATAGCATCTGCCACGAAGCGCTTCTAGAATCTTCCGGGCCTACGGGAGCTGCACTTGGCGATGCTCAGCCAAGGCGACCGCATAACGTGTCTTCTGCCACGCGAGGATCTACCGCCAGACATCAGCATGGAGAGCACAGCATTGTGGGAACCATGGTTGTAAAGGGCACATTTCAACAGCCAAGACGGTGGTGGACGGGGATATGGCCATCCGGTGGCCGAACTGCCGACTACACCAGCGACGAGCGGTGTCGAGGTAGGATGAGGCTTTGCCCGGACACGGCAGCTGCAGCGCGCTGTTGTTGTATCTCAGTGCCGCTGTTGTGCAGCGCGCTCACCCGCAGCTGCAGCGGCCCTCACCCTCCGGCAACGACGACAACCGCAGCGGCGCCGGGCGATGACGCCTTGCCATTCCTGTACCGACACCAGCAGCGCCCGTGTCGGCGTCTACTCCCCCCCTCCAACTAGACGTCCTTAGCGGAGTCGACGGCCGGAGCGCCATCGGGGTACGGCTCCTGCGTCGCGGTCATGAGGAGGGACCGATGAGCTGCGCTGAGATAGGGGTGGTCTACTACCATGCCCCCATCATCATCATCATCATCATCATCGTTGTCGCTGCTCCGGTCTTTGCGACGACATCACTCCAACGCAAGATCGCCTTTGATCTCGCCCGAGGAGGTGGGGAAGAAGGGCGCGACATCGCAAGAGAGGCAAACCCCGGTCACCCGCATCTCCTCATGTCGCTGCCTCATCGTGGGTTGCGGACAGCCAATGAGAAGGCCGACGGTGTCGACCTTGTGCCATCGGGGCAACAGAGAGAGGTCGAAGAGGCGCCGTCGCAGGAGGTGATCCCGTCATCTCCACCTTCGGCATCGCCCGGCGAGCACGAGATGCTCGCGGCCAGCCTTCCTCCAAATAAGCACCGGCACATCCTCATCTTCGCTCGCATCCTCAAGACGCTCGTCTTCGCCTTCGCCGAGCCCCCCGCTCCTGCTCCTCGGCCACGACGCCGACGCCGCGCGTGGAGCCGCCAGTCCGCCCCGGATGCGAGGCGTAGCCCCTCACCGGTGGAGGCCGCATCGGGGGGCGCCGATCCGCATCACCGCCGCATCGAGGGCGGGGGACGACCACCATGGCCGGAGTCCGATAAAGATCTCAACAGCGCCACCATTGTCGGCCGGAGGTGCGCTACGACGGGGTTGGTGAGATGGCAGGTGGTGCCGGAGGAGGTGGGAGGTAGGGTGGGGGAGGAGGACGGGGGGGCGTCGCCAGCCGCAGTGGCGGCCGGCGGCGGCGCCAGACGCCTTTAGTGGCCTGGGCGGCCCATTCCGCTGCGAGCCCCACAAATTGGTCGCCCCTTGGTTTGGCGTAAATTCATAACTTTTCAAAATCCACAAAGTTTATTTTGATCATTTGTTCATCCAACATAGTGGTAGTTACATTGTTCAAAAATCTTATATATATGTCTTATAGTTTAATGAGACTAATTGAGAGATATGAAAGATATGTATATTTTATGGACATTATTATCGCTTTGTCAAATAAAAGAAATAACCAAAGTAAACTTTGTAGATCTTAGAAGTTATACAACTTTGTAGTTCAAAAGTTTTTCGATTGAATATATTTATGGCATGTTATCAAAAAATATATATTTATTTTTGGCCTCATAAATTGCTTTGAAAAATGCACTAGGCAAAATGGCTCTTTGCGGAGTGCCTTATTGGCACTTTCGGCAAAGACGCATTTTGTTGAGTGCCGAAAAATGGCACTCAGCAAAATGCAATTCTGAGTGCCAGAAAAATGGCACTTGGCAAAAACTCATTTTACCAAGTGTCAACTTTTGCCGAGTACCAGAAAAAAGGCACTCGACAAAGTCATCTTCACAGAGTGTATATGTCCAATAAAATGCACTCGGCAAAGCCTTTGGCACTCAACAAAGATCCAGATTCCGGTAGTGCTTATTGGCTCTCTTTATCGTTTGAGGGGAGGGAGAGCAGAGTCAGATAGCTAGTTTTGTGTGTTTTGAATGAGCTTACTGTTTTGGATGGGTGGACCCAATGTAAATGGATTCTTCAAAAAAAAAAAAACACACACACACAATGGAAATGGAGAGCTCAGCGTTGTAGGAACCACAATGGTTGTAAAGGGCACATTTCAACGAAAGTATTTACTGATCGCTCTGCCTCGTATGAAAACAAATCTGAACATACTGAGCTCACATTGTTATCGCCGACGTAGACAAAAAATGCAGGGCGTGATAGTAATTGGGCTGACATGGGCCGTCCAAATTACAACAAACCATGTAAAGCAAGGAATGGTAAGCGATGCTCAGGTGCAAGCACATCAAACGCCGGTAGCTTCTAAGTCTCTATCTCTACTATAAGGCACCACTTCTTTCTATTTTCTACTATAAAGGCACCACTTCTTTTCTATTTTTTAGGCCCGACAGACAACAACCAACGGATCCACGAACGGAGGGCCAGGATCGAAAGTTTGTCCAGAGGTCTTCAATCTCTCACATCCGGCCTCCCCACGCCCTCCAACTCACGCTCCTCCCCATACCCCTTCAGGCGGCGAGAGTTCGATTCCCATCCCGTGCCTATTTTATTCTCTTCTGCCAAAAAAGAAACGTCTGGGCAGTCCGACCGCCTCCCTTCCCGACGCGGGCTGCCGCGTCCACCCGCCGCTGTGGCCCTGGCCGCACGCCACCGGTGCTAGGCCGGCCGCCGCCGTGGACGCTCACGGGTTGCCTTGTCTGCGCGAAGCTGTGGCCCTGGCCGCGCGCCACGGGCACCGGCACCCATGGAGAAGGACACAGCGGCGTCGATCTTCGAGGACGCGCTCGGTGAGAGCGGCTCGGTAACCACAAATCGCCCGTGCTGTTTTCTTCACTTTTGTTTCTCCTAATCCCAAATTGGCAAACCCTAGCGATCGAGCGGTTATGGACTTTGGTGAGGCGATGGTGTGCTGGTAAGGTGGTGACCGGACTCCGGTGTTACGAATGTGCAGGATCTAGGGCTGGCCTGCTAGCCGATTACCGTGTGGAGGGAGGGTGGCTGGTAGTTGTGCCTGGCGCCGGCGGACGAGTGAGGAGCGACGACGTCAGGCTGCAACAGGTCTCGAGCAGGGCTTGCGATAGCGGCGTAGCACGCATGTGCACCATCTGCCAAGCACGGGTAGCTTGAGGACGACGATCGTGCACAGTGAGCAGGCTCGATTGTGATTAGCTTATTGCTCCGATGTGTGCTCAGCCGCAGTTTTTTTTATAAATCTATCTTTTTTTATTTATTTATTGCAGGAATGTTGCCTGTCAAAGGACACTAAAATTAGATGTTATTTTTTTGTGATTGGCTTAAGATGATGACACTTAGTGGCGTAGTTTCTTCTAGGAAGGGATATCCGTTATTGAGGAAAAGCATTGCCTGCTAAAATCAGCATACATCATGGTAGAGAGCAATCAGTCACCTAAAACAGCTAGAGTCAATCGGGAGCAATAGTTCTGATTTCTGAAAAAGGTGAAGACTCTGGCCGTGTTAGTCCGGTTAAATATAGGCATTTTCTTTTAGCATGCTAGATGCATTTCTTGTTTTTTTTTTTTTTTTTTTTTTGGTTGATTTTGAGCTTGTCAAACCTGAATGTAATTGGTTGGTAGGCACTTCCTCTTTTAGTGAACCTGATGTCCATGACACTGAACAAAAAGCAGTGACTGAATCACCTGTCAGTGTTAGCAGTACTGTTGAGTCCCTGATGGTCTACGTCCAGCCCCTTCAAGAAGTACATACTATCCTTGGCTGTCATTTGTGCAGTCAATTTGATTAAAACATCAAATTTGGTTCTTCTCCTAAATGCATTTGAAACATATTTGTGTTGAACCAGGCAAGAAGGACAAGCTCTCTGAAGAGGAATTGCTTGCAAAGAAGGCTGAAGCTGCTCAGCTACGCAGGATGCAAATTGAAAAAGCGACTAAAGAAAGTGAGGTAGGAGAAAAATCGTTTGTCACCCTTTCAGTGAATATTTGACATGTTTTGGTTTCCAAGATCCATCGACTATGTTTGATTAATCTCTCATCTCTGCAGGCAGAAGCTATAAGGAAAATAAGGAAGCAAAAGGAGTGAGAAGAGAAAGGTTCGATGCATCATTTGGTCTTGCTCTGCTGCGCCTATTAGTGTTCTATCAATACTACCAGTATCACCTTGCTGAACAAATCATTTTCTTAATGCATCATTGGATCAAGGTGAGCGATGCTGAGGAAGATGATAAAGGCTGCACATAGGATGAGGGCGAAGTCTTGGATGATTGGGAAATGGCTGTTGATGCACTTTAAGTTCTGTATCTCAAAGAAGGCAAAATAGGGAGCCGATGATGCAACACAACTTCAACAGCTGTGGTGATGAGCCATCTCTTGTTGTAAACATACATTTTATATCTATCTGAATTCTTGTCATCCAATCATGAATTGATCAGCTAACTCTTGTGCAAATACACATTTTATTTATATCTACATGGTTAACACAAGGAAGTACCAATGCTGGTTCAACCGACAAAATCAGGTACAATACCGGGTTAAAACCGTGGCGTTAGCACGGGCATTATACTATCTCTACTATAATGACACACTTGTTATTATTTTTGGACCGATGATCACCAACCACCGGATCTTATCACGAGGGCCGAGATCAAAAGTTTGACCGATGTGTGTTATACCTCACCTCCCCGCCGCCTCCCCTCCCTCACAACCCCGCACACGCATGCCAAACGAATGTTCTACCACCCGGAGTTCGATTCCTGCCCCACTACCCCACGCCCCTTTTTTTTTTTTTTTTTTTTTTCGTTTTGAGAGAAAGGGTCAGGGGACGGAAACATGGCGCCGAATAAAAACGAAGATCTCGGGGCTCCGCTACTCCTCTCCCACGTGAACAAACCCTAGAGGTGGCGGCGGCAGGGTGGCGGCGGCAGCGGCAGCGTCCCGCTACTCCTCTCCTCTCCCAAGACCGAACCCCAGATGCGAAGGCAACAGCGACGCCTCGGGCCCAGGACGCTGAGGAGGCGGCGGCGGCGCGCGCGATTCCAGGACGCGGACGAGGCAGCGGCGGCACGATCCCCGGATGCGGGGCGGCAGCGGCGGCTCCGACGCCTCCCCTACTTTGGCCGCCGTCACCATGCACATTCCGCCGCATCAATAGGTAAGGTTCGCCTGCCGAGAGTACGCAGCTCTTTTGCAGGTAATCACCCCTTTCGTCATCTTATAAGTTCTAATCGAGCCAATTTGATGAGTAGATCCTTCTCCAACCACGCAGTTCCAGCGAGACGAGGCCGTTGAGACGCAGTGCCACTATCAATCAATCTACCATTTATCCATTAGAGTTACTGATTGGGGAGAATGAATTCTGTTTCGTTTTTTGACAGTTCCTCTGATAACTAAGGATTTAGCAGATTTGTTGAATCATAGTTAAGTTCCCTCCTAAAATTACTTTTGGGTTTCAGATGGTCCATGCTCCACTCCACATAGAGTTTCCCGTACCTGATCAGTCAAGAATTTTTTTTAACCTGTGAGGTTTGATGTGGGGGCTGTGTGGACAAGCATGCTTTGTAGCATCCATATATTGTTCAGTGTAACTGATCGAGGACTAAATGTGTTTGCAAGCTTAAACTAAAATAGAAAAATTGCTTAATCCAGATAATTTTAATATTATATTGATGGATTTTATTTATTTTTATTGTAAACTTATATCCTCCTTTGCCTGTCCCTCTCCCCTCTCTGTCCTGTAGTATCACTATCTGAATTCTAAATAGCGCCCCCACCCCACCCCCAACACACACAAACAATTGCCTTCAGTATTTTGTGAGCACACAGGCAGAGCGCTTATGTTGGTGTTGGTGTTCAGGGTCTCCTTCGCCGGCGTCATAGGTAGTGAATTGTAAACGGATTAAATTACGATTTAGAACAGAGAAGCTCGAGGTACGTCCGGGGTTAGAGAAGTCCCATGTACGTCAGATGCGAACTCCTGACAAACATGATGAAATTGTTTTATTTTGCATTTCAAGCTCTTCCTAACACGGATCAAATTGCTCTATTTCCGTGCTCTCTCTGATAGTCTTAACAAAGTGCACTTGAACTGCAGGTTTTAATGAATGAGAAAATTACAGGACAGGCTGGATGGGAAGGAGCTGCGAAAACATGGTCGGATGTGTGCAGTGATTCTTTCCAAAACATTCAGATATAGTATTGTATAGACATTATTCATGGGTAATGGCTTATTTCACTTAAAAGTTAAAACAACTTGATAAGTAGGATAAACGACAAGTATTGATTGATCGTAAAGTATGTCATTGGCTCCTGGCTCCTCTTCAGGCTTCTTAGAGTCAAGAATTGTGCTCCCATGTTAATTTTCCTTAAGTTTGGTTTAATTTGCATCACGATCTATCCTTATTTGATCTCATTATGGTGAATTTTTTCAGCGAAACGAGCATATGGGCCTTCTACAGCAATAAGCTGCTGCTGCAGCCTACTGGTGTTGCCTGTACTGTAAATTGAGAGAAACTACAACGGCTTATTGCTGCAGCTGTTCAGGTATTACAATTATGTTCTGCACAAATACTTTTGGTAGTCATATATGCCTTGATACATCATTTATATTTTTTAAAAAGATATGCACTGCAAGCTTGAGGCTTCAAGTACTAGGTATAAAAATACTTTTTCCTCATTTCTACAATTAGCTCTTGTGTTGATGGATTGATGCCGTCTTAGATTAAGGTATTTTATGAAGTAATGACAAATTAAAAATAGTCAAGAACTCTACGTTACTTGTCTATTATGGTTTTGCACTTTGCTATTGCTAAGGCAATACAATCTGCAAGTGAATTTAGTTATGCTTGGCCCATGGAAATAAAAAGACAGTTGTTCTCCGTTTCTCCTAGATTTGAAACATATAATAGTTGCATGAAAATATCAAGTACCATCTCCAATTTTCTCCACGATCGATAATTTCACGGTGAAGATTACAGATAACAGTTGCTTGAAAATATCAAGTGGCATCTCCGTTTCTCCTATTTAACGGATACAATAATACTTGCCATCTTCTTTGGTTGGTCTTACTTTTCAATTTCTATCCGCATAGTAGGTCTTATTACTCTCAATTTTTACTATCTAGAATATTGTTTCATACTAATTTTTGTAACACACTTGCTACAGGTTTTCTGCTTGTGTTTTCCGCAGTCACTTCATGGTTGTAGATCAAGTTGCGGCTGCCCGGCCTCACTGGATCTCAGGGGTTTATAGCTTGGACAAGTTTTTGGAACTCTTTTTTTTAGGAGAAGGCAAAGAACCATGCGCTAAAGGATGTGGAGGCATTAGCACCAAGATACTAATCACACCTGCCCTCATATGAGGGCGAGTTTTGTGGGTGCCGATTGTATGGTCATGATTTATTTCTTAGATCATGTCAAATACTGAGTATTGTTTTTTGTTGTGTTAAGTTTTGTTTTGTAGTGATACTGTTGAATCCGTGATAATAAAGCTCTTGTTATGTTTTCGATCCGTGATAATATTTGGGTGTTCCTGAAGTAATATTGGATATAGCTCTTTTGAAATTAAATGTTGTGCAGGTAAATCATTTTTTTCGTAGTTTGATTTGTTTTACCAAATATCATTTCTTGTAGTTTGATTTGTTCTACGTAAATGTCACCGTAAGCGTTAGCACGGGCATTATACTAGTTCTGATAGAAACCGAGACGGGGACATTCATGCATGCAATTGCAGCTAGCTGTTCTTTTTTTTTTTCTGCTGTAGCCATCCAATGTGCATGAGTCAATAACAGAGGATTTTTATATATATATATATTTTTAAAAAAAAAAAAATCAACGCCAGAGGAAATGGCTAAAAACCGATTGTAGGAAGCACATTTATGTAGTCGATTACAACTATTCTTGTGTGTTTGTATAATTTGTTGCAATTTTACACATGGGCTAGTAATTCCTCAGTATATGTACATTTGTCTCCAGACTCCGGTGCTAGAACAAAGCAGAGTATGGAAAAGATAACGGGGAGTATATTCTGATCTGTTCATATCTTGAAGCAGGAAACCAGAGATAGATTCCCAGCAGGGTAGCAGAGGGAGTGTTAGATATGCAAGTTAGAACAAGTAGTTTCTTAGGGGGTGCCGAGCAGTCCAGTTGCAAAACTGAAAGCCGCAGAAATTCTTAGAGCCTATATGGCGCAACCCTGTACAGTTCCTATCCTCTAATAAATGAAAGCCGATACGGGATCTTTCGAAAAAACAGAACAAAAGAGGATCAGTAACTCAGTAAGTAAACACCACTAGTGTTGGTACAGGTCGTCAGGACACAAGGTACATTACATGCATTGATACATACAACCATCTGTACATAAACCTCCATTCCTCTCTTAATTGAAAGGCCAAGCTCATGCCACTACGTTCAAAAAATGATACATACAGCCAGCTGCTCAACATTTATTCAGAAATGAATTACACAGGGAGATACAAATTGTCTAATGAAGTTTCATAGTCCTTCAAATTTTTGTCTACTTAATATACAACTTCAGAAGTCAAGTCATTTGAAGCAACAAAGTTTAATCAGAATGCATGCCAACACAAATGGAAGAAACCTGTGGTTACGTTATTTGTCTTCCGAGTTGCAGTCTATTCATCATCCTTCGAATAGCTCTTGCAGCATCTCTTCCAGCCCCTGGGGAGTGAATTTTGGGTTGGTAACTTTGCTATCCTCTATGTATTTTTTGTAGCCTGGAATTATTTTTTCGATGATAGCCTTGCGTAGCCTTTTCCTAAGCTCAGGGTCTGGGACCTTCCATAGCTTTTGGGTAGTGTACATTTTCTGAAATTCGGACTCGAACTTGGATAGCGGAGAGTACTTTCTCACCAGATGCAGTGGTGTCGGATTGAGCAAGCATGCCAACATTGGTTCCCAAGATACCTGTATATAGCTCTCTGTATAGTGCTCGATTTTGCGAATGGAACTCATGATGGCTGACAAATCGACCTTGATAGAAGACAGACCCTCTTGGAGCTTCTTCCGTATGAAGTTTGAGTTGTTGAGGAGGAATAATAAGCTGAGGCCTTTATCTTGGAATGATTGTGACTTGGTGATGAGTTTTTCTTCAAGACAAGACACCACCTCTGCGATCATGCTGACGAAAGGTTGTGCCTGTTCAAGTCCAGTCTGAGCCACGTACTTACGAAGGCTAGCTGCTTGGGATACAAATAATGAATCAATTGCCCGGCAATGGAGCAGAATACACTTGATCTCATGCATTGCTAAGCGAATGGCCATGTGAATGTCCGATGATGATCCTTGTTGAGTTTCAGCACCTATCAAGTCCTCCATTAACTTGAGGACACGAGTCCTTTTCTCCTGAATGAAGCTCAATATGGTGTCAAACGCCTTGCCCTGCTTTGCTAACAAGAGGCTTACCATTTCCTTCTCAATCTTTTGAACCTCTGAAGCGGGCGACGAATGGAACTGCAATCTGAACCCCAATAGCACCTCGGAAAGAGCTCTATTTACTTTGAGACAGGATAGGACATCAACAGTAGTACAGTTACTAATGATGTTTACATCAACAAAAACGAGCATTTTTGACATGGCCTCTTGGAAAAACAGTGCGAACTGTACCGGATCCAGACTAGTAGCGGATTGTTTCCCGCTGTCTCCCGCTTCCTCGGTAATACTAGGCATGCCCACAAAGCCATGACCATGGTCGGGAAAGAAAGACTCCGTGAGATGAATGGTTTCCATGATTTGTGTGAGAGCTTGGACCCAGATCCATATGTCATGCTCGGGTGCCCACGTAGGTGCACCAACATCGAGTTGGAGAACCCAGCTGACTCCCAGCTCCGAGAACCACCTCTCCAGGGCACTCATACCACCGCCGCCGCCACCTAAGTTGCTGCGATTCTCCGACGGCCCATGGAAGAATTCCTGAACCAGGCTTTCAATGCGGTTCATCCTCGTCTCCTTCAAAGTTGCTTCATCGGTTTCTTTGCGGTGCTTCTTAATTGCTTGACCAAACTTGGCATCCTTTTCGTCGGGCTCGGGCGTGCCCAACCTGAGCTCCGATTCCAACTCCATCAAAGCAGCAGCCTCCATAGAGATACCAGAGGAGAGGCGAGAGGTGCCAGATGTGTAGGCAGATGATGAGACTATGGTACCTGATCTGGAGCTGCTGCTAATGGTGTAGGAACTGGATCGAGTCTCCTCGTGGCGTCGGCGGTAGCTCCAAGAAAGTCCCCCCGCGCCGCCATCCCAGCTGCCCGTCGCCTCCATGCCACTTGCAAAGAAAGCTAGAAGTGCTGGTGCTGGAGTGAGTGGGCGTCTGCGTTTGGAACTATTGTTTTGGATTGAAGAGAGAAGGTGGTGGATGATTCTGATAGTGTCGCCTTTTGCAGGAGCTTTGGTCGTCGGTCGGTCGTCGGTCGTCGGCCAGGATTCCATCCCCGTACGAAGCCAACTTGCGCGACAGTTTCGTGCGGGACAGGACGCGCTTTGACGCCGTGTTTTACATGTAAGTCTTGTACCTGAACCCCAAACAAATCTGCACGCACACGTTGTACGTACAAGATACGTACACCAACAAAAATTCAACTTTCAGATTTTGTGCATAAAATCCACGTAAGTTTACAACAGCCCTTTCCGTAAAAAGAAACAAAAAAAAAACTTTACAACAGCCCAGGTACACGTTACATACAGGGGCTACACTCTGGCCCAGTCACCTTCACATTGGACCTTCTGGCCCGGTTACTTCTTATTACAGCCTTGGTTCCTTCACCCATTCTTTGGCATCCTCTTCTAATCTTCTCTTCTTGTCCTAATAATCGTCTACTCCCTCCGTCCCTCAAAGGTTATCACTATGCTTCCCGAGAAACAAATGCGGGTAATTATATATTAAAATATATAAATATTTATGCTATGTAATTAGCATCATCGAAAAGATATTTAAGTCTAGTTTTCTAACAAATTTATTTGAAGATTTAAATGTTGCACATATTTTCTACAAATTGAGTCAAACTTATGGCACACATCCCACGGCGACATCTTTTAGAGACGGAGGGAGTATTTAGTATTAGAGTGCTCGCACATTGCGAGACCCGGCACCATGCACATACAGAGAGGATGATCGAGTAACTTAGCTCTCAAACTTATCACCTTTCAATGCTAATTAGTCCATGATTTGCCAATGTGGTGCTACAGTAAATATGTGTTAATGACAGATTAATTAGTCTTAATAAATTTGTCTTATAGATTACCGATGGAATCTGTAATTTGCTTTTTATTATTGGTATATAAACACTCCATACGCTATACCATTATGACATCCGATATGACACCTTCTAAACTTTAGTCTCTCTACCCAAACACCATTAAGCAACTTTTTTAGGGCAAATAACTAGAACAGTGCAGCAAACGCAAATGAAAAGCTCTCGAATGCTTTGCTTTGTTGTCATTTGGTGGGGACGCCACGGGCAGTCGGCACCAACTGCACCACCCAGTTATTATTTACGGCTACTTGCGGTTTGTTTCTCTTCACTCAGCTCGTTGTATATTTGCATCACTGCCCTGCTGTTTCGTTTCATCTACGACGGATATTGATCCCCTGCCCTTGATGTAAATATAGAAAACAGTAAATACACATGTGTGGTTGGCATGCATATGTGACCTCAGCTGCCTATATATATGTATGGCTGTGGGTTCATATAAATAAAGAAAGCCAGCCAGGGTCGCATGCAAGTGCCCAAGTATAGAGCAATCATTGCTATATTTACATCTAACACTGCCGATTATAAATAAAGAAAGCCAGCCAGCCAAAGAGCAACACAGACACACTTCACGAAGGAAGGAAAGGAAGCCCGTCCCTTGCCAATCCATCCCATCCGTCATTGGCCACTCTATCATTCCTTGAGATGATGAAGCAAAATCAGCAGCTCCTCCTCTCTCTCATGTTTCTCGTTGCTGTCGCAGCAGCCGTTGTTGCTGCCGATCCACAGCCAGAGCAGGTATGTCTACTCTTCTCTTCTGCATCATCACTGAATCGGCTCTGGTACTCCTTCCTCTCATGAAGATTGAAGAAGCATCATCGTCATGTCATCTGATTCCATTTCTGAAAAATGAGCACATTAACATCATAACATGGTCCGTGTGTCCATGCAGGTGGGGATGAGCAGCGAGGGCAGATCCCTGCTTCAGACGCGAAAACCAGGTAAAGGGAGGCTCCTCGTACATACAGCATCATGATAGCTATATATACAGACAGGCTGCAGCAGTTTCATTCATGCCTGTTTCTGTTTTGCATTGCATTGGATGCAGATTGCCCGTCCAAGTGCTCCGTTCGGTGCGGCAAAAGCTGGAAGAACGAGATGTGCTTGAAGATGTGCAACATCTGCTGCGGCAAGTGCAACTGCGTGCCGCCGGGGACAGGCCAGGACACCCGCAACCAGTGCCCCTGCTACGCCACCATGAAGAACCCCAAAACCGGCAAGCTCAAGTGCCCTTAGGACGTCGGCAGGCAACCATCATGGATGTCAGTGATCTGGTGGAGAGCAGAAGCTTCTCCATGTCATGCGGATCGGAGTCGTTTGAATAAAACCAACAAGCATTAATATGCATTATATTATACATGCAGAGTAAGAGTACTCATATATGGATGGTTCTTAGTGATCATGATCATGATCACGATCATGTCCTTGAGCTATTGATATAATAAGCAATCAGCTTACCCTTCAGCTGAGATGTAAACTGGCCGGTTTTCCAGTTACTCCTTTATACTTTCTATGTATATATATAAGCAGGGCCATGGATGTTTCATGTTCTGTTTCGAGTTTGGAATAAAATGTTGTCGCTTGGAATGTTTAATCATTTTTGTGCCCTCATGAGCACGTGAGGTGTCAATCTGACAACGAGACAAAGTAGGGATTTATCTGTACAAACAAGTTAAGCAGGTTACACTTACACATACTATGGTGGATCAGCACTTTGAAAAGCGCTTCCCAAAGCTAGGCAACGTACGTACACATCAGTGCTATTGTCATTTTCTCGGCACCGGCACCAGGAGCCCCGGACACCATGATATGATATCTTTTTTAGGAAAGACCATGATATGATAGCAACCTCCCGCATCCGGAAAGGAACTCCAAGTCCGGGTGCCTGTTTCTACTCATCAGCCCATTCTTCAGCACGCTGGTCCTGGACATCACCGCCGCAGAGGTGCAGACTCGTTCAGCGTGCGCAATCTCTCCTTCAAAATCTGTCAGTGCAAAAACAAAACAACTCATTTGTAAAATCATAACAACCAGAGTTAAAACTTCTACTATATATACCGCAACGCTTTTAATGTGTGCATATTTTATTTTTTTTAAAAAAAATCCTAAGTAGACTTCTTCATTTGCAAATAGCAACTAAATACCACAGTGCCATCCACTACCGGAATCCGAGGTTTTGCCGAATGCCCATCTCTTTGTCGATTCTATTTTTTTTCGCCTCTTGAGTGCCAAATAAAAAACAAATGGTAGAAAAACACTAGGCAAAGACGGCTTTGCCAAGTGTCAAAAAATAAACACTCAGCAAAGAGGGGCTCCTTGCCGACGGCCTTTTTTGGCACTCAAAGCAAAGCAGTTTTTCAAATTAGTTTTGAGGCCCTAAACTAGTTCAAATAGATAAGTTTTCAACTACAAAGTTTCATAACATCTCAAGCTCTATAAAGTTTATTTCGGTCATTTCTTCATTTAACAAAGCGTAAGTAACTTGTTCACAAAGTCTACATCTCTTTCATATTCTCTCGTAGTTTCCTGGAACTAGACGAGAGATTAATAAGATTTACCAACAATGTTACTAACACTTTGTCAAATGAATCTTATCATGCAGAACTAGGTCTGAGTCTCTTAAATTTGACATTCAAATTTTCAAACGACCTCGGATGGAAAAACTTTCTAAATGAAAATTTAGGATCTCGAACAGTTATGAAATTTTGTGGTTGATAACTTTTTTTATTTGAATTCATTTAGGGTCTAAACAATTGATTTGAAAAACTGTTTTGCCATGTACCGAAAAAGTCACTTTCGACAAAGACCCTCCTCACACTTTCGGCAAAGAGCTTCGCCGAGTGCCTTTCTTAGCACTCAACAAAGCAGTTATTCAAATCAGTTTTTGAGGTTTAAATGAATTCAAATTAAAAGGTTAGCAACTATAATATTTCATAACTTTTAAGATCTACACTTTTCATTTAGAAGTTTTTTCATCCGAGGTCGTTTGAAAAATTCGAATTTCAAACGACCGGGATGGAAAAACTTCCTAACTGCGCACTATGCATGCTGATCATTGGAAGTTTTTTTTTTTTTTTTTAGAAGTTGTTTGATCATTGAGCGAGAAAAGTTCCTCGATTCGAGTTCAAATTTTAAAGTTCTACGATTTCTTAACTGAAAAAAAATCTACTTGAGTTGGTCAAAAATGGGGATTTCCTGGGATTCCTTCCTTAGATATATCTTATTACTGGCTCCGATCAATTGCGTGCAGGGCGATGTTTTGCACTATGCATGCTGTGAGTGAAGGTGGCCGACAATGCATCAGGGAAGAAAGCCGCGATCGATAATATCGAGTGCTAGCTAGCTGCGCACGGAAGGGACAATAATTCATGCTTGACCGCGCCGTGGCATGCAAGGAAAGTAGAATGTACCACACAGGCATGCTAGAGGTTCCAAAGACACCACTCCTGATTACAATTCCCAGTTCACTCAGACTCAGTCCATGTCGTATGTGTTAGCAGTCTGATCGATCGAGATGGAGTGGTTGGAGGACGTGGAGAAGACGCTAGACGACGCCGATCCGTCGTCGGAGGCGCAGCGGTGGGGAAGACGCTGCATCTACCGCGTGCCAGCGTCCATCAAGGATCCCTGTCCCAAGGCGTACCGGCCGCAGCTAGTGTCGTTGGGCCCCTTCCACCACGGCGACCCCGAGCTGCAGCCGATGGAAGAGCACAAGCGCCGGGCGCTGCAGCACCTGCTGCGGCGCGCGGGCCGGCCACTGATGAAGGACTTGGTGGCCACCGTGCAGGACGTGGCCGAGCAGCTAGAGAGCGCGTACGGGGACGACCTCGGCGCCGAGTGGCGCGGCGATGAGGGAAGGAAGCGGTTCGTGGCCATGATGGTCGTTGACGGGTGCTTCCTACTGGAGGTGATGAGGGCGACATCCATCGACGGGAAGTACAAGGGCGATGATAACTACGCGCACAACGACCCCATCTTCAGCCACCATGGCGTGCTCTACGTGGTGCCCTACATCCGCCGTGACATGATCATGCTCGAGAACCAGCTGCCGTTGCTCCTGCTAGAGAAGCTCCTCGCCGTCGAGACTGCCAAGCCTACGGTACGTACGTTGGTTGGATCGAGTGCCTTTATCGTCTTGCAAATGCAGTTGCGATTACCGCCTGATAACCATGTAGAACCCGGCATTTTGCATGTGCACGCATCACGCAGAATGGCGATGTCATCAACAGGATGGTGCTGTGGTTCCTGACCCCGACACCCTGGCTGCTACCCTCCGGTGTCCGCGTCGGACTCCACGCGCTGGACATGCGCCGCCAGAACATGCTCTACGGCCCCTACCAGCACCACCATTATCGGCGCCAGGTTTCGGCCGAGACGGACCTAATCCCGTCCGCGGTGGAGATGTACGAGTCCGGGATCCGGTTCAGGAAGAGCAGCTCGGAGAGCCTCCACGACATCAGCTTCCGGCACGGCGTCCTGAGCCTGCCGGCGGTGACGGTCGACGACTCCACCGAGTACATGTTCCTCAACATGATGGCGTTCGAGCGGCTGCACGTCGGCGCCGGCAACGACGTCACGGCGTACGTCTTCCTCATGGACAACATGATCAACTCCGCCGAGGACGTGTCCCTGCTGAGCTCCATGGGCATCATCGAGAACGCCGTCGGCAGCGACAAGGCGGTGGCCAGGCTCTTCAACAGCATCTCCACGTTCGGGGTGATGGAGCCTGGGAGCGCGCTGGACGCCGTGCACCGGGAGGTGAACGCCTACTGCCGGAAGCCCTGGAATGTGTGGCGCGCCAACCTGAACCACACCTACTTCCGGAGTCCCACGTCTTTCATCAACTTTCTCGCCGCAGTCGTCGCCCTCGTCTTGACCGTCATGCAGACCGTCTATACCATCCTGTTCTTCTACAACCAACTATGCAGCAGCGCAAAGACGGAGGCGCCGGCTCCCAAGTGATGATCTCTGTCTTGGCATATATCTATCTGGTTTACCTTCATCTTGTGCAGGTATGCGAGCCTCGGCACAACAGTTTAACTTTATTTTGCCCTTGGGCTTGAGGCGTGTGTGGCTGTCAAAATCCGTTTCAAGTTAACGTAGCCACTTAAAAAGCCCGCACCATTACGCGTCTACATTATCAGCCATGATATCATAAGTTTCTCTCACAACAAAACAGCATGGCTTTACAAACATCATTGGCCTCCTCTGGCAGAGATCATTGAACGGATTCTGCTTCGTATTCAAAAGAATCTGTACCAAACACCTCTGTACAAAACGGATTCTCTAAAGAAGCGCCATCCAAAAACCGGTGAATCCAGGGAGCCTAAAGTGGCTCCCTCCCAAGCCCGCGGCCATTGGCATCCCTCGTCTACTAATTAAAAAGAAGAACTTGTTTTGTCAAACGTTTTCCAGCTTCAACTTCACCAGAGAATCAATCTGTTTCACCAGGGAATACCGGCCATACCTGTTTTGGCCACAGCCACAATCCTACAAAAGAGGCCCTTTATATAAGTTTTAAATAGCCCGCTATCACTGCCTCTATAGCCCGCTATAGGCTTTTAAAGTAGAGTGCATTTATTTATGTTCATTTACAATTTAGCCACTATAGCCCGATATAGCTCCACTATTAGCTGTTTCAGAGACAAACCGCTAAACACCTTAGCCCGCTATTTAAAACCTATATATTCCCATCACTGGAAAGCCGTACACAACCTACTTGTGCGATTGACGGCGACGCTTTCAAGTGTCGTTTACCTTCCGAGAGGCATTGATGTTGCCTCCTCACCTTGTAACTGTAGCCTTGCCCCTCTACTCCGGGTGAAAACCTAAATCCATTTTGTTGGAGCGTGTGGTGGTGGTGTCAATGACGTCACATCCTTGTTGGAGGCACTGCCGTGGAGCAGTGACGAAGCCTGAAAAAATTTTAGGTGGGGCTGAAACAAAGGAGATGTTAATTTTCATGAAGATTTAATGGTGATTTTTGCTTTTGCTACAGTATTTAACCTTGATTACTGGATTTTAGGAGGGGCTACAGCCCCACCAGCCCTAGTGCTAGCTCCGTCCATGCCGTGGAGGGATGTTCTCAGACATACCTCACCATGCTTGTGGTTTCACTCTTGGATGAGTCTGACCTAGGCCGTCAATCGTTACTGATGTTTTGACAAGTGTCCTTCGTAGCTTCTCTTCTATGTCTGCAGTCTCCTTGATAGTGCCAGAAAATCAATTGTCGGGAGATGTTTTCATCGCTACCGTCTTCCCCTCCATGGTTTCCTCCCCGTGGATGGCGTTGGATGGTGGTGCGTTAGCCTAGATGTGCTGGAGGATGTCACAATCAGTTTTTCTAAGGAGGTCATCATTTCCGGTGATCCTGGGCTAGCGTGTCCTTCACCAATCCTTGATTGTGGAATATCAAATGTCAGTGTTATTTCCACCGCTGCCGCCATTCCCCTCCAAATTGCTCCCCATGGATAGCATTGGATAGTGGTACGTGGACCTAGATGTGCTAGAGGATGTCACCATCAGCTTCAAGGAATGGTGGGGGGCTCTATGGCCATGGTGAAACTGGTGAGTATATTGCTCGGCGAGGCGTTCAGTTGACGTCTTTCAACTTGTGTATAAGCTTATCCTTGAGTCCGTTTAAGTGTTATTGTTGGTGTTGGTGTTGGTGTTGGTGTTGTAGAACTCTCTACCTCAGGCAATGCACCAGCTTGCTGGCATAATGGAATGTATTTAGGTGGGGCTGTCACCCCCTCCGGTGGCTTCTTAAAATAAAGTGCATCGCTTTTCAAGCTGCATGGATAATATCATCTGGTACTTAGTGTCCATAGAAATTAGGAGCTCAGAGGCCAGATCTTTTTTGCAAAGAAAGAAGAGCAAGTGAATTTCATTCACTGCTGCTGCAGCTATTACAAGGCAGGGCCCAGGGGTACAGTTCTGCTCTCAGCGGTTCCAGATTTTATTCTGTTGCGAAACGGCCGTTTCAGATACTTCGTCATCACAGAAATGTTCAACAATTACACAACAAAGAGAACTACAAACAAACTTGTAGTGCATTAGCTATATTCCCCCTTGTCCTTAACACCATGCTTCAGAGATTCAGTCCTTGGAAACAACAAACATTTTATTCCAAAACCCAAGCATAACAGCTAACACAACGCAAATGGAAGCAGGATTAACAATAATATACCTAGGGCAACTTGCCTTCTATGGTGCACTAGTTCAGCCTTCGAATAATTCTCCAAGCATCTTCTCTGGTTTCTTAGGAGTGAATCTTGGGGTGACAATGCTTTGATCCTCCAAGAATTGTGTAAAGACAGGGATGACCTTATCAATGACGGCTTTCCGCAGCCTTTTCCTCATACCAGGGTCTGGGACCTTCCATAGTCTTTGGGCAGCAAAGGTCTTCTGAAATTTTGACTCAAACTTTGACAAAGGAGACGAGTATCTGAAGCAACGAGGTGTAGCAGGATCGTGCAAGCATTTCAACACCGGTTCCCATGATACACGGACATAATTATTTATGTACTCAGGGCTGAACCTGTTGATGCAAAGCTAGGGCTTCACACCAACACACCGGGAGGGCCTTGGACGCCCACGAAGATCGCGATCGACCTTGTAGCAGCGAGCACCGCAGCGTGGCAGCCCAAACCGATCTAGGGATCGGTAGGGGCGCGTGGAGCTCGGTGACGGCTGGATGAACCTCCGAACGCACCTCCGGGAAGACCCGTCGGGAGGACGCACGCGAGGGGTGCTCTAGGACCAGCGTGGCCGCCTAGAACGCTGACGAAGAACGCGGAGTTCGCCGCCGAACAGCAGGATAGAGGGGTTGAGAGAAGAAGATGACCTACAAACGGGACAGGAGGTAGATTGGTTGTCGATTGGATGTAGATGGGATCAAATCGGCCATGAACCTCTTTATTATATAGAGGAGGGTGGTCTTATCCTTTTAGGAAACCGTCCTTGGACGTTTCCAAGCCTCAGAAACCGACCAAAACACGATTGGAAACAAATCGGTTCGGATCTCGTACGGACACGAACCTGCGTCGGGGTGACCGGATGCACGATCGGCCCTGACCGGACGCTCCGGTGGCTGGGTCCGGTCAACTTTCCAGAAAGCTCTGCAGATCGATCGAGACGCGCAAACTGACCGGATCCTGGGACCGGACGCTGGACCGGACGCGCCAGTGAGTCCGGTCGCATTCCAGAGAGCCCTTTTTAATCCTCCTTGAGAATTTGCGGTGGGTTAGCTCTTCGGAAATATGGCTAAGTCTGGATTTTTACGGTGACTTAGACCACGCCATTTTTGGGTGTCAACAGAACCAAATAATGGACCCTATTTTACTTGTCAAGGCTTGAGAGACCGTTGCTCTCCGACCGTTGCTCTCGACCGTTGCTCCCGGCGGACGCGCTCCCGACTCCGCCGCCCGGCGCCGGCGGCCACCGCGCCACGGCGCCCGCCACCACCTCCCCCGCCACCTCCCCTGTTTTTCGGGTGACTTAGACCACGCCATTTTTAGGTGTCAACATATGCGCCCCTGTTTTCGGTGAGACACACGAACCTGAAAACAAATCAAAAAAACCGAACAACACGAATGCCCATCGTATCGGTTGTTCGGTGACTAAGGGCGATACTATGTATCGGCCATTTTGATCTAAGGGCGATGCATGCATCGGCCATTGTTTGGAGAGCACTAGGCCTCTTGCCAAACACTAGGGAAATACTTTTTCAAATACCTCCCGTTAATCGCCTTATCTTGGCGTTTTCCATCACTTGTTGACTCAAGCACATAGGAGTTCCCAAATACCACCTTGACCACCTTGAAAGGACCTTTCCAATTGGGTGACCACTTGCCAAATTGATTGCTCTTCGATCCTATCGGTAATATAGTTTGCCAAACTAAGTCACCGATTTGGAACGATTTGCTCTTGACTTTCTTGTTGTAGGCTCTTGCAACACGGGCTTTGTCCTTTTCAATCTCCTTTAGAGCTTGTATTCGCTTGTCGGTTACCTCATCGATGTTGTCCATCATCAAATCATGATACATAGTAGGAGATAAATCATTTTGTTTAGCAAATCTATATGCATCCAAATTTACCTCAACGGGTAACACCGACTCTTGGCCATATACCAACTCATAAGGAGTAACTTTAGTTGCACCATGCCTCGATATGCAATGAGCCCACAAAGCTTTTGACAAGACCTCATGCCACCTTCTTGGATGTTCTATTATTTTCTTCTTAATAAGCTTGATCAAAGTCTTGTTAGTCGATTCCGCTTGACCATTGGCTTGAGCATAATACGGAGATGAATTGAGCATCTTGATCTTATATGATTCGGCAAAATCCTTTACTTCCTTCGCCATAAATGACGTCCCTTGATCCGTAGTTAACGTTTGAGGAATGCCGAATCTATGAATAATGTGCTCTGTGATAAACTCAATTACCTCCTTGTGTGTCATGTTCTTCAATGGAACCGCTTCCGACCATTTAGTGAAGTAGTCGGTAGCAACCAAGATGAACTTATGCCCCTTCAAGATGGAGGATGAATCTGTCCAATGAAATCCAAACCCCAACCACGGAAAGGCCACGGTTTGATGATAGGATGAAGCATAGCAGCCGGCACTAGCTGAATATTTCCAAACCGCCGACACTCTTCACAACCTCTCGTAGTAACGAAAGCAATCGGCCATCATAGTAGGCCAATAGAAACCAGCCCGTCTCAACAACCACTTCATCTTCGAGCCGATTGATGCGTACCACAAATGCCTTCATGAACTTCTCCCATTGCCACTGTGCTTGATCAGCCCCTAGACACTTTAGCAACAAGTCTTCGACAGTCCTCCTATAAAGCTCACCATTATGCAATGTGTACTTGAAAGCAAGCCGCCGAATATTCTTGTCAACTTTAGCACTAGGATCCTGCAAAAAAGACAAGAGAGGAGTTCTCCAATCCTCTAAATCGGTGCTACCATTGTCCAAAACAGAAATAGACCGATTTAAAAGAACTTTACATTGTTGTCCCAAATCATTAGTAACATCGGTTTGTCCAATTAACTTTGGTTGAACCGAATTTTTACTAGAATCTGAAACAAGCAAACTTTCATGCATCGGCAAATGTTGTAAGTGGAAATACTTATCTCTTACCTCAAAGCCAGATGCACGTTGAGCAAGCAAGTTTGCTCTTTGCACGTACTTCACATGCAATTGATCACCTTCCTTGATATAACCGGAAGCACATTGAGCATAGAAATTGGCCTTATGATTTTCTTCTCTTGGAATATGCCGAATTTTAAATTAGGCAAATTTACCAATTAAATCAAGGCACATATCGAGGCGAGCACGTAGTGATCCATCCAAACATTGACATTCACCGGAAACTTGTTGCACCACAAGTAATGAATCACCAAATGCTTCAACATGTTCAACCCCCATAGCTTCTAACATGATCAACCCGAATAAGAGAGCTTCATATTCGGTTTGATTATTAGTACATGGAAACTCCAATCGGCTTCACATAGGAAATTCAGTACCACAAGAATTAACAAGAACAATTCCAACTCCGGCATCATCCTTTCAAACCGATCCATCAAAATATAACCGCCATGGAGTAGAAGTAACATAATTCACCTCATAATCAAGATTAATACCATGCTAAACGATAAAATCAGCGAGAACTTGACCCTTTAAAATTCTCAATGGTTCAAAAGTCAAGTCATATTCAATTAAAGCGTATGCCCATTTGCCTACCCTTCCGAAAGGATTGGCCGAAACAACATATATTTGATTACATCGGCCCGGCATGCTACCACACACGTGCTTGACAAAAAGATAGTGTCTCATCTTGGAACAAGCAAAATATAGTGATAAGCATAATTTCTCAATATGGGCATACCTTGTCTCGGGATCAAGAAGACGGCGACCAAGATAAGCAACAACATACTCCTTTCCTTCATCCTCTTGAGTAAGAACAGCCCCAATCACCTTCTCTTCAAATGCGATATACAATCGGAAAGGTACACCCCTTCTAGGCGCGAAGAACAGGTGGTGAAGACAAATATTCCTTTATCTTGTCAAATGCATATTGTTGGCTTGCCCCCGTGCAAAATCAGCTTCATTCTTCAACTTAAGTATGGGGGTGAAAGGAATAATCTTCCCCGGACAAGTTAGCAATAAATCTTCTCAAGTAGTTCACTTTACCTAGGAATTTTTGCAAATCCTTTTTTACATTGAGGTGCTTGAACTGCCTTGATTTTTTTTCTATCCTTTTGGGATCAATCTCTATGCCTTTATCATGAATAATAAACCAAAGAAACTTTCCAAAATGACACTCCAAAGGCATATTTGAGTGGATTCATCTTCAAACCATAGTGACGCATCCTCTCAAAAGCAAGACGCAAATCGGCTAAATGAGGATCATGTAAAGCCGATTTAATCACCACATCATCAATATACACCTCCATAATCACACCAATGAGATCATGAAAGATAAAATTCATAGCACGTTGATAGGTGGCGCCTACATTCTTGAGGCCAAAAGTCATGACAATCCATTCAAACAAACCAACAAATCCAGGACAAATAAAAGCAGTCTTGGAGGTATCTTCTTCAGCCATAAATATTTGATTATACCCAAAGATTACCATCAAGAAAGCTAATAACCTTGTGCCCCGAAGCATCATTGATCAACATGTCGGCAATAGGCATAGGATACTCATCTTTGGGAGTGGCTCTATTTAAATCTCTGAAATCAATGCACACTCTAATCTTCCGGTGTCTTTCTTCTCAACCGCAGACAATGTTAGAGACCCACTCCGCATACCCGCATGGACGGATAAAATCTGCCTTAAGCAACCGATCAATCTCCTCCTTGATTCGGTCATTGATGGCCGAATTGAAGCATCTTGGCGGTTGCTTGTAAGGTTTAAATCCCTTCTTGATGGGAAGCCGATGCTCAACAAGATTACGGCTTAACCCGAGCATCTCTGTGTAGTCCCATGCAAAACAATCAACATATTCCTTGAGAAGCGCGATTAATTTAGCTTTATAATCGGCATCCAAGTTTTGGTTTACAAATGTCGGCCTTGGCACTGAACCATCCCCAATGTCAACTTGTTCCAAAGGGTCGGCCGACATGAAACCTTGGCCCAACTTATTGAGCTCATCAAAGTCATCGATAGCTTCACAAGAATCGGTCTTTTTCAGTCCGATAGTGTTCAAGTCTATGCTTTAACCATTGAAGTTTGTCTTCCATTAAGAAACAATGTTTACAATATAATATTGAGCCGATTATCCGTCGGCTTCAATGTTACAGGCACAAATCCACGCTCATCATAGCTAATGTACTGATACTTGGATAAGTCTCTACCTGAAAGACAAGCAAACCCAGAGCTCTCAAGCGAGGCATCGGTTGTAGAAATCTCAACCGAATTATCCGCATGAACAATCTCTATGGCATCTCCCACCCATTGGATGAGGAATTGGTGCAAACTAGAAGGAACACAAGGATTGGCATGACTAGGTTCGAAGATAATAGCAACCGTTCCCCGGCAACGGCGCCAGAAAGCTTGTTGACGTTTCTTAACGTCGCGAAGAATCCGCAAGCGTCATGGGGTTGTCGTTGTAGCTTTCACCCGAAATATTCAGGGTATCGTATTTTCCACGAGGAACGGAGGTACTCTCTCCTAACTAGTTAAGCCCAAGGACACACAAGACCAAAGATGGGGAGGATTATTGAGAAGGATTCGTACACCTTTATGGTCTATGGATAGCCTCGCTTTAGAGCTACATGTTCACTTCGGGCACCGGCAATCGCCCAAACTGGGATGGAGACCGGCATTTAGCACTGCGCCACACCCAAACGTGGGGGGATTACAAAGGACGGACAAGGCTGTTGTTGACGGTGAAAACACCCTTATTTTACATCATAAAAACACCGTCAACATCCCTGTTTTGAAAGGAAGAATAACATTTCATGAACATATTTTACCCAATAACCTAGTTCCACATGTAGATGTCATTATTTTTATGCGAGATATGAATTCAAAGGAAATCGGCCGAAACGACGTGAATAGTGGCCATCCGGTCGGTGACCCAAGTATGGCCAATGGACAAAATATCATCACCATCATGATCTCCATGTTCTAGGATGCTTCCACACAAAATTTGAAGTCATTTGTCCACAAGACCAGCATCGGCCGACCAAGGACCATTTGATCCCGAGACGACGACATGTGGGGGCGCCTTCTAGAAGAGTTGGAAAAGGCCGGGGCCCAATGGACCAAAGCATCGGCCGACCCATGACCTTTGGCCCAAACTCTTCCAATACGACCTGCCACGTCACTAATCCGTGGGAGAACAAGAGAAGGCACCTGATTGGTCCATCAATACGTCACATGGATCGTGTTGGTACAAAATAAACGTCCGCGGCAAGTTCCGGACTCAAGACACGTAAAACCCGCGGTGGGGCCAACATTCCCAAAGACTGGGGATGGCCCACAGGTCATGGACCATGGTCGGCCGACCATGGCCCACTTAGCCAAAGATGTCCTCCCACGCCCATCACATTGTCCACATGCTGAAATTACCTCACACGTTGATCCTAAGGCGGTTGCATGGCGGTTAGATCCAATGGTGGACAATAGAGGTCACACGGATCGATGACGTGGCGCTGGAGTAGCCCCTACTCCACCTTGGGGCTATAAATACCCCCTACCCCCTCACTTCCAAGACACACCATAAGGAAGGAGCTCTCCACTCTATCAAGATGTAGTAGTGTTAGCATAGTTGGGAGTTAGAGTGAGTAGTGAGCTTCACTTGGGTTTCAGAGCTTTGGTCTTCTAGGAGGTCCGGTATTGTTCTTTATCATTCCTTTTGTAGTAAGATCTTTACATTTATAATTCATTTCTTTACTTTACTCTAGTATTTACTCTATTGAGTATTTACTTAGTACAACTTTATTCTAGTTCTCTAGAATATAGTTGTTATGATATTATCTAGCATATAGACGTTTCACACTTAGTTATGGTTCAAGCCATGGTTCACTTTGAACCCATGCCTGTATCGCGATCATCGTCTCATAAGAGGTGCTCTAGTTGGCCTGTGCTATAGCATCTAGAGTAGTGAGAGGAAGTATAAGCATGGTGCTTAGACTCGATCTTGCCCGTGGTTATCGCTTGCCGCACGGATGGATTGTGATAGCCATAAGGTGGTGACGACCCTTACGGTCTCTCAGTATAGATCACCACGTGTTAGGCAAGTTCTTAAAAGGTAAGGCTCCAAAAAATAGTAGCTTGTTTAGTGGTGGTTTATCCACCACTATTCACCTACTGCCTAGCATACTTGTCCTATGAACCACAACTAGTTGTATCGTCCCTTTGTGCCTAGATTAGTATCATAGAAGTAAAGTAAGAATCATAGGAATCCTTTGCTCACTCGTTGTCCTCCCCGCTAGCTAGACTACTCTCTTATTTGTGTGTCTAGACTATTCCCGTGTGTGTCAATGCCTATATCATATACATCATTTACCCCCACCTTAGTCTAGAAGGTATATTAGTTGGTGGATACATGATTGTTAGTTATCACATCCTACGCCATCGCTTCCCATGGGCTAAATACAAATAACGATACCTTAGAATACTCCCGGTGAAATGCTACAACGGTAATTACGTAAAACTATGAATATCTTACATGAGCATTAGAAATACCAACAATCATTTCTAAGCTGTTGCTAGGGATAGGTCCTATATCTATTTCTAGTGACAACGCTAAGTAAATGTCACCAAGCATTTAAAGGCGCCGTTGCTTAGGGGAAGCAATTGGCAAAAGATGTTGATACTAAACTTGATGTCCACTAATATATGTTACCATTAGCTATTGTGGGAATATCGTTGTCTTGTGGAGTGTGGAATAACAGGGGCATCAACCGTTTCAATCTTTCGGTGCTTTCCACAAGAACAAGAAGTATTAAGAACGAGCCCGGGGTGTTTGATTATTCACGAACCATCAAAACTTCAACCTTGCTGCTCCACGGTGAGTATATGTATACATTCTAACCCCGTGCGAAAAATGAAGAAAAGGCCACCGTCAAAATGGAGAAAAATCATCATATGTGACGGAACAAAAGCACTCACAATTCCATCTCAGTTGTGGGGAATGAGTTGTCTAGTCAATTCATCAATCAAGAATTTGGTTGCAATTTGGACTAACCCCCTCGTAGGAAACCTTTCAAATCTAAGAGGATGAAACAATGATGCATGACTTGGAAGTTGCTTCCCTAATAGAATGGATAATCCTAGAGCATGTCATTAAGGAAAGGATTTCCCACTTTGGTCCACCAACTTCCCCCACCGACTATACATTGTGCACATGCTAAAAAATCTCGTCCCTTCACGGAAAGTCGGTTCTGAGGCGGTTCGGTCATGTGGCCACGAGATGGAGTCACATGGACTGATGATGTGGCACTCGATGAGTTCCACCCTAAAGATGAAGTCAATAACTAGTGGGGATGACATCTAGGACCTAGGAGAAGACTCACATGACATAAAGTGAGGTCGGCCGAACTACCAAGTGTGGGATCTCAACATTTTGAACCTACCACCTTGATCACCTTCCCATCATGAACAAACCCCAGAAATTTGAGCCTGTACGGCCACAAAATGGTGGTCGGCCGACCATGACTATTTCATCATAACACATCCTTGAGTCATCTTGACATGTGGGAGAAGCTTTGTAGAAGAATTGAAGGTGGAAAACCATCCATTGGATGGTCGGTCGACCCCAACCTTGGTCGGCCGATCCCACCTTTCCACCTTGCCACCATTCAGTACACTCTATGATATGTGGGACCACCTTCTAGAAGGAATGGAGATGGGCTACGGCCCATTAGGGGGTTGACCGACTCACCCAAGTGATGATCCGCCAAATCAACTAGAGGAGACCCCACAATTCAAATAAGTCTTCCAACCCACCATCACCATCAAGGTTTGAACAAGACTGGTAGAAGAAGGAGGTGCAACCATACATCCACTCCTCCAGGACCAACTGATGCACCTAAAAAAAATGAACAAGGAGGAGAAGTCCTGCTCTTCGGACTTAAAACATGGAGCCCACGCCAAAAAGTTGTGGTTTGTGTTCTCTCTTTGCTTGCAGGAATAAAAGAAAGCTATAAAGGGTTTAGATGTGCATACTATGGGTGTTTCTCCACCAACAGGGATGCCCGCACTTGATTGTTTGTCTGGCGATGTGACTCGAGACCATGCCAAAAGCCAATGTGGGGGAGGTCGGCCAATCTCCCAAGTGAAGGATCCCAACGTTTGGACCCTACAACGTTGATCACCTTTGCATCAAGAACACTCTGCAAAAATTTGAGCCTGAATGGCCCCAAAAGGCACATCGGCCGACCACACAAGTGAAGGATCTCAATGTTTGGACCTTGCCATATTGATCACCTTCACATCAAGAACACACTTGTAAAAATTTGAGCCTAAATGGCCACAAAAGGTTGGTCGGCCGACCAAGAAAATTTCAGAAATTCAAAAACGGTCGGTGCGGGGATTGGTCTATCGGATGAGAAGAAGAGCACCACAGAGGCCAAATGGTCGGGAGCTCCAAAAAGAGTGGTCGGCCGACCACCACCTTGGACTCTGGACCCACCTCTTATCACTTTCGAGAACACTCCCATTCTGATTGCTCAAGCAATCCAAGTAGAGAACAACCATCAATGGGTACAATGGTGGGCGTAGATAGGAGTCTACCCGACACCATATCCACCACCAGAGCAGTGAGCAAGAGCTAAGCTTGGGGGAGGTTCCCTCCCTCACTAAGGTAAGTATTCTTAACTCTTGTTATTTCAAATCCTTTTTGCATCTTAATAAAATATGAATGAAAGAACAAACAATCCTCCTTTCGTATGCTTCATGAATGTTTATCTTCCATTGGAAATGATGAATAGTTGCTCGCTAAATGTTTCTTTAGTAGTATACAACCCAATATTTCTCTAAGTATGGATTACTTAGCTCACATGAAAACCATCATGAACCTAAAACTTCTATGGGTTGCAAGTGCTTTCAACTAAGTCTAAAGTAATTTTTGAGATATGATTCATCCTAAGATGAGAGCTGTTATACTATTGTTCCAAATAAGTATGGTTGTTGGACTCTTTATTTTAAAAATCAATAAAACACTTGATGTTTCCTCTATGGTGAAAATTCCTACCAAAGCCATACTCATTATTTCATGATATAAGCTTTTACATATGCTTTTTTGCTTTGTGTTGAGCTTTGTCAAGTCTTGTTGACCCTTGTAGAGAGATTTGTCATGCTCATTAAATCAAGTGCACGTACACGCCACCATACACATGCTTTGCTTCTACACTAGAAGTACGCAATAACATGACATCCATCCTTTTCACTTGAATAAATATACTCCATGCAGTTATATTTATGACCTCTCTCTAGTTATGTTTCTAGTAGAAGAGACGTTGGCTATATATATATAAAAAAAATAGAAAAAAAGAGATGAAAATGGACATGTGTCCAAGGGCTAGTAGAGCCCACATCTCCAAGAAAAAGAGAGGAAATAATGGACACAAGTCCGAGGGTGAGTAGAGCCCACCTCTCCAAAAAAAAAAAAAAAAAAAAGATAGCCATGTCTCACAATGCTAAATAGAAAGAGAGAGTGAGAGATCAAATAAAGGAGTATTGTTCATCGCTTTCCACACACATGCACATCTTGATCTTAGAGCATGATACTTCTCTCCTTGGATCCAAGTTTTGACGCCGCAACATATGCAAGGTAAGTATGCCATACTTTATCCCTACCCAAGATCCACATAAGCCATTTAGATGTAGGAAAAGAAGGCAATATTACATATGCCTTGGTGAGGAAACCAACCACCACTTGAGTGACCAAGAGAGCACCATTTGAGGAACATTAAGTTTTTCTTTTTTGAAAACATTGCAAAACACTCCAACATGAAACTTGTGAGGAATGAGAAAATTAGAGCTCAAATCAAAGGTGGTCTATCCCTTATTACTAAAGACAAGGAAGAAGCCATATGCCCCATGAAGGACTAAGGTAATAAGGGTGAGTTTTTCAACATTGCTAAAAGTTTTCCATTCAAGAGAAGTCTTTTGTTGTGCACATAGTACTATGGAAATATGAAGCATAGTAGTAACTCCTAATCCACCAAGACTAAGTTTTGATTCTTCGTTCGGGACGAACAAAGGTTAAGCTTGGGGGATCTTGTTGACGGTGAAAACACCCTTATTTTACATCATAAAAACACCGTCAACATCCCTGTTTTGAAAGGAAGAATAACATTTCATGAACATATTTTACCCAATAACCTAGTTCCACATGTAGATGTCATTATTTTTATGCGAGATATGAATTCAAAGGAAATCGGCCGAAACGACGTGAATAGTGGCCATCCGGTCGGTGACCCAAGTATGGCCAATGGACAAAATATCATCACCATCATGGTCTCCATGTTCTAGGATGCTTCCACACAAAATTTGAAGTCATTTGTCCACAAGACCAGCATCGGCCGACCAAGGACCATTTGATCCCGAGACGGCGACATGTGGGGGCGCCTTCTAGAAGAGTTGGAAAAGGCCAGGGCCCAATGGACCAGCATCGGCCGACCCATGACCTTTGGCCCAAACTCTTCCAATACGACCTGCCACGTCACTAATCCGTAGGAGAACAAGAGAAGGCACCTGATTGGTCCATCAATACGTCACATGGATCGTGTTGGTACAAAATAAACGTCACGGCAAGTTCCAGACTCAAGACACAGAAACTGACAGTGGGGCCAACATTCCCAAAGCACCGGGGGGATGGCCCACAGGTCATGGACCATGGTCGGCCGACCATGGCCCACTTAGCCAAAGACGTCCTCCCACGCCCATCACATTGTCCACATGCTGAAATTACCTCACACGTTGATCCTAAGGCGGTTGCATGGCGGTTAGATCCAATGGTGGACAATAGAGGTCACACGGATCGATGACGTGGCGCCGGGTAGCCCCTACTCCACCTTGGGGCTATAAATACCCCCTACCCCCTCACTTCCAAGACACACCATAAGGAAGGAGCTCTCCACTCTATCAAGATGTAGTAGTGTTAGCATAGTTGGGAGTTAGAGTGAGTAGTGAGCTTCACTTGGGTTTCCAGAGCTGGTCTTCTAGGAGGTCTGGTATTGTTCTTTTATCATTCCTTTTGTAGTAAGATCTTTACATTTATAATTCATTTCTTTACTTTACTCTAGTATTTACTCTATTGAGTATTTACTTAGTACAACTTTATTCTAGTTCTCTAGAATATAGTTGTTATGATATTATCTAGCATATAGACGTTTCACACTTAGTTATGGTTCAAGCCATGGTTCACTTTGAACCCATGCCTGTATGCGATCATCGTCTCGTAAGAGGTGCTCTAGTTGGCCTGTGCTATAGCATCTAGAGTAGTGAGAGGAAGTATAAGCATGGTGCTTAGACTCGATCTTGCCTGTGGTTATCGCTTGCTGCACGGATGGATTGTGATAGCCAGTAAGGTGGTGACAGCCCTTCTGGTCTCTGTATAGATCACCACGTGTTAGGCAAGTTCTTAAAAGGTAAGGCTCCAAAGAAAATAGTAGCTTGTTTAGTGGTGGTTTATCCACCACTATTCACCACCTCTTGCCTAGCATACTTGTCCTATGAACCACAACTAGTTGTATCGTCCTTTGTGCCTAGATTAGTATCATAGAAGTAAAGTAAGAATCATAGGAATCCTTTGCTCACTCGTTGTCCTCCCTGCTAGCTAGACTACTCTCTTATTTGTGTGTCTAGACTATTCCTGTGTGTGTCAATGCCTATATCATATACATCATTTACCCCCACCTTAGTCTAGAAGGTATATTAGTTGGTGGATACATGATTGTTAGTTATCACATCCTACGCCATCGCTTCCCATGGGCTAAATACAAATAACGATACCTTGGAATACTCGGGTGAAATGCTACAACGGTAATTCAGTGCGCTATGAATATCTTACATGAGCATTAGAAATACCAACAATCATTTCTAGCGCTCTTGCTAGGGATAGGTCCTATATCTATTTCTAGTGACAACGCTAAGTAAATGTCAACAAGCATTTCTGTGAAAACACCCTTATTTTACATCATAAAAACACCGTCAACAGCTGTCACGACCCAGCCGCCTACCCCCTCAACCGTGGGATGCGCCACAAAAGATAGGCACCCCCTAGCCTAGACACCACGTCTACACTAGTGATTATCACTCTAGCGTGTTAACAAGGCTTACCCGTCGCCGGGGTCCTTCTACTAGAGCGCCGCCCCGAAGGAACGACTATCAATCCTGCAACCAAGTAGATAATGCTTGGACAAACATGAGACAATAAAGGTTATCGGAATCGTGGAAACTTACTTAGCCAAGATCCCATGAGGGAGCTGAGCACGAATCCACCGAGGTACAAGTCCGGGGAGTCGCCGATAAGTCCGGCACTTCCCCGCTCCCGGCCCTCACATCTCTCCTCCGCCGATCTCTCTACTACTAATGTGAGCCTAAGCCCATTGGAGTGAGGTGGAAGAGTAGAGTGAAGAGCCCTACTAAGAGGAGGGAGAGCTCTTGCCTTGGAATGGTGTGTGTTGAGAGAGGGAGAGAGGGGGACTACTTATACACTTGGAGGAGGGGCCTAAGTGCTAATTTACACCAAAACCGACTGTAAACCTTCCTAATCGAGCAAACCGACCATCCCACGTCGGTAACCCCCATTTGGCGGTGCATGAACCGCCTCCCCGAGGCTGGGCCGAAACCGCCTCGGGGGGGTGCGGCCGCACCGGTGGTGCGCACCCCCCCTTGGGCTTGGCCCGGCCCGGGTCTCGGTGGGGTGTCGCCCCTTCGTCTTGAAAAAGTTGTGGGCCGGGCTTGGCTCGGCCCAATTTTGATGTTTTGGGTCGATTTGCTCCTGGGCTTGTATTTTGCAATAATGCGCTTCCCGGATGGCGTACTTTTGGTCGATTTTCCACTTGCTTTTATTATAAATCTGCAAAATAAAATTCTAGACACTACAAGTGGAATTTATTAGTGATAAATGTATATGAGTATAAAAGGTATAGTTTTACTCCCTTTATGGTAGTAAGTTGACGGGAAAAAATATGTCGTTAGTGACCGCCAACGGCTTCTAGATGTTCGGGTCGTCACCATTGACGTGTGCGAGGGAAGGAGGCACCAAGAGGCCACCGTCCCCGGCATCGCCGGGCTGGTGGGTCGCCGCTTCAACTACCTCGCCGCGCGACCACATCGCCGCCTGTGTCGTTCTCCGTCAGCGGCCCGCTTCCGATCTTTGGGGTACCGGCCATCGGGCGAGGGAGTGCAAGCGTGCCTACTCGCCCGGCGTGCATGCCGCCCGGCCGGCGATGACTGGCGCCCGATGGAGGGGGCCAACATGCGGCGCCATGCTTTCTTCGAGGAACCCGGTCTGTCGCCACGGGGCACGACGCCATCGGGCACATGACACCGTCGCCGTCTCATGTCGAGCCATCGAAAACGCAGGCGACGCACTTGGAGCCTGACCTCACTGCTCGTTGCCCGGAGGTTCAGCTAAGAGACTTCGATCCCATGTTGGACGAGGTGGAGGTTGATCTTTGCCAAGCTTTGGTGGCTACGGCGGTGGACGTTTGTCCCTCGGGGCCCGATGTTGGCTGCGCGGGATTGGTGGGCTCTTTGGTGCGGCGGCGGCCATCCACCGCCAACGGCGGCCGTGGTCGGATCTCGTCCAGGGAATTCAACGGGCCCAATTCTACGGGGCCATCTACCACGCCACCTTCGTTGTCGCCCGGCGGTGACAGCACCTCGGCCTCGACCTTTCGACCTCGGTCGGGGTGGGAGTCTCGAGATGGTGTCATGTCGTGCTCCGCACAGGTGCTGATGGAGGCTGAGATTTGCACCCCGATCCACACCCCCCTTGTTGGTGATCCGGAAGATGGGGAGTTTGCGGCGTCGTGTCGGCGCCGTTGGGACCAAAGATAGGCCCAACATTTGAGGGCCCAAACGCGCAACAGAGAAGGCCGGGGCCGGGAGGCCCGGCCCGGGCGGCCGGCGCACCTGCGGCGGCCGGCTCAAATTTTCGCCCTCCCTCCCTCCCGCCCTTTCTCCGGTAGTATGGAGCGGTCTTCACGCGGCGGTTGCATGCGGTGCAAACTTTCGTTCCCGCCAAATTGCCCTCGAAGCAAGGAGCACCCTCCATTCCCTCCTCCTCTCCACTATATAAAGAGGGGCACTCCTCACTTGTAACACACACAACACACAAGAGCTTCTCTCTTCACTTTCTCTTCTTCTTTTAGTTAGGAGTGAGGCACAATGTAAAAGATCAAGATCTTCTTGGAGGTACTTGGTATGATCAATATAGTTTTACTTATGTTGATCAATACTTTGCTCTTCACATTATTCTTGTTCTTATTATCAATAGCTAAATAGAGCACAGTTCATGCGATATGGTCTTAACATACGAACTAGTATATAGTTTGCATGTCATGATCTTGTCAAATAGAATTTTATGTGTAAACGTATTATACATACATGATTAGACCATAATGAGTTCTCCCTTGAGTTAATTCTTGGTTGCTTGTCGGTTTGCGGGTTTGTCGTCCGCCCTTGTGGTGGATGCTCTGGTAGAGGGCCTCGCACAGCAGGTCACCCTGATCAACGCTAGAGTAGTAGTCATAGCGTAAACGTGGTGTTTATGCTAGAGGCTGCCTTCGTTTGCCTCGAACTCGCACGGAATGAGGGGTAGGCGGCAGGTGGTGACAGCCCGTCCCCGCCCTTGTAATCCCCCACGTCGGTGTTTCAAGTAGGGCTATTGGCCGGCATCGCTTGCGGACCGGGCGTTATCCTAGGTGCCCGGTAAACCAATAGTAATTGAGATTGTCTCGAGTTAGAATCTCGACGGTATAAGGCATGCATGTATATCTCGCTATCTTAATAAAGCTATATAGGATATCCTTCTCCTAGCATGTTTTCTTTTTATCCTTTGAGACTGTTCAAGTGTGTGTGTCAAGTTATCATACCTTTTGATTTATCCCTATTATGGATTGTGGTCTATTGCATAGTCGTGTTATCTTGTCCATGTTCATATTAGAGACTTTTACACCATGCCTTCCCCGTGGAAATACGATACCATGAATACTTCCGGTGAAAGCTACAAACGGCATTTCCGTGCGCTTGAACTCTTTTCGCTTGCGTTAAGAAACGCCAACAATGAGTTTTTAGACTTAGCCACTAAACCCAAACTTTAGAGAAATTCGAATTATAAACTAGGCACAAAAAACATAAGACAGAGCAACTATTCATCATTTCAACGAGGGACTAAAACTAAACATTTTCATAGCTCATATGTATAGGAGTGGAATTTTGTCTTCCCCCTTTTTTTAGTATAACTCATCATTTCATAAGATAGAGAATATAATCAAAATGTGAGATACACGTTACCTTTCTTGGAGTCCTCCCCAAGCTAGCTCTTTACTTACCTTTCATGGTTGTGCTAGCTTGAGCGCGCAATGATTTGAGTTGTGATTGGTCGCGTGGTTGGAGGCTCCCCCCCCCCCCCAAGCATGCCTTTTGATGTCATCACAAAAACAGGGACAAGGAACTTGGGGTTGAAAGGTTTATCTCCTCTTCTCTCATCTCTCCTCCTTCTCTTCTCTCCCCTTTTTATTATTATTGTGAGATGTGAGAGTGAGAGTTTTGCACAAACCACCGTTTGAAGAGGAAGGAGTTAATGGTAGTCGCTTCGTCTCGTCCCTTCTCCATCGTGAATTGCTCGGCGCCGTGCATTTGTGTTGGGGAGATCTCGGATGGGTGTGCTTATATGCTTGAGAGATCTCCCCACACTTATTCTTGTACCTATTTATTTTAAACAAACAAAACAAAAACAACAACATGGCTCTATCGGCAAGAATACCGTGGAGCTTTTATTATGAGAACTTTATTTTATTTTATTTTATTTTATTTGTTCACCTCATCATGACTCAAGCAAGGCTCATAAAAGAGGCGGTGTAAGCATAGCCTTGATTCATCTCCAACATAAAATACTCTCATAGATCATGACAAAAAACTCTAGGTTCATTAACCAAGATCCAACACCATGTCGAATTTTGATTAAAGGAGATCTTTTTAACCTAAGCACCATGCTCAATTTAAAAAGACCTATGAATGCATCACAATAATACACCCAAACCCAGAGCATATGACATAAACATGAGAAGCATAAAGTTCTTGGTTCTATGGAGACAAAAAAATGAGTGAAGAGTGTTGGTGAACATTTATGTCCCTTGCATACCCGGATATACTTACCGACAAAGCATCTACGGATGAAGCATCGAAGTTGTTCTTTGCGGTTTGCGTGATGGCCCCGCCAGTGCATCTCAAGGCTAGGCCACACACACACACGTGTGCATGGGCCATGGGTCTTGATGGTAGCGACAAAGGATGAGAGACAAACCCTTCTTGCTTGTCGAAGCAATGATGGGTGGAGTCGAAAGACACTTTGGTATGTATCTTGACCATGCGGGGCCAACCTGCTCCTCTCTCTTATTATTATTATTATTTTTTTCTATATATATTTTTTTTCTTTTCAACAACACTCTTTTTTTTTCTTATCTATATTCTCTCTTTTTTTTTTCTCAATCCTTTTTTTTTTTTTTTCTTTTTTTTCAACCCCTTCTCTCTTTTTTTTTCTTTTTTTTTTCGACAAGGTAGGGTGACATCATCTTTTATTTGCCATTGTTTTTTTAATGTCCCCTTGGTGGGTGGAACTTGAGATCGTCACCATCTTCCCCCATACTTAGACTTTTTGTGCAAAGTCAAGTGTGCAAGGTCCGGTCTCCTTGTGAGTGAGTTCCATCACCCATGAGCATCAAAGTTTTTTTTTTTGTTGATGTCGCCCTCATGTTTTCAAGCATCGTGTGCCTCTTTTGATCTTCTTAATCGATCTCCACCGAAATGGTTAGCGACAAGAATACCCGAAGGTGCATACTAGCCCGATAACATGTTCTTACTTTTATTAATAAGAGAGAAAAGGCTTTTTTTTTTGATAGTCCGGGGTATCTCCCGGCATTAGCAAAGTTATGGTCATAAGCTTGACCGCGAGAAAACATCTTGCGGTGGCGGTGGTGAAGTTCCCGTTTCACCACTAAGAGTTTTAGCATTACGCTCAAGCCGCAAGATTAGCGCCATCGTGCTACTATGAGACTTGCAACCATTCTCTTAAAAAGTTTTATAACAAGGACCAAGAGATGGTTGTGATCTTAGTAGAAGCACTCGGCTAGAAGCAAAACAAACTCTAGAGAACCCAAAGGTGAGCATGAAACATGAGATGTTTCAATGAAAAACTTGTCATGCTCAATTTCGTGTTTCGCTTGGTCTCAAGAGTTGTCGCTTCATGCATGTCCATGGCATATGAGTGAAGGACGAACATTGAATGTCAACCATTGTCAAGAACAATGTTTTGTTGGCCGGAGGGACATGACTTGCGTTCGAGTGAAGGTGAGAGGTATTTCGTTTCACTAAGATGCAAAAGCAACTTGGGTGAAGCGAATGGAATTATGAACGTCGCCTCCTCGAACATGTTTTGGTTGGGAAGATGCTTCACTTTGGGATTTCTGGGAAAAGGACGAAAGTGATCTTTCCCAACTTCTCATCATGGCTCCCCTCTATAGGTTTTTCGTGAAAGAACTTTTCAAGAGGGTAGCCTATGAGACGATTGAAGTCAAGGATGAATTAGATATGAAAGTCTACGCGCACCTCGGCTTCATGAAAGTCCAAGGTTCCGTTATCATCCTTGAATTCAATCGCGAACTCCGAAGGACAAAGCATTCCTTCCTTCGTTGTTCGTGGTTCGGAGAGGGCTCAACGGTCGGTTCTAATGATGGTATGGGGAATAGTTCGACCGATGAGGGCTCCTCAAAGCTTGACATGCCCTTGTTTGTGGAGGGGTAGGTTTCTACAACGGGAGAAGCGTACTTCTCTAGGATGTGTTCAAAGATTTTCCTATGTTCCGTTGTAGGTTTATGTGCAAACGACCCTCCAACGGTCATGTCAAGGCATAGGGCAGCGTCTGTGTCAAGACCCAAACAAAAGATATGCAAAAGCACACTATTGGGTAATGACAAGTCTAGGCCAACTTGTATAAACATTATAAACCTGGCCTAGGCTGCACCTATGGACTCCTTCTCATCCTATTTGAAATCGAGGATTGTCCTTAGTAGGCATTGATGGGGAAGAATGCTAGACAAAAATTGTCTTTGAGTTCTTCTCAGTCCTCATTCAAACTTCCTATGACAATAGTGTACTATTGTTTTGCTTTCCCGAAGAGGGAGAGCAGAAACAAATTCCACATGTGAATTTGAATCATGCCAGGAATGCTGAGGCATGATTATAGCTCCTCGAAATCTCGTAGGTGGTTACATAGGTTTTCAAAAATTGTCACCTGAGAAGGAGTGTGCCTGAACCAAAGTTTTTTTTTTTTTGAAATAGGGTGGAGTTCATGGCCGGATGAAGACTTTGAATTTTTTTTTTTTTAAAAAAAGAATGTGGCCTAGTGAACTCTCCCTTCGAAGCAAAAAAAGATTTTGAATTTGGAGTAGGCTTCATTTTGAAAAAAAAGAAAATAAATAACTATTTTGATTTTTTTTAAAGGATACATATGAGGACAAACTAGGTTCGAAGATAATAGCAACCGTTCCCTCAAGAACGGCGCCGAAAAGCTTGTTGACGTTTCTTAACGTCGCGAAAGAATCCACAAGCATACTGAATTGTCGTTTGTAGCTTTCACCCTGAAATATTCGTGGTATCGTATTTTCCACGAGGAACGGAGGTACTCTCTCCTAACTAGTTCGCCCAAGGACACACAAGACCAAAGATGGGGAGGATTATTGAGAAGGATTCGTACACCTTTATGGTCTATGGTAGCCTCGCTTTAGAGCTACATGTTCACTTCGGGCACCGGCAATCGCCCAAACTGGGATGGAGACCGGCATTTAGCAACCGCGCCACACCCCGAACGTGGGGGATTACAAGGGACGGACAAGGTCATCACGACCCGACCGCCTACCCCTCAACCGTGGGATGCGCCACAAAAGATAGGCAACCCCTAGCCTAGACACCACGTCTACACTAGTGATTATCACTCTAGCGTGTTAACAAGGCTTACCCGTCCCCGAGGTCCTTCTACTAGAGCGCCGCCCCGAAGGAACGACTATCAATCCCGCAACCAAGTAGATAATGCTTGGATAAACATGAGACAATAAAGGTTATCGGAATCGTGGAAATTTACTTAGCCAAGATCCCATGAGGGAGCTGAGCACGAATCCACCGAGGTACAAGTCCGGGGAGTCGCCGATAAGTCCGGCACTTCCCCGCTCCTGGCCCTCACATCTCTCCTCCGCCGATCTCTCTACTACTAATGTGAGCCTAAGCCCATTGGAGTGAGGTGGAAGAGTAGAGGGAAGAGCCCTACTAAGTGGAGGGAGAGCTCTTGCCTTGGAATGGTGTGTGTTGAGAGAGGGAGAGAGGGGGGACTACTTATACACTTGGAGGAGGGGCCTAAGTGCTAATTTACACCAAAACCGACGTGGTAAACCTTCCTAATCAGAGCAAACCGACCATCCCACGTCGGTAACCCCCATTTGGCAGGTGCATGAACCGCCTCCCCGAGGCTGGGCGAAACCGCCTCGGGGGAGGTGCGGCGGCGCACCGGTGTGTGGTGCGCGCACCCCCCCCCGGCTCGGCCGCCCGGGTCTCGGTGGGGTGTCGTCCTTCGTCTTGAAAAGTTGTGGGCGGGCTTGGCTCGCCCAATTTTGATGTTTTGGGTCGATTTGCTCCCGGGCTTGTATTTTGCAATAATGCGCTTCCCGGATGGCGTACTTTGGTCGATTTTTCCACTTGCTTTTATTATAAATCTGCAAAATAAAATTCTAGACACTACAAGTGGAATTTATTAGTGATAAATGTATATGAGTATAAAAGGTATAGTTTTACTCCCTTTATGGTAGTAAGTTGACGGGAAAAATATGTCGTTAGTGACCGTCAACAGCTTCCAGACTGTTCGGGGTCGTCGCCATTGACGTGTGCAGAGGAAGGAGGCACCAAGAGGCCACCGTCCAGTACCGCCGGAGCTGGTGGGTCGCTGCTTCAACTACCTCGCACGTGGCCACATCGCCGCCACAGTGTCGTTCTCCGTCCGCGCTGCTTCGATCTTTGGGTACCGGCCATCGGGCGAGGGAGTGCAAGCGTGCCTACTCGCCCGGCGTGCATGCCGCCGGCCGGCGCGGACCGGCGCCCGATGGAGGGGGCCAACATGCGGCGCCATGCTTGTTCTTGAGAACCCGATCTGTCGCCACGGGGCACGACGCTACTGGGCACATGACACCGTCGCCGTCTCATGTCGAGCCATCGGAAACGCAGGCGACGCGCGGAGCCCGACCTCACCGCCGTTGCCGGAGGTTCAGCTAAGAGACTTCGATCCCATGTTGGACGAGGTGGAGGTTGATCTTTGCCAAGCTTTGGTGGCTACAGCGGTGGGCGTTTGTCCCTCGTGGCCTGATGATGTTGGCTGCGCGCGGGATTGGTGGGCTGCTGGTGCGGCGGCGGCCATCCACCGCCAACGACGACCGGTGGTCGGATCGTCGGCGAATTCAACGGGCCCAATTCTACGGGGGCCATCTACCACGCCACCTTCGTTGTCACCGGCGGTGGAAATGACAGCACCTCGGCCTCAACCTTTTCGACCTCGGTCGGGGTGGGAGTCTCGATGGTGTCGTGGTCGTGCTCAGCGCAAAGTGCCGATGGAGGCTGAGATTTGCACCGCGATCCACACCCCCCTTGTTGGTGATCTGGAAGATGGGGAGTTTGCAGCGTCTGTGTCGGCGCCGTTGGGCGAGTTGCTAGGTGGAGAAGACGCCCAGGACCATCCACCTGCACCCGTGAATGGCGTCCAGGAGTCTGATGCTGGCCTACTTGGGTTTCGGGCGTCGCAGGCGGACGCCGAGCTCCCTGCGCCGGCCATGTCTGTTGATGACTTTATTGCGAGGTTCAAGAAGCCGTTGGATCCTCCGATCCTGTCCACACCGTTGTTGAGGCGGACGCGTCCACGGAGGGAGCTAACCGATGATGTCCTCATTCCCAAGCGCAGTGCGCGCCTTGCGGCGAAGAGTGCGCACAGGGAAAGGAGGCCAGAGGCTCAGGCGAGGAAGGTGCAATTGAAGAAGATGGGGATCCACGTCGAGGCTGAGCATCCAGATGAGGTTTCCTTCGACGAACTTCAGGCTGCCTTGACTGGGCCTGACGCTGACGTCAACAGGGAGGCGATGGAGGTGTTCTTCTTCCGCGGAAAGAAGCGGAGGGCTTCTGAGCCGGCGGACGACACTTGAGTGTGCGAGGTCCTAGGTCGCAAATTGGTTAGCCATGTAATCTTTAAATTTGGATCCAGTAGTTTAGGACTTCTTTGGGTTTTTCTTATTTGGCGGCTGGCCGTGATGTCCACTCGGCATCACAGTTTAGTTTTTGTATTTGGATTTGGTTTTCCTTCCTCTTAATGAAATACGGGTGAATGGCCCGATCGAGAAAAAAAAATTATTTATGTACTCATCGATTTTGCGGGTGAGCAACACCAGAAGTAAATCCAAGCGCCAAATTATGCGAAACTCCTGCAATAAGTAGTAGAAATTATTGATCAAGAACAGGAACCTGAGGCTCTCATCTGGGGACGCTGCTGCTTGGGATGACTTTGCGGAAGGCATTCTCTCTAGTGAAGAGACCATCTCCATGATGAGGTTGAAGACGTGGCTCGCGTTTTCATTCTCAGGCTCATACTCACCACGGAGAAATGCATCATGTAAAATGCGATTGACAAACTGGTAATTGATCCACAGCACCTTAGAGTAGCTTGCTATGGAGTGCGTAACCTTGTGAATGACACTAGAACTGCTGATGCCATCATTGTTTCTCCAGGTCCAGGCCATGACAGTATTCATGATCTCCATAATTGTACGCCATATGGCCTCATCCAACTTGGTCATCTCTGCTGATAACAGGTCTCCCATCGCACCGTCAGTACATTCTACTACTTGTAATGATTTGATATCTTCAGATGCCATGGAAAGAGCGGCATGCATGTCTATCAGTGGCTGGAGCTTCTCAATTTTTGCGGCAGCAATGCCGACGAAAGGCAGCATCTTGAGCACAGTTGCTTGGATAAGTTCTGCAAATTCAGAAACAGATGGTTGTTTCCTAGTTCCATCATCCTGGTCCTGCCGCTGGCTGCACCATCCATCCAGGCTTGTCAAAAGGATGGATTCACCGACCTTGCGTAGCGCCAGGATCCATGTCTCTGCAAGGATTCGGAGGCCGTCCGAGGTAACGACGCTCCCTGAAGATTCTGTTCCGGTCCCGGCGAGGTGGAGAACCCAGCCGACGTCCAGCTCCGAGAGCCACCTCTCCACGTCACTGCGATTGTCGCCACGGAATTCCACGACCAGGCCCTTGACATGCTCGAGCTTCTTCGCCATGTCTTCTTTGAGGTCCTCCTCCGCGTTTTCTTCGACGACCGGCGCCGTGGGCGGAGCCATGGATGCATGGAAATCACGAGGCTGCTGTTCTACGACTGAAACTGAATCGGAGGTGGCGGTGGTGGTGCTGGTGGCGTAGGTGGCACCTGAAGTGGCGCTCTTGCCACTGGTAGGATGCAGCGAATGGCCTCCGCCGCCGCCCCTCGATCGCATCCATGCTCTCCGCCAGACTGAGGCCACCGGCGCCATGGGAGCTAGCAAGAATTTGATGATAGACGCACGCACGCGGCTGGAATCAATGGATCAATATGAAGAGCGAGCAAAATTTTATTTTATACTTCTATTCAATAAAATAATGAATAAACCTCAAGTCCTCAAGAAGTCCACAAACGTGTCCTTGACGCGCTGTTGATTGTTGACCATGTCATGGTTTTGTACTTTCTCGGAATATATCATCTAGACTAAATTTGACTTCTCAACACTTTAGACATCGAGCAAATGGAGAACGTCTCACAGTCGGGGACCATCTCATCGGACTACTCTCCGAGAGTGAGACAGGAGGAGACCTCGTCCTCCAGCCGGTAGGGCCAAACCCTAGAGCGCTCCCTGTTGGGACATGGCCTCCGGCACCAAGCGGAGGTGTCGCCCAAGAGACCAATTAACACCGGAGATATACTCGGAGCAGCTAATCGTAGACCATTTCGTTTAGTCATGTGCCTACCTTGCAGAGATCCACGAAGACTGGCGCACGATGATGCAAGGCTTGCAGAGGTATCATCTCCGCTAACCTCGTGAAGGTTCGTCCGCCGATCATAGGAGGGCGTGGAGATCTCAGCCGACATCGCGATCATAGGACCGGTCCGCCCGGAGGTACTTGGCCGAAGATCCGGGGGTCAATCGAGCAAGACAACGCGGAGACAATATCAGCGGAGAAGCCGTCTGATGGACCAGAGATGCGAGTCGAGCCTTAAATGGGCCGAACGGGAAGCCCAGAGGCAAAGGCAGTTCAAGAAATGTAAGGACGTGAATGCCCCGCGTCGGTAGTGACTGATGCCTGGAATATGCTAAGCATCAAGAGGGGTAAAATTGTAACTTAGTACTCCTACTCACTTGTAAGCTATAAATAGGACACGGGGGCAGAGTCCCTCATGTTGTTGGTTGGTGAATGAAATTTATTACAATTGAATATTGAGTGTTCCACACTTAGTCAAAAACTTTACTCCCCTCCTTGTAGAGCAACGTCCAGGCGGAGGTCTTCACCCCGTTGGAATCCCTAGTTTCAACACTCCCGCCGCTAGCCCCTCAGCCCCCTCCCTTCCTCCCTCCGGAGATCTCCCCGGCGGCGAGAGGGAGGGGGCCACCCCGTCTGGGACATGCCCCCGCTTTAATTTCGGTGTCTCGCGATACTCCTCTCGGTGGTCGTCGCAGGTGGCTATGTCCGTCGTTGTGTCGATGTCTGGTCGGAGTACCGCCTGAATAAGGTAATTTTAGGTTTCCCTTCTCAGTTATTTGAGGAGAGATTGGATCTGTTTTCCCCTCCAGTGTGATCGTCTTTCTGGTCATAGATGCTACCACTAGCGGCGGCAGATTTTTTTTTTTCCGGTCGCCATTGGTGATGGATAGCGGCGGCGGCGGATGGTACGTGCGGTTCAGTCATCAGAAGATATGGTCGATGTGCTTTACGTGCCTTTTACTTCCTTCAATGGTTGAGCATACAACGCCTTTGCGGCCTCCACATCTGTGAAGTGTTCTCTTGATGAGAGCCAAGTTTGAATCGGGTGTTGTTCCATGGCGATGGAGTTTCTTGAAGGAGTGGACGGCGCCGGTTGAAAGGAAGACGAAGGGTAGAGACCTAGTGGCGTACTTCAATGTAATTTTCCTTTATTTTGAGGTCTTGATTACAAAAAGTGTTATATCTTATTTAAAAATCCAATCCCTTTCTGAAAAAAAAAGACTTCACATCGATACCTAGAACTGTATGCAGTTTGGGAACACAAGATAGATATTATTAAATTCATTATGAGAAAATACTTTTACAATATATGAATATTGTGTTGTCGACATATGTAAAATCTGCAAGTTGATTATGGTAATATGTCAAAAAAAAAAGTTTGACTTCAGATTCAGACAAGTATACGTGTGGTGTGATGTAGAAGAAAGTATTCCTCACATAGCAGAGTCTATATCAAGGCTCGCCACCCATTCTTTCTTTGGTACATCGAAACAGAGTAGACAGAGCAAAACAGAGTAGGACAGAGCAAAACAGAGTGACACTTTTTCAGAACAATCTTGTTGCCTTATTGCAGTAATCTCATTCAAAAGTGTATGCCTTAGTTTGCCTCAATCGACAAACTTTCATTACTATATCTTATTGCAGTGATAACATATACATAAGCGCGTGCAGTAGTAATCGCCTTTTCCAAAGAGTTAAGTCATTTGAAGCAACAACATTCTGTCCATGAGAACGTATAGATACATGGATACATAAACAATTGCACCATGGTAAGTTCATATCCTTCTTTGGCTCTTCGCCTACTTGTTCACCCTTCTAGAGAGGTCTCATGCATATTAAAGATGAAGTGCTTGATAAAGGTTGTTTCCTAATTAAAGATGGAAATAATACAAGGTTCTGGGAAGACACTTGATTAGGTGATAAGCCCCTCAAGCTTAGATACCCGAACTTATTTAATATAACAAGGGATCGACATGCTACGGTTTCGAAAGTTTTATCCTCTAGCCCTCCTAATATTTCATTTAGGAGATCATTGGTGAATAATAATCTTTCTGAATGGCTTATTCTGGTAGCCCAAGTTTCGAATGTGGCTTTGGTGGATGGTAAAGACTATTTTAGATGGTCTTTATCCAGGTCTGGAATTTTCTCCGTTCGATCTATGTATCTTGATGCTATAAATACAAATCCACCTTTCCAACATAAACGAATCTGGAAATGGAAAATACCTCTGAAGATTAAAATTTTCCTTTGGTTTGTCCAAAGAGGTGTCATTTTGACAAAGGATAACCTTGCTAGGAAAAATTGGAAAGGGAGTCAGAAATGTGAGTGTTGTAATTTGAATGAGTCTATCCAACACCTCTTTTTTGATTGCCCTTTTGCCAAGATGATTTGGAGGATTATTTTCTATGCTACTAATCTTACCCAACCTATTTCTATTAACCATATGTTTGGCAGTTGGCTTCATAATCAGCATAAAGAATCCAAGCCTTTGATTTGGGTTGGGGTGGCAGCTTTATTCTGGGCCATCTGGAGATGTCGTGATGACACGATTTTAAAAAAAATGAAATCTAACTCTATTATGCAGGTTATCTTCAGGGGAGCTTATTGGATGCGCTTCTGGGCCCAGTTGCAGCGTGCTGAGCAAGCAAAGGACACCCTCGTTGCATTGAGCAAACAACTGGAGATCATTGCTCTAGAAATTTCCAGTAAAGGGTGGAAGCATATTTTTCGTTTAGTTTAGTAACAATGTCTATGTTACAGACGTTTGGCTTGCTCCTGTGTTTTTTTCCTCCAAACCTTGTAATAATGGGCTGTGTACATCCTTGGATATAGAGGCTGGATTTGATTATCCATTATCTAAAAAAAAAACTTGTTCACCCTTCGAATAGCTCCTGCAACATGTCCATGAGATCATGGGGAGTGATTCTTAAAGGGCTGATATCATTGTCCTCCAAGTATTCTGTAAAGCTCGAAACGACCTTTTCGATAATAGCTACCCGCAGCCTTCTCCTCAGCTTCGGGTCTGGGACCTTCCAAAACTTCTGGCCATTGTAAGTTTTCTGAAACTCTGACTCAAATTTAGGTATTACAAGGGAGTAGTTTTTCCCAAAGCAGAGAGGCGTAGAACTGCACAGGCATGACAACACTGGTTCCCAAGACACTTGCAGATATGTTTCGACATAGCTGTCGATTTTTCCCTCGAGGAAATTGTTGACCTCCGGAACCGAAATTGGATAGATGTGCTGCCATATGAAGTAGGAGTTGTTGATCAAGAATAGCAACCTTAGGCTCTGGTCTGAGAACAATCGAGATTCTTCTGCAAGCTTTTCATCCAGACATGACACCGTCTCCATGATGAGGCTGTTGAGGGGGCTCATGTTGTGAATTGTAGGCACATACCCAGGGAATCTTGCTGCAAACTGTCCGATAATCTGAAGCGCTGTTGCGCAATTGGCTGACAGCAAACTGATGTAGCTTACAATAGCCCGAGTGAGCTGATGAACCTGCGCTGGTCCTCGCGGAGTTGGAGCACACCACCACGAGCCACTGTGCTCCTGCTTCGTGGACGGCTGGAGACGGGCCCTGACCTCCTGTATTATGCCCCAGATCGTCTCGTCCGGCTCGCCTTCTTTCGATAACAAGAGGCTGGCTCTCTCATCTGTGATCCTCTTGGCTTCCACAGATGATGTGGAACAGAAGGACAACCGGATGTCCTGGGACGCCCTGGACACTGCGTGGCTTACACCTAGCAGTGGCTGGAGCATCTCAGCTGCTGTGGATGACAGTGCTCCATCAGCAACGATAACATCCTCACTTGGAGTTCTGATATAACATGGAGCAACTATGGAGTCAACAAAAGGAATCATCTTCAAGATGAATGCCCTCACGAATCGTGCCAACTGGACGTGCACAGGTCCTCCCTTGGGAACACTAGTAGGTGTACTAGTACTAAACATGGCAGTGAGATAAGAGTTGCGGATAGATTCCGCGATGTCAGTAAGAGCCCGGATCCAGCTCCCTGCGAACAGCAAGCTAGTAGTTGCATCGCCGGCGGCGACATGGCGACGGCTGACGGCCACCATCTCCGGGAGCCAGCGCTCTAGCACAGTGGCGTCTCCATTGGCCGAACGTTGCTAACAGAACTCGTCGAACAGGCGCTTGACGAACTCAAGCTTCTTCTCTCTGTCTTCGCAGACCAACACTAGTCTTTTCTGTGCACTTTGTCATCACTCATGCGCACTCGAGAAGAACTTCATGGTCGGTCACCCATTGCTAAATGCCAAGCACGCTTAATTTTGGAGTATAAGAGATGGTCTTCCGAAAACAGGTTGTAACTTGTTGGTATGAGTACCCTATTAATCAAGCCCTGGGCCGGGGTGTTACATAAGGGGAGAATTTAGGTAGCCAACAGATCTACGTAGTTGAGTACTAGCCTAAAGTTGGAGATGCTCTAATCTCCCGAGGAATCCTATTTTCTAAATAGGTCCAAAGTGTTTTCCTTTGTTTAAAGAGGGACAAACTACTCACTCTTATGTTTGGATCCACTAATGCTAACAGTTAACGTCTTAAATTAATATTAGTTGTTTCAAATAGGTCTTATTAAAAATACTAAACTAGTATTACCTAGGGTTGCTAACTATCATCAATATCAGTTAGGGGATATTAAGGGATTTGTTTGGTTTCATGGGATTAGGGATTAAATGAAACTAAAATACTCCCTCCGTATAGAAAAAGGCAGTTGTTTCGAGATAAGGTTTTGATCAAACATTGAGAATATAAAATATTAATAATTTTTAAGTCGTTGAGTTTAGAATGTGAAAATCATATCACTAGATTTGTCTTAAATTACTTTAATGAATATATATATATAATTTTCCAATAAATATTTTTATAAAAATGAGAAGTCAAAAATCTGCTTTGGAGACCGTATCGCTGTCATAAATGATTTCTTTTTCCTATACGGCGGGAGCATACAACAAAGATCAAAATACCCTTAATATGAGACAAAGGAGTGGGACCAACAAATTAAAAGGTATGGGCCGTAAAGTTGGTCCATTAATCCCAATTAACACCTTCTAGTGTGTCCACCATGTCTAGCTTTTTGGTTAGGTAGATCTGACGTGACAGGAAAAAAAATAGGAGAGAGAGTAGTCATTGGCGATGAGCAAATAGCTGATCTATGTTACGTAGCTCAAGAACATATGAGAGGAGCATATGGATCCCGTAGTACTAGCAATTACCATTGTAGGTGCCCTCAAGGGGCAAACGGACTAAAGACTATACCAAGAGCAGGCTGTAGAGAGCGCTGCATGGAATCTACATCTTCCCCGAGACCACTACGAATGTCTATACAAAGGGTCCGTTGAAGAGCGTACTCCCTCCGTCCCATTTAGTTCGTCACCCTAGATTCCGCGCCATCTTTTTCGATGATTCGTCTTATTCAATTTTTTTTTTGTACAAATATAATTTCTTTTTATGACTTATTTTATCAATAAATATACTTCAATATTTATTAATTTATTTTATTATTTACATAAATATTTTGAATAAACCGGACGATCAAACATGAATTTGAAAAGTCAAAAATGATAAACTCTATGGGACAGGGGGGAGTAGCATTCTGTTAGCAACGCTACTTGTTCTACCACCCCTACGTACAAGGACGGAGAAACAAGTGTCTCCTTGGGCCAAGCTGTCCAGACAAGGCCCAAGCGGTGCGTCAAGCCCAACCTGAAGGTTGTTGGCTTGACTACATTCACAACTCACAGAAATGAGAGAGGCAGAGAATTATAAACCAAAATTTGTATTCTGAAATTAATCATTCCTCTACAATTGCTTGTTCTCCCTCTTCTCGCTAGCTTCTTCCTTCCCCTGAACCAATTGTATCTCACAATTGGTATCAGATTCACTTCAAATCCTGAATCGCACCCTTCTCTTCCCCGCTTCACTCGGTTGTAGCGCTCTCTCGGTGCCATGGAACCGAACATCAAGTTGGTCCTCGACGAGTGAAGCTGAACGGCAAGTTCGACGCGCCGAGCAGGCGGTTCGACATGACAGAAGTAATATTGTCAATGGAGTTGGAGTTTGGTTCCTATTTGAGGTAACCATAGTTGTTTCATTTTTATTGTTGGTTTAGTTTGTCCTATTATACTATTAAAATTGCTTTTAACAATTAATTGCATGTTTCGCATAAAGCTTACTAGTACTAATACATGTTTTGTCATGTTAGAAATGAAAAAGAATAAGCCTAAAGAGCCCATATAATGACCCATTCACTTTAGGGTCCTTCAAACTATAGAGCTGGCCCTGAATGTCCCTTTCAACATTTGCAAACATTGTATCATCTTGTACTGCCTAGTGTACAATATTTATTTATTAGACTATGGGTATGCCGCCCCATGCGTCTGACAAGCTCAGGATGTTTCTTTCATGCAGCTAAACAGAGTAGAACAGAGCAAAACAGAGTGAGACTTTTTTCAGAATCCAATCTTTTATCGTCTTGTTGCAGTAATCACATGCATAAGCATACGTTTGTTTGACACATTTGGCAAATACTATTAATATCCTATTGCAATGATCATTATATACATAAGTACATGCAGTAATCAATTTTTTTCAGAACCTAGTCGACTGAAGCAACAACTTGTTCAAAAACTGAACATACACAGAACACTCAAAGGATACATAAACGATTACACCTGTGGCGACTTTAGTCTCTTTCTTTGGCTCTTTGCCTACTTTTTTTCACCCTTCAAACAACATGTCATCTGAAGCAACAACATTCTGTCCCAAGACAAAGGAAAAACTAAACACAGTACACGTGGATTCATAAACAATTATATCGTGTGGCAACCTGAACTTGTTCACCCTTCGAATAGGTCTTGCAACATGTCCATGAGATCATGGGGAGTGATTCTTGATATACTGGTACCACTGTATTCCAAGTATTTCTCAAAACTTGGAATAACTTTCTTAATAACAGTCACCCGGAGCCTTCTCCTCAGCTTAGGGTCTGGGACCTTCCAGAACTTCTGGGCATTGTAGGTTTTTTGAAACTCGGACTCAAATTTAGCTAGACCTGGAGAGAAGTACATCCCCATGCAAAGCGGCGTAGAATTGTACAGGCACGACAACACCGGTGCCCAAGACACCTGCAAATATGTTTGGATGTAGTTTTCGATCTTGCGAGCGAGGCCTGCCATGTGGGATTCCAACACGAAAGTAGGAGAAAGCTGCTCCCATATGAAGTATGAATTGTTGATCAAGAATAGGAACCTCAAACTCTGGTTTTCGAACGACCGCGATTTCTCGCCAAGGTTTTCCTCTAGACATGACACCGACTCCATAACAAGGCTGGTCAAAGGGCTCACCTTGTCAAATCTAGGAACATAACCACGGAGCTGAGCTGCGTCGTCGACGAGTTGATGCGCTGTTGCCCTATTGGTGGACAGCAAGAGGATGTAGCTCACCATGGCACGGGTGAGCTCATGAATGTCTGATGATGTTTCTTGTGGAGGTTGAACACCTCGCGACGAGCCATGGTCTTCCTCGGTGAGACGAGTCCTGGACGTCTCCTTCATCATGTTCCATATTGCCTCATCTAGCTCGCCTTCTTTGGGTAACAGGAGGCTGGCCATCTCATCTGTTGGTGTCGAGAGGGCGGCATCGGTACTAGTTGTGGTGGTTGTGGTAGTGGTGGTGGTGGTGCCGATGCTGGTACTGCTACTGTTATCTACCAGATTAGTTCGCAGCCAATTCGATTTCCAGTCAGGCTGCGACGACGAACCATGGCCGCCGCCGAAAATGTCCATTCTCTGCTGCGCGCCTGTTTAGGAATCTACCTGCATGAACTTGACTGGGTCTGTATGCGCCTTAAGCCTATCAGCCTGTGAGCTGTGTGGAGAAGCCTGCTACACGATGACACTGACGAGATCACTCAATTCGCGTGCCCTTACACGCTGCTCATTATTGGCTTTCACGGTTTCACTTTCACCTCCGTGGCTCTGCCCCTAGCTGGCACTTGGCAGGCAGGCTAACGCCCGTCAAACCTGATGGGCTTTCTGTCCTTACAACAGCATGGCGATCGGCACACGACTGCGGTTTCAGGCCTTGATTACAAGGCGGTGATGGGCCGGCCCTTGGAGTCACAGTTGATTGGTTATGAGATCCAGAACGCTTTGAATGAGCAAGGAAAGAGGGATTCAGATATTTGATTCCTAGTCAGTATCGGTGGATGCTCTTAATTTCTTAAAATTTATCAATCCAATCAAATAATTATTATTACCATAAGAACTACCAATATGAAATCGAAAAGTTATGAGTTGACAACTTCTTCATCTCAAAACATCTTGTGAGCCCAGTCAAGCAAATAGGCTTTTCAAATTACCAATGGCCGCCAGGTCCGATCCTGAAAATTTATGAAACTTTAAACTTGACCACCTTTTCATTTAAATTTGTTTTGGACCTCAAACGATCAATCTACAGTCGGTTTAGTATAATATGTGGGCAACCAAAATAGATTATAAATAATAATAAAAAGGAGGGAGTATGCACGAGGGGAGATCGCACATTCGAATCCTGCCAGCCGCCAGAAGCGTGTGATTTTTGTGCGAAAAAATGTTGCGACTTTTGCGACTTTTTCATTTTAAATCAAAATGTCATGGAATACTACGCCTGAATATCCCAATTTTGAAATTGATATTTTTTAACGAATTCATACGAAAAGAACTACCAACATGAAATTAAAAAGTTATAAAACTTTATAGTTGACAACTTCTTCATTTGAAAACATTTGGTGGGCCCAATCGGGCAAATAGGCCTTTTAGCCTCCCACTGGCCAACAGGTCCTAGATGGCCACGGATTGAAAAACCACCAAAATAAAAGTTGTAGATCTTGAAATGTTATGAAACTTTGTAATTCATCATGTTTTCATTTGAATTTGTTTAGAACCTCGGACGATCAATTTACAGTCCGTTTGGCATACTACGTGGGGAACCAAAATGGATTATTATATATTTATATACAATACTGAAAAGAGGAGGGTGTGCGCGAGGGGAGGTCACGGACTTGAATCCCACCGCCACGTAGCGTGTGATTTCGCATTTAAAAATACTGGGACTTGCGACTTTTTCATTTAAATCAAAATGTCATGGAAAACTACGCTTGAATACCCTAATTTTGAAATTGATTTTTTTAAAACGAATTCATACAGAAGAACTGCCAACATAATAAAAATTTAAAAGTTATGAAACTTTGTAGTTGACACGTTCTTCACTTGAAAACATTTTGTGGGGCCTATATATAGTGAAAACAATGAATACATATCTGGAAGCAAAATAACTAAATAAACTTGTGATAACTTGTATGGTTTGGTGCGCTGGTCTACCCTTCAAATAGCTCCTCCAACATCTCTTCTTCAAGTTCCTTGGGAGTGACTCTTGAGGCATTGACAGCATTATCCTCCAAGAATTTTGTGAAGGCTGGGATGACTTTCTTGATGATGGTTGCACGTAGCTCTTCCCTCAGTTCTGGGTCTGGAACCTTCCAGAGCTTTTGCGTAGTGTAGGTCTTCTCAAACTTTGCCTCAAATTTATACTGTGACGAGTATCCAGTGAAGCAACAAGGCGTATGATCGTGCAAGGGCTTCAACACTGGTGTCCAGGATACCTGCATATAATTGTGTATGTAGCCATCGATCTTGTGGGTCAAAGCATACATGGGGACATCCACAAGACTCCGATTTATACGAAGCTGATGCCAGATGAAATAGAAGTTGTTCATCAGGAATAGGAACCTAAGGCTCTGATCCGAGAATGACCGTGACATTCTAGTGAGCTTTTCTTCAAGGGAACGGATCATTACCATGATCAAGTTGGTATTCTCATCGCTTGTTGCTGCTGGGGTGCCCTTACTACGAACATGGAGGGATGCTGCTACTTCATGAACATTAGGAGGATCCACCGCTGCAGATCGGTTGTACCTGGTTGACAGCACAATGATATAGCTTAGCGCAGACTTAGTGGCCTTGTGAATGCCATGCGATAGGTCCAGTCCTGACGCTGTAGAGTTACAGTCATCGCGCGTCAAGGACATGAACTGAGTCCAGATGTAGTGCCTTGTGTTCCATATGGCCTCATCCAACATGTCCAATTTTGCTAGCAAGAGGCTACTCATCTCGCCGCTTACCGTAGCGTGCTGTTGGATTGAGGAACAGAGCCACGACTCCCAGAGTTGGACATGTTCTATGGTAGCAGCGAGAGCATCACGGATGTGTATCAGTGCTTGAACTTGTGAGATGATGCCACACCACCACTATTTCCGGAAACAATCCGATGGTCGTCTTCGCTGCTACTAGGATCAATGATTTTCAATGCAACAACGACATCAACAAAAGGGAGCATCTGTGAGAAGGTTGCTGCGAAAAATCCTACCAGCTCGGACGCAGGTGGCCAGGTCTGTAGAGCATCTTCTTGCTCCCCCTCCTCCTCCTGGTTATGATGGCACCATCCAGTGAAGCTAACGATGGCTCTGCTGATGACGTGCAGAGCTATGACCCAGCTGCATGCAGTGTGCTGGATTCGTCGCGAGACGAAGGCCCTCCCTGCAGAGGCGTCCAGCTGAGCGAGGTGGAGAACCCAGCTGACCTGCAAGTCCTGGAGCCACCTGTCCAAGGCACCGCCGCTGGTGGAGTCGTCGATTGTAGCAGCCACCCGAGTCCACCATGGATGAGATCCCTCACGTGCTCGCGTGTCTTCGCCTTGACTGTTCGTGACCGACCTCCACCGAATCTTCTTCGACGACCAACGTGGAGGTGTTGGGAGGCATGGGCGAATGAAGGGCAGCTAGACCTGAGATGCTGCTGCTCGTGGTAGTTGTGGTTGTATGGGTGGTGCCGGTACCTGAAGCAGTGGTGGTGGTGGTGCTACTGATGCCATAGCTGGTGAAGATGTCAATGTAATCAGCCAGCTCCGGCAGTAGTCGTGGCATCTGGTTGTGGTTGGGGTGAGGGTGACGAACAGAATCGCTGCCGCCGCCACGGCGCTTGGTGGATGAGGATGAGAGATCCATGGCAGGATTTGCTAGAGCCGAGAGGAACCAAGGAGGAAGAGGAAAGGGGATTTTTCGTCCCGCGAATGAACTAGATGGAGGAGTGATTGACACATATTTTATTTGATATAGGTCCTGGCCGGCGCCGTGGTAAACTGGTAAACAGTTTCCACACTGCAGGTTGTCGGACATTAGTGCTCCATCCTGTATTTGGGGCCCAGGGGGCTGCACCACCACTCGCGTGCCGTGTACTCGGGGGTTGAGATGTGGGCTTTAACACTGCCGAAGGCCAAAATAGACCAGGGGTGTGTTTAGTTGGTGAAATATTTTAGGTTCGGCTACTGTGACACTTTTTGTTTGTATCCGGTAATTATTGTCCTACTATAGACTAACTAGATTTAAAAGATTTGTTTCGTATTTTTCAGTTAAACTGTGTAATTAGTTATTTTATTTAACTATATTTAGTGTTTCATGCATATGTTAAAAGATTCGATATGACGGAGAAGTGTAGCACTTTTTAGAAGAATGCATGGGAATGTGTTAGAAATCAGCGGTTCTTCGTGCACTAGATCGTAGGGAACACAAAGATAAGAGAGACACAGAGTGTTGGAGAGGAAGAGGGACTGCTGTATTCTTTATTCATCTTGACATTCTTACAACTGAGAATGGCCTCATATTTATAGCAAAGGAGTAACGAAGGATCCCAGTAACAACAGTGTGAATGGCTTGACTTCCATCCCTTCTCTACATTAATTTGGCCACACATATAGTCTCCATTTCATACACTGTGTGGTGACTTTTATTTACAACACACTCCCCTTGCCAAATTTATGTTATGTGTATACCTAATTAAAAACTCTGTCCAAAAACCTAGAGAAAAAAAAATTACGAGAAAAGAGTAGATAACATGCATTTCTCTTATGTTGCACTTGTTGCCTCTTAAAAATAAAACCTTGCATGAAAAAACCTAATAAGAAAAACTCATAGAGGGAAAAAGAGTACAATAGTTAATGTTCGGTTCAAGTCTTTAGAACCAATTGTGACATTCGTCATCTTAACCCTTTTATGGGCTTGGATTCACAATACGCTCCCCTTGGGTAACTCGTGCTTATGTGCTTGCCTTGTCAAAAACTCCCTCTAAAATCTTGTGGGTAACTCGGCCATGACGAGGACCTGCCATGGTCAGAAAGGATCAAGGAGCAGGGCAAAAAAAGAAAGGAGCAGGAGAGAATGAAGCGCGTCATAGTGCAAAAAAAGAAAGGAGGTCAACGGTGGCGTCAAGGGGTGGTTCACGGAGCTGGAGGTCGCCTGGGTTCTCGACCTTCATGATGAAGCCATCCAGCGAACTAGATGTTCTAGGGGCGCGCTGGTTCGGCATGCATGCTCCGACCTGGATCCACGCTCTCACCGAAATCGTGGAAACCATCCGCTTCACGCAGCCCAAGGAACCTAATCAGTTCTTACGGAGGGTGACGAGCAAGATACTGCAGAGAGTGAAGAGCAAGCTATTCTTTACCAATGAGGTCGCGGCGGATGATCGTGCTAGTACTCCAGATCAAATTCAGTTTGCAAGATTTATCCAAGTGGCCATGTTAAAATTGCTCGCTTTTGTCGATGATCTAGTTCCTGAGGAATTAGCTCAAGAATTTAGTTTTCATTATGGGAATTGGGAAACATACTCCTACCATAAGTCGTTGAATCTATTGCTGGGTGTGCACGATGCTCTTTCCAAAGCCTTACACGTCATCGAAGTGTTGTTCATTTCCAGTCCCCCAGGAGAAGTTCAAAGGATACTGGGCGAGATATTCAGCCTCTTGTCGACAAAGGAGGACAAGGCGCTTGACGCCATATGGCTCACATTGAACGTCTACACGACTCATGTCCTCAAGCAGATTCAAGACTCGTCAGCTATTCAAACTTTACAACAAGGATCATCGAACATTCACAAGGTCACTCGGTCCGTGATAAGCTACATCAGCTTCCTGATGGATAATAAATCCTCATTGGATCTAATTATATCTGAAGCAGATAACCGAGGTAAAGTGTCTGTGTATGAATCTCGTATTGTTGGAAACCAAAAACATTTGAACAGCATGATGACCGTCAGGGACATGGCGTCACGCCTACAAGAAGAGCTTGCCAGCCTTGAGTCAGAAACATTTCCCGAACAAGGCCTTAGGTTCTTGTTCTTGCTCAACAACTCACACCACTTACACCAATGTTTGTTGCTTGAACCAGGGTGGCCTTCTCTCCAACCTTATGCCGAATCCCTTTTTACCAAAGTCGATGGCTACATGCAGAGCTATCTACAAGTATCTTGGGCTCCACTGTTGTCATGCTTGTTCAATCCTACTCCTCGTCCTTTCTTGGGGAAAAACTACTCCCCACTGAACAGGTTTGAGTCTGAATTCCAAAAGACTTACATCACTCAAAAGCACTGGAATCCCAGATCCTGATGTTAGGAAAAATCTGCGAAAAGCTAATCATTCCAGGCTACACAAAATACATAGAGGAGAACAATTTTACCACGCCAAGACTTGCTCCCCAAGAGCTAGAAGAGATGTTGCAAGACCTATTCGAAGGATGATCAACACAATACACCCCCAATGATAAGTCACTGTTGGTTTTTTTAATTATATTTATCTCCCTTTTCAAAATAAATGTGGAACAGCTCAGAGCTATCTCTCTTTGTATGTTGTATGCTTGTACCAGCAACAGTGACAAATGATGTTTATATGCTCTTTCATGCCTCATATTCTAGTTCGTTCTCAAGTTTCATTTCTCCAAGTGCATTAATTGAAAATGGTGTTTATTTATGTCTAATAAAATCTAAGAGAAGTATCCATTTGTGTACCATTGTTAACTCCTGGTTATGTTTGTGTTCACTGTTTTGTTTCCGAGTTGGGACAAAATGTTGAAGCTTTCAAGGACTGAACTCCTTAAGCTCTGCGTGGAGTCGACGAAATCAAGCTGAAGCAACACAGGTTTTTTAATTTCAGTTGTATAATTGTTGCACTTTTTTAATCAAGTAACTGGAACGGCATTGAAGAAATTAAGCTGAAGCACAAGTTTAGAGTTTGGTCATTTTGACTTCCAAATGAATGGTTTGGTTTGCCGTCAATCTTTACTCTGTTGTGCACTTTTAATCAAGCTAGTTAGTTGACCTTGTTTGGTTTGGGTTAATAAAATTCAGTGTCCAAAGTTTAGTCACTTTTAGTTCTTAAAATGCTACTAAACACCCTTAAAAGTGACGAAAATAGTTTCGTCCCCTTTCACCCCTAATGGCGTGATTAAAAGTGTGACTAAAATTTAGGCGGCTGTGATGGGCAACCCTGAATATAAGGAAATCCTTGTCTGCACTAGGAAGTTGGGCTAACCTTTCATGTAACATATAGTTAGATTTAGTTGTTCATCATCAAGGTCTAACAATTTGGCCTTTCTGTCTAAACCATCGACGCGCTGTCCCTACGACCCTTAAGCGATCCAGATGTACTACAGTAGCCTTTTATTAGGTGTGGTACTGATCTGTTAATAAGTTAATGGTTTCATCTTTTGTTTCCCCTTTAACTCTAAACTTAGTCACTCATCCATGACTTTTCGTGTATGCTAGATTTATTTCAGGATATAATAATGCTATTTTTTTAGCGGAAAGTGATTGCTTGTTCATTTTATAGAGGCAAGGCAAGGGTTTCGGGGAAAAAAACCATACACTCTCCAATATATGATGCCTTATGCCCGATTGATCGGCCGTAATCTGTGCAGAAACGTGGAATGATGGGCTGTTTTGAGAAGTTGAGGGCATGGCATGGTCCAAGGGCCCCAATACAGCATACACTAATCCGGGCCAGATTAAGTTGCCAATCCAAGATGTATTCTCCTTTGTTTTCTTTTGGCTGTGTTAGCTACTTCTCTCTGCGTCTTGCCTTCCCATTCCCATGCCGCAAAATCATTGGACTGCAGCACGGTTCATACATCGAAACAGAGTAGAACACAGCAAAACAGAGTAGAACAGAGCAAACCAGAGCATCACTTCTTCTGATTTTTCTTTTTTAAAAAAACAAATATTATATAGTAATAGCAGTGTTGCTTGGTGCATGGAGACTTGGAGAGCGTGTCATTGTAGTTGTCCGGTTTTTTAGGGCAAAAATAGCACACGTTCTACACCGTATGAATGCTTACGCGCATACATATGGGTTGTACTTCTACGCTATAAACTGTAGTAGCATGCAGCCCGATGCAAAATCACATGCATGCATATGGTTGACTACTAGTATTGTATTTTTGTATGCGCGTGTGCAAGCGGAAACCGCGTTGCCTCATGCATATATTGAGCAACTCCAGTGGTTTGGCATTTAAACTTGGCATTCCATATTTTTGTCAAAATCTGTGAATTATCCTCTTCAATGGTTTGACATTTGGATTGGCAAATTGGTAAGACTTGCATTTGAGGGGACGAACTAGGCATATTTACAAGTGAATCTCAACTTGGCAAAACTCCTCTCTTGTGTGCGTTGCGTGCTTCTCTCTTGCGCATGCCACATACAACCACTAATTTGGGTTTTGTCAAGCGAAAAATACCAAACCATTGGAGATGAGCTTTTATTTAACTTGGAAAACATCTTCAGGACTTGGCAAATTGCAACTTTTGCCAAGTGTAATTTGCCAAACCACTGGAGTTGCTATTATACAATTCTTTATCCACGTAGTGCAGGATGTAACAATTTGTACGCATATATGTAAGTAATGTAATCGTCATTTGCATGATAAAGCTGTATGCTAATTAAGGAGCTTAACCTACGACGGAGCTATCCCAAAACCGATTGCATAGTCTAGAAAAAGAAACACAGAGACAGCCATGCATACAATCAATGTATTTATTTGAAGAGTACTTCAAGTCGTTTTTGGGTTACAAAATCTACAGAATGTAACTATTTTTTTTGGGGAATTGGATGCAAACAATAGTGGCAAAGTTGCCTCTCCAAAATTGGGTGGGGGTGAGTGTGATATGTTGGCCCATTTGGATGAGTCGAAATGATGTTGTATGGATAAAAAAAACTAGGGACATTGGTTTGTAGGACACCTAAAGTGACGCTCTTTGACTGGCAGACATCGTCTTTCTTCATATTTGCCGAACACACTTGTCGTTTGATGTAATTTGGCCCATAGACACCGAGAGGAGAGAAACTCACCAACAAAACAACTGTCATTTGTAAATCGTAAGGCCAATGACTATAAAATTTTAACAACAACAAGATATGACAATTATCTACAAATCATCTAATACTCACTTTCATAGAAAACCTAATTAAGGACATGATATGACATCAAGAATAATTAAGTCCGCCATATCATGTCTTTAATTATGTTTTCTATGGAAGTGAGTATTAGATGATTTGTAGATAACTATTATTTTTTGTTGCTATTAAAATTTCATAGTTATTGGCCTTACGGTTTATAAATGACAGTTGTTTAGGTGGTGAGTTTCTCTCCTCTTAGTGTCCACGGGCTAAATTACATCAAACGACGGTATATTCTAACAAATATGGAGAAAGGCGCGATGTCCACCAGCCAAAGAACGTCACTTTGAGTGTACCAAAAAACTATGAGGTCATTTTCAGAGCAACTTACGGGATTCGCTCTACCCTCTCTAGCGGAAGTAGATCATGGCTGTTATAAGACTTTCTTTTTGTTTCTCTAAAAATAGGGTAGTGGTTATACATGAAACAGAAAGTATTTGCTTAAGCATGGATCAATACTCTTTACTTCACCAAAAGAAAAAAAAAAAAAAGAACCCAATCTTATTATATATTCTCTCACCGCTGTAACCACATACAGAACAGGCACGTATTGCATTGGCTCGTGCATGAACTTTGATGATCGCAGCCTAAAAATAACCTCTTCTAATAATTGTACAACTTTAATTGGTTTTGTTGTAACTGGTTAAACTTAAAATGTTGGCGTGTGAATGTTGAGCAAGGAGACCCTAGTCTGCACGAGGCTCCTGAACACCTTCTCGCTCTCGCTCTCCAGCTCCACGACACACTGCTCCAGCTCCAGGAGCTTCTCCAGCGCCGCGCCCTCCCGCCGCTCCTCGCCGCCGCCGTCACCCACCACCGTCCTCTGTTTGCTCCTGGACAGCGGCGGCAGCCGGCTCTTCTTAGGCGAGGACGAGGCCGGCGACGCTAACGCCGCCGCGGCGTCAGCGACGGCGCCCACCTCGAGGAACACGGCCGCCGCGGCCGCGGCAGTGTCGTTGACGGCCTCGGCCACAGCCCTCGCGACCTCGGCCTCCGCGGTGGTGTTGACACCGGCAGCAGCAGGGCGCGGGCACCTGGCGGCCTCGCGCGCGACGGCGTTGGCGAGCTGCTCGAGCTCCCGCCCAGCCTGCCGCTGCGCGCGCGCGCCGCCGAGGCCAGCTTGGCGCCGTCGCGCCTGCGCACCGCGGCGCGGAGCTCGGCCGCGTGCTGCCGCAGCGACACCAGCGCGGCCAGGAACGTGCCGAAGGCGTCGGCCAGGACGAGGAACCCGTCCAGAAGACCGTCGGAGTCGGCGAAGCGGGACAGCGCGGCCTGCGCCAGCGGGAGGCGCAGCAGCTCGTCCAGCACGCAGAGGAGCGCGCGGACGTGCGCCAGTGATAGCGGGTACTTGGGCCCCGGGTTGGACGTCCATGACCGCAGTGCCAGGAGCTGGTGCGTGTGGCACGGCACGCTCGCCGACCGCACGTGCCCAGCCACCGCTAGCGACCTCTCTGCCGTCGGCACGGTCATCGTTGTCGTTGGCGCCATCGATATCGGCGTCGTCACGTACGATTGGTCTCTCGTACGTGCGTCGATCTTGATGGTTTTGCTAGCTGTGTAGGAGACGACGTCGAGAGGAAGACGAGAGACGACGAGGTAGCTATCTGGAGCTGCTGGGTTGTCGCGGTGCTGGTCACTGTTTGAAAAGCCATGCACACGGCAGCAGCGGAGCTGAGCTGACTCCTGAGCTGCCTGCTCACATGCACAGCACACGCTCACACGCACGCACAGGAGAGGACAGCCAGCCTTGAAAGCTGTGCAAGTACGCGGGCGTGGATGTTCGCCACACACGATGCCACGTGTGCTGTACGTACTGTACGTACGGTTGTAGCTAGACTTGATTGGCCGTGCGATTATGAACCAGCGGCCGATATCACTCGTCCCAATCTCATCCATATTTTGGAACGCGGAGCACGGGAATGCTTGTTTAGGGCCATTTCGATAAGAGCTTCATCTAATTCTGGTTCCATGTGAAATCTAATTCAGGTTCCTTGCGAAAAAATAATTCTTTTCTTTTGAACGGTCAACGGGGGATGAACTATCCCCACCTAAATTTTCATTCCACAAATGCCGGGCAAGCCAGGAAGTGGAAGGGCATGGCGCCAATCCAAATACAATTGAGAGAAGTACAGTGAGGAGAGAAAGAGATTACAACACAACAAACAACACCCACAACAACAACACTTAAACAAACTCAAGGATAAGCCTAGACCCAAGCCGAGAGACGTCAGGCAAACGTCGATTTGTGCTCCCGCTGAACAGCATACTCGCCGGTTTCACCATGACCATTGCGCCCTCCACCATTCCTCGTATATAGCTGATGGTGACATCCTCAAGCACATCCGAGTCCATGTATCACCATCTAACGCCGTCCACCGGGAGGAATCCTTGGAGGGGAATGGCGGCAGCGGTGGAAACACCACAATATCAAATGCAACGTTAGTCAATGCCTTCAAAGATTTGAAAAATAATTCTTTACGAGATAAAGTGATTTCTTTGATTCTTTAGAATATATAAACTATTATATTAAAATAGCGATAGCGAATTATTACAAAATCAGAAGCAGCTATATTTTTTTTCAGCTCATAGCCTTCTTAGTTCCAAACAATAAGCTTCGGAGCTTTGCCAAACATGACCCGCCGCCCGATGAAAATCGAAGTACGCACTGTGAATTTCTAGCTAGCGAGATTGTAAAGTCCTAAATGGCTAGAGGAGGTTGAATAGCCAAATAAAATTTCTACAAAGTCACTAGAGCAAGGTTGTTAGAATAACAAATGGCTAAATTACGGTTGCTCTAGCTCTAAGGTTATGCAAGCCACCTATTTGATAATTCTAGTTGATATACAATATATTTCACACAATGAATCAAGAGTATGAGCTACACAAGCTAGATAGGCAACTAGCACAATTAATATCAACTATAGCTACACAATTATGCTACACAATTATGCTACACAATAAGATAAGCAAGATATATCAACTAGATGAACAATAAGCTACACAAGCTATCTCAAGCACAATATATATGAAATATAATTGCACGAGGATATTGCTCTTTTATATCGACGTGTAGAGGAATGAACCAATCACCAGGATGAAGATAAACAATCACAATGAAGCCAATCACCGGGAGACAATGAACACAATGATTTACCTCCAAGGTTCACTTGTGCACCGACAAGTTACGTCCCCGTTGTGTCGACCAACACCTTGATGGTTTGTGGACTAGACGGTGCCCTCGCTAGTTGGCCCCTCGGGCTCTCCACAACCCCACTCACAAGTGCGGTAACTCAATGACACGAGCAATGTATTAGAGTATCAATTTGGCACTCCGCCGGAGAAGATGTAACAGAACCTCCTAATTACTGGGCCCACCTGCACCTGTCTTTGTCCCAAAGACCTCGGCAACCGTATGCGGATGCACCCAATAACTTAAGAAGCCTGTCGGGTGTCATCGGAAACCCCGATTACACCACTCTCATACCAAGATCAACAAAGGAGTAGCTACAACATTATAACATTTGTTACAAAAATATAGATCAGAGTGCGGAAGAATAATAACATAAATTTTAAAAGGTGAATAAGTTACATTTGAGTAAACTCAACTTAATTAATTTGCGGAAGCTGAGTAGATTAGAAGACAACTAGATCATGTCGTGCCCACCGACATAACCCTGGTTAACAGCACGAGTCAGTACCTGCAACAAGGGTTAACAAACCCTGAGTACGGGAGTACTCAACAAGACTTACCCGACTAAAGAAAAGAGTAGAAGACTCAGGAATGCTGGTCTTAGGAGTCAAGGTAAAGCTTTAGCAAGAATCAAGAATTCTTTTGCGAAAAGCTTACTATAAGTGAATCCTTACTTTCAATATTTTTAATTTCAGATTAGTAGCTCATTTACTCTAGGTTATCCTATTCTAGAACAAACATATTTTTCTTATTCCAACTCTCTTTCCTCAAAAAACATATTTCATCATTTACTACGATGAAGGTCGTGGAATGCTTAGTGTAGTTTTGTAATGGATCATGATTAGAAATCATTAATCATAACACCATGGCCAAAACCACAACTACGGAGAGAATCCATATGATAAAAATTAGTGGTGACCAAGGATTTATAAACGAAGGATAGCAAACAAAGGAGTTCCAAGGCGTAGAATCACTATGGAGGTGATTCAAGACCAAAGCCAATGATATAATTCTAGAAGAGTTTGGATAGAAAAGTTTGGGAATAATCAACCAAGATTCTAGGGCAGCAACCAAGGAGTTATCGAAGATCAAAGAGAGATGTGCATGGCAAGAGTCGCCTAAGAGACCCAACAAAAACTTGGCTTGATTCCACACGGCGCAACACAAGCCGTGGCAAAACTTACATATAACATCCTAGCCGGACTAGGGTTCAGCCAAAAGTTACACACGGACTAGCAAAGAGAACTCAAACAACACCCAACATTGATAGAATTCATTCATTGAAAACTAACTTATTAAACATCTAATAAATTCACAAAATTTTACCAAGCTCTCAATCAATAACAAAAACCTTATTTCATAAAACATATGAAACACCTCATGCGCACTATATAAATGCTAAAATCAACATATGCAATGCAATGATATCTACTTATAATGCAACAAGATGATCATGAATAACTGAAATATGAAGATCTTTCCCCCTTAATGTAAATCTAATTTCTGAAATTTCAAGGTGACAAATCCGTGGGATAAGTATTGGAAAAGGAAATGTGTCAAATATATATTGACTTATAAGAAATTTTGCAAAACAACCAAAGTTGATATCAAGATTGCAATCGAAGCAAAAGGTGATTGCAACCGATAAGGGGAAAGGAGTACGGATATGAATTTCAAAAAGAGTTTGCAACGAAGGTGAAAGCACGATAATCGTGAATTATAGTGAATCATGATCATAGACCCCGACATAAGCGAACGCCCGGCAGTATTTCCTTATGGCCGCGGTCCATAGGAGACCCCAGGTTTCGACGCTTTTTCACGGTCACGGATCATGGTTCCACTATAGGACACAACTATTGTAACTCTCAACCAACACATGTCGACTATCAATAGAAAGGATTGACATGTGTCGAGGCTAAAAGAATCGAAACTCAACACATGCATGAATTGAGAAATCAAGGAATAATCTCGAGGCTTTTACATAGAGTTAACATGGCAAGGTACAAGCTCCCAAAGATTAGGAACTTATGAAGCAAAGATTATCAAATGGAAGTCCATTAACCAAAAACTTGGTATAGGACGAAATTTAGGACAAACAACTATAAAGAAGAATAGTTGTCCGAATGAAAGGAGGAAGAATCAACATTATATGGATGATATGATGCATGCTCGTCCTATACGTCTTCACAACGTTAGGAGTACTCTGCCTTCATTATATTAGATATTAGTAGGTTATAGGGCTTTACTTTATATACTATCTTCACTGCACCAATGAGATGTTGAAAAGCACTTAGCAGAACATTATCGATGAAGTTAACTCTCCAGTTGTTCTTCAAAAGATGACATGAAAACTTCTTAAAATCTTTGACTTGACTCGTCGAAAAAATCTTCACGAAAGCTTCCAGCAAGCATAAGGAAAGAAAGAAGATCATATTTAAATTGTTACTTTCAAAAACTTTTAGATTACAAAATCATTTTAAAGTTTTCAAAAGTAATATTATAGCTGGTCCTAAGTATGAGCTCTGATACCATTCTGTAATAGAACCTCCTAATTAATGGGCCCACCCACCGCTTGTCGAGAGGTCTTTGGGACAATGACAAAAAGCGTGTGGGCCCATTAATTAGGAGGTTCTCATACGAAGATCACAAACCCCTCACAATCAACCGGAGGTGGCCAAGAACAATCACCTTCTCTTGCCAACGCCTCCACCAATCACCAAGCCGCCAAGGAGTGGTACTCTCTAAGAGTAACAAAAAATCCACCGGCCACAACGATCTTCAAGTGCCACTAAATGCAACTAGCAAGCAATGCACTCAAGATCACTCCCAAATCTCACAAAGGATGAGCAATGAAGCAAGAATGTGAGTGGGAGAGGTTTCTCTAGGCTCAAGAGGTTGCAAATTATTCAAATGTGCAAGAGGACCTCCATGGAGCCGGCCAAATGGCTTAAATAGGGAGCCCATGGCTCCACTAGCCGTTATGGCCCGAAACCACCGCATCGGGCGCTCCCGCGGGAGCTCCCGATGCACGGACACCTAGCGTCCGATGCGTGGATGCACACCACGCGTCCCTCGATTCAAAAACCGCCCGTTGATCCTCAACGGTCACAAGCCATCACGCGCGCCAGTTAAGTTGGCATCGGACACATCAGTGCCGAGCACCTGGCGCTTCCGCTGCCCTTGCAACGGTAACCTGCAATGTTGTCAGTGGGGCTCCGGACGCTAACTCCGGATGCACAGGCGATGCCCTTGCCGTGCGTCCGGAGCATCACCCAAGAGGTCCCTCGAGACCCAAAACGTCCAACGGACGCGTCGGTAACTAGGCGGTTGGCGCTCCGCGGCGTCCGCCGCCTACTTCGAAATTGCCCTCTTGGCCAGCTACATCGACGCGATCGGCCGAAGGTCCCGCTGCGGTGTCCGGCCGCTAGGCAAAGGGCTATTCCAAGCCACACCTCTCCACCTTTGCTTCCACATTGCTAACAACAACAAACGTACTCCATGTGCACGTGTGTTAGCATTTTCCAAAGTATTTTTCAAAGGTTAGAGGATAGCACACTTGATCCTAAATGCATTGACATGAATGTTAGACCTAGTGGCACATGATGATCGAAGTTTCAAGTATTTCCCCTCTTAATAGTTTGGCTATAGATCCTAAATCACTCACACCCTCTATGGTGTATTGAGTGCAAAACAAGATGGCCCTATGGTTATACCTTTGCCATGAGCCTATTTTGTTTTTCTCTTTCTTGTTTTCCCAAGTCCAAGCACTTAATCATCTTTTGGATCAACACCATGCATCCACCATGACCACCGTGCTTCATCACTTGAGTAGGACTCATCTCATACTAAATAACACTTAAGCACGTAGATTAGTCCTAGGGTTTCATCGATTAGCCAAAACCAAACTAGAGATCTTCGAGAGATTATAATAATTCATTCGAAAAACAATCAAAGCTATGGTATCTTGGCATATTTGCAGCCAATCAATTAAGAAACCGTTGACAAATCAAGAAATATATGCTAAGAGAAGCTTATATTTTTATTTTCTAGATTTACCCTCTTCTAAGTTTTAGTGATTTTGCAAATTCATAGCGGAGGTTTAAAGGGGACCCCATACATCCAACAGAGAGAACCCACCTTTACCTTGAGCCCATTTTGTTTTTCTCTTTCTTCTTTTCTAAGTCGCGAGCACTTGATCACCTTTTGGATCATTTCCATGCATCCACCATGATCTTTTGCTCCATAACTTGGCTAGGATCATCTTAAGCTAATTCACACTTAAGCATAGAGATTAATCCTAGGGTTTCATCAATTAGCCAAAACCAAACTAGAGACTTTTAATTTAGAACATGAACATGTATCTAATTCCTTATAATTGGGCTTTCTGGAAGGATCTGGGAACTCTCAAGAGTTCACCAAGATAATTTGGTTTTCTAGAGTTATGATGAATACAAAAAAAAGTAGACAACTTGTATATCTATCTGCTGTTTAATTTTGGTGGCCATTGGCCCAATAGTTTAGGAGATATGACTATTTTTATTAAGGATCAGAAATCTATCATTCCCTGTTTTGTCCAAACCAATTACGTTCTTACGTATTTTTTTGACTTGTTTAACTTGTGAATCTTGTTGTGATAGTTGAAGATGAAATGTGGACAATTTCATAAGCTTTCCAGAATATCCTCTTGCAAGTCTATTGGACTTATAAATCTTTAGTTATGATTTATTTACTTGACTATCAATGTATGTCAATATTGTTAAATATGACTCATGCTTTGATAGTGGTTAAGTTGATATACATGAGACCTTATGAAACTTGTATTATGATTGATGTGCTTGTCATCTCCTATGTGATGTTTGAATGATGATTAAAATAAATGACACTAGGTGCCTATGTCTTACATAATCTTGTGTTGTCTTGAGTGCTCTTATATGATGCATCTTCTATTGCCATTCCTCGCATTCATGCACTTGCATCTTGCATTCCATCTAGGTACGCTAGATGAATCATGTGAAGGAAGTGATGCGGGAGCCGAACCCAATGATGGTGTTGGTGGACCTATCCCTAAGATGGAGAAGTGTCACCAAGACGGTGAAAACTAACTTGATTGACTTGAGTAGAAATCTCAAGCAAGTCCCAGAGCATTATAAGTCTCCTATGTTTTATAAAATGCACTTGAGTCCTTTTATGTTGTTTGATGCATTAGGTTATAGTAGTTGCTTGGAACCCACTTGATGCATTAATATCCATCCTTGTCCACTAAAGATTACCTGAAATCCTATTTAGTGCAGGATCGTTTAGATGCTTAGTTAAGCTTTAAATGGTAGAAGTCATGTGATATAATATCGGCTATGAGATGTAGGTGAATAATGAAAATAATTGGATATGTGATCATGGTTGTACCATGTATTTTTATAAAACAAAATTAGGGAGACCGGGCGGGAAAGTGATGGCTATAGGATATGGAGATCCTAGGAGTCGAGTAGTCCCGTCTGTGTCGATTAAGGACTTAATCTTGGAGCCATTCCCTATCATGTTGAACACAGCCTATCACTTAGTTGGCCGACCGAAGGTTGACGACCACGAAGCCGAGTAGCTCAACTCAAGCTGGGAAACCAGGGAGTATAAAGTGCAGCTCAGAAGGGAGTCATCTTGTTAGTCGATGTGCAAGGTGAGTTAAAAGTCCTTCGCTGTTCCGGCGAGGTGATATCCCTAAGAGTGCGGCGCTCTCTGGGCCCATGATTCTTGAGTGGTTCGAAAGGTTATCTACGGCTACCCGACGTTGCTTGTCGGGTGAGTGTTAGGAGTCTTTCCCCAGCTAGACAGTAATCGATTTGAATCACCATCTCTCCTGGATAGTGAGAAAATGAGGGGCATATCTCCATGTAGCACACTTAAATAAGTAAAATGAATGGTTGAGATGACTGAGATGCTACATAATGGACCTTTTATGGTCAGCTAAGTTGGTTGTTTCATTTTGCAAGTTTTGATTTAGTACAGGTGAAAACCTAGATGATAGGTTAGACTATTAAGATGCTGCTAATTAAAATGGTTAATTTGGAACTTAAGCTTTTTATGCAAAGTTGTCAAGCTAGCCCCACTATATAAAGCCTTGCATGATCCTTGGTGTCGCTTTATTTTTGGTTTATGATGGGTAAGAATAGCTGAGTACATCCTCATACTCAGGGTTTTATCCCCCCATGTTGCAGCCTTGCAGGTGATATTCTCGACTTGGCAAAGCTGGTGGCTAACTGCCGGTGGGCTTGTTGATCCTATGTAGTCTCTTATCTAAAGTGCTTTTGTGGAGTAGGACCCAAAACTGGCTATGTAACTCTAAAATATGGACTTGTTTCAAACTATATTGCTTCTGCTACATTAATCTTGTAATAACTTAAGTAACTCCTATGTTATGTACTTAATGTGGACTTTTGTATAATGTGTTGTGCAAATGATGCGGTTTCACTGAATCAGTACGATCTTGGTACGTTGCTGTCGGGTACCAAAATAATGGGTACCCAATTAAAAGAGGCCCACAACGGCCCACGACATGACGGCCCACGACGACCATGACGGCCCACGACGCCACTCTCTCCACTTTGCCCCGGCGACACAAGCAAGCCACCCGAGGCCTCTTCCTAGGGCCTCTTCCCAGGGCCTCTTCCTGGAGCCACGTGTTGGACATGTGTCATGCTCCCACAAGAAAAGAAGGAAGCACAAGTCACCACACCACCAGGCATCAGCATGGCCTCCACGCGTCCTCATACTTCATCAGGAAGGAAGCACGTGTACACTGAAGGACCACATGGCAGCCATAAAAAGAGGAGGGGCACAAGAGAAAGAGGGGGGGCTTCTTCCTGAAGACGGGACTTCCCACTTGGATCTCCCTGAACTCCTCTCCACTCCTTGAGACTTGGGGCTCATCCCCTCTCTCAACATGCTTGTATCCCCTACTACAAGCACCTTGGGTGCAAGATAATACAAACCCTCTCCCCCCGCTGGACGTAGGGCCTTCCTTTGCCCGAACCAGGATAAATCTTGTGTTCATCTTGCATCACCATCCGGATTAGGGACGCGCAGCACAAATTCACTAGTCGGTTGCCTGAGATACCCCGGTTTTGAGAACACCGACAGTTGGCGCGCCAGGTAGGGGCCACTGCGCGTCGATCAATCCCACCAAGATCCGGATGGCAAAATCCCAATTTTTCCATCCCATCACCAGAATCACCGGGTCTGGAAACCAAGGATCCATGCCCTTTGGCTATGATCTTCATCCCACCCGGAGCATGGAACGACGACGAACACTTCCTCTCCCGGCCAGAGTGACGACCAGTGAGGAGGACAGAACCCGAGCAAGGAATAAGGAAATTCCTGGCTGTAATCAAGAGCATCTCCCAGGTGAAGCACACCAACCTCGTCAGGTTACTAGACTGATGCGCGCAGAGCACTACGTGCTGGAAATGACGAACGAAGCCGCGACGGCAAATCTACACCGGAGCAGAGCCCGAGGCCTTGCACTCGTCCGAGGCCTCTGCGCGACCAAGGGCCATGCCGCACCTGCCGAGGCTGCCGCACTCTCGCGTCCGCCCCACACCAAGGACAACCAAGTCCTATGTGTATATACATATATATACACATGCACGGAGGCCTCACGCTGTACGTGCATGCACATGTGACATAAGGAGAAAAGCAAGGCCAGCAAACTCCGGAGCTAGCCTCGTCTGGGTTCATCTCCGACTCAAACTCGCCTGCCGTGCCACGGCTCGCCTGAGGGCCATCCACGCTGCATGCGATTCGCCCGAGGGCCGACCACACCACGATTTGCGTGAGGATGGTCCGCGCGCGCCTGCTGCGTCGCGGTTCGCCCGAGGCCGCCGCGCTCGGACCCGCGCACGCCGAAACTGCGGCGCACCGCCGAAGCTCCGCCGAGGTCCCACGTACAGCCCGAGGCTACTTCATCCGACGCCGCACGCCTGCCTGAAGGTTCGCCCGCCAGAGGTCCACCACGAGTGCCTCGTCAGGCTCAAAACGACGGACTCCCTGCCAAGGGCCGCATCGCCGCCAAGCGCGCTCCCTGCGCGTACCGACCGAGGGCACCTCCGCTCACCGGTTCGCCGAGGACGTCCGTGCACGCGCCCGACGGGGCCAGCTCCGCCCGCCTACGCGCGGGGTCACCTGTCAGGATCAGCCCACCCGGGGGCTGCGCACGCGAGGTTCCGCTCGACCAGGCCGCGACACGCACGCCTGCGCTCCTGCAGCACCACTCGTCCGAGGACGCCGCACGCCCACCTGAAGGTTCGCTCTCCCGAGGCCATCCGCGCATGCGCGATTCGCCCGAGACCACGCCAAGACCATGCTGCGTGCTGCCACGCCCTCAAAGACGCACGGGGCCGCACCGTTCTGCCGATGTGCCGTCATCCGCGATTCACCCGAGGGCCGTCCGGCTTCGTTCGCCCGAGGGTCGTCCGGCCGCGATTCGCCCGCGGATCGTTGCAACCCGCCTTAGGGGCACTCGCCCGAGGCCACCTGCGCTTCGTCGCGATTCGCCGGGGGTGCTCGCTTGCTCTCCGCCGCGATATCACCCGATGCCATCTAAGCTCCATCCACATCCGCTCGAAGCTGAGGCCTCCGCCGCTCCCGTCGAAGCCCGGCCTACATCTCGGGGATGGGCTCGAATCACATCTTACAACCAACAACGACGCTCGGAGCGTCCCCACAAGCTAAGTTGCCACTCGCTTTAAAATTCTCAAGCATTACACATACATTGTGTCTTTTATTCTCGAAAAAATACAAGTAAAGAACACATTCTTTACTTGCTAAAATTCTTTTCGAGAGCCTGTCCGAGGCCCTCAGGGGGCTCAGGACCAAAACAAATCTCGCCGCAAGGCACAGGGTGAGGCTTGGCTCAGCAGGAACAAACCTCACTCGGGGGCTACTAAGGAGCATACCCCTCTCAAGGCCACCCCAGAAAATGCTTTTTTCTCTTTTTCAATCGTTTTTTCGAAAAATTCCATGCCGAATTCTCGCTGCACTGGGGAAGAACAAATGCGAAAAGGTTATCTAAAGGGCAGGGCCGGCTGAGCTGCGAGACCGCCTACGCCTCCGGGCTACGCCTCCGGGCTACAGCATCTCCACTCGCCACCTTCCGACCTAAGGATGGCCTACAAATCAAAATAGTTTCGCAAACAATTTCGCCAAAGTGCAAGAGAAGAAGACATGGAACATACCGAAAAATGATAAAATACGAGTCATTTGACTCGATGGAACATAATTCCACGACATCAATATTCTCTAAAGCTATGAATATTCTGGTATGGATTGTTTCGCAGGTCCACCCCCACCTCTTCGTCGAAGATGGGATGGAAACGCGCGACGCCACGTCGTGGGCTCCCGCACATAGGCGTAACGTTCCAACCTCGTCAGCGCTCGGCGCTAGGTCCCGATGGGACGAAAACCGCCTCGCTCGCGAGGACAGTTCCCCACTGCCCCAACCTCTTCAGCACTCGGCGCTAGGTCTCGATCGGACGAAAACCACCTCGCTCGCGAGGATGGTTCCACACTGCTCCAACCTCTTCAGCGCTCGGCGCTAGGTCCCGATGGGATGAAACCGCCACGCTCAACCCTCAGACGAGGGACATATCGTCCCAAGTGCTGCCCGAGAGGCAGTGCCGGGCTCCGAGCCCTCTACGGTCCAGAGGTTCTAAGACTGGGCCCTCAGGGGTTTCTACAGTCGCCTCAGGACAACCGAGCCAGGGACAGGATGGAAATGCACAACCGGCCTATGCCCGAGCCCTCAGGGGCTCTGGATTTCCTGAACGTGTCTAAGACTTGCGGAAACTGTTCATAGGGATGTCCCATCCATGGGAGGCCTACAGGCCCTCGGGATCCGACCTGTCGGAAACCGGGATCCGCTGAACGGCCCGCGAGTTCTCATGGAGTGAGTCCTAGACCACACAGCCGACCCTTACTCCGGTGGGGGCACGGGCACTCCACTTAGACTTCCCCGCTACAACGCTCATCGGGGCGTGTCACATTCGGCTTACAGGGCACTGTGACACGCCTCCCCTCCTCCTCCCTTCCAGAAGGGCGACAGAGGAGCGTATGCTCAAAACCGAGGCAACACATCAAAACACCGCCTACCGGTGCGCCCGACCCATGGTTGGGCATGCTCAACCCTTAGACGAGGGTCATATCGTCCAAAGCGCTGCCCCGAGAGGCAGTGCCGGGCTCCGAGCCCTCTACGGTCCAGAGGTTCTAAGACTGGGCCCTCAGGGGTTTCTACAGTCGCCTCAGGACAACCGAGCCAGGGACAGGATGCAAATGCACAACCGGCTATACCCGGGCCCTCGGGGGCTCTGGATTTCCTGAACGTGTTTAAGGCCCGCGGGTGCTGTTTATAGAGATGTCCCATCCGTGGGAGGCCTACAGGCCCTCGGGGGTTGACCTGTCAAACCCCGGGATCTGCTAAACGGTCCGTAGGTTCTCATGGGGTGAATCCTAGATCACACAGCCGACCCTTGCTCCGGCAAGGGCACGGGCACCCCGCTTAAACTGACCCGCTACAACGCTCACCGGAGCGTGTCACATTCGGCTTACAGGGCATTGTGGCACGCCTCCCCTCCTCCTCCCTACCAGAAGGGCGACAGAGGAGCGTATGCTCAAAGCCGAGGAAGCCTGGAACGACCTTACGCACACAAGCGCGGGCTTCGGGCCGCCCTCGCAAAAATGAACGAGCCCTGCACAAACAAGCACAATAAAGGCTGTTCTGGTCTTGCCAGCGCGCGAGATTTAAAAGACCTCGAAGGAATCTACCATTCCTCCGAGGCCTCGGGGGCTACACCCAACGGGTGCGCTTGCGCGCACCCCTTGTAGACGAACCACCCTGAGAACAACAAAGTCAAGGCAATGGGAACCACACAACCCCCGAGCGAAGTCGTCTTACTCCCTCGGGGCTCGGTACCTTGTCGGGTACCAAAATAATGGGTACCCAATTAAAAGAGGCCCACAACGGCCCATGACATGACGGCCCACGACGACCATGACGGCCCACGATGCCACTCTCTCCACTTTGCCCCGGCGACACAAGCAAGCCACCCGAGGCCTCTTCCTAGGGCCTCTTCCCAGGGCCTCTTCCGGGAGCCACGTGTTGGACATGTGTCATGCTCCCACAAGAAAAGAAGGAAGCACAAGTCACCACACCACCAGGCATCAGCATGGCCTCCACGCGTCCTCATACTTCATCAGGAAGGAAGCACGTGTACACTGAAGGACCACATGGCAGCCATAAAAAGAGGAGGGGCACAAGAGAAAGGGGGGCTTCTTCCTGAAGACGGGACTTCCCACTTGGATCTCCCTGAACTCCTCTCCACTCCTTGAGACTTGGGGCTCATCCCCTCTCTCAACATGCTTGTATCCCCTACTACAAGCACCTTGGGTGCAAGATAATACAAATCCTCTCCCCCCGCTGGACGTAGGGCCTTCCTTTGCCCGAACCAGGATAAATCTTGTGTTCATCTTGCATCACCATCCGGATTAGGGACGCGCAGCACAAATTCACTAGTCGGTTGCCTGAGATACCCCGGTTTTGAGAACACCGACAGTTGCGATATTGGTTTGAAAGCATTCGAGATTTCGTTGAACTGTTAGACTTATATGGACTCAAGTTCGAAAAGATGGTCGTCTTGATCGATTTTTGGACTTGTGTTCTTATAATTCGGGTGTTCTGTTACAACTCTCCCCAACCTCTAGATGCGCCTGCTTGTTACGGGAGGTTGGGAGAAGGCGACCCTCCTCCGGCTGCCTATGGCGGCTCCTTCCCCAACCTCGGCGTCCTTTCCTACCCCAACGGCTTCTTCTCTCCCTGGTTCGGCGGCAGGACGGCAGCGTGCCTCCCTCATCTTGCACCTACGAGCAGGCAAGGCACCCGGCCATGTTGGCCCTCCCCCGCCCCTGCGGCGCCCTTACCACACTAGCGGTTGCCCTCCTCCACCCCGACGCGCCCTCCCCCAATATCAGACGGCGTCCTCCTCCACCACGGCGAGCTCCCCCACCCCCGGCGTCCTCCCCCACTACGGGGAGCACGGGGAGCAGCCAGATTCGACGACTGAGCTCGCCACCACCATGGATCCTAACATCCTCCCCCCACCCTGGCGTCCTCCCTCTCCTCCCGGTGGCTCCCTTCCCACCGGCGCCCTCTACTCCCGAACACTGGCGTCCTCCCCCTCACCCCAGCGTCCTCCCTCTCCTCCCAGCGTCTCCCTCCCCACTGGTGCCCACTGCTCCCGGTGCAGTGCCCTTCCCAATCCCGGCGTGGCTCTCGCCCCTACTTCGGTGTCCTCCCCCACCACCCGGGGTGAGGATGTTTGTCTCAATGTAGTCGGGATGGGGGTTCGGGAGGAAGGCGACCCCTCTGGCTCCCTATGGCAGCTCCCTCCCCAACCTCAGCGTCCTTCCCCACCCCGGTGGCTTCTCCTCTCCCTGGGCCGGTGGCAGGGCGGCAGCGGTGGCTTCCCCGTCTCCCCTGCTCCGTCCTCCAAGCTCTTCTCGGCGCTTGCTCTAGATCCACTCGCAGGTGGACGAGGTCACCACCGCGCCTCGATTGGCCGCGCTTTTGTGTCTCCGTGTTTGATTTTGCACCTTGGATGTGCCATTTTGGCTTGTTCACTCGATGTTTTCTTTCGCAATACTGGATCCTGACATGTGCTCAGCAGCTTTGTAGAGAGTTTGGGATTAGCAGAGAAACTAATTATCGGAACGTTCGATTGAGACAAACATCACTATGAACCTTGATGCCCTATCCAACGCCTACAATATGTACACCTGAGAGTAGTTACTCCCATCTTCGATAAACCACATCGTGTATAGGTACATACTCATTTATCACCTTGAGTATGTTTACATAATAAGTATAACCATATACTCTACATATACTTACATATTTGATGTACATACTACCCTAGATGGTCTAGTATGATCATGTACTCTGCGTACATATACTTCATTGGGCCAGATACGCCCTAAATTTAAAGATATACACTCCCATGTGTATATCTCTAAATTTAGGGTGTACATGGCCTGATGACGTGTATGTAGACGAAGTATATCATCATAGACCATTTAGGATAGTATTTATGTATGCAAATATACGTAGAATATATGGCTATATTCATTTTATATACTGTAGTGGTATTTTAGTAATATATTAAAAAGTATAGGTTTTTTTGAAAAAATTTCATATAGTAAGATTTGATGTATCTTAAATTGAGTATACAAATATACTCAAACTGATAAATTAATATGCATACATACCTAATATGTTTTATTGACGATACGAGTAACTACTCCTGTTAGTAGGAAAAATGAGCCAGACACACACAGCTCGTGAATCCGAAGCAGTCAAGATCAGCTATATATGAGGTTCAGGTTCATACAGTTCACTGTCACTGTCCTGCGGTCCTGCCAATACGTTTCGGCTGTGTTTAGTAGCCCAACTTTCTCTCCAAAATTTCTTACATTTTCATCACATCCCATCACATCAAAGCATTAAATACATCAAAAGACGCATATCCGCAGTATGAAATATAGGTAAAAAAATAAACTAATTGCACAGTTTAGATATACATTGCGAGACGATTCTTTTGAGCCTAGTTACGTTATGGTAGGATAATATTTACCATTTTGAGACATCGGCGTTACAATTTTTTGTTGTTCTAGTGGATGGTCATCTACAAGACTTATCGGTCATGTTTAGGATAATCTTTATTTCATTCCTGTCTGCAAATTTGTTGCAGTCGACAACTTTTGAAGTTTGAGACGCTTTGTAATAATTGGTCTGATTCTATCCGTTGATAGATGAAGCCGGATTGTTAAATCCATTATCTAAAAAAAAAAAGGATAATATTTACCACTAACAAACGAAACGCGTCTTTCAAATTAATGCGATGTGACAGGCTACAGGAATTTCAAGCCACATTTCTAAGGTACTAAACAGGGCCTTCGTTTGTATTTGGTAATTATTGGGGGGTGTTTAGTTGGTGAAATATATTGGGTTGGGCTACTGTAGCACTTTTCGTTTGTATTTGGTAATTATTGTCCAACCATAGACTAACTAATCTCAAAAGATTCATCTCGAACTTTTCAATCAAACTGTACAATTAGTTATTTTATTTACCTATATTTAATACTCCATATATGCGTTAAGAGATTTGATGTGACGGAAACTGTAGTAACTTTTTGGGCTGTGCATGGGAACTAAACACCCCTCAAGATTCGCTCGTATCCATCTGAATCCTGGCTTTGTCGATCGAGCTCGCTCGCTAGCTAGCTAGCTACCTCTGCTAGTCCTAGGCCACGTCTTCTCCGGCCGGCAGCTGAACGAAGGAACGAATCCAATCGGATCGGATCCATGTACTTTAATTTCGCCCAACACAGCAGCGCCGTAGTCTTTGCATTTGCCGGTCATCAGTCTATGAGCTTAATTCCTTCATCCCGTAGAGATGGTCATTTTTGATTTTTAAATTTCATATTTAACCATTCGTTTTATTTAAATTATTTTATCAAGTTAAAAAAATAAATAAATTATAATTAAAATATCTTTAATAATAAAATCAGTTAACAAATAAATATTATTTATATAAATTTTTAAATAAGACAAATGATCAAACCAAATGACACGAAGTCCAAAACGACAATACGGACGAGTAGTACTACTCTCTCTCTAACGTCAATTCGAGTTGACGGATGCACTTGCAGCCGCATCAGTTCATTCAAAGATAGATGGCCATGCATGCACGCCACAGCCGACAGGTTCCATCGACATCAACCATTTGTGATCTGTCCGTTTCTATCCTGGAAGATCTTGCCAGGATGCTGAGAGAGCTGAGACAGGTGTCAGATCGCAAACGATGGCTACTTACATACTGCTGGACAAAGGGCAATCCATCAATCCAACAGTGTGGAACCATGCAACCTCATCACTTACTGTATGTAATATATACTAGCTAGCCCGATCGATCGTGTTCTTACCCTGTAGTTACTTATAAGCTAATTCGATCACTATATTAAGTATTATTCCCCTTTCGAAAGATTTTAAACTAGTAGTCTTTGGTTGTGTTGTGCTGTCCTCTATGGTTGTTGTTGTCTGTCGTCGTCTGTTGTTTCGTTGCGCTCATTTAGAGCTTATCTTCTTTTAATATAACCGGCAGCTCTCCTGCCTTGGTTTGTTTCAAAAAAAAAAAAAAAAACTAGTAGCCTTGCTAAGCAGCAAATTGAGTGTGAGAGCATCCCCAAAGGGTCATTCTTAAACTCGCTCTTGAAATTCTCATTTGAAGAGTCATTTTAATAAAAATCATTCCATATATCTCTCTCCACCCTTTGAAGAGCTATACAACTTTATAGTTGACAAGTTTTTCATTTAAAATCGTATATCTAAGAAAAATTACGCTTGAATTTCTCATATTTGAAATCCAAATTTTTTAAACGTCCTCGATGGAAAAACGATCAAAACCAAAGTTGTAGATCTCGAAGAGTTATAGAACTTTTTTAGTTGACAACTTTTCTTGAAATCATATATTCAAGAAAAATTAGTATGAATTTCTCACATTTGAAATTTAAATTTTTCAAACGATGTTGGATGGAGAAACAACCAAAACTAAAGTTATAGATCTTAAAAAGTTATAAAAAATTTTTGTTGATAACTTTTTCATTTAAACATCATCTATCAAAGGAAAATTATGTTTGAATTTCTTACATTTGAAATTCAAAATTTTCAAACGACCTCGGATAGAGAAACAACCAAAACCAACGTTTTAGATCTTGAAAAGATGTACAACTTTGTAAATGACAATATTTTCATTTGAATTCATTTAGGGTTTCATACTTATTTCAAAATTGGATTAAGATAATACAAGGAGAAAGAATATCTCACATGGACGGAGTCGTTAGAGGGGACATGTGCGAGACGTGAGTTCGCGGGTTCGATTCCCTGTGGCCGTGAAGCACGCGACTTGTGACTTGTGACAAATAAAGCGGCGTGGCTACCTGGTTGGGTCTTCCCTATTTTTTTTTATTTTTTTGCTATTTTTAGACGGCTAGGCGGTCAGTATTCCGAGCTGCCTCTAAAAATTGATTTTTAGAGACGGCTAGATACTTGCCTCTACTAATCGTTGATTTATAGAGGCGAAAAATTAGAACCGCTCTGAGCTTTTGTGTAGTAGTGAAAAAAAAAGACTAGCCATTCACATGTATATGTGTGATTTATAAGGCAATCACATATCATCCATCGAATCCGACTAGGAAACAATAGCGCCCGGACGTCCGGCCAGCGAGGATGTGTCCGGACGCCACCGCTATGCCCATCCCATGGTCCCGCCCCCCCCTCACCTATCCCGTCTCCCCCTCCAAAAAAGCCTGCCCCGCATGCAACTCGCCGCCCCACGGACACCAGCCTGCTATGCCCATCCCGTGGTGCCGCCCGCCCTCACCTATCTCGTCCCTCCCCCCCCAAAAAACGTGCCCCCGCATGCAACTGCTGCCCCATGTAACTCTCATCATCTGCACGTTTCGTAGGTAAAATTGTGTGTGTAACACCCCTGGTGTTAATCAAAATTAAAACATTGCCATGTCATCATTCGCATTGCAAAGCATGCATGGTTGGATAATTTGAAATGCATTAATTAAAATAAGTTTATATTTGAAGGATGTTTGTGCTTAAGGGTTTTAGGGTGATTTAATTTTTTGTATATATGTTTTTGATCATAAGTATGTTTTTGAGTAATAGTTTAATAAATTATAGTGTGGTTTAAAGTTTTATTTCAAAATCAATTTTGAAATTGGATTTCGAAAACCCTAATTCCCAAACCCTCCTTTTATCCCCTTTTCCATAGTTTCAAAATTATTCAAAATTTGGGGATGATTCCAAAAGCAAAAGTGTAGATAATTTCAAGTTGTATATTTTTGGTTTTTGAAGATTTTCAAGTTTCTATATAATTTTAAAAGATATTATGAATCCAAGACACCCCTCAAAGTTGCCCCAAATTCAAATTTCAAAATGGAGGCAGAATTTGAAAATGTTCCAATTATGAAAATTGTAGATCTTGAAAAATGGAGCAACTTTGCTTTTTGAGATTTTCATGTTTTATTCAAGTTTTGGGAGTATTTTAGAAATTTAGGGTTGGAGGGAGGTCACTCTACAAGAAACCCGACCTATGGCTGACTGCCATGGCCGGCATCCATCTTCGCGCCGCCGGCCACTGGCCGTTCCTTCTCGCACGTAGACCACCTGGCCGACTTCGCGAGACCTCTAGCCACCTCCCCATCCTCTTTTCTCTATAAATAGCCAAGCACCAGCCGTTCTCTCTTCCTTTCTTTCTTCTTTTCCCGCCGTCGGTCACCTCCGCCCGCCGCACTGTCTCATCATCGTCGAGCTCTAATCGCTCAAACCAACTGCTCCATAAGCTCCGCAATCCTCCCACGTTTCTTTTGAGCCAGCTCGCGCAGCCCCGCGTCGTTTGAGCCGCCCGGCGCAACCCCTCTTCTTCGCGGCCGGCGAAAACGTCGCAGTGATCTGCCCGCCGTCGACCGGTCATCACGGTGAGACTCGAGCTGCACCATCTTGTGTTTTGAGCTCGTCTTCATGCCGCGATCACGGTCGACTCCTTCTCCTTAATGTTACCGCGCAGGTTTCGCCGAACGTCGCCTCGCCGCCGGTTCGCGTCACCGCAGCCGCCATTCCCGCGGTTCACCGAGCTCCGCCTTGTCCCTGCCTTGTCTAGCGTGCGCATCATCTCCGTGGTGAGCTGCCAACCATCCTTGTGCCTTTATTTTTCATCATACCGCACCGCCGTCGCCGGAACGTGCACCGCCGGCGAGCACCGCCTCACTGCTCTACTCGGGCTTGTTGAAGGACCTGAGCAATCGGGAATAGGAGAAAGGTCGGGGTTCTATATGCAAAATTCAAGACTCATATGAATAGTGCTAAATAGTGGTTGGACTTGTTTGTTATTTTGTAAATTTATAAGTCCGTTTATGTAAAATTGTCGCCGGGCCTGTCATCACATGCGGGCAGCTCAGCTACCGCAGACACGCCGCCCTCGGCCATGGGCCGAGTCAGCTGAAATCGCCCGAAGGCTCTTTTTTTCTTTTTCCTAAATGTTTTATCAATTTCTTTTTACATGAATAGTGTCTCGATTTTGTAAATTTCATATAAATTCAAATATAAGTTCAAAAATTCTAAAAATTTTTGTGTAGCCTTCCTATGATGTTGTAAACATATAAAAAACTTGAAACTTTTATTTTTAGTAGTTTTTACATGTTTTAAAAATTACAATCTTTAATTGAAAAATGCATCTTCCATGAATTTTAGAAAATAAAATATATGTTCAAAAATCATAAAATTTTATTTGGTCCTATTTAATGACATGATCTAGCTGTACAAAAAAGTTTGAGGTTATTTTGACAAAGTTTATTTCTTTGTTATTTTATGCTTTATTATTTTACATATTAATTAAGATGTTTAGCGCATAATGATCTAGGTTTTGTGTGACCTGGGATTGTTTTGTGAATCTTGAATCATATCACAATCAAATGGTCCTTGAGAACTCCTTTAATAGTGTAGTAGTTCAACAAGTTGGTTTTGTTGGCTTGCAACTTTACCGTGAAGGAAAGTTATACTCAAGTGTTTATCATTTCATGCACCCTCAAGCATCATGTTTAATTTATTTATAGCATCACGTTGAAGCATACATTATTTCGTGTAGTGAATGAGAACGAGAGTGTCAAAGTTGAGCCAGTATCTGAGGAGGGCTATCCTAGTGGATGATCATCCTTGATTATTTCACTACCATCCTTGTCAACCTGTTTTAATTAAAAATACTTAGTAATGCTTAGCCCTGCTTAATTAGTTAAGCTTTTTCATAAAAATATTTTATGTGAGAATTTGATACTTTTAGAAAAGGAGAACACCCTGATGGTAGTTCATGAAAGCATGTTTATGAACATGGTAGTGTTGAATTTGAGATCAGACGGGACGTAGGTTGAAAAGCCGGCGGGATACCTAGCTGTGCTTGTCCCGTGTTGGTCGTTTAAGGCCCATCCGTTGTTTGGCCTGTAAGTTCGGGACTTTTTAGTACTGGCCACATGCCCTAGTAATGGGAAGGGTAAGCCAGACCTCGGGGGTGTGCCAAATCAGGAATGGACAACTACGCATTGGGAGTGGAGAGATGGCAGGAGTACAAGCTACCCTCGTGGGTTAAAGTCCCGGATTGGAGGTGTACATGTATTCTCGGGTGGCGTGTGACCCAGTCCCGTTTTGGACGATCTGAGAGAAGGTTGATATATGCAAGCTTAAGTGCTACATATGTCGTGTGGTAAGGAATCCCCAGCTGGGTTATAATCGATTCGAATCGCCGTTGCTTCTCGGAGAAGGAGACCCGTACTTCCGACCTTACATCGTAGTAATTGATGGAACAAGGATTTGAGGAAAGAAAGTTGGAATGATAAAGAAGTGTTTGCTCTAATATAGAATCACCTAGATTCTATGAGCTACTAATCTGAGTTAAAATATTAAAAGTAAGGATTCACTATTAATAAGCTTTTCTGCAAAAAAGTCCTTGATTCTTGCTAAAACCTTACCTTGATTCCCAAAGCCGGCATTCCTGAGTCTTCTCCTCTTTTTTTGTGTCGGTTAAGTCTTGTTGAGTACTCCCGTACTCAGGGTTCTTTGACCCTTGTTGCAGGAACATGTCATGAGCAGGCTTGTTTTGTCCCTGCTGCATGACGATGTACCAGGAGAAAGACAACAAGTAGGATGAAACCCTTGGGCAGGGTTTATCAGTGTTATATATGTATAATGTTACTCCAATACTCTAGGCTTGTAATAATGCTACTTGAGTTTGTTTATTTTGAACAAATGGTTTGTAAAATTATTGTTATGTAATCCTTCCGCACTTTACTCGATGTATTTTAAATAAAATATTGTAATATTGCAATGACTCGTTAATGAAATCCTGTTCGGAAGTTTAATAGTGCTTTCTAGATTATTGGGAACGCATGCATAGTAATCAGAAGTCTTAGGAACGATGATAAGTGCATGTGGGCCCTATAATTTAGAAGGTTCTGTTACACTGGCCCTACGCATGCACATCTCGAAACGGAAAATTGCACGCCCCCACACCCCCACAAGAAGAACACATACCGCACCCCCTCCCAAATGCGAGATGCAACAAAAAGGTGGGAGGAGAAGAGATGCAATACCCGATCTACTCAAACATCCAAAAACAACGGTTGCAACATACATCTAAAGGTAGATGAAACACTTGAAACATGCTTCAAAAACAAAAAAAAAACTCAAACACGCTTGAAAACCATTGCAACCGCAACATCCGAATAAAACACATGAAACATATGTGTGAAATATATACAACAACCGAGATAAACACAAATGCAATATTTGTCCGGAAAACACGATGAAACATGCATATGAAACATCTAAAACACTTTAAACATACTATTGAAACATGCCTCAAAAACAATTGCAACATGTGCAAAGTCCCCGATCTACTTTTGCAACATCCATATAGTTCAACTACAACATACCTCTAGAACGTCTAAAACAACAAAAACATGCAATTACAACATAGGGGAGAGAGAGCCCTCGGCGCGGGAAGCGCCATGGCCGCCCGAATCGCGGACATTGGGGGCTCCTGCTAGAGCAGGGCCGCACGCCCGGGCCGGATCTGCGCCAGATTTGTGCCTGCCTTGAGCCGCCGCCAGGGTCGCACCGGGCCCCCTCGCACGGAGTTGAGGCCATGGGTGGCCGGGCGGGAGAGGAGGAAGGGGGTCGCCGGGGGTGGTCGGCTCGCGCCGGGGCCGCACCGGAGTTGAGGCCATGGGTGGCCGTTTGGAGAAGAGGAACGGGTCGATGGGGTAGCCGGCTCGCACCGGGAAGGCCGCCGCGCAGGAGTAGGAGGAGGGGGAGGGAGGCAGCGGGTGCGCGGCTCACGAGGGAGAAGGACGCATGCGCGGAAGCTCACGGCCGCCGATCGTTGGTGGAGGCGGGCGCGACCGGGTTGCGCGGTCAAAGCAGCTACGCGGTGAAGGCGAGGGATGGGTGCGGGAGTGCGGACGAGAGAGAGAACAAGCGAATCGAGTGGTTAATAATGGGCCGTTCAGTCCGCGAGGCCCACGCGTCCGGCCGTCCAGACGTTTGATATAGACTTTGTTGGGTTACTTCAACTAAGACTTTGTTGGGTTACTTCAACATAATTCCTAGCCGCACTGTTCCTTCATTATTTTACATAGCGGGAATGATTCCTAGCCATTCTAGGCCGGGAATGGGCTAACCGAACAGCCCTTAAGCTGTAAGTTTTGCCTCGGTGGTCCCCTCGAAAAGTTTGCACGACTCTTAAAGCAGTTCGTAATTAATTTTAATTGATTTTGCCATGGGTCTAATCTGGGTCTGGCCCTGTGCCCTGTCCAAGCCCAGCCCTAGCCCAGGCAGATGTTTGTGGATCTTCACCGCTCAATTGCACGTGCTACTCGCGCTTGTTTGTTTCAGTCGCGTTTTGTTCTCATAGTGCGGATAGAGGCGATGGTAGATCCGCCAGCGAGGCGGCAATACCCCAGGCGCATGGGGCGAGGCGGCGAGCAGCTCAAGGCCAGCTGCTGTGAGGCGCAGGCACAGCTCGGTCAAGTGTTTTCCAGAAATGCAGATGCATTAATTTTTTTTTTCTGAGACACAGAGGCATCCATATTGAACAAACAAATAAGCTACCTGTCTCTTGTCCCAAAAAAAAAAAAAAAAGCTATCTGTCAAATAGCAATATGATCCAAAGTCATCTCTTCTACGGTAACCAAATCAACACTCTAATTCAGCCGTAGTACACTTGTTTTATTTTTGCCAAATTCCAGAAATCTAGCAACAAGTATGCATGGAGAGCGAGAAGCTATTGGCGGCGAGCAACACGTGGTAGGATCATCAAACTGGTTCTTCTCCGGTGGGAGTTGGCGAGTTGCCCGTGACGCCATGAACGCAGACGCAACCTGGGACCGCACGAGATCGAGGTCTCCCTAGCGGCACTGCCGCTCTCGGTGGTGCCGCCGCTGTCACCGTCGCCGCCGTCCGCACAGCACGCGATTGAAACAAACAAAAGCAAGCAGCACGCGCGACAATGAAATTAATAAAAAGTAATCAGGATTGCTTTAATATTCGTGCAGGCTGACTTTTTCGAAAGGACCATTGGAGCAAAACTCGTTGATTTGCGTATAATCTTCTTCTGTACGATTCACGCAACAAAAGAGGGCCAGGGAGCGTGGCCACGTCGCCCGCTTTTCCGCCGTCCGATCGGGCGCGTGGATGTTGAAGATCGTGCGATCGGTCATTTTGCAAAAAAAAAGTCCTCGAATTTATACGTAATCCGACCCGCGCAGTCCATGACCTCTCACGAAAAAGTTTACGAGCCAGCCCTCGAGTTTTTTTGAAAATCGACCTACAGCCTAGACCGGCCTCCCTCCCCACTCGGCCTCCCTCCCCACTCCCGGGCCTGCTTGGGCCTTAATGGGCCAAATTCGACCCAACGCTGTTTTCCCTTATCCATTCTTTTTCTTTTACAAAAAAATTGGTAACACTTCAAAATTGCATAGTAAATCAAAGAAAAATCGTAAAATAGAAAATTAATTTGTTTCAAATTCTCATGAACAAATCTATACAAATTGATCCAAAATAGAACATGTTTTAATCGAAAGTTTTTGTTTGTCTGACTATTCCTATTATTTTAATGGGTACATATGAAAACCAAATAAAAACATAGAATAGAAAATCCAGCTTATTCAAAACTCCTTACGATAAGATATCATCACGTTAAACTTTCGGCTACTTAATAAATACTTTTAGCCTCTTTCCTAAAAAAAAAATGTTATAGTTCCATTTCAATGATAAATGTAAAATATAACATGGCGATTAGTTAACCGACGCATAGCTAACCATCATACTCATCCAATCACCCTAACTCCCAATGAAAAATAAAATAAAAAATAATATTACCATTTTAAACCCAAAAATAACATATAAATAAAATAATGCCTTCACAATGACAAACTCTCCAAAATATACAACAAGTACAACAATTGCTACAAACCATGACACATATATATAAAAAATATCTTATCGAACCACATTAATCTTATACAATTATTTTAACTACACATATGGAACAAAGCCTATATAGTTAGCGAAACCATTTCACAACAAATAGTAACTTCCAAAAAAATATATCACAGGTCCTACTAGCCATAAGCGGCAACGCCGCGACCATTTCTAGTAATGTTCGAAAGCAGCTCGTGCCAGCTTGTAGGAGAATGGGATCCAAAGGGAAGAGATATCCTGCACTTTGTGCGCGGTTGACATTGACGACGCAGAAACTAACCGCACGCATCAAATAATGGAAGTGAGGTTAGTGTCAAAATTAAACTTCCTGCTCTTTTGATTGGACACTTTTGCATGATTTCCTAATTAATTTTAGAAACAACTTTTTTGTAAATCATAATTAATTATATTAGATAGAAGTTGTGCGTTGCTGTAGAAATTGCGAATCATTAATTTAGAATGAAATTAGAATTCAAATGCATAAAAATACTTATATGAAGAGATAAATAAACTATTTTACAATAATATTAGTGGATGGCTGATGTAGATAGCAAAATGCATGTTAGCGGATGATATGTCTCACTGACATGTATACCATAATTGTGTATGCTAGTGGCCTGTAATTGTATCTGATAGGTAAACGCCTTGCATGTCGACATAGAACTCTAGTAGAGTTTATGATTATATAAAATATATAGATAATATAGATTCCATTGAAGAATAAGAGGTCAATGCACGGTCCTCGGACGTAGGAATATAAAGAGTCTCTTAGAGTTGCTCCACTCTTGGAGTTGCTCTAATTCAAGTTGGTTGGATTCCTTGTGGTAGAACCTGCCCATCAAGATTCAAGTCGTCGACTTGGCACTGGTGCTCGTATTTTCCTGGATTTATTATAGGATTTTCCAGCGCTATGCATTAAGTGGTAGGCGACGTCCCCGTCGGCAGCGAGACGCCTGTGGTGACTTCGTGAACTTCAAGATCTGTCGGCTCAGTCCTTCGGAGGTGCTCATAGGGTAGGGTTTGTGTACATGTGTTCATAGGGGTGAGTGTACGTGCGTGTGGGGCGTCTGCGTTGTACTGTGTAATCTCAAAAAAAAAAAAATAGGTTTCTTGATCCTTATGTTGGTACTTGCTTGCTAGATTAATGATTAATTTTTATTTTTTTAGTGGTACTAACAGCACTTCTAATGTAGACTCCATCATCGCTGTGTCTATTTATTACCTCTCTATTGATTGATTTTTGCTGATTTAGCACCGTATTTATATCGAAGAAAAAGAGAAGAAAATCAAGAACAGACGTCTAACATATACGCCGAGCCTACGCGCGATACGAGGAGGAAGGACTCGGCGATATTTGCGTTGGAAGGACCAGCGTCGTTACCATCTTTCACCCGCAGATCCCGTGCGCCCGAGCCCTCGCATAGGCTCGCCGGTTCACGCCGCATGCGCGAGTTCACCCGCATGCGCAGGTCTTCCCGTGATGGCTCGCCGTCCGTCGCCGCCCGGTCTCGACGCGTCCCACGCAGGGTTGCGCGCGGCCGGCCGGTGCCGCCACCCTGAGGCTCACCGTTCACGCCGCATCGCGCAGGTCTTCCGTGATGGCTCGCTGGTCCGCCGCCCGCGCCCGTCTCGACACGCCCACGCAGGGTCGCTACGGGCGGCCGGTGCCACCACCCTCGAGCTCGCGACAGTCGCCGCGGAGGTGACGAGGCTCGCCGTGGAGCTCGCCTGACAGTCGCCGCTGAAGGTCGCGAGGCTCGTGCAGCCGCCGCCGCGGCTCGCCGGACCTTGCGCACCGGCTCCGCCGCCGCCGTCCCCATCCCCATCTCCGCCAAGAACGACGCCGCCGGCCGGGTGGCTCGTGGTCCGGACCACATGGCCGAAGTTCGCGCAGCCTATGTGCTTTGGATCGGGAAAAGGCAAAACCATATGGAGGCACGGCCGGGCGGCGGGGTCCCGGTGTCCCATCACAGGCCATGGCGGCGACGGCGCATGCGACAAACGCCGTGAGAGAGGTGGCAATCATGCAAAGACAAGTCTCGTGACGCCCGCGCCGTGGCGTGGCTCCACAAAGCATACCGTGTGGACGTGGCGGCGCCGCCGGATTTTTTAAAATTTAACCCTTTTTCAAACAAAATTTCAAATATATCCACGTTTTAAAATTAATTGCATCGGTATCCCTTTTGGTCGCGCCAGGTGATGGCGTGATGTTTTTCACTGTCGCGCCACATGCGGTGGCACGACGCATCCCTCCATGCCGGCTCGAATCGGTTGATTGGTGCCGGGCGTGGAGGCATGTGGGGCCCAGCCTGTCGCGCCATTGCATGTGGCATGACAGGCCCTACTACGTCGCGCCGCCCAATGTGGCGCGACTGTCGCGCCATGGGATTAAAATGTCCAGCAAGGGTCGGTTTGTGGGAGGCTGAGACGATGGATAACAGCAAGATGAAACACCAGGACAATGGATAACAACAAGATCGAACAAGCACACACTATTTCGTCTTTTACACGGACTTTTGGCGTCTCCAGGTATCACGAAATTTTTATTTTTCTATTATCTTTTTGATAGGAACACAAAAGAAGGGACCACAAGAACTTTCACCTGAAACAGAGGTGGTATGTGGCCTACAGAAATTCAATATGTTCTCTGAAAAGCGTGCAAAAACTTTGACAATTTTTTCTTTATTTTTCTGAATTTTTTTCGCAATTTTGATGCGACCAAACAGACCGTAGGCGAGTTTGGGTCAGCTCCAAATGGAGTCAAGAAGCTCTAGTAAAAATTTCGGATTTTTCTGACAAACGAGCAGAAAGTTGTGCCTGTTTTACTGAGGGTATGTCAAGTTATGTTTTTCGGAAGGCACAATGTGGCGGCGAAAGTGTCCCTATCTAGGGTTTGCGCGGCGGCGAGAATTCACATAAGATGGTTAGCGAGGGCAAGTCGAGAGTTCACACAAGGCAGCTAGCGAGGGCAAGTCTAGGGTTTGCGCGGCGGCGAGAATTCACACAAGGCGGCGGCGAGAAATTGTGGGCCGATGCGGGCAACGACGTCGCGCCAACGAGAAAACCAAATCTCCGACGTCGCGCCAACAATGTAGGCGCGACGTGCTGGGCCCCACGGGCCTCCACGCCAGCACCGGTCAACATTTGGTGCCAGCGTGGAGGACCCTGTCGCGCCATTGCATGTGGCGCGACAAGGTAGAAATATCGCGTCATTCCCCCTGGCGCGACCAAAAGGGATACCTAATGCAATTAATTTCAAAACATAGATATATTTAAAATTTTGTTTAAAAAAGGGTCAAATTTGACAAAAATTCCCGCCCTGCACCTCGTTTGGAGCTATGTGAGGGCAGCGAACGAAGTTTGATTCAGTTTGATTCCAAATTAAAAATATCCATGATGTGGTCCTGCTCGGCGGAGAGTTTGGCGACGAGCAGGCTGTGTTCGCAGAATCACCTTACACAAAGGATCCAAAGATCCTAGCGCAGCACAAAGTAAATAATTGGCCAGATTTTATAGACTCTAAAATAGAAAAGTTGTATTGTGAAGAATATTTTCTAGACTACTACAGAAACTAATGATTTCTGCACTATATGTGCCCTGAACAAGTCTCTTAGATATCGAGATAGGGCATGCGTGCACATGTTTCTACAACTCCCTGTGTGAACATGTATATTAAATAATGCTCATGTTTATAAAGAGGCGGCTTAATCTACAGCCGCCTCTACAAATTGTTTTGAACTGAGCCTTGTCTATAAATGTATTTGTAGAGGTGGCTGTTATTTTCAGCCACCTCTACAGATGCTCTTATTTTTAGAGTCGGCTGAAAATAGAGCCGTCTCTAAAAATAGGAGCTGCACGGTAAAATCTGAATTTTCCAAACGACCTTGAACGAAAAAATGATCAAAACCAAAGTTGTAGATCTCAAAGAGTTAAGCAACTTTGTAGTTGATAACTTTTTATTTGAAATCATATGTTTAAGAAAAATTACCTATGAATTTCTCACATTTGAAATTCATTTTTTTCAAATGACCTCGAATGGAGAAACGACTAAAACCAAAGTTGTACGTTTTAAAAGTTATACAACTTTCAGTTGATAACTTTTTTATTTGAAATCATCTATCAAAGTAAAATCAAGCTAGAATTTTTTATATTTAAAATTCAAAATTTTCAAACAATCTCGGTTGGAAAAATGACCAAAAAACCAAAGTTGTAGACCTCAAAAAGTTATATAACTTTGTAGTTGACAACTTTTTTATTTGAAATCATATTTCTAAGAAAAATTAACTATGAATTTCTCATATTTGAAATTCAATTTTTTCAAACGACCTTGGACAAAGAAACGACTAAAACCAGAGTTGTAGATCCTAAAAGTTATACAACTTTGTAGTTGACAATATTTTCATATGAATTTGTTTAGGGCCCGAAATACTTACTTCAAAATCGGATGAAGCGATACCGAGACAACATCTTTGTTGAGTGCAATTTACTTTGCCGCGTGCTAAATATCGGGTACTCGGCAAAGAGCCGCTTTTGCCGAATCGCCGCACTCGGCAAAAGACAAGCACTCGGCAAAGAAGTCTTTGCCAAGTGTTAGGTACCCAGCAGAGCCCAGCACTCGGCAAAGGCAAAATTTGCCGAGTGCCAGACACTCGGCAAAGCCAGGCACTCGACAAAGGCGGACCCAAGTAACGGCCGTCGCCACCGTCTTAAGATAATAAGAGGAGAAAGAATATCTTATACAGGCACATGTCAGTTTTGGGTGAAGTGCTTAGAGGGGTTACGCACGAGGCGTGAGATCACGGGTTTGATCCCCCGCGGCAGCGAAGCGCAAGACTTGTGAGGTGAGCGCATGGCTACCTGGTGGGGTCTACCCGGATTTTTTTTTTGGCTTTTTTTTAGGCTGTTGTATTCCGAACCGTCTCTAAAAATTGATTTCCAGAGATTGTTGGATACCGGCCTCTACGAGTCATTGATTTGTAGAGGCAAAAATCGCATCTATAGAGTTTTTGTGTAGTAGTGAAAAAAAAACTAGCCATTCACATGTACGTGTGTGATTTATGAGGCAATCACATATCATCCATCGAATCCGACCAGGATGCTCTCAACTAAGCTGATGATTTGTATATATAATGTTCGAAAGCAACTTGTGCCAGCTTGCAGGAGAATGCGATCCAAAGGGAAGAGATATATATCCTGCACTTTGTGCACGGTTGATGTTGGCGACGCAGAAACCAACCGCACACATCAATAACGAAAGTGAGGTTGGTGTCGAAATCTATGTTTTTAAGGCGAGGTGCGGCGCTCCACCCCCTTCTAGACGCCTTGGCGAGTTAGGCGCGTAGCGAGGCGACGCCAAACACATACCCTCACCTACATTAGAGCAGGACAAACATACATTGATATGCACCTTTTTGCTGCCAATTTTAGACTCTTTGCAAGCAGCCACTACCCACTAGGCAGAGCAGTTTATACCCCTATCCAATTATCCAAGCACAAGCAAACATACAACATCACACGAGTATAAAGTAAAGTTTTGAACAGAGGAAGCCAGGAGGACAGAAGATGAAAATCAGAGGAAAAGCAGAGGACAGGAGAATGCCTACGTGAAAGGGTGATGGGCCTGGCCTGCTGGCAGGGGAAGGAGATGCAGAGCCCATGTAGAAACGGAAGCAAGCAGTCCTCGACGGGGCACAGGTCGGAGGACGTACCGGGGCAGTACCGTGGAACAGAGCATAGTCGCGTCGCCGATGGGGACCAGGCCTCGCGCAGAGCAGAGTTGAGGGTTGCGGCGGACGGAGCGGGAGTTGGTCGCGGACAGGGCTGGAGTCGCGGTCAAGCGGGGTCGCGGACGGGCTGGACTCAGGTGCGCCGCCGCCCTCCTCTCTCTTCGTCTCTCCTTCCTTTCCCTCTCCATCTCTCGACTGACACGATAGGGATTGGGGGAGTCTTCGGCGGGAGATGTAGGCGCGCAGCAGCTGCTTCCCACGTGCGCACATTGCTCCGCTCTTTTCCCGCGCGAGCGCCTTAAAAACATACTCCCTCCGTCCCCACAACAACCCCCCAAAAAAAAAAAAAAAACGTTATGGGAAAAAAAAAGAATGACGTCTTGGGTCAAACTTCTCAACTTTGACTAAGCTTTATAGAAAATACGTACAATATTTAAATCTTCAAATAAATTTATTAAAAAACTAGACTTAAAGATCTTTCCGATGGTACTAATTACCTAGCATAAATATTTATATATTTTAATATATAATTGTCGGCATTTTAAAAATGTTGACTTCTTAGGAAGCGAGAATGATATTTATTTTGGGACAGAGGGGGAGTAGGTCGAAATCAAACTTCGTGCTCTTTGATTGGACACTTTTGCATGATTTCCTAATTAATTTTAGAAACAACTTTTTTTTTGCAAATCACAATTAATTATACTAGACTAGAAGTTTTTTTTTTTTGACAACCTCTAGACTAGAAGTTGTGCGTTGCTGCTGGAATTGTGGAAGATTTAGAATGAAATTAGGCTACATAAAAAATACTTATATGAAGAGATAAATAAACTATTTTGAAATAATATTACTGGATAGCGTGCTACGCTGACGTAGAAAGCTAAATGCATGTCTCGCTGGCGTGTATGTCATAATTGCAGATGCTAGTGGCCTATAATTGTATCTAATAATTGACTGCTGAAGTAAACCTGACTGCTGAAGTAAACAGCTTGCATGTACTGCCGGCACAGCGCGCGGGCGGCCACCTTCCACGCGAAGCCACACTAGTGTAAGAGTATTTCATTCGACAAAAAGCGTGGGGTAGGATCCTTACTGACCCGCTTGTACTCTTGGTAGAGTTGTTGGAAATTGGTTACAAAGGTTAGAGCTCATGATTTGCCAAGATATTGAAACTAATCATGCTGGCACATTCTTTCCCCCTACTCGCCACTGTCACTACCATCACTCTCCCTCGAGTTGTTGGAAATTGGTTACAAAGGTTAGAGCTCATGATTTGCCAAGATATTGAAACTAATCATACTGGCACATTCTTTCCCCCTACTCGCAACTGTCACTACCATCACTCTCCCTTTCCCCCTCGTCGCCATTGTCAGTTTGTCACTGCCAATACTCTCCCTCCCGTCAATCAAACTGCAAAAAAGTATTTTAAAGGCCTACCAAACAGCAGGGAATCTAAGAGACAAAGAGTAGAATAGAAGATAAACTGACCAAATAAAATTAAAGGTATCAAAACAGGGAAGTACCTAGATGGTATTCAGACTGTCTGCACTCGTCGTACTCTATATTGATCATCTAAAAGGAATATTCTAGCCTGTCATTAAGATTCTCTCCTCTATATTTACTTCTCCTGCACCCATCCATACTCTAGCTTCCATCCTCTCGTATCAACTACCACGGGTGGGACCCACGCGTCATACTCTATTTCTCTCTCCCACCCCACCTACCACCACCACCATGCCGACCGCCACTCCCCTCCCCCACCACCTCCAGGCCATGCTCCTCCTCTTCCTCCTCTCCTAGCCTCCGTGCAGGGGGCCCGTGGCCGCCGCCTCCACCGACCACGCGGCGCTCAAATACGCCGCCCTCACGCAGCCGTGTGCTCCACCCGCGCGCGGCCCGCTCTCGCCGCCCCCCGCGCGGTGTCTCGCTCCACCCCCCCCCCCACGCCAGCCTCTTCGGGGCGCCGCCTGCGTCGCCGAGCTCTCACCCGGGGCCTCAACCTCACGGCGTGCTTCGCCGCGGCCGCCGGTGGGCGCACGGGCAAGGGTGTGGGTGTGCTTTAAAAAGCGGCAATATTCACTAGTGGCCCACAGCGGCCGGGAGGACTAGCTTCTCTCCTCCAACACCTCCTCTCGAGGTCCGAGGTGCGGCGGCCCGCGCCGCGCATCGGGCGGACATGGAGCCCCCCATGGCGTCCCCCGCGGTGGTGGCGCAGCGGCCCTATGCTCGCGCGTGGTCGGCCCGGGGGCACTTGAACGGGCGCGCGGCCATGGCGTCCCCCGGGCGCCGGCGGCCGGACGATCACGCGACTCTAGGCGGCCTCCTCCGCACGCCTCCATGGCCGGCGGACTCCTTCGCCGCCTCTCGTTTCCCCTTCCCTCTACATAGCGGGTGGGGCCGACGCGGCGTATAGGACGTCCGCTATTCGCTAGATTTGGAGGATGGGTGCCGGTAGCGGATGCGTTGGTGTAGCTTGGTGCAGTGTCGTTTCCTATAAACGCATCCTGCGGGACACAGTGCAGTCAGTCTTATAAAGGCATTGTTCCTTGCAGTGGTTGGTGGAATGAGAACAGGTGATGTTTCATGCTATATTGCACACCATGTGAAATCAAGCTTTGGAGTGCTCGGTTGGGCACAAGCCGGTTGTCAGCAAGGGCCTAGCCGAAGTTCGGACAGGTGGGATGCCCCTCCTCAATCCACTGTATGATCGATGGCCGGTCATTAGGTCTATCCGGTGGTGATCACCATGGATCACATATCAAATAAGAAAAGGAAATCGGGTAGGAGAACTCCATGGGCATCGAGAAGGAGATGTTGTCACTGTAGCTCCAAGAGAGCAGCCGCTTCCTATTGCCCGCCGACGGCCAAATACGCAACGCCTTTGTGTTGCTAGGGTCAAAAAAGGAGAAGTGGCGCACGAGCAAGGTGCCACCACCGCCGATGAGGGGTATGTCAGCGCCCTCCTTTGGGCTTAGGATTTGTTTATCTAGGTACTCTATTTTAAAGCGGCAAGAAGCGGTTGGCCGAGCTTGAATTTGGGCAGGGTGGCGAGGAGGCAGTTTTCAAGAACGGCCTCCACGGGGTCATAGTAGTGGTAGGGACGGAGCGGCCCTAGGGGCGTGGTGGAGCGGCGTCCCCAGCCTACCGATGGCTTAGCCCCAAAACCCCTGGACCCCCTCTTCTTCCCTATTTTTGGCTATCGAGTAGAGCTTCGCCATAGCGACGAGTAATGCGAGATGGAAGAAGACTGGTTGCTGCTTGGGCACTAGGCCGGTCACCTTAGTTTAGCCCATTTAGGGCCCAATTTGGTTCCCCAATTCCCCAATCGACCAAGGCAACAGGTGTCCTCGACTCCTTGGTCCTCTCCTCCGCATCCCCGCCCGCCTCCACCTTAGTCCCCACTCGCATGCCGCCCGGCCGCCACGGCGCTACCCCCGCCCGCCGGCTGCCGCCGCCAGTGCTAGCGGCCAGCCACCGCGGCACCGCCCCTCGCCCAACCGGCTGCCGCTAGGTGCCCAGGAGTCTAGGACCCAGGTGCCGCCCGCCGAGTCAAGGAAGAGGAGTTGGCGATGGAGGGAGGAGGAGGAGGAGGCGCACGAGGTACAAGAACCTCGCGCTAGGGCCAGCCGTGGCCGGCGGACAACTCAGCGGCAAAGTAGGGGCAGCAGCTCCACTGGCATCTGTATTTAGCCGAGGCCGAGGTTCAAGCAGAGGTGTCCCCGGGAGTTGCAAAAAAAAAAAAAAAAAATGGTATTGTTTTATCAGTTTATTCTCATAATATCGACTATTGTTCAAGGACAAATCAATTTATTGTTAATCACTGAAAACACGCACGCGAATGTATGTGTGTGCGTGCATGCATGCAAACATGCAATGGGCCGAGTGCATATTCATGCATGCAATATGCATGTTAGATTGGGCATATGTTCATTATTGCAGTGAAGTGAGTACTCTATCCGTCCTAAAATAAAGTCTTCCTGAGAAGTCAGCCTTTTTTTTACTCTGACCTATTATATATCGTTGAATATATTTTCATATAATGAATTTATTTAAAGATATAAATGTTGCACTATTTTCTACAAATTTAGCCACAATTAAATTTTTTTTTGACCTGCACGTATCCCACGACGACTTCTATCATGGGACCGAGGGAGTAGTTGAGATTCTTTGCATTAATGAACTTTTTGCACCTTGAAGGGCCCATTGCTCCTCCAACTTCACATGCCTACAAGAATTTATCTCTATGTAAGCATGCAGAGGTAAAATAGGTCCTATCTAGATACCCAAGTGATTATAATAATTAGATTACATAATTAAATTTTGATCCAAACAAGATTGATTATATCATAGATTATTATAATCAAAACTCTTGATTAACATAATCTCATAATTTAAGTAAGAACAAGTTTCGGGGAATTATGGGTGCTGAAAGTCCAATTTGCCACCAATCAATTGTCCAACATGCCATCCTTAATCAACTTGGGATTAAATCAGTCACCATAATCAACCTGATGTGGATGGTCCAACATGCCACCCCAAATTTACCTGATGTGGATGGTCCAACTTGCCAATAATTAAATTTTGATTAGGGGTGGACATCAACATCAGTCACCATGCACACTAGTTAAAACTTGCCAATAATTAAATTTTGATCTCGTTTTAACCAGCCATAATCAGTCACCGTGATCCAAAGATCCAAACATTTTGATTATTATTATCAATAATCCTAACTATTATAATACTTTGCATGATCCAAATTATAATAAGCTAGCTTTGATCCAAACTAGCCCTTAGTAAGATCATACCTTACACCAAGGTACGCTGATCTCTTAACAACTACAACACATATAAAAGTCATTTGCTAAAGAACAAAAAAATTAGGTAAGAGTGATTAACCTAAGCTAGCACTCATGATAGTCTGTTTGTATTGTAGCTTCAAAGACCTACTTATGGTGAATCCACAAATCCGAACCATTATTGCTTGATCGAAAACTATATGTAAGTGAAAAACTCCATGGCCCTCCTGTTGATAAATTATGTCCATGGTAGAAACGAAGTTCCAACTAACTATCCAATATAGGCATCGATGACTCTTATCTTGAAGAACGGCAAGGAATAATAAACTTTAAAAAATCATTTGTTTTATTATGAATATACTAACTAATGAAGCTTCCTCTTGTATCAGAACTAAAAAAAAATAATGCGATCATTAAAAATAAAAGCAAACAAAGTCCATAATATATTGTCATACGAACATAAAAAAAATAGTAAACAAGTATTTGGTATGATACATATACCTTTAGTGATAGAATATGGATAAAAATATATTTTTACCCATAAGAGGGGTGAATTTGTTCATACTAAAAAAACTTGAATAGAATATATCTTAAGTAGATCACCCGCAGCGAAGCATGGGTGACTAGCACATATACGCATAGTGTGTGTATATATCCATATAGTGTGTGTATATATCCATATAGTGTGTGTATATATATACAAACACACATATACGCATAGTGCAGTGCGATGGCAGTAGTACACTGTTTCATCGTACACTTCTGCGTCACTTGCATTGCTCGATCAACTTTTGACGTGCATGCACGCGTATTACTACTATTATCTATATAGACAGGTAGAACGTAGTACTGTATCAGTGGACTACTATTACTCATCAGTAATATAATGCAAAAACACAGCCATGCTTGCATTATTATTTCATGCAGCAACGACGATCGATCAATGGACTGGATCAGCCGGCCCATCAGGCAAGTAACGTAGTGGGTAGGAGAAAATCCTCTGCCCGCGCGACAGGATCGCCATTGGGTCGTATTTCCTCTTGCGGCGGATGAACCTGTCCCACCTGCCGGGCCCGAAGTGCCGCGCCGCCCACTCCTCCTGCGTCGCGTAGTAGGGCAGGTACTGCGTGCACGGGATGCCGGCGGCCTCGCAGAAGCGCGCCACCTCCGCGTTCTGCTCCTCCATGCGCCGCAGGTCGCCGTCTGCCACCGCCGACCACAGGATGCCCACCGTGTAGAACACCTCCTCCTCTTCCTGGCCGTCGCCGACGGTGGGGAGCACCACCGACGTGGCACCGTCCCACTTGCCCCGGTTCATGGGGTACACAAGCACGGGGCCGCCGCCGCCCTTCACGTCGCGGCGGCGGAGCACGCCGTGGAAGACGCCCGCGGCGAAGTCCAGGATGCGGGAGCGCGGGAGGAAGAGGATGAGCCACGGATGCGGCACGTCCCAGAGGCCCTCGTCGCGGAGTCTGCGCTCGCCGGCGCTGACGCGGTCCAGGAACTGCACGTACGACACGTCCTTCACGAACGCCAACCCCCGCGCGTACCGCAGCTCACGCAGCATCACCTCCACGCCCTGCATGAATATATATACACCCAACCAACATTTTACACTCACATCGATCGTGTCGCCGTGTGGGCCGGCTCCAAGCTATATATACCTTTGCATGCCCACATATGTTAGAAAATATATACAAGTATAAATGGCTTAGCTAGGCCTAGCTAATAACATGTTGTGATGCTGGAACTACGTACCCGACCAGATCTCAATAAACTTATGAGTTGCTTATGATCGAGTTATATTGATATGATGGACGAGTGTCACGTTGTGGGCAAAGATTCATGCACTGTTGCTGCCTAGCGTGTGTCCATGCCGGAATCTTTTTAACCGTCGTTCTCGTTACCGAGAAGTTAAACACACTCAAATTGAATCAAATATATATAAAAAACTAATACTAATATTTATAATAAATAATTAGTATCATTAGATAGATCATTAAATTAATTTCCATAATAAACTTATTTAGAGATATAAATGTTGCTAATATTTTTTATAAACCTAGTACAACTTAACAAAGTTTGGCCAGCAAGTTTCCATAGCGACAGTTAATAAGGGATCGAGGGAGTCCATGTCAACTAGCAGCATACGTACATGGTAGTCCAGCAGCCATACATATGTGGACAGATTGCACTGTTTGCTTCAAAATTATGAGGCTTTGAGTCCTCAAATGGATGCAAGTCTTACAAAATTGAAATTATGGGAGTAGCTATCTAGAAAAAAAAGTACCCAAAAACTTAAAAAGCTTGCGAATGAGAGAAGTACAATAATGGTCTTATAGCCAAGCTAGTCAAGATTTTTGTCGACGAGGAGGAGAGAGGAGAGAGGAGGGACAGGAGAGCTTGGCTCTTATGCAAGCAAATAGTTGGGCATGAGAGCATAGGCATTGGTGGGCCTAGATAGAAGCATAAGTGATCGCTGATGACTAGGAAAGAGAATATAAGACATGGTACCACATAGTAATAATAATTTTTTTAAATAAATAGAAGACAACTATTGTATAACGTGGCTCTTATGAATTGACATATAGCCAAGAATTTGGCTCTATTATTGACCTTGCTCTGATATGCATGACAAGGAGCCGACAGAAGCAAGACGTACTACGTCAAACTATATTAAATTTAACCAAACTTCAAACAGCCGAAGTTTAAGCCTGAGCCAACCACCTCTGGCCATGTGATGGGTTTCTTGGGACACGTGGCATCCATCCGAGGTGGGTCCGCACGAAGTCGAGGTGGAGGGGGCCTGCACCCAATTTTTTTCCGACACAGCAATGACGGCCACTTCTTCGACGCAGAAGTAGCGGCGGTGCTTCCTTGGTGCACGGATGTGGCCCCCGTCCTGCTCTCGCTTGTGGCAGCAGCGCGGCCTCAAACTGTCTTAGACGCAACAGGACAGCACGGCTCGATAGCCTAGTCGGGTCGGCACGACACGGCCCAACCCTTTGTAGAGCCGTGCGGGCCGTGAGGCACGAGCACGGCATGGCACGGCGATGAGCGGGCCGTGCCGCCCAACCTTAATCGGGTCGTGCCTTTAATGGGCCCGGGCCGTGCCGCCCATTTGGCCATCTATAGTGGTGGGTCGTCATTACCTTGTCAACGTCTGTGGCGGTTGTGTCGCTGGCGCCGCCATAGTACACCGCGCCCTCCAGGCAGTAAAGAATGCCGCCGGCCTCCTTGGCTAGCGCGGCAATGCGCGCAGCGTCGGCCTCCGAGTAGAAGGACGACGACGGCGGCTGCAGGCGCCAGCTGCCGATGAGGCCCTGGGGGTCTGTGAGGACGACGGAGCCCTCGACGTAGTCCATGAGCCCGCCAGCGCGCCGCGCTCGTCGATGAGCCGCTCCTGGTCGCCCGTCAGGTCTGCGGCGCCGGTGTAGAGGAGCCGCACCCACCGCGCCCTCGCCGGCGCCGGCACCAGCGGGATCCGCGCGCGCGCGTTATGATGCCGAACTGCCCCAGCCCGCCGAGAACGGCGTCGAAGAGATCGGCCTCCTTCGACTTGGAGCACGTCATCATCTCCCCGGTTCCTGTGAAGTTCATGAATCGCAGAATAAAGTTACCATCAATTTCATTCATGTCGTCCATTTATGTGATTTATGTCCATGTCGATCGAGCTTGTGATCACGCATGGTCGCATGGACAATAAGCACAGCGATGTATGTGTCGTGTATACGTACCCGTGACGACGTCGAGCTCGAGGACGTTGGATATCTGCGGGCCATGGCGGAAAGCCTGGCCGCTGATGCCAGCGTTGGAGAGCGTGCCGCCGACCGTGAGGTGGAGGTAGTCCGTCCACGAGCGCGGCGTGAGGCCGTGCGCCAGGGCGGCGTGCCGCACGTCCACCCACAGCTGCTCGCCGCCGGCGTCGATGTAGCGCCCGTCCAGCGACACGGCGAGCCGCGCGGGGAGTTGGTGGCGTGGCGCCCTAGAGACGGCATGTCGACGACGACGCCTCCGGGGCCGTCGCCTGGCCCCGGGTCGAGTGCCCGCACCCCCTCGCGGAGACGGGGAAAGGCGAGGCGCTCGCGCTGGACGCCCGCAGCAGCGCGGCGATGTCGGCAGCGCACGACGGGTAGAACACGGCCGCCGGCCGGGCCGCGTCCACGGTCACGTTGGTGCCGAAGTCGGTGGACGCGCGCGACGTCGCGTCGGCGTCCGTGCGGATACGTCCGGCGGTGGTGTCAGCGAGGCCGCGGATGATGTCGTCGATGATGATGGAGGACGTGGTCGGCGGCGGTGAGGCAGCGAGCGTGGGCGGGGTGGCCATAGCTCTACCCATCGTCATGATCACTTGATCAAGGTCTAGCTAACCTCTCGTTTTGACGATGCCGTTGAGTCTGTAGTCTGATCTACGCAGCAGTGTGGACTGGAGAGCGGGGTGGTCTATAAATAGCCGCGAGTCCTCGGCTACGTGGCCTCATGTTGGCCACATTCTCTGCCCACGCCCATTGCACAAGGAGAAAATATCTGATGTCTCCACCGCACAGCACCTAACCCTGGCTATTTCTAACCCTCATTTCTCTCTCCTTTGTGTTGATAGGACCTATTATTGCCTGGATGGGAATACGGATTATTTGCAATGCATGAGCATGTTTGTCAGTAATAAGAGCATCTTCAAGAGTTCCCCATATGTTGTTTGCCAAAACATAAAATTTGCCGACTTCCAAATAAGTATGGGGAGAAAAAAAAACGATCACCTTCAAAAGTACCCCATATTCGACTTCCAAAATATCAAATTTCTAGACCGGACACCTAACTTTCGCTCACGGCATTTTTTTCCGTGGGAGAACGAAACCGCAAGTTCAATCTACGTCACCGCCGGTTCCTGCACGCTTGTTCTGATCTGCAGCTTGCCCCAGCCGGCGGCATCCAACCACGGTGGCCTCCCTGCTGGCTCCAACCAGCTTCCAGCCGGCCGCGGGACCATGCAGGTAGTAGCAGCAAAAGTGCCATGCAGCAGCAGTAGTACTTGCCGGCCATGCGACGGACGCCCGCTTCCCTTTCTCCGGCGCGATCGGCGGACAGCAGCTAGGCATCTAGCAATAGGAACAGTAGCATGCAGCGACAAGCATAGCACAGGACCGCGAAGGAGAGGAGGCGGGTCGCGGAAGGCGGTTTTTACTCCTAGGAGCAAATGCTCCCACGCTTCGGACACTGTAGATACGCATTGTGATTCGTCGCCAGACACTTCCGAGCAATACGCATTGAGAAGTGTGCGAGCACGGATCACAATGCGTATTCAGTGGTCCAGAGCATGGGAGCATGTGCTCCTAGGAGCAAATTTAACTTTACCGCGGGTCGCGGTGCCGCGTGGGAAAGAAAAGACAGCGCGGAGAAGAGATGCGCGCGTGGAAAGCTGTGCGCATTTTTACGCACGATGCCGGCCTATTTGCCCATTGCTAAAAGATGGGGAAGAGATACGGGGTACTCTTGGAGATGATTTTTTCTCTTTTTTCCCAAAAAATAAGGATGGGGAAGGGATATAGGGTACCCTTGGAGATGCTCTAATAACAGTTCATCTGGCAGTAGTTCATCGTCGCGTTGCATACGTTGCAATAGCTATACAGAATGTTTCAGGGGTATACTACATTTGTTGCAACAATGGGCCCCACCAGCGTCCGGACGCTAGCTAGCACAGCCGATATATGTTCGTCGTGCATATCGTGGTGACGTTAGACTGTTATTATTATTGGCAAACATGCTCATGCATTGCAATAGAACATATAACTTGTGCCATCTGTTTGCATACACCTTGTAATTGGATCTGTGCCGTGGCTGGACGCGGGTCATGCGTTTAGGTCATGGAAGAGACAATAAACCAAATAAGACTCTTATTTCCAATTTATTACGTACTACTATTGTTAGTAAAAACCGGCAAAGACTCTTATGCTCAGAGAAGTGGAGGGACATATGGGTCGGGAGAGTGTGTGTGGACCAAAATTTCGAGAAAGAAATTTCTCCTTTTTGAATATGTGGTTCAAGTTAGCAAGGAGTTAATTGCCAACATGTCGAGGACTAGACCATCCACTAATGATTATGACAGTAAAACTCTCTCGATTGTCCATGTCACGCTCTCGTCGAGGAATGCACTGGTGCATGCAAACAACCTGGAGGTGCATTTATTTAAACCGTACTGGACAACAACAAACTGCTGAAGATCTCAGTTCATGGTTTGATTAGTTGGATCATCAGTTGAACCAGGTTCTAATAAAACAATTTTTATTCCTAATTAGAACTGCATCAACAACTTGATGATGGGAATATTTGTTTTTCAATGAATAGTCAAGGGTTCAAAGGCTATGATGTTATCTTTATTATTTGTTTTTTATATTTATTATATTGTTATTATTTATCTTTCTATTTCTATTTCCACGTTTATCTGAACATTGGAGGAAATACGGAAAAACTAGATGTCATGACCCGGTCGTGTCAACTTGATAATCATAAGCATCATCTGCATGTTAATCTCAAGTTTTAAAAACTTGCATGTCAAAATTTGTATTTTCTGGGCTCTATTGTCACTCATCGGATGGTCCAATGGTTCTCACCGGACGGTCTGTGAACACTAAGTTCAGTCTGCACATCACGACACCTATTGGACGGTCCGATAGCTTCCATCGGACAATCCAATAGAACACAGCCATGCACAGTTTAGCGAGTTATTAAGTTCTAAACATCCTTGACCCCACATGTCAACCACATGGCAGCCCCTCATGACCTGAAGCCACCAGGAGCTCTCCACTCACACTCATTCTCACACTTTTACTCTCTCTCACTCTCTTGTTCTTGCTTTCCCTCTCTCTAGAACCCTAACCTAGCAAAGGAGGGTGGATTGGAGGAGGAGGACAGCAAGAGGAGTATCCAAGAAGGCCTAGGAGATCCAAGGAGGTGTTCTTGCTAGAGATTGAAGAGGGAGGAGCCCTCTTTCTCTCTAGCAAGAGAAGCCCCAAGGAGGAGATGGTCCGGTAAACCACTTGTCATGAATGGGTGTGGCAAGCCTAGTACTTCATTGTGACCTGATTTCCCGTGGATTTGGTGTGAGGTGTAGCGTGGGGTAGCTACAAGGGCTAGTACCTCGGCTCACGCTCTAACCGTTCGTGGGCGGTTTGGTTGGACTTGGGAAAGGTAAAGACCTGAGTTACTCCTCATGGATCGACGGATCGTATGGGCTGTAACCTTGTCTTTGGTGGAGTTAGTGTGTATCTCTCTGCAGAGTTCGAATTATATACTCGTTCTACTCTTCTAGATATGGACTAGTGTCGTGGAAGATCGAGTTCCACTTTGCTAATTGCTTGATCATATCAACCATGCTATGCTTGCTTAGTTGATTAGATAACTTTACTTTATGTATAAATGCTTTTATGCAAAACCAATTGCATTCCGCTACAACCTAAATGGATACTCCTTGTTACTATATGGGTAAGTCCTGTTGAGCACAACTGTGTACTCATCCATCTATGTTTTAAGTTTTGCAGGTATGGCAGCCCTAGCTTATGGCTTTTTCTACACACCCAAGTCCTGTGAGGACCGGGATTGGTAGATGCTCGCCTTGAGTGGCATAGGTCTATGAACATGGCACATCCATAGACATGTATTAAAAACTATGTTTCGTATTTGAAGACTTCCGTTAGACTCTGTGTGTCATGTGATGACTAAGTATAGAGCAACTTGTTGTAAACTTAAATATTCCTTTTTAATTTGTGATGTGAACTTGATGTGAGTCATAATGTGAACCTATCCTGCAATGATCCTAGGTGAAGGTCGGATAGTAGTGTACTATATAGGTAGTACACCAGGATGACAGATCGAGTTGAAGGATTTAGCTAAGTGAAGTTAATGAAAGACTACTTAGTTAGATTACCGGCTTGAACGGGTGGCGATCTTAACACCTGAGTAATCGGAAGGGGAGGACGAGAGGTCTCATGGAACAAAACAAAGAGAGATCACGGGAGTTCTCGAAATGGAATTAAAAAGTATATCAGAACAGGGAACGAAAAGAGAGAGAGAGATTGGAACAGAATAAAAAGAAGAAAGATCCAAAGCAATCACAATGACCATGTAGCTATGATTGTTAGATTTAATTTGGCTTGGTTCTCATCCTTAAATCAAGTAAATTCTAAGGTCCATAATAAAAGTTACTGCAATAAAGGATTAATTAATTCCGTATAAAAAATTGACAGGAAATTGACTCAGCTTAAATAAGCGGCTATTGTGTGCACCTGCCGTGAGTTTAAGAAAGGTGAAGGCGGCCATTGTGCACCTGTTGTGAGTTTAAGATTTAAGATAGGATTAAGAAAGATGGAAGGTGAGCTACATACCTGCATGCGCGTCATGATGCGAATAGGCTCGGGCACACACATGCCTTAATATGAATGGTGGTACGACGCTAATAAAAATTTTGCAGCTCCAAACACAAAGCAAGAACTGTGAGAATGGGGGATGACGGAAAGAGAAATGAGAGACGATAGACAGAAAAAATATAGAAGAAAATTTAGCCTCCTCAATATTAAATATAGATATTATTATTATTATTATTATTATTATTATTATTATTATTGCTGTTGTGTGTATATTATTATTATTGTTATTGTTGTTGTTGTTGTTTTTATTGCTGCTGCTGCTAAGGGAAAGGGTGGCAGCTGCCCCATAGGGGGTGACAGCTACCTATGGCTCGGATTATCGCCACGTGGACTAGTGGACGGACAAATTACTGTTCCCTGGTTTTGGCAAACATGGTACAGGTTGGGACCGTCGCCTTGTTCGGCTGGCTGCTGGTCTTTGACCGGGCTGGTAGTCTTGATTTGTTATGAGAAAAAAGTATTGCTGGTTGGCTGGTTGGTGCTGATTTATTGTGAGAGAAAAGCACCGTTGGCTGGTGACTGAACCAAATTTGGCAAACATGGTACACGTCGGGACCGTCGCCTTGTTCGGCCGGCTCTGTCTGGCTATTCCTGAGGGTTGGACCACACGATGAAAGTTGGACCACGCGAGCAAGAACCTCAGCTCCTGCCTTAAAAAAAAAAAACCTGCAGCTCCTGAGAACCAAACGTGGTGGGACGGTGGGACCTATGGAGCATCCCAATCAGATGCTTACATGCACGAAGTTCAAAATTTGTAGATGCTCAAGCTTTAAATCCTAATATCTAATTAAAAATGTATCCGATTTGTGATTTATTTTCATCATAATATTTCTTGTAATTTTATGTACAGAACAAGATCCGACTTGAACGTATATCAAGTTACGCTTAGAGTGGTCAAAGCAGCGCTATTAGAGGCTTACTGTAATTAAGTACTACCTTAACAATTAATCGTATTGCACAGGCCGTACTACCCGCCACTACTAAACCGTGGCGGTTTTTTCGATTTACCGTGGCGGTTTTTGCAACCGCCACCGTGCTAAGGCCACGGTTAATCGATGTATTAACCGCGTGGCGGTTTTCTAATCGATCGAAAAAGAAAGTCCGCATCCGCACCTAAACGGGCCCGGATCCGGGCCGACATGCCGCGGCCGCGTGCCGCCGCCGGGCCCCGCCACCGCCGCGCGGATCTAAGAGGAGAGGTGAGGGGCAGCCCCGCCGCGCCACCCGCCGCCAGAGCACCGCGCCGCAGTCTGCCGCGCGCCGCCGCCGGGCCATGTCGCCGCGCGCGGATCCGAGAGAGGAGAGGGGAGGGTAGCCCCGCCGCCGCCGCCGCCGCCGCCACGCCACGCCGCCGCCCGGCCCCGCCGCCCGCGCGCGGATCCGAGAGGACGCCGCCGCCCGCGTCGTGCGGATCCGAGGACGCCGCCGCGCGGATCCTCCTCGTCGGGGCCCGAGCTCCTTGAAGGAGAGAGGGAGTAGAGTAGAGTGAGGGAGGTTGGGAGATGGAGACAGGTGGGAAGGAGAGGGCCGACGGTTGGGACTTGGGAGATGGAGACGGGTGGGAAGGAGAGGGTCGGTGGTTGGGAGATGGAGACGGGAGTGGAGGAGAGGGCCGGTGCTGGAGTGGAGAGAAGTTAGGGTTTGTCCTCGCTGTATATATACAGGGAACCATTTAACGGGCTGGTTTAGGCTTTTCTATTTTTTAGTGGGCCTGGCCTTTTTAACCGTGGCGGGTTTTTTTTACAAAAACCGTCATGGTTAATGGGCAATTTTCCATGATGGTTTTTTATAAAAACCACCACGGTTAATCGAGACATTAACCGTGACGGTTTGCATAAAAAAACCGCCATGGTTAAGATTACCAAACGCCATGCAAAATCTTTTTTTTTGGATAAAATGTACCTGTATATTAATTAAGAAAGATAGAAGAGTACAAATACAGGAACACCGTAAAAGATACGGAGGACAACCGTCCAAACCAACGTGCAAAACCAGAAACTCGACGCCGAAGAACGCCGACTCTAGGTGCTGCAGTCGAACCCATGGCCGAAAGAAGCTCCACCACACAGCGGCTTTGATGTGGACCGCCGTAGACGCTCAAACGCCGACGAGCGTGGTTGTTACCGAACGCCCATAGGTCGTCCACACACCCCGAACTCCGTCGACCTAGGATGCAAGCCGCGAGCTTGATCCATCGCCCCGTCTTCCACAACGCCCGCAGCATCCTCCGCACCCTTGAAACACAAGGCCAACGACCCGTTCTCACCACGAGACGAAAAGCCGCCGCCGACTGACTCTTGTAGACAAGCCGACGAAGTCGAACTCCACCTCCACGTGCTCGTTGACGGTGCTGGAGCAGAGCACCCCCGAGGCTGAGAGAAGCACGAGAGGACCTTATTCCATGAAGACGCTGCCGCCGCCACCGCCTCGACGCCGTCGTCGGACACCAAAACCTAAACCTACTGGGACTACCACCACCGACCAAATCTTAGTAGTGAGCGATGCAGCTTTATGTGGTTACCTTTTTTCATGGATAGTTGACGTGACACGCATGTATTGCACACGCCCGCACGCATGCAACTGTTTTAGTCCGTCAAACAGGCCCGCACGCATGCAACTGTTTTAGTCCGTCAAACAGGCCCACATCCTCAAACCACGCATGCATGCAAGGTTGTTTTTGAAGATAATCCGTCCAAAAAAAAAAAAAAACTGTTTTTGAAGATAATCCGTCCAGAGCGACCTGGGGATGCAGATGAAAATTGTTAATTAAATCCAACAGTGTTGTTTGTAATGTTCACGCTAGCGGATAAAAACTGAGAGGAGGTAGATGGTAATGCTGTCATAAAATGGTAGTTGTACCCAGCTAAGCTGCGAATATAAAAGCAGGTCCATTATAATTTGACAATGAATATAAAATGGAAGTAAAATAAATTAATTAAACTCGGCCAAAATATAAAAGATGCGGTAATTAGATTGTGCTGACATAGCGATGGTATTATCTAAAAGTAGTGTACGATAAAAATATTGATACATCCGTGCGCCGTTTAAGGAGAAACAACGCTCATGTATCCATGGAATACTAAAAATTTAGTCCGGGTCTTGGATGCCAATTAGAAGGACTAAATAGGGCTTGAGGTTCTTTGACTCGGGGCCTGTTTGATCCTCGACTAAAATTTAGTCCGAGTTTTAGATGTTCTTTGACTCGGGGCCTGTTTGATCCTTGACTAAAATTTAGTCCGAGTCTTAGATGCCAATTAGAACGACTAAACATGAGCTAATTAGAAAATTAATTGCATAAGCCGTGGCTAATTCACGAGACAAATCTATTAAGCTTAATTAATCCATGATTAGCACATGTTATTGTAGCATTACATGGCCTAATTAGGCTTAATGGATTCGTCTTGTGAATTAGCTACGACTTATGCAATTAGTTTTGTAATTAGCCCATATTTAATACTCCTAATTAGACTCTAAATATTTGAAACGACTCGGACTAACAATTAGTCAAGGATCCATTCGGACCCTCTGGAAACGCTTAAGAGGTCGCATGGAGGTGGAAATAGATGAGCCAGCTAAAAGAGGACCTCCCTCCGTCCCTATTTAAGTGTCGCCGTGAGATTTGTGCCGATCAAATTTTCTCACGTTTGACTAAGTTTGTAAAAAATATTAACAATATTTGTATCTCATAATAAATTTATTATAAAAATAGATTCAACGGTCTATCTAATGGCATTAATTATGTACTATAAATATTAATATTTTCTTTTACATATTTGGTCAAAGTTAATTCTGTTTGACATGTTGGGAAGTGAGAACAACTGATAAAAAGGGATAGTGAGTAATCCGCATGCACACGACGGGAAAGCAATTGATTCCAACATGTATTATCTTTTCGGTGAATTAATCTTTTTATCGTGGCTCATTCCACACCGTTTTCAGTGGTGGACACGTTATGGACACATTAAGTCCGATATCACTCATATCCCGTGAGATTTTGTCACAGGACATGAGTGATGAGTCCAATCCATCGAGTGAACAATCCATCGAAAACAAAGTGACGAGTCCAATCCAGCATCTTTGTCCAGTGAATTATTTCCAGCTGCGGACTCGAGCTGAGAAAGTGGATTGGTGGTGCACGGCCCGTGTACTAGCCAAGTTCAGGAACAAGACAGTGAGGCTGCTGGCCGGGTCCCACCCACGGCAACGGGAAAACGTTCTGCTATCCTTCCTGTCCAACGACGGACCGGACCCCCCGCTGGCCAGGTGCTTTTTTTTTTTTTTTTTTTTCAAAAGATCCGTTACCGTTTCTGATAAGAAAGAGCAAGGTTTATGTACAAGAATGCGCGCAAGTTGCGCTTACAAAGCTAGCTTGCTTAGCCACCCCTAAAAAAACAGGAATTACTAATTTACATCAATAAAAGATACAACAGAATGGCTGGAGGCGACGGACAACAAATGATGACCCCCGCCAGCTCTTGCCAGGTGCCTCATCTTTTTGCCCCTGCCAGTGCTAGTGCCAGTAGTACTATATATAGGGCGTTGTACGCCATGCCCTGCCATCATTCAACCTACTGTAGGCGAGTTGTGGCGATGGCCGAAAAATAGATCGCCACACTTTGTGGCAGGAACCGAGTCTGCAAGATTCTGTGGCTGCCGAGCCATTTATGTCAAACAAACAGCAGCCTAGGAACCTGTGGCGGGCCACAACGTGGCGTGGCAAAGTGTGGCTGAAATCATCAAACACTGATGTGAGTAAGATTTAGCACATGTTTACTGTAGGTCAAACATGGATTAATTAGGTTTAAAAAATTCGTCTCTCAAAGTTGTCGCAATCTGTGTAATTAGTTATTTTTTTCGTCTATATTTAATACTCCATGTATGTGTCCAAACATCCAATGTGATGGGGTGAAAAATTTTGGGAAGAACTAAATAGAGCCATGAGTCCAATCCATCGAAAAGTTGTGTTTTCAACTGATTGCCACCATGTCACAGTTTTCCCAAAACTCCTACGCGCTTTTCTCTTGAAAAACAAAGATGCTCAGCCACAATGTAAATAAAAAAATGTGACCTTAAGGCAATGATGACGTTGTCGAATGAACCACAACCATTGTGGAAAGCACAAACGTAGGCTTAAGATGCACCATAAGTGAATAAACAATAATTTTCTCTCTCATGTCTCTCTCTCACTGTGACACTGCCACACAGAGATGCAAGCTGCTTTTCGCCGGTCATTCCTTGAGCAGCCACACATTGTGATGCATACCGTAAATAATGCCAATTCGTGTGGGCCCCGGGCTTAATGTATACTCCTTCCATCTTTTTTTACTTTGTCGTTTTTCGATTGCGATATAAACAACTTTGACTAAGTATATATAAAAAAATATTAATATTTATGATATATAATTAATATTATTAGTAGATTGTTGAATCTATTTTTATAATAAATTTATTTAGAGATATAAATATTGCTAATATTTTTTATAAATTTAGTTAAACTTATTAGCACGAAACCGTGGCGATAGATATTCAGGGACATAGAGAGCAGTTGGTCTATCAACATTGTGCATGCCATGCTAGAATCGCATTTAATCGACTTCAAGCTTCACGCACACGGAATGAAGAGAGCCGGTGGACAGCGAAATCCATCCAATCCTTTTTTTTTTTTTTATGTACCTTCCCATTACAACGTACTCCGAGGCCTTGTTCATTTCTGCCTCAAGCCAAGGGGTTGAAAAGGACCGGAGGGGATTGAGAGGGATTTAGGATTGATGGGGGATTTCAACTTGTAGGTAATTAAATCCCCCTTAATTCCTTCCAACCCTCTTGGTTTGCGATAGAAACGAACGAGGGCTAATGGAGCGGCAAGAACCCTCGATTTTTGTCTGTTTCCTTGATGTAAACAAACAGTATATAGGCTAATGGCTCCAATACAGACACGCACAACATTATTCCAGAATTGGGTGCCGCCTGCCCGCAGCGCTTGTGTCCACCAGCATTGTCACGGTCGGTCATCGAGTAGATGCTGTCATGCGTGATTAGACCTGAAAATAGATAGATATAGATAGATATCCAGGAGGCTGAGCGCTGGCCATGGGATGCCTTTTAGGGCGGGCCGCTGTCGATCTGCGATTGGATGACTCGGTGCGGGCGTTGTCGAACGGCCATTGGTCGATGCAGGGCCCAGGCCCGCTCGCCAGCGCTGCCGGAAGCAGAGGGAGAGACCCCGGGGAGGCGAGCACCGTCCGCTCGTCCATGTTCCCCCGGCGCCGGCAATCCCAATCTTGGTGGTAAGAACTTCTGTATTCTCAGCTTGCTTTTCTGGCTCCCATTATCTAGTCTGCACATGTTGCTTTTGTTTCTGAATTTCCTGAGAAGATTTTTCTTTCTGTTTTGTAGGAGAGAGTTGTGGCAGAGCAAAAGTTTCAGTCAAAGGAGGTAGAGGAAGAGGCAAACAAGGTACCTGCCAAAACGTTTTAGTCCTGGGCTGCCTGATGTTCAGGACATCATAATGGAGGCACAAGGTCCCAAAGTAGTTGCACCAACTCCTGAGCAAATCACAGCTCAACATGTTCATGTGCCCACAAGTTTAACCAGAATCCTGTTAGTTTATTTTTCAATTCAAAATAATTTGGTTCCAATTCTTTTCCTACCTTGCACGGTATTCTCTTTGTGTTCCCATTGTATGTTTTACCCAATAGCCCTGCTTGTTTTATTTGTTGATATTTGTAGGCTGCTATTGCCAATGCTCACACTCTTGAGAAAGCTGCAAGGCTAGAACAGGTAATAATGTCCTATGACTTTGTTCTCATGCTTTTTGTAGCTTTGCCTGCTAACCATATATGTATAGCTTCTTTGTGGATCATCGTGCCAGGTATTGAGCACTGGTCAAGTTCCTGCTGAATTTGCAGTGCCCAAGCCTGATGCAAACATGGCTGAAGCTTCAGAGGGAGCCTCCCAGGGCGCGTGCAGCGCCGAAGCTCAATCGAGCAGTCTGCACCGCCTCCACCCGAGCGCTGCTGCCGCAAAGCTGGCGCCGCCACCTTGGTCAACGTTCATGGCATGACCGATGCTTCATCCACTTAGCGAGTCGGAATCGGAGTCCAATCGAACGAAGACACCATCTGGGATCGGGACACAAACTCGAGCTGGGAAAAAAAAATCCATGGTAAGTTCGACATGAACTCTGAGTAGTATTAGTATTATTAGGGACACAAGAGTAGTTCATATGCTATTCTCTGTGACATACCTCCGTGGCAGCAGCCTGGGGGAGTAGGGCGTGGAACAGTTGGAGGACAAACTGGAGTATGAGCTGATGTTTAGAATTTCTCATGGACAGTATCTTTTGATGTCCTGTCTTGCAGTGGAATTGAACCCCTGATCTATCTGTGATTCAGTTCACTTAAAACTAGGAATTAGTTGTCTCAAGCATGGCAGTCCAAAGGTATTTCTATATATAGGTTCTAATTATATGTTAACTCCAGGTCAATCACTTTCTCCGCTACTATTCACTTTTGTTTTATTCAGTGCTACTTTAGTTTTGTATAAATTTTGTGGTGCTTGTATCTTTGCAAATTGAATTATGCACTAGCACTACACTGTACTGAGTACTCCTTATTGCGTATTTATTTTCTGTTGTATGTACTATCTTCATTAACAAGACAAAATGGACATGGCAATATATTTCAGGACAGGAAGAAGATTATTAATGAAGCGTTTCTCCCTTATCTAGACAAGATTCAATTTTGTTCTTGCAAATGGTTTGGATTTACCCTCAATCCTCTGCTAACACAACTCTTTTTAATCCAGTTCCTTATCTGCATTATATCCATTGTTGATGACACAAAGCTTGTTTCTGAGGCCCTGGTCAGCACCTACAGTCTGCTTTCTGAAAGAATCGCATGGCTCTTGTTGCAAGCAGTTAGAAATGGGCAACAGTAACAGTTTATCTTTCTACGGATGATCTGGCTTCTCTGAACTACAGTGCTCCTTCTCTTAGTTCAATGGAGGCAAGTCAGCTACTCTTTTATGTCCAAGTATTCTATAGAGAAAGACATCCTAAATAGTTGATGTTTCTGGTCCAGGGTGAGATATCAGAAAATAAAATAGATGTTGTGATTGATGACGATTCCAATGGCTTAGTAGGCATACAATTGTGTCTGCGAGCAAGAAGGATGCATTACAAAGGTGACATGAACTGTTGATCAAAAGTGAACTTGCTGCGGCGATGTCCGTACCTATTTCTTTAAAGTAACCCATATAATTTTTAAGAAAAACTGTGTTAATTCTTGCTACATGGGTACATACAGTTTAATCACAGAAATTCTAATTCCAGGTTGCTGATCTTAGTGCACAATGTTTTGTGTGAACAGCCATGGTTATAGAAAGGAAGCAAAATAAGTGGACAGTAAATTATGTGCAGTAGTAGGTCACCTGCAGCATTGCTTGTGTCCACCCTTTTTGTCTGCTTAGTGACTATTCTGTATCCTTTGAAGCAAGATAGGTTATTGCCCTTCTGTTTCTGAGGTTACCACTGATGCTGATTATATTTCTTAGCCTTGGCCTGTCTTGTCGTTGCATTTATCTCGATGGAATTCTATTTTCTACGTACTGGAACCATACTTGCTAAATACTAATGGTACCGCAAATATGAAATAATACCTCGTGGATGGAAATTGATGTGTTGGAGGTTACATTCACTCCTATGGCTCTGAAGCTTAGGTCACGTTTAATGCAAGGTGCTTAAGCTTTAGTGCTTAAAGAGAGAAAATTCTACGTAATTAAGCACGCCCTTATAAATTCAGGCCTGTTTGGATTGAAGGTGTTAAACTTTAGCTAGCTAAAACCAGGTGCGAAACTTTAGCAACCTCTGTTTTGTTTGGTGGACTAAAAGGCCTCTTTTAGTTCCTTTTAGTCAGAGGGTGTTTGGATAAATAAAAGTGCTAAAAGGTGAGGCAGAGTCCAGTTTAGCATGGTTTAGCACCCCAGTGAACAGACCGTACAATTATATTTACACAAATAAATGACTTTTTCTTATTTTTAATGTAATTCTAGTGTAGAATGTTTTTTTCTTCCCGTTACAACACACGGGCACGTTTGCTAGTATATGCTAATGCCTCCAATACAGATACGCACAACATTAATCCAGAATTGGGTGCCGCCGCGCTTGTGTCCACCAACATTGTCACGGTCATCGAGCTGACCTGAGAATGGATAGACATCCAGGGGCGGATCTACAGTTGTGCCTGGGTATTCCCGGACATATCCAACATTTTTAAGGCAAAAAATCACTACTTAGTAAGTATATATATATATACATATATATATAAAAATATATATTTAAGGGTGGCAAAAATCACTACTTAGTAAGTATATATATATACACATATATATATAAATATATTTAAGGTTCTAAATAGCTGCTGCTTGTATATATTATTCATCAAACCAGCCCACACAACGACGAAGCCCATTCCCTTTCGGCCCACCAGACACTTCCGAAGGCCAAGCGTTGGAGTTAATCGCCTAATCGCATCTGACATCCCGAGCTCCACCATGGGGCCACAGGGCACCGGCACGAGCGGCGTAGGGCTCGACGTACGCATGCAGGTGCGTAGGCCGTCCCCGGCAGGGGCTGTGCGAGTGCTGCTGCCTGTGTTGGAGGGGTAGGGCGAGGTGTCGCCATGGGCGGTACACATGCGCGAGGTCAGCTAAGACGACGAGGAGCTCGATCCTTGTGTGAGGTCGCTCCCGGTCCGATTTTTTTTTAACTGCCCTTTTTTAAAAAATATTCACGTTTAGACCTCTAGGAGAAGTAAACTCGACTTTAGACCACGGGGTTGGCGCCATGACCCACAGCGCCCGAGGTACACCGCTACAAAATCTTTTGCGTGGCGGGCGAAAAACATTTTGCGTGGCGGGCAAACGAGCCCGTCACGTATGTGTGGTCACGGATAATCGGCCACTACCGCGGGCGGCGGTGCCACCATCCATGGCGCCGAGGTTTGAACCCTAGACCCCGCTCTCTCTCTCACTTTCTCTCACTCTCTCGCTCCCATCTCTCTCTATGGCCCACGCCCGCCTGACCGCCTCCGGCCGCCGCCCTCGTCTCCACCGCCTGCCACCGCCTCCGGTCGCCGCCCTGCCCCTCTACACCCTCCTTCGGCGCTCCGGGCCTCCCCCATAGTCACAGGCATGGAAAGTTTGTTAGCAATTTTAGTTAGAGCATATCCAAGAGACTAGCCAAATAGTTTTGCTAAGAAAATACATCATGCAACAGACTCTCTACATAACTCTCTAAATTGGCTAGATCTCCATCCCTCCACTTCCGCTCTCTATTCTTCGAGAGCCTACCTCACTAGCCATCTTTTACATAGTCTCTTGGAGTACTCTAGTATTTTGTTACCAACTCTATTTTAGAGAGTAGCTAAAACAGTAAATTTGGCGAGTCTTTTTTACTAGTCTCTTGGACATGCTCTTAGCAAATTTTGTTAGAAAATTTAGTTAGTAAATGTAGTTAGTTAATTCATTATTTGGATAGATAGATAGACAGATAGTTAGTTAGTTAGATAGTTGGTAGATAGATAGATAGATAGATAGATAGATAGCTGCTTGGTAGGGCTCGTGATGAGCTTCATTGAAATTCAAATGAGGATGCCATCTCAGTTTAGGGGTTACTTAACTACGATAAATCAGACCAAATTTTTAGGCGGCTGTTCCCAATTGCATCTTAGGGTGACTGGGAGAAGTATGTCAAAACTGTCATGAAGATGAGTTTCAATGCTTGGATTTGGTTTTGCAGTAGTTGTCCATTGATCGCACCCCTCATGGGTATTCACACCCTAATGGGCATTCACCCCCTTGTGGGTTCTTGCTAGAACTGGCGAATCCAGCACCTTCTGACCCTCCGTTACCCAACCGTGAGATGGAGGTGGAAGATGTGGTTGTGCTGCCCGATGCTCAATCCTCCCTGAATGAGGTTGGAATTTGTCCTCCTATTCGTGGAGAATGTCGGACTGATGATGATGTGACAACCCCTCTTGAGACCCCTTTGACCTAGAATATCAAGTAAGTGCCGTAGTAAGACTTTAGCTTTTTAAGCCCATGATTCCATTCCTTTGACTCAACGCAATCCTTATTTTTTATTGTAATGCATGAGACATTCCTGATAATGTTGGTTGTCCACCTGTGCCTCGAGTTATGGACAAGTCACGACCCTATCTCTTACCTGTTTACCTGTGATATTCTTGGGTCTCTGCCCCTGCCCTTCCAACTTCCAGTCAAACACGCAAAAAAGAAAAGGCAAGAGCAAGAGGTGGTGGACGCAGTGTGAACAGGTACTAATCTGGCCGCGAACCGCGCCAGGGAAACAGGATTCGGGGTGATGGCGCCGGCATTGCCTGTGCTGCGACTAAGGCGCTCGGACTTCGTTGAACCTCGCAGCTGCAAGGGTAGTATCAGTGTTCTTTCCCCGCTACTCGCACTGCCTGTTCCCCTATGGTATCTTGGACTCATGTAGTGCAGATGGACGGGAACCACGCTGCGCTTGCTTACATGTGTCTGAACTTTCGATTATCAAATTAATAATCTTTATATGAAAAGATGCATTACTCGCATGAACATTATGCCACCTTGTTACGTACTACCAGTACTTTTTTTAACGTGATATCGTACCTCACGTATAGTAACAAGGTCTTATTTTTTATCCGATCGACCAAGGGTTTGTTTGCCTGTGTTCTGGAGTGTTCCCCAATGCATAAACGATGGCTATACCCAGTGGTGAAGCTAGAGGAGATTAAAGGGAGGTGCACTTGCCTTGTCGTGTATGGAGTATGAACTTGTGTCATGGAGGGTGCGTACATGGTGGAATTTTAGTCATTATAACTGATTTTTCATTTTATTATGTGTGAGTTGTGGGTGGGTGGGAGTTGCATTTGCACCCCTTGAGCATACTACAGCTTTGCCTCTGGCTATACCGTCGCATGAGTCATGCTTTCCTCTCCATAAACAGAGGGAGACACGACCTACCAGCCTCTGCTACCCACCTTCGAGAATCTGACCTCAGCGTCACCCCTCATTTGCGCACCAACCACCATTCCCTGTCCATTCTCCACCGTCATATCTCCTGCTACAACATCCGTCTTTTCCGTGTATTAGATTTATTCAAATTTAGGTTCAAATTTTTTAAAGAAAGTTTGGATATATTTATAAAAATCACTACTACATAAAATCTTTTCCATGACGTTTAGGTTTTATTAACCGTGTCGGGTTTTTTAAAAAAACGCCACGGTTGTTAATGGAGGCCGCCGAGCCGCCCAGTAGGGCGAGACAACCGCCACGGTTAATGCATTAACCGTGGCGGTTCTTTTTACCATGCCCGCCACCGTTAACAAATCATGTGAGAAAGCACACAAAGAGGCACAGGTGGCGCCGCGAAAGTTAAGCGGGGCCTCCGCATGTCTGTCGCAGGTGAAAGCACAAATGTGCTGCGCGGCTGTGGTGATCCATGTGCCTCTCCACATCAGCTATTGGAGGCACGTGGTTGTGGCCAATCATATCTCTATAATCTCTATAATTCTAATCCTTCTCTATATAATTCTAATCCTGAGCCAAGGCTCGGGCAGACCCGCTATCCACGCCATCCGATGAGTTGCGAACCATCGGATCGGGCGAACTTCGCAATATGGGCCGCCCGATTGCGGATCGGTTCGGTCTCACCCTTTAAGCCACCAAAGACCGGGCGTTCGAGAATCATCGAGGAAACCGCGCGTCCGTTTCGCGCTCGCTCCGGCCTTCTGCAGCCGCCCCGAGCCCCCACACGTGCCGTGGTGGCCGACTGGCGAACCATCGTGCCGCGGCCCCCGCACACTCGTGGCTGGCGGGGCTGCCGCGCCCGCGGTCGTCCATGCTGGGCGGCGAGGCGGCCGGCCTGGCACGTCGCGGCCCGCCATGGCTGTCGGCGGCCCACCTCGGCGCGGCGGCGTGCGAGGCTCCACCCGCCGCTAACTTTGGAGCGTGCAGGGGCCGCCAGCCAGGCGCGTGTGGGAGCTTTCACCGCTGCCAGCGCGCGGGCACCGCCGCCCACCGCGAAGAGGGCCTGGACTCGGTCCCGGCAGCTGTTGTTTTTCGATATGAACAAGAACACCCACCATGTGTTTGTTGAAATACCAGAAGGGGGAGAGCTGCCCGGCGAAGTGCAACGTAACGGCGAAGCGAAGTGGCGCGCCGATGAGTTTGCTGTGCCCATCCCGCCGGGCCCAAGCTTTCTTCGACGGGCGAGATGGGAGGTGGAGGCCAAACAAGGTTTTAAATCTCCGGCTAAGGCATTTAGCTTTCTATGTCTCAAAAAGGCTATAGCCAGCTATATTGGGCTATAGCGGCAGCTAGAGCTAACTTGTACATAAAAAAAGCTTAGCTAAATCCTTCTCAAACAGCTATAGCCGAGATAGCGGAGGCTATAGCCGGAGATTTAAAACCTTAACAGGCCAAAGCCGGACCGAAGCCAGCTCCTGGAAGCGATATGATGCCCTTGAGCCTTTTGAGGGAGAAGCACAGCTGTGCGGCGGCTTCGTCTTCCTCTGCGCGCTTCACTAGACACATGGAGGTTTGTGCTTCCCCACGTATCTGAAAAGAGCCCAGTTCTCGGCCGGCAATCTCTCCGATGATGCACGATTAACGGACTTCGTCCACAGAGGTTCCTTCGTTGCAAGAGTACAGAGGTACTTCGAATCTCCAAGACATGCGCATAGTCGATCTACACTCATCTGACAGCAAACCAAGTAGCTATACTACAATAGTGCAGAGGTACTTCGAATCTCCAAGACGCAGCCTCTAAAGTACATTCATATTCTTTTCAACAACTATATACCAAGTTCATTATATTAGATTGGCTGGAAATAATTAAAGACGGAAAGGAATCAATGATCGCTGTATCTTCCTGTGGCCTTCTGCAAACAAGCTTGCAAAGCTCCTAGAAGAAGAAAAAAAAAACAAGGATAAAGTGAATCGTCTGAGTTCCTGTTATTTCCCTTTTCACGCCATGACATTTCATAGTATATTTGTTTGTTTCCACCGCTGCATCATTTATGCGATGATAACGCAGTGCCCATTGTGTGTCTGTGAAAATGCCAAACCGCTTAAACTTACAGGTATGAACATTTTCTTGCCTTTTGGTACATGTCATCTTTATTTGTTCAAGTATGCTTCCTATGGATATTTGACATTGGTACGTCAGTTCGCCAAAGTGAAAAATTATGTGCCTGTGTATACTCTTAATCTAAGAGAATTTTGATCAACTCAACATATGATGAGCACTGCTCCATCGCACCTGCATGTATAAATTCATGTACAGATGGAGTTCTTATGCCAAGGTGTGCTCATGCAAAATCATTTCGTCATTGATCTATCCAAGTATCCATTACTCTGACAGCTCTGTTCTTTGTTTCTCTTCTATACAAAAGCACTCCATATTGAGGAAGGGACTCCATCTGACAAATTTACCTGGTAGTTAGTGTGCAAGATGGCTGCTTTTATGATAAGTTATTACTACCTACTAGCAGTGAATTATGTATAGATGTTGCTGAAAATAGATCATGTAACTAGATGTGTAGATAAAGAACACCTTGTGCTACAAATGCCCTGAATAAAGCCATCTTTGCAAGCCCAAAATTGCAGTCTTCATGTTAGACCTCGGATATTTCTTATTTATATCGTTCTACCATGTACTCTTATGTTGAAATATGATTTCAGAAAATCTACAATTGATGAATTTCTGATATATGCTTTCATCATCTCCTTCAAGCCTTTTCCAGCATCCAGATACAGTAATATATCCTATTGTTAAAATACATTTATCAAACTACAAGAACTATAGCTGGATAACATAAAGACAAAGGTGTTCAATGTAAATGACCTACAATTTTCACTTTTAAGTATGCTGGAGGTCTTCTAAGCATAAGTGATGATGCCATATTCTCTATTAGTCAACCTTGCAACATTAGTTAGCTTGTGTCCCACATACTCCCTCCGTTCCTAAATAATTGGCCAAACTGCTTCCCAAGAAACAAATTTGATTAATTATATATTAAAAATATTAATATTTATGGTACACAATTAGTATCATTAGAAAGTTATTTGAATCTAGTTTTTTTAATAAATTTATTCGAAGATACAAATGTTGCACATATTTTTTCTACAAATCGAGTTAAACTTGTGGCACGCCACCAACAGCGACACTTATTTAGGGATGGAGGGGGGCATATATCTGTGAACCAGGAATCTTGCACCTCTTCCTTCTACATAATAAGAGTGACCCCCATTCAACAGGTACAAGGTCCATGTAAATTCGATCATTTATTATTTAATCACCTGCTGCTCCTAATCCCTTCATCCCAAAAAGAGTATAATTCTAGGTTTAAATGAGGTATCATAGTTCAAGGACCAAATAGACTACCAAAAAGTTATGAAAACATATTTTACTAAGCGTTATCCAATTTTTTCCTAGAGAATTTATACAATTAAAATCCTAAGATCTCATTTAATATTGCAAAGTTCATACACAATTTGTTTTAGTTCAGAAAAATATGATGATATATCAGTACAATCGGTAACATCCTCCTAATGTCATCCTTCCAATGACGAAGTACCTACTGGTTATTCTATTACAATCCTTAGCCTATAATAGAAAATTACCGATTTCTACAGTAGCCAAATCCCCAAATTTTGCATCTCGTAAAAAGAGCAACCAACAGGTC